>CM053770.1:578885464-578922280 GCA_028658325.1 Potorous gilbertii | reverse complement strand
CAGAAATCTCCTTCACTGTGTTGTTGCGTGGCTTCCACTGTTCCAGAATTTGTCAGGAGTTCTTTTTACAGGAAATCTATGGGCTGTGGGTTTGGACCTAGCATAGGTGAGTCTTTCTACTCCGCCATCTTGGCTCCGCCCCCCCATAAAATTCTTAAGCTGAAAGGTAACATAGAATTTATCTAGAGCAACCGTCCTCATTTTACAGATGAATAAACTGAGGCCCAATCAGGTTAAGTCACTTGTCAAGGTCACACAGACAGAAAGTGTCAGAATCAGTATTTCTCTTTCCTCATCAAGTTCCCTTTCTTCTCAACATAAAACATTTATTTATTATGGGATTCTCCTAGCTATTCTTTTGAAAAGGAACAATGATCAACTAACCCATAATGATATCTCACATTTATAGTAGTCCTTTTAACTTTAAAAGGAGCATCTGGTAACTCAGTGGACAGAGTGCCAGGCTGGAGTCAGAAAGACTCCTTCCTAACTTCAAATCTGGTCTCAGACAATTGCTATCTGTGTGATCCTGGCCCAATCACTTCACTCTGTTTGCCTCAGTTTCCTCATCTGTAAAATGAGCTGGAGAAGGAAATGGCAAACTACTCCAGGATGTTTGACAAGAAAATCCTAAATGGGGTCACAAATAGTGGGCAGGACTGAAAAAAATACTGAACTTTTAATTTCAAAAAGTATTAACACCTCTTAAGGGATTTGGATTTCAAAGGAAGCCGTATTTCCAGTTTCTGGTAACTATTATCTATAGACCTCTCTGACATTCTCTTTCTTTTCTTGTTAAGTTCAATGACAGTTCATAGATTGTCTCTCCTTTCTAATTCCTGTCCTTATAGTTAGGGACATCAATATAGACACTGATACTCCCTCTCACCTCCCCAACTTCTTCAACATTTCCCCTAACTTGCTTGTTCCTCCACCCTATCTCAACCACACACAACAATGGCCATTCCTCTGATCTTGCTATCACCCACAAATGCACGAACTCTGACATTCCTTTATCTGATTGTAGTCTTTTATCATTCCATCTTTCCTCCTGCCTGACATCCAGAGGATGAGCTTACATCTTCTCTTTTCTGGAACTAGGTGCTGACAGAGTGCCAGACCTTAAGTCAGGAGGAACTAAGTTCAAATCTAGCACCACTTCAACGTGTCCTGACCATCAAACTACTTTTCCTATCCTTATCCTACTCCCTTTTATTTCTCTAGTTTCTCTGTGTGTATGCTTCCTTCTCTCATTACAGTGGCTCTTAACCTTTTCCTGTGCCTTGGATCTCACCTTTAGCAGGCTGGTGAACCTATGAACCCTTCTCAAAATGATGTTCTTAAATGCACAAAATAAAACACAATAGGATTACAAAGGAAACCAAATATATTGAACTAAAGATGTATTTTTCCCCATCCAAGCTAATGACTTCCTAAAATCTATCCATCCACTCATTGGAGGGTTATGCAACCCCTTCCCTATTAGATTGTAAGCTGCTTGAAGGCAAGATTATAATGTTTGCTTCCATCTATATCCCTATCACTTAACATAGTTCATGACAGAATAAGCACTTAAATGCTTTTTAATTCATTAGCTATATAGACAGACAGGGGATGGGGGATGCAGGATGGGAGATGCAGTGTGGGGGATGGAGAAAAGGGCATGACAGAAGGGATGTTTCCAGTGTTGACCTCATTGTCTAGGCCTACTTTCCCACAAGACAGGCCCAGCTAGCGATATGGGGTTACAAAGGCTGATGAAATAGTATAACCATGCATAGCCAACACCACCAGGCTTATGACAGACCCACAAACACCTTCCTATCCTCTTCTTTATGCCAAATCTATGTAGGACACAAGCACAATCTACGAGGCTTTAAAGCAGTAAATTTGGAACATATTAAAACAAGTACATCCTTGAACCATTAGTGGTGAACTTATTCCTACCAGAAATGGTACGGACTGAAAATTTTAAGTAACCTAAATAGAAATAATTTAGTGGACAGAGCATTGGACTTTCATTCTGAAGACCAAGGTTCAAATCTTGATTCTGCCTCTTTCTACTTAGGTGACCTCCTAAGTGACCTCCTCTGGGCCTCAGTTTCCTCATCTATAAAATGAAAGATTTGGACAAGATGCCCTGAAAGGTAACTTTATTAAAGATCATATGTTGATGTTGTTGAGTTGTTTCAGTCATGTCTGACTCTTCATGACCCCACTTGGGGTTATCTTGAGAAAGATATTGGAGAGGTTTGTCATTTCCTTCTCCAGATTATTTTATAGATGAAGAATAATTTGATATTATAGGTTACTATAATTATCTAGAATTATAATTGATATAATTAACATAATATAATCTCTACAACAAAGATAATAAAGGTATATTACTATAGCATATTATAGATTATTAGATATATAATGTTATTGATTAGACAATACAATATATAGCTTATTGGACAAATAATAGTATAGATTAGATGATATAGTATGATAGATTACCTAAATAACTGTGGGGTTCATATAGATGCCCCAGAGATCTGAAGGGTAGCTTGACTCTCATCCTGAACTCTTGGTTTTTTGTTTGTGTGTTGTTTCTTTTTTTAACTGAAACTGACTAGAAGTTCATGGACCACTCAGGACTCAATTTCATGACTGACTAACATGGGAACTTTAAACTCCTCCATTTCCTACCTGGGCCAGTTCATCCTTCTTTAGGCAGCCTTGTGACCCCTGTTTCCAGGGGCTTATCATATTGATGCCAAACTTAATACAAACACCCAGCTGATTTTCATTTACTATAGCTCTGAACTCCTGAGCTAAACAGTTAAAGATATATTGTATTATCTAATTATCTACAGCCTCTGCCTCTTCGGTAGCTGGAATTATATAGCTTTCCCAACTACCTTGACACTCTTTGCACTTTTATGAGGGAGGTAGGGTTTAGGGTTTGACCCCATGGACAAAGACCTTCAAGTAAAAAGAACCCTATAGGATGAGCTGCTCTTTAGCCAAAGGAACTAATTCCTTTATAAAAGAGAACCCATATCTCATCAACTTCCATGATGTCAAAGGTCATTCACTGACTTTAACAGTTTAGATTCTCCATTTCTTATAGCGTGTTAGAAGATGGATTCAAATGATTTATTTTAGTTTTTAGGGAGAAATCCTTCCACAAAAAAATGCTGCAGGGGACAATCCCCAACAGTCTTATTTTTTAAAAAAAGAATTATGTCATATATGGTGTTACTATGATATGTTACTATGATATTTTAATGGACTTATGATCTCATCCACGTAGGTACTCCCTCCAGTGCAGATGGCAAGGTATACAAAGAGTCCATGTCCTCCCATAAATCTTCCCCAGAGTATCTGTCCAACTTGACGGGGTCTCCATAGAGATCTTTTGACATTGCATAGGTACCAATGGGACACACCCTCTGTGGCTGATCATCTTTTGTTCTTGACTCTTTGTGACTCCCTTTGGGGCTTTCTTGGCAGAGATACTGGAGTGGTTTGTCATTTCCTTTTCTAGCTCATTTTATAGATGAGAAAACCGAGGCAGAGTTAAGTGACTTGCCCAGGGTCACACAGCTAATACATATCTGAGGCTGGGTTTGAACATAGCTCTTCCTGGCTCCAGGTCCAGCACTTTACCTACTGCAGAACCTAGCAGCACTGTAGAATCATGTATTTGGAAGGAAGGACCCTAGATATCATTACTCTCAAGACCCTCTGAAACCCAGATTAACAAAAGGCTTTGCCCAAGGTCACACAAGACACACAGCTGTAGAGCTAGGGTTGGAATCCAGATCCTTTTATTCTAAATTCAGTATACTTTTCCACCATGCTGGTGAGTCATCAGCTAAGCCTTGAAGAACCTTTTCTGTTATATAGAGTAGCTTTTGGTGCTATTATTTTAGTTGTAATGAGATCAGGGATGAACTAACCCTCAGTTTTAGTAGAAACTTTTTTATTACTTAGCAAAAAGGTAGACAACAAGCATTTATTAAGCTCATACTGTATACCATGCATTATGCTAAGCACTGGAGCTACAAGCAAAAAATAAAGAAAGTCCCTAGCTTCAAAGAACTTCCATTCTAACAGAGAATGATAACACAGAAAAAAAAAGCTAAAAGAGGAGGGTGGGAATGGGGGACAGGGAGATCTGTGGGAGGATGTCTAAGCAAAGTCTAAAGCACAGCCAGGAAGGAATGAAAAATAGCTTCCCTTGACCGTTTATCTCAATCAAAGACCCTGAAAAGAACTCACCAAGAAAGGAGGGGACCAGCATGGCAGAGGGATATTTCAAGGTAAGAAGGTCCTAGCTACTGATGGAAGTTCTATGAAGAGAAAGCTGCTGAGCCATGGTGTTAAAAGCACTAGATGACAGTAAAACTGGAAGATGAAAGAAGGGGGCCATTCCCTTATTTCTCTGTGGAAATGGGTGAGAACTACCTTGGAAGCCCACTGACTTTGGTTTAGTGAGAGGGATGAGGAAGGCTGATAGCTCTGAAACAGGGAGGAACTGAGAAATTGGCCCAGAAATAAGGAATGTCATCCACTTGGCCAGGGCTACTTAGCCAGACACAAGGTGACCAAGTTAGGGATCTATATTTTGTTAATGTAGCACTTCTCTACCATTTATTTTCCTTTTCATTTTACTTTTTCCCCATATTACTTGTCCTTTTTGAAAACCCCAACCTTTGCAAATTAAAGTAAATGTTTAAAAAAATGCCCACGATTGGGGCTGAAATAAGCTTCAATAATAAACAGACTCCTAGGAGTCAGAGCCACAGAAAAGAGAAAGAAGTGTCCACCACCCCAGGAGGTGTTAAGGAAGGAAAAAGAAGGGAATAAACATTTATTTAACTCCTATTATGTGCCAGGCCCTGTGCTAAGTGATTTTTACAAATATTATGTCACTTGATTCCCCCAACAACAGTTGGAGTTAGGTGCTATCAGTATCTCCGTTCTACAGGTTGAAGACACTGAAGGAAATAGAGTTAACTGACTTACCCAAGGCCATACTGCTAACAAGAAGCACATTCTTGACTCCAGGACCAGCCCTCGGAGACTTGAGGTTTTTTGTTTATTTTTTTAAGTGGAAAAAAAAAAAAAAGAAAATATATCAGGTAGGCCTCTCTTTGTGGCATGACCCTGAACACTTCCTGCCTGGATTCATTGCTTTACCAGATCTGACTTCTATTTGACTCAGCTTAGAAACCAAGTCTGTTGAGAAAGCGTATTGCAACAGACTTCCGCCTTTTTGCTTGGTTAAGGCCAATCTGACACAAAACCTTGGAGCTGAGGCAAGCTGCCTTCTGGCAAAGTTCTCATTATGGTGCGCTCCTCCCGTTTACTAACAACCTTTACAAAGTCTAAAACTCAATGTAGCTTCTTGGAGCTGATAAAAAAGGAAATGCAGCAGGCCTCCCTTCCTCCCCTTCAGCCCTGTGAGATCCTCAGGGGGGTGTTTTCAGCTAAAAAAGCAAACCCCTCTAGATCCACCCCTTCCTCCTCTCAGTCAGTGGTTTCTATTGACATTGGAAAGTAGTTTTTCCTCATTGAAGGCCCTTCTTTTTTGCTCCTTTCTTGTGTACAGCTGGCAGCAGGATTGTTGAACTTTCTCCAGCTAGGCAGAATTCCTTTGCTGGATTCTCCAGACAGTTCCACTTTCTGAGACATGTTGGTCTTTGTCGGTCTGAGCTGCGTTCCAGCAGATCACTCTTACGATTAGGAACTTCTCCAACTCTTGCCTGCCTCTCAGAGACCACTTCAGCCAGTCTGGACAGATTTGCTCTTTCTGGTCTGGAAATCAACAAGAACTAGAATATTTTGGTTCTGCAGTTGACACGGTCCGTAGGAGTTCCATGGTCAGTTTGTGCCAAGGGACACCAAGGACCCTGTCCCTGAAATTGTCCCAAAACTGAGTTGATCTTAAGAGGGAACGTCTCATTTTATGTTGCCTGCTTCAGACATGATATTTGCTAGTTATGGCTCTGCCATTGATATTGCATAGTCATGCCCTTGGCTCCCAGCTGTAGGGTCGACATTGCTGTCGATCTGTCATTCCATTGTGTCCAACTCTTCATGACCCTGTGGATCATATTATTCATGGGGCTTTCTTGGCAAAGATAATGGAATGGTTTGCCATTTCCTTCTCCAACTCATTTTACAGATGAGGAAACTGAGGCAAACAGGCTAAAGTGACTTGCCCAGGTTCACACAGCTAGTAAGTGTCTGAGGTCAGATTTGAGCTATCCTGACTCCAAGCCCAGCACTCTATCCACTGGGCCACCTATGAAATGAGCTATTGAGTATAAAAAATATTATACCGTGTGACTACAAAGTAATATATAAATTTAGGACAATATGATGGATGTGAAACTACAGCCAATTGACTCAGAAGAAGTAGATGAAGATTTTGATCACTTCACACACATCAGGTCTTCAAACCTGGAAGGGATGGTATGGGAGGTGACCAAGTCAATCCTTTTCTATCCAGACAGAAGTCTCTCTAGTTGGCTTTGATTTGTTAAATAATTTATCTAGATTTCATGAAAACATTGAAATCTTTTATGCTGTCCTCTCAGATAAGCTAGAAAGATGGGGAACTAGAACACAGAGCAATGAGGGTGGATTTGGAACTGGCTGAGTGGCCAAATCCAAAAAGGAATCCTTAAGACTTCAATTTGAGGTTGGAAAGTAGTCTCTAGTGTAGTGCCCCACATATCTGTTCTTGGGCCCATGCAGTTTAACATTTTTAGCTCTGACTGGGATGAAGATACAGATGGCATTGCTTATCAAACTTGTACAAGACCCAAAGCTAGGAGGGATATTTAAAATGTTGGATATCAAAGTCAGGTTCCAAAAAGACCTCAACAGACTAGAATGGAAGAGAGGGTTGAATGTCAGGATTTGGGATGGTATTAGTTAGAAAGATCTGGGTTCAAAGCCTACCATAGATTTACTAGCTATGTGACTATAGACAAGTCTTATAACTTCTCTGGGATGTAGTTTCTCTATCTATCAAATGAGGCATTAAATTCATTGACCTATAATGTTTCCTTCTAGTTCAAAATCTATGGTCTTATGATTTGTCCCCAACTAGGAAACCTGATAGGGTTAAAGGGAACCCAAAGGTGAATGGCCCACTCAAATGGACCCCCATGTGTCAGGACAGGTGATAAAATCTGGCAGTTGCATTCTTTCATTCATTCATCCAAATCAATTTCTGGAGGACCTATTTATGTAACAGTAGCAGCTCACACATGTATTTGCACAGTCCCTTTATGTAAATTATCTAACCTATCTATCCCCACAACAACCTCATCAGGTTGGTGCTATTATTTTGCAGATGAAGAAACTGAGCAGAGACTTTAAATGACTTTTCCAAGGTTACCCAGCAAGTTAAGTGTCTGCCTCAGGTTTTGAACACAGGCCTTTCTGATTCCAAGTTCATATATAGGCTCATCCCTTTTGTACTATTTCTCGTTCCTCAGCCAGCCAAGATGTGAAGACTGGGGGATGGGGAGGAGTGGGGGGAAGGGGGATAGGAAGGAAGGGAAGGTTGGTTCAAGGGCAAGGTTTCACTGCTTCAGTGGCTCAGAAACAACAAACATGATCTGCAGAGCCTGCCAGGACCCGCCCAGGTTTGTGGCTTGGACATCTGAGATCATTTCCTCTGTCAGCTCCCACTTTCAGTGATGCTAGAGTACAACGGACCAGGGGACTTGTTTGCAGCTTGCCAGCTGGGCTGGAGAGGCATCTCAGGGGAGGTGGATACCTTGGAGAGCAGCAGGGAGGATCACAAGGGAGCAGGCAGGGCAGATAGGACTAAAGCTTTTTTGGAAACACTCTGTAAATTCTTCAGAGCTCAGCAGGGATGAATTCTCCCATTGTGCCTCCAGAATGTACAACTTCTGGGTGGGTAAGACTTTGTGGTTTGGAGGGACTCACATGTCTGACTTCTATCAATGGTGCATTTCCCTTTTGCCTCAGATCACTGATGTCCCTGGTGGTCCTTGGAGATAAAAAAGGGGTTTTGCCTCCCACCCTGGGGTGGTTTGGGGGGGACAAAAGGAAGGGGAAGAAAAAGAGGAAGTATGAGACTGAGGAAGAAGGGGGAGAGGAAGAAGGCGGTAAATCATAGTTGGTCAGTCAACAAGCATTTATCAGGCACCTATGATGTGCAAGATACTCTTCTAAAAGCTGGCAAAGAAAGGCAAATCTAGAGCTGGACAGCAGCCCAGAAATCATTCAATCCAAAGCTTCCATTTTGCAGATTCGGAAATTGAGGCTTGCAAAAGTGAAATGGATCATGGACCATGGAACCCTACCTAATGTTTTTGACTGCTACTAGGTGGTACTAAACCTGGAGACAGGAGAAGCCATCTCCATGCTTTCAAATCTAGCTTCAGACACTTACTAGTTGTGTGACCGTGGCAAGTCACCACCCTGTTTGCCTCAGTTTCCCCATCTGTAAAATGAGCTGGAGAAGAAAATGTCAAACCACTCCAGAATCTTTGCCAAGAAAACCCCAAGTGGAGTCATAAAAAGTCCAACAGAACTGAAAAACAACAACGTTTTTCACTGACTCCATAAGAACTCTACTATAGGAAGAAAAAAAACCTAGAGATATAGGATTGGAAGGGGATGTTAGTTTTGGAGGAAAGAGCAGAGCAGAGTCAGAGCTGGAATTACCTTGGCAGCAAGTGGGGAACATGGGTCAGATCAGCCTGAGCAGAGAGTCTAACAAAGTTACTCTGAGTTTTCATCACAATATGTATAATACACATTTGTAATGGGCATGAACCTAGGACTTCATTTCCCACAATGTTTAGGGCCAAGAATGCATCAGTCACTGGCAGAAATTCTTTGGATAATACTTTCCAGATAACTGTGCATTCAGTTTATCCTTGACTCCCGAGGCAGACACTGCCTTCAGGAATCCGGCTGGGCCTCCATTTGAAAGATGGGAAGTTCAAAGTCCTCCAGACCGCTTGACACTCAAAAAGTCTCTCTCCAACCAACCCAAGGCCAAAACACTTTCCTCACCATTCTCCTAAGAGATTCCATCTCTCTCCTTTCTGACTCCAGACACTTGAACTTCTTGGGTTGTAGACCACTGCCCTAGTTTGATAGTGGTTCCAATGGTCATTACTAAATCTCTCAAGCCATCAGAACAGACTAGTTAAAAGATCTTTGACTGATTCAAGATGTCCAAACCTAGTTCTGATTAATTAATTCAATCAAGAAATATTCTCAGTGGGCAAAGTAAATTACTTTTAAGTGCAGTGGGTAATGAAAACATATGTAAATGCTAACTATATACCAAGCATTGTGCTAAATGCTAAGGAAATAAATATGAAGAGAGATAGTTCTTACACTCATGATGACCACAGTATAGGGGAGGGGTGGCAGGGAAGGCTGAAATCACAAGGTTGGTGAGCAGAGGCATCAGGGAATCATATGATGATTGTAGTAGCCCAGGAGAAAGATGAACTGCCTGGGTGATAGGTCCTGTTAGATGTAGGGAACTCTCATCAATTAGCAATACCCACAGGTGGAGAGAGAGATCCGTTTGGAAAGATGCATGATAGGAATGAAGACCTTCATGGCTGGTAGTAAATATGTAAAACCTGGAAATAGTTAGGGGTACACTCCATGTCAGATGACCTTGTTAAGGAAACGTTATTTGGGTTATGAATTATTCAAAGGACTGGTGCTCTCACTTCGCTACATGTCAACAAACAGAGATGGTGAAGCTTAAAGAATAAATCAAATAGGCCCATGTTTCCTCTTAGTTAGTGGGAATCTGGAATATGCTCAGAGTGCATCTCCATGTAGAAAATGCTAAGAAGTCACTTCTGAAAGAAGAGTTCTGTTCCGTACTGGTTCTAGTCATTTGACCACATGGGGAAGGAGAGGCTCTCTGGTTGGTTTTGGGGGCATTCAAAAATACCTGTCATTTTGGCTACTCCCTCTTTGACATTCCTTACCTCATTGTCATCAGCTGTGCTCTGGGGGTGTGATGGGCATCAATGGTTCAGTGAGATGCTGCACAATGGACTTCTTGCCCACACCCCTTGGCTAAGGCTATCCATGGCCCTGAAAAACACATAGTCTACTTGGTCTTTTTCTCTGTTCTTTTCCATTTTAGGTATAGTCTCCAACCCTGGCTTTCTGTAAAAGCTGTAGGAATCTGGGAGTCCAAACCCAGGTTGGGGTTGGAAGCCATCTCAGTTTTGATGCCCTAGGAAGCAAGGAGTAAGGTAGGATCGTCAATCTTCTCAGGAGTGACCAGTCCTTTTTTTAAACTTAAATAGGGAGTTCTTTCCAAGTAATTTATGATTTCTGGTTCATCAAACATTGCATTAATGAGTTCCATTGTTTCTGATTCTCTCTTGTCTATTCCATTGCTAAGCACTCTTCTCTTCCATCTCTACACTCTCTTTCTCAAAGATCTTATCATCTTCAGTTATCATTTCTACACAAATGACTTTCAGGTCTATATTTTTTAACCTTTATCTTTCCTGAAATCTAGTCCAGCATTTCTATCTGCTTTCTGCTAAACATCTTCACTTGGATCTTCTTCTGGCATCTCAAACTCAATATGTCAGAAATTGAATTCATCATCTTTTCCCCAATCCTGGCCCACCCCCAAACTTTGATTTCTGTTGAGGATACTGAAAGCCTAAAGGGGAAAAAATAGCATAGTAAAGTAAGTTACATGAAAGAGTCTCTCTCATACTTAGGAGGGTACACTCTCCCACAGGTTACCACAGCATTAGCAGGGGAGGGAACACAGGCAGGGGGAGAAAACGTGGCCAGAGCAAAACATACCTTTAATGCTGGAGAACTGCTGATGTCCTGTAATGAGGGAGGTGCTGCAGTCTGCTTAGCGTCATTGCTAAGGTGATTTCTACTGCCATCTGTTGGTCATAAATTCTAATGCAGCTTCTTTGACAACTGCTATGGTCCCATCTCTGTAAAGCTCATAACCTTGGCCTATCTCAGCTCCTTCCAGACATACGCCCCAGCCAACTAGGCTGAACTCCCTTTTCTTTTATGAACTTGGAGGTCTCTCTGTCTATGTATTTGTTTGACTTTCAAGTGAAAAACTTGTTTTCAACTTCTTTCCAGCCCTGTGACGCCAATTCAGGATTTAGATACAAGTCTGCCAGAAATAGTTTAACTTATCATTAATCAATATCTAAGCCATTTCTATCTTGATGTTTTTCAGTCACATCTGATTCTTTGCGAAAGCATATGGGGTTTTCTTGGCAATGATAGTGCAGTGGTTTGCCATTTCCTTCTCCAGTGGAGTAAGGCAAACAGAGGTTAAGTAACTTGCCCAGAATCCTACAGCTAGTAAGTGTCTGAGATCAGATTTGAACTCAGAATTTCCTGACTCCAGGACCAGCACTCAACTGCTTCAGCAGCTAATTCCAAAACACTATATTTGTGTCTGAAACTGCTTTCAGCTAAACTTTCTAAGTAAAAATCAGTTACTCAGTTCAGGAATTCTCTCCATATGGGGAAAGTGTAAAATAAATAGCTCACATCTTTATGGTGCTTTAAGGACAGGCTGGCATCACAGATGGAGTGCTGGCCTTGGAGCCAGGAAGACCTAGGTTTGATTCTAGTCTTAGACACTTTCTAGCCATGTGATCCCAGGCAAGTCACTTAACCAGCATGAACCTCAGCTTCTCCATCTATCCAAGGGGGTTAACAGCATAGCTCATTGGGAGGAAAGTTTTTGGTAAACCTTAAAGGGTTGTAGAAATGTTGAACCTCTAGCTCCAAAAATTCTGTGATCCTGGCATGCCCGTGATCACATATAATCAAAGTCAAGACTCAGATACAAGTCTCCAGATTCCAAATCCAGTCATCCCTGAATTCACTACAGAGCAGTTAATACCAGGTGAATTAGAATCCCAGAGGCAGGGCATCACTTCTTTAAGCCTTTCTTTTCTCCCTCTAAAGCTGCAAGTACAACCCCACCCCTAAGCCCCCACCCACCCACAAACAGCCCCCCCCACATATACACACCCTTCCTGTAGCTCATTCTAGGGACGTTTTTGCAATGACCAAAAAGGGAAGAGGGGCCCTTTGTGAAACTCATAGGAGCCCAAACTTCCTGCTTCTCCAGTCATAGAACACTCCACAGTTTGATTTCTATGTTTCCAGTCCTATTTCACAGCCTTATTGCCCAACCTGATTCCCCTCCAGGCATTCTATTTTTTGCACTCTATTTTTTTAAGCCAAACTGGACCACTCACTGTGCACTGAACTGCACAAGCCATTTCCCAGCACTATTCCCCATGCTTAGAAGGTCCCTCCTCTTCCGCTACTTTTCAGAATTCTTATCCTTCAGGAGCCACCTTCTCTGTGACACCTTCTCTGCTCTAAGTGCTCTTGTTTCTTACAGGCATGCTTGTCTTTGCATCCCCCAGAGCCTTGGGCAGTGCCCTCAGTGCTTAAAAAATATATTTGTGAAATTTAGTACCCTTCCTTATTTATTCCTGTAAGAACTTTCCTAGTTATAGTTATATATCAACAGCCTTCTACTGCCTCACCAGAGGAGATGGTTAAGCTCTTGAGAAGTCAGGAAGTCAGGGAGAGTTTTCCCTGCACAAATATCAAAAGTGCCAACAGTGGGAAAATGACCAGATAACTAAAAATTAGCCAACTCTCCTTGATTGACTCAGCACGATGTATTGAACGTCCAGAGAACAGGGTCCTATAACAGGCAGAAGATTGGGGTCCTACACTTTAGAAGGTTGAGCCTAGAAACACCCTGCAAGGGAGGTGGGCCCACAGAAAGAGGGCAGGATTGAGTTCTGGATCGTTCTATACCTATCCCCAGGTGCTAGATATCCCCAAATATAATTCTATTCATATAACGCTTTCCATTGTACAAAGTGATTTACTCACGGTGATCCTATAAAACAGGTGCATCTCTACAACCTTTTTGACTCCATCTTAAATTGCTCATGAGCCCCCATTTTCTTTCTGCATCTTGACCAGCCAGAATCTCATCACAGTATAGTGATACAAACAATATTTACCTGAAACAGAAATGCAAAATAAGCAATAAGAAAATTATAATAACCAGCCATTACTCTTACCACCCATTTCCACAAAAAAATTTTTCTTCCCAACATTTAGAGATAAAAGATTACAAATCCAGTACGTTCTCACTCTGAATCACTAAATTATTGCTCAATCTGGTGGAGCAATGAAAGGTTTGTTAGCATCTTGCCCAAGAGATGAACGTTAAAAGTGCTGCATCTCTGCCTAGAATTGGGTTCCATGCATTGGTCAATGAATCTTCAGGATTCGATGGCTTGTTTCCCAGCGTGGAAGGAAAAGAGTTTCATTTAACACATTGTCAAAGTGTTAATGTGTTAAAGTCTGAAAATATAAGGTTGGCATGAAGGAGGCGGGAAGAAGGAGGAGGGTAATGGCTACAATATTTCAATGGGCTGCCAAAGTGTTGCCGCATCAGTGCCTCAGGTCTGGCGTTAACATGAACAACTCAGCGTCTTCCAGGCAGAAATCAAGACTGGAGGAGATGCCAGTCAGGGACATCTCCTTGCTCTGTGGCCATTTATTTTTCTTCTCTCCACCTCCTGTAGTTTGCACCTTCTCAAGGACTCTCCAAAATCTTTGCATCTTGTATGCTAACCTCCCTTGTGACTTCCAGGATGACATCTCCTACTGAACTCAGGTACGGAATTCTAGAGGAAGGTTTTACCAAAGAGACCAGCCCCTATCTCCCCAAACATATTTTATTATTCCCACTTTACACATGAAGAAACCAAGGAGACTATAAACATAGTCACATAGCTACTAATTGTTAGATTCAGAACTCAAATTCAAGTTTTCTGAATAAAAGACACAATTCTCTCTACTATTTTGTTGTGGTTCAGTCATTTCAGTCATGCCCCACTCTCCATGACCACATTTTGGGTTTTCTTGGCAAAGATACTGGAGTAGTTTACCTTTTCCTTCTCCAGCTCATTTTGCAGATGAAGAAACAAAGGCAAACAGGGTTAAGTGACTTGCCCAGGGTCACATAACTAGTAGGTGTCTAAGGCTAGATTTGAACTCGGATCTTCCTGACACTAGCTGTGGCACTCTATCCACTCCACCACCTAGCTGCCCCTCTCTCTACTCTACCATGCTGCTACTTGGCATCTTATGCCTAATTAACTATACTCCAACTAGCCTGTAGCAGGTTACAAGGTAAGCTTCTCACTGGGGACTTGGCCCATTATCCAGTTGACATTAAGTCTTGAAAGGACATTTTTCTCATACAGCTCAGGGGATCTTGGATTTTCTTCTTCCACAAATTAGACACATTTATCTTTGTCTCAGCAAGCGATTTGGATCTTGAAATCCACTCTGGACAAACTAGGTCACTTGTTTGTATTATGCCCAACCTAATTGTGAATCAGGAAGGAATGTAACCTGGTAGATAGGACTCTGGACTTAGAACCAAGAAGACCCACATTCAAATCTAACTTCCTACCCCTCACAAGCTGTGGGAACACAGACAAGTTATTCCACTCCCCTGATGACATCCACAGTCCCCACACCACAGACCTGTCATGAGTCTAATTCAAGATAAGGTATATAACGTGCTTGGCAAAACTTAAGGTGTCAGTTATAATTAGGACCATTGGGACAGGTACAGAGAGCACACAAAATCAATCCCCCTGCCTCAAGACTCTCCCCACTCCAGTCCATCCTCCATGTAGATGCAAACTTAGTTTTCCATAAACTTAGATCCAGCCACATCACTCCCTTACTTAATACTTTTCAGTAGGTCTCTATTGCCTCTGTGATTGAGTATAAACTTTTCTAGATAGATGGATAGACAAATGGTCAGAAAGAGATACAGATGATAGATATGTAGAAAGACAAACAGATAAACAGATAGATAGAAAGATAGACAGACAGACAGGCAGATAATGTGGTAAGTGTTTACACTGAGCCAGATATTATACTAAGCATTGGGACACCAAGAAAAGTAAGCAAAACCTTTCTTCCTTCAAATAGTTTACATTCTAATGGGATGAAGGGGAGCTAGAAGCAGGGGAGGGTCCATATAACTGGAGATGTCCAGGAATTGCTGTGGAGTCCTGGATCTGAGCAAGCTAAAGCCAAAGCTGGCCTGTCAAAGCCCAGAGGGGTCCTAAGTGAAGGACAGCAAAGAGTCCTTCATAATCTGGTCTCAATCATTCCAGTCTCATTATATATATGGGAATACAGACTAACTCCTAAAGCAGGTTGGTTGTTTTTAAGTATCTTTTCAGAACTTTTTCAAAACTATACGAAATTTCCTCCCTTAAGCTCTGGGAGTGTCCCCTTAAGTGGCTCCTTAGAGAGGAACACATAACCAAATTTTCAGTGTTCTCAAAAGTGCTTTATTAATCAACCCATTAAGCAACAAGTATTTGTTTAATCTTCCTGTTTGCCAAGTACCATGCTAGATGTTGGGGATACAAGAATAAAGAATGAAAAAATCCCCAATCACAAGGGGTTTGCACATTCTAACTAGGGGAAGATCAAGGCATTAGGCTCCCCCTGTTTCCCTCAGATAAGCTTTATTCAAACTGGTCTTGGGAAATAGCTTCTCCTTGTAATTGAAAATACTAGTCATGGGTGGAGGTGTTGAGTGAGGGGACTGAGGAAATTCCCTCACTCTACAGATATCCTTACCCATCATAGGAGATAAAACCAAGTGTGCATCGTTAAATGATGCCCCCAAAACTCTTCTCTCCCTCTTTGTCCTAGGTGGGCTTCCAAAAATCTATTGGGATTTTTTATTTAATTCAGGTTAAAGGCCTCTCTATTTACTGGAGCAGGTAGGCAGCACAGTAGATAGAGTGCCAGGCCTGGAGTCTGGAAGACCTGAGTTCAAATCCAGCCCCAGATACTTACCAGCTGTGTGACCCTGGGCAAGTCACTTAACTTCTGTTTGCCTAGTTTCCTCCTCTGTAAGATGAAGATAATAAGCACCTATACCTCCCAAGGTGGCTGTAAAGATCAACTGACATAATATTGCAAAGTGCTTAGCCCAGTGCCTGATGCATAGTAAATGCTATATAAATGTTAACTATTATAATTACTTCTGCTCATCACCTCCAGATGGCTAAGAAATACTACAATAGAGTAACTGCAAAGGTGATAGGAAAAGCAGAGGTTTGATAGGAAGAGGAACTACATGAAAATATCTAAAATGTCTAAAACAAGATGTTGTCTGGTTTGGTTTTGTTTTTTAACCTGGGAATCTGGATAGATTTCAGGCCATGGGTGAAATTAGGTTGGGGGAAAAATCTGAAATTTGGCATTTCCTTCAGTTATTTAAAAACATTATTCTGAGAAGGGTCCTTAGGTTTTACCAGAATGCCAAAGGGGTCCATGAAACAAAAGTCTTAGCGAGGCAACCGGTCAGGGTAGGCTCAAGGAGGGGAGTTACCAGTGTTGTGAGTTTTAATGTTCTCATACCCTAGAATAGCCCCAGATTTCTCATGCAGAGGCACAGTTTCCAAAGTGACCTGATTCTCAGATAACCCTCCTCGGAGAATGAAACCAAAAGAACACAGTAAACACTAGCACAAGTTTTCAAACGATCTGAGTTGACCTTCAAAGTCCCTAGCGGAGGGGAGCCAGGTGGCTCAGACATGAAACTGAAAGGTCCCTAGAGAATGTCAAAATTTTCCAATTTAGAATGATGGAATCCAAGAAGATACTCTGGGGCAGACAAATCCCAACGGCAATGACTGCTACCTGAAATTTTTCAGTGATTTTAAAGATACTAGGAGAGGCAATACGTCAATTCATGGTGCCTTAGATAGAGGGCAAGCCTAGGACACAGGAAGACCTGGGTTCCTGACCTACTTCTGACATATACTAGCTATGTATATAGAGGCAGCTGGTGGCACATGGATAGGAAAATCTGAGTTCAAATCCAGCCTCAGACATCTGCACTAGTCCATTCCCTTCTCATGTTTCTTTGAATGTATTGCTTGTCATTTCTTACAATGCAATACAATTCCACTACATACATATGTTTATTGAGCCATTTCCCTGGTGAATGGGCCCCCACTTTGTTCCCAGTTTTTGGCTTGCACCAGAAGCTTCCACGAATAGTTTGGTATTTATTTGGTCTTTGACCTCAAGATTAACCATTTTTTAGCAGGGTTAATGGGATTCATCACCCTTGAGTAGCAGAAATAACAAGCATGTTAAAAAGAAAAATGAACCAGAGGAACAGGCAAGCTCATCATGGAGTAAACTTGTTTCACCCGGACCAAGGTTGGGCAATCTGTAGCCTCAAAGAGCCTCAAACCGCAAAGGGCCACACTTGAGGACTTATAAGGCCACATGTAGCCTCAAGGCCACAGGTTCCCCACCCCTGAGTCCCAGACCACTGACTTCCAAAAAGATTGAGGTTAAGAGAGAGAGAAGCAAGAAAGCTGAGAAGAAAAATGTGTCTGGCTCTGCATCTGAGCTTTCTCACTGACTGGTAGCCTGAAGTAAATCTCATTCCTTGGTCTCAATGCCAGAAAGATAGAAATAATTGGGTCTGAGGGATTAGAGTTGGAAGAGATCTTAGTACTATAGATGGAGCTGGAAGGGACCTTAGAGGTCATCTAGCCCAACCTCCTCCTCCTTCATAGGTGAGGAAACATTCAGGTGAGGAAACATTACTTGAGATCACCCAGCCAAGAAATGACAAGGCCAAGAACCACACTCACTTCCTCTCACTCTAAATTCATAGCGCTCTCCACTATCCCAGGAATGCTTTCCTCTTTGAGATCTTCCAGTCCAACCCTTTCCTTCAGTAGGGAAGGAAACCAAATGGCTCAATGAGTTGTCCAAAGTCATACAGGTAGCAGGTTTCAGAGGTCAGATTTGAGACCAGGGTAAATCCAGTGCCCTTGTCCTTACTTACTCCACAGCCACCTCTCTATCCTTCCCCACTTCCAAGGGGGTGATGCCTTTTAAGTCCTTAATAAATGAAATGAGTTTGAAGATGAAGAGGATGTAGAGAAAAGCTTCTCCCAGCATTCTCTTCCCATTCTCTTCAGCATTTGGGCTAAGTAAAAAGAAGTAGAGGAAGCTTTCCAGTTTGGTGTCAACCAAGAATACCATGGGATATGGGGATCAAGGTGGGAGAAGTGTAGAGACTTCTGGAAGAAAGAAGAAGGTTGAACTAAGAAAAACAGAAACTTATATTGCCCTCTCCATCCCTAAACCAAATGAGGCATCCTGCTAAAAAAGCCTGAAAAGGAACCAATGTGACCTAGTAAAAATACTCTACAAGGGACTCAAAATGTTCTTACAATTCATGAAAGAAACTAAGAAAGTAATGCTATTTTCCTGGCCTGTTTTGCCTTTTCTCACGATCAACATGGATGCTATAGAATGGGGCTGGGAGACACATGTAATGAACTGTGTTGTGCCGACCCCTACCTCTTCGGGGCAAGGCGGGTTGGATACAACTTATTAAATTAACTTATTTAAATTTTTTATGTTTAATTTGTGGAATAAATTAATAATAAAATAATATTTTAATAATATCATATCGTGATATATAATAACAATAAAAAAATAAGCACAAACATTTAAACAAATCAAAGCCCTGTGGTCTCAGGCCCTACTTTCAGGCAAGGCATCTTACTCCTCCAAGAAAAAGGGACTGTCCTCACAGACCTCCCTCTGCAGCAAGCTAGGCTGTTCTTTCTTGCTGGTCTATAGTGGCCTCAGTATGTATCAGTTAATTAATAAGTATACATGTGTTGCCCAGGCTTTTTTGGCAAACCTACTCTAAAATGGAGACCCCACTGAGGGGCCTTTTGAGCATGCTCAATTTGCCTAGCAAGGAGTCCTCTGTGTCTACTGCCACATAGGTGAGGGTAGTCTCCTTTGGTAAGCAGCCCGCACCTTTAAAACAGGTGAGATCAAGTTGGTCCTTCTCTTGTTTACATTTTCTGCTGTGTTCTTCTCAGCATCTGCTGAGTCCAGAGGATGAAGATCACAGTTCACACACAGCAAAGACATCATGAATTAAATCAATGAGAGAAAAAGATCTCTCCTTCCCCTACTCCCTCTCCTTTAACCCCCTTTGCAGAGGTGGGCCTGGGATATTTGTTTCTCTTCCATGTTGTTCTTCTTCCTCAGTTTCAGGTGCCTGAGGTAATCTCCACGGACTAGGAATTCAAGTCATGTAACTCCTTGGTACCGGGAGTGCAGGCCAGTGGTGATACAACCAGCTGGGCAGGGAAGCCCTGAGGAACTCAGGTCCTGGGACTTGAGCTCCAGGGTGGTTTGGGACTTGGAATTGAGAATAAGCTCTATAGGAACCACAGGAAGATATGAACGTAACCCCCTTCTCCTCCCCAGAGACTGCATCAGTGCAACGGGAGGAGGAGAATGATGCCTCCCATATGTGGGGGGAGTAAGTTTATATATTTATGATTGTGCCTTCTGAAGGAAATATTTCTGTGTAAAAGCTAATTTGACTATAACTGGCTAAATGGAAATGGGGTGCAGGGGGACATCCCCTATAATTGAATGGGAGTGGTTTTTCTCCCTTTGCAGAGAGCCTAGTCACCCTCTCTCCCAAAGCCTTTTAAAAGTACCCGAGAAGCAGTGAGAGAAGTGGTGAGATCTAACCCACCTGGTCTTCAGGCAGTGGGAGTCACAATGGTCTGTTACATAGATGACAGGCAGCATGATTTTGTGGGCACGGGATCAGACTTGGAGTCAGCTTCTGATGCACACTTGCTGGGGGTGCTGAACAAATCATCTGCCCCCAGCACCCACAAATTATGCCCTTATGCATTGGTGGAAAGTTTCCCTGTGCCAAAAAAATAGTAGGACCAGACTCCCAAAAACTGTGAATGGGAGAATAAATAAAGTAGAATGTATTTTCCTTTTTCTTAAACATAATTTACTTGTGATATCTACATTGCTACCTCTCATCATGATATATTTAGATTCTCAGAGGCTGAGATGATGAGGGAAAGCAGTCCAGGCAGAGAGATCAGCCTGTGCAAAGGCATGGAGACGGGAGGTAGAACGTCATCTATGAAGAGCCATAAGGAAGACTGTTTGGACCAGAAAGAAAGTAATATGGAACAAGTATGGAAAGTAGGCTGGAGGCAGATTGTGAAGGGCTCTAAATGGCAAACACAGGAGAATATAAGCATCTTGAAGATAAGAATTGTTTGCTTTTGGAGATTTTTTTACATTCATGTACCCCATTAGGGGCAACTAGGTGGTGTAATGGATAGAGCACCAGGCCTGAAGTCAGGAAGACCTGAGTTCAAACATGGCCTCAGACTTTTACTAGCTATGTGATCTTGGGCAGGTCTCTTAACCCTGTTTGTTTAGCTCAGTTTCCTCCTCTACTAAATGTACTAGAGAAGGAAATGGCAAACTGCTCCAGTATCTCTGCCAAGAAAACCCTAAATGGGGTCACTAAGAGTTAGACACAGCCGAAACCACAACAATCTTAACTAGATCAAGCATTTTACAACATATGGAATCTCACTTTACTTTCCTACTTTATTACTTCAAAAGTTCAACTGTAAATGTCTCTGAAT
The DNA here is from genome assembly GCA_028658325.1 of Potorous gilbertii. Classification (NCBI taxonomy): domain Eukaryota; kingdom Metazoa; phylum Chordata; class Mammalia; order Diprotodontia; family Potoroidae; genus Potorous; species Potorous gilbertii. Next base: position 578,901,653 of record CM053770.1, on the reverse strand, counting down.
ATATATAACCTTTCATGCTTCATTTAATCCCCTTGGGTACCTATTAGCACCTTTTAATGCTTTTGTTGGGTCAAAGAGCACATACAGCCTAGTAATTGCTTTAGAATAATTCTAAGTTATTTTCTGGCACATTGGGACCAATTCACAGCTCCACCAACAAACAGGCTTAGTGTACTTATGTTCCCATAGTTCAGCCAGCATTCACTTTTTTTCTTCTTTGCCAACCTGATGAGTATAAGACTTAGCCCCTGAACTGCAAATAAATGTGGAGAATGCCCACAAGGACAAAACAGAGGGAAGCAATAACCTTCCAAAATACCCAGAGTCTTCCTCTCCCATCTTGGCTCTGCACTTGGTTAAGTTCAATGCAACCTTGCTTCAAGTATGTTGAATTTCTTTTTCAAGGACAGGGATCAGCTGGATTTTAGTTGTGGGTACACCTTCTATTGCCGTTCATCTGTAGTCTGGCTTTGAAAGACGTCTCTCCAGAATGAGTTTGGCTAGTCCTTCCATGACAGACTCATAATCCATCTAATGGGTACATTCTTTCTCAAAATCTTTTCAGCTTTGTAAAGTTGGCTGAAGCTTACACTCTTTGCTGTTATAGCCTTTACAAAGTCAAGGTCACCCTTACTCAGCTCTTTAGGTTGCTTTAGGGAGGTGCTTTAGGGAGGAATTTAATGGAGTCCTTAACTTTTAAAGAATAGTCCTATTTATACCAGTTTACTGTTTCCTCCCTTTACTTAAAAACCAAATCATGGACTCTTCCACTAGTATGTTTAAGCAGTGCCCAAAGAGGTCATTTGAAAGTCTGAGATAGGAAAAAAAAAAAAGGAAAAATAGGAGGGAAACTGAACTGTATCAAAGCTACATGGGCAGGTTTTGCATTTCACCACTGTTTCTGAGGTATCTACGCATGACAGTTGGATTGTGACCAACCTGAAATCTTTCCAGGTTTTCGCAAGAAGAATTTGGATCCCTACTGGGACCATCCTGAAAGTGATAAAACATTATCAAAGGGATTTGAAACAGATACTATAAAGGAAGGTCAAAAGAATTGGGTTTCATGCTTCTAGAGAAGAAATAACTGATTGGCTTGATTTTTTTTTTATTTGTCATTCAGTATGGAGAGGGTTTTATGAAGAGGACACTGATCAGTTGTTCTTTGTGTCAGAGTAAATTAGGCTAGAGGAAATGGGCAATTGCTACTTGGACACAAGAGAGAATTCTTTGGTCCTCAGAGTAATAAGACATAAAGATGCTATATTCTCCTTAGGGCTATAAGACAAGAGGATGACAAAAGAAATAAGCTAGAATTAACTAAATTAAAATGCACTATAACATTGTCTCACCCTCCCACACTCCAAAATCAAGGCTCTTGCTCTGGTCTTACTCCATTTCCCAGGTTCAATGTAGCTGTTTTGAATATTCAGTTTTGCAAATCATGGCTTAAAATCCCTCTTCCTATACTCTCCATTTATGTACCGAGTCATAAAGTCAAATATTAAATTTTGAAGAAAAAAAAATCTTGATGGAGTCAAGATGGCAGAGAAGAGGCAGTCATTCTGCTTAAAATTCCCAATATTCCCCTCCAAACAACTTTAAATAATGCTTGAAATTGAGTTTTGGAGCACCAAAACCAAGAAAAGGTCAAGGCGAGACACTTACAGCCTGAGACAACTTAGGAAGTCCGCAGGAGAGGTCCATGACTCTGGGGTGGGCACAAGTCCGGAGCATACAAGCTACAGCCCCAACAGCAGCAGCTTATGCTCTCAGCTTCAGAGAGGGTAAGGGAGTCAGATTACTGGTCAGGAAGAGATCACAGAGGACTCTTTGCTTGCCCTGGGTGCAGCTGACATTGACTGGCACCTCTATTGCCATATGTAGTTCTGGGTCACAGTTCCAGGGCAAAGAAGAGCACTAGCCCTTGTGGTTATGGGAGAGCAAGGGCCCTGGTCACAGTTCCAGAGCCAAGAGAAATGCTACAATTTGCAGTGCAACTTCCCTGAATTAAGACTAATGTGCAAGCTAGGAGAGCAGTGACCATATCTCTCTACAGATCACACCACCCTGGAAGTACCAAAAACTTGTTGACTCCCAGAACTAGCTGTGAAAACAGCAGCACACAGAAGCCTGAAGCTTGAGACAGTGCCTCACCACTGCTAGGTGAGCAGAGACCAAGTTTAACATAAAGGTCAAAAATATGAGCTGAAAAATGAACAAACAACAACAGAGAACATGACCATAAAAAGCTACCAAGGTGACAGAGGAGACTAAGCCACAAACTCAGAAGAAGACAACAAGGTGAAAACAGTTACAACCAAAGCTCAAAGGAAAATGGTAATTGAACCCAACCCCAACAACAATTCCTGGAAAAGTTAAAAAGAAAGAGTTGAGTGGTAGAGGAAAAATGCAGGGGAGGGGGGGGGAAATGAGAGTAATGGAAGAAAATTATGACAAGAGAATTAATAGCTTGGTAAAAGAAGCTCAAAAATACTGAAGAAAACAATACCTTAAAAAAAACAGAATTGACTTAAAGGTAAAAGAGGTACAAAAGTTTGCTGAAGAAAATAATTCCTTAAAAATTAGAATTGAACAACTGGAATCACATGACTCCATGAGGGATCAAGAAATAATAAAGTCAAAAGAATGAAAAAATACAAGAAAATTTGAAATACCTCATTGGAAAAACAATAGACCTGAAAAATAGATCAAGAAGAGATCATTTTAAAATGACTGGACCACTTGAAAGCCATGAATTTTAAAAAAGAGCCTAAACATCATATTTCTAGAAATCATAAAGGAAAACTGCCCCTAAAATCTTAGATCTGGAGGTTAAAGTGGAAATTAAAAGAATCTATCAATCACTTTCTAAAAGAGATCCCAAAATGAAAACACCTAAATTCATGCCCCAATTGATGAATTAGCAAAAATATGATCAGTTTTCAGATAGAGTAGTTAGAGCTATCTACAGTCATATGAAAAAATACTGAAACTCACTATTGATTAAAGAAATGCAAATTAAAACAATTCTAAGGTACTACCTCATACATATTAGATTGTCTAATAGAACAGAAAAGGTAAACGACAAATGTTGAAAGAGATGTGGGAAAAAATGAGACTTTAGTGCACTATTGGCGGAATTGTGAACTAGTTCAACCATTCGTTAGAGTACTTTGAAACTATGACCAAAAGGCTATAAGATCAGGCATACCCTTTGAGCTAGCAATACCACTATTAGGTCTCTATTCCAAAAGAGATTTTTTAAAAAAGGAAACAAAAAAGGAAAAGGACATATATGTATAAAAATATTTATAGCAGCTCTTTTCTGGGGGCAAAGAATTGGAAACTGAGGGGATACCCATCAGCTGGGGAATGGCTGAACAAGTTGTAGTATATGGTTATGATGGGATGCTATTGTACTGTAGGAAATGAAGAGCAGAATTCACTCAGAGAGGTCTGGAGGGCCTTATATGGGCTGATGCAAAGTGAAATGTACTTTATACAAAGTAACAACAATACTGTAGGATTATCTGCTGTAAATGACTTAGCTATTCTCAGCTATATAATAATCCAAAACAGCTCTGAAGGACTTAATGATGAAAAAATGCTATCCATCTCCAGACAATCTGAATACAGATTGAAGCATACTTTTTAAATATTTTCTTTCTTTATTTTGAGGTGGGTTTTTTGTCCATATTTTCTTTCACAACATGACTATTATGGACTATACCAAATTGCTTGCCTTCTCAAAGGGGACAGGGTGGGTGTAGAAGGAGAAAAGGAGAGAATTTGGAACTCCAAGTTTTAAAAATGAACATTAAAAATTGTTTTTACATGTAACAGAGGAAAAGAAATAATAAATAAATTTAAAAAAAATTTTTAAACCCCCAAGAATATTGTAGCCACATTATAGAATTCCCAAGTCAAAGAGAAAATATTATAAGCAGCCAAAAAGAAACAATTCAAATACTATGGTGCCACAGTCAGTATCACACAAAATTTGGCATTTTCCACATTAAAGCAGAAGGTTTGGAATATGATATTGAGAAGACAAGGGTGCTAGGATTACAACCAAGAATAAGATGCCCATTGAAACCAATCCTTCAAGAGGAAAAAAATGGAAATTTAGTGAAAAAGAGGAATTTCAAACATTCCAATGAAAAGATCATAGTTGAGTAGAAAATGTGACATTCAAATATAAGACTCAAGGGAAATATAAAAGGCAGACATGAAAGAGAAATCATAAGAGATTCAATAAAGTTTAATTGTTTTACATTCCTGTATGTGAAGATAACACATGTAACTCCTAAGAATTCTATCTATTAGGACAGTTAAAAGCATTCTCCATATATGGAGGGCAGAAGTGTAATTCGATAATGTTGGGATGATCTCAAAAAAAATGCAGGGGTGAGAAAGAAGGATTCACTGGGCTAAGGGAGAGGTAAAATGGGAAAATTTTTCTCATATAAAAGGGGTGCACAAGGAAAAGCTTTTATAGTGGAGGAAAAAATGAAGGGTGGGGTGGCAGACAATACTTGAACCTCACTTTCATTAGAATTGGTTACCCAACAGGGAACTAGGAGGGGAAGGTCATAAGATAAAGGAGGGATGATTAAGGAAGACAATGGTCAGAAGCAAAACAGACTTTTGAGAAGAGAGGATAAAAAGAGAGAGGTAAGGATAAACAGAAGAAAATGGGATGGAGGGAAATGCAGTTAGTAATCACAACTGTGAATATGAATGGAACAAACTCACCCATAAAATGAAGTAGATAGCAGAACAGATTAGAAATCTAAATCCAATAACGTTATTTATAAGAGACGAAACAGGAAGATACACATAGAGAGTTAAAATTAGGAGATGCAGCAGAATATATTATGCTTCAGCTCACATTGAAACCATGATCTCAGACAAAGCAAAAGCAGAAATAGATCTAATTTAGAAAGATTAATCAGGGAAACTACATTTTGCTAAAAGGTACCATAGATAATGAAGTAGTATCCAAAAAACTTAACAGCAAATTTTTTTCTGACAAACGCCTCTTTTCTCAAATAGATAGGGAGTAGAGTCAAATTTATAAAAACAAGAGCTATTCTCCAACTGATCAATTGTCAAGGAATATGAACAGGCAGTTTTCAGAAGAAGACATCAAAGCTATATATAATCATATGGAAAAAATGCTCTAAACCACTAATGACTGGAGAAATACAAATTAAAACAACATTTCATACTTATCAGAAATGACAAATGCAGACTGGAAGGGATGACGGAAAATAAGTACATTAATGAACATTTGGTGTAGTTGAGAACTAATCTGACCATTCTAGAGAACAATTTGGAATATGCTTAAAAGGCTATAAAACTATGCATACCCTTTGACCCAGTAATACTGCTACTACGTCTATAGCCCACTGAGGTCAAAGGAAAAGGAAGCATATGTCCAAAAATATTCATAGCAACTTTTTTTTATGGTGACAAAGAATTTGAAACTGAGAGGATGCCCACTGAGGAATTAGTGAAAAAATTATGGCATATGGTTTTTATGGAATACTATTGTGCTATAAGAAATGACATGATAAGGGAAATACTTTCAAAAAGCCTGGGAAGACCTATATCAACTGATGCAGAGTTCAGTGTGCAGAACCAGGAGGTCATTGTACACAGTAATAGTAATATTATAATGTTAATCAACTGTGAAAGACTTAGCTCCTTTGATCAATACAATGATCCAAGAAAACAAGTGTTATCCACCTCTAGAGAAAGAACAGATGAATTCTGAGTGCAAATTGAAGTAGTGTCCTCACTTTGTTTTCCTTGCTTTTTTTGCATGATATGGCTAATATGGAAATATGTTTTGTATGGTTTCACATGTATAATTGACATTACATTGCTTGCCTTTTCAGTGAGGCAAGAATATGCTGATAAATGTTTAACAACCTGCTCTCCTCTCAGAAAACAAAATGTACTACAACACACTGTTAAGTTTGACCTGCATTAATAACATTTTTTCCATTACTCTCTTGTCCAGATAATTAATAAAATAATAGATCAAATCCAGATTTGTAATGTTTGCTGATTACAAGGTGTTCACAATGAAAATTTCACAGAGTGTCTTCCTGGCTTGTTAGAGCTGGTTCTAGTATGTCCCTAGGTGGGGGGAATTATCCTTCTGGGTGTAGGCATGGGCCGACACGGGAATCTAGCTTAGGGGCAGTATTCTTCTGGCCTCTGGGCTGCCAACCTCCTCTCCTCTCCATATTGTTTCTGATGCTCAAGTCTTCCCCATCTTCCAAAATACTCCCGATTTGATTTTTCCATCCCCACTAACTTTCATCCTGTATCTCTTTTGCCTTTTGTGGCTAAACTCCTTGAGAAGGCTTCTACAACAGGTGACTCCAGTTTCTTTCCTCTCACTCTCTTCTCAGCCCTTTACAATTTGGTTTCCAACGTCATCATTCCATTGACACTACTCTCTCCAACATTACCAATGATCTATCTCTTAATTGCCTAATCCAATGACCTCTTCTCAGTCCTCATTCTCCTTGATCTCTCTGCAGCCTTTGACACTTTCCATCCCTCTCTCCTTCTTGACACACTTTTCTCTCTAGGACACCAATCTCTCCTGGTTTTCTCTTACCTATTGGACTGTTCCTTCACTTTCCCTTACTGGATCCTCACTGAGATCACACCTTCTAAGCACAGGTGTCCCTCAGAGTTCTGTTCTGAGCTCTCTTTCTCTGCTCATGATTTTCTAATCTACCTATTCTGCCCAAACCTCTCTGCTGCCTTCCAATCTCTTTTAGACTAAATGTCCAACAGACATCTTAAACTCAATATATCCAAAACAGAACTATCTTTCCCCCTACATGCTCCCCTGCCTCTGACCTTCCCTATCACTGTAGAGGGCAACACCATTCTCCCAGTCCCACAATCTAAGAGTCAGACTCCACTTCTCACTAGCTCTCATCTTCTGCATCCAAGCTGATGCCCAATCTATTGATTTGACCTGTGCACCATCTCTCAGGGACGCTCCCTTTTTTCTCTTACTGTCACTACTCAGGTGCAGCTCCTTTTGAATTCACATCTGAACTACTGTATCTGCTGGAGGATCTGCCTGCTCAAGTCTCTCCCCACTCCAATCCATCCACTAAAGTGATTGTCCTAAAGCACCTCCTCCCTTTCCCCCATGCCCCCCCGACACACACCCCTCCAGGATCAAATACAAAATCCTCTGTTTGGTCCTTAGAGCCCTTCATAACCTAACCCATTCGTGTTCTTACACCTTATATCAAACTTCTCCATCCATCATGTAATCTCCCAGTGACACTAGCCTTCTTTGGTGTTTCCTTATCCAAACTTCCCAAGAATTTTCCCTGACTGATTGCCATGCCTGGAATGCTCTTCATCCTTATCTGCATCCACTGCCTTCTTTGGCTTCCTTGAATTACTAGCTAAAATCCCATCTTCCACAGGATACCTTTCCTAACCCCTCTTAATACTAATAGCTTCCTTCTTAAACCTTTCTTCCTATGTGTCCTATACATAATTTTTTTGTACATAATTGTTTGCTTACTGTCTTCCTCATTAGAGTGTGAATTCCTCAAGGAAAAGTACTAGCTTTGCCTCTTTTTTGTATCCCCAGTGCTTATAGAGAAATGATTCATAAATGTTTATTGACTATTGACTGACTAACCTACTAGGAGGTGCAGCTAGGTAGCACAGTGGATGGAGTGCCAGCCTTGGATTTTAAATTTAAATCTGACCTCAGACATTTAGTAGCTGTGCAGCTCTGGGCAAGTCACTTAACCCTGTTTGCCTCCGTTTCCTCATCTGTAAAATAAGCTGGAAAAGGAAATGGCAAACCGCTGCGATATCATTGCCAAGAAAACCTCAAAATAGGGTCACAGAAAGTCGGACAAGACTGAAACAATTGAACAATTTATTAGGTAGTTGTGATACCTAAACTGGCCACAGGATGGAACCCTAAATCCATAATAAAAAAAATATGCCATAACAGGAATACATTTGGAAGTAAGTCAACTAAGCACGACTAAAGGTAAAATTCGAGTTTACTCTCACAGACCTTATATTCTAATGGAAGAAACAACAACTCCATTGCATGTACAAAGTAGATTACTGTAATCTGAAAAGGGGGAGCATTAGCTGGTGGAGGCACTGGGAAAGGTCTCTTGAAGAAGGTGAGATTTGAGTGATTTTTTTATTTTTGAGAGGGAATTGGGATTAAGTGACTTGCCCAAGGTCACACCCCTAGTAAGTGTCAAGTGTCTGAGGCTGAATTTCAACTCAAGTCCTCCTGACTCCAAGGCTGGTGCTTTATTCACCTAGCTGCCCCAATTTGAGTTACCTTAAAAGAAACCAAGAAAACTAAGAAAGAGTTGGAGACAGAGCTTTTCAGGTATGGGAAACACCCAGTGCAAAGGCAAGGCAATGGAAAATAGAATATCCTGTTTCGAGGATCACAAATAGGGCAGGGTAGATGGACCAGAGAATGCAGAAAGTCAGTCAGTCAATAAACATCTATTAAGCTTCTGCTCTATACCAGGCACTGAGTAATATTTAAGAAGGTTTGAAATGAAGAAAAGGGCCAGGTTAGAAAGAGCTGGAAATGCTAAAAGGGACTTTTTATTTGATTCTGGAAGCAATTGAGAGATTCTAGAGATGACAGAGAAAGGACTGGAAAGAAGGGTCAGTGTGCCTGAAGCGCTGAGTATCTGAATGGAATGATGTGTACAAAGACTGGAAAGGTGGTTAGAAGCCAGAGGAACTTTAGGTGTCAGAGAAATGTCTATATTGATCTTGGAACTAATAGGAAACCACTGGAATTTATTGAGTTGGTGGGGCAACATTAGGAGAATCATTTTGTCGGCTATGGGGACAGGCTTGAGGCAGGAAGACCAAACAGGAAGCAATTACAATAGCCCAAGTGAGAGATGTTGAGGGCCTTGAATGAGTCTGGGAGCTGTGTGGGTGGTGAAGAGAAATATATGACAGATGTATATATATATGTATGTATGTATAACTGATTGCACTGGGGTTAGTGAGAGTTAAGGATGTCACCAGATTATGCACCTGGGAACAGACTGGAGAATAGTTATGCCTTAACGAGGCACTTCAAACTGTCTGGGTACACAGGCAGCTAAGTGGTACAGTGGAGAGAAAGCTGAGCCGAGAGTCAGGAAAATCTGAGTTCAAATCCTGCCTCACATACTTACTTACCTGTGCAAGTCATTTAACCTCTGTTTGCCTCGGTCTCTTCAACTGTAAAAATAGGGACAACAATAGCACCTACCTTACAGGGCTGTTGTGAAGATCTAGTAAAGCAGGACAATGCCTGGCACCTAGTAGATGTTAGTTATATAAAAGCTTATTCCCTTCCCCATCAGCGGTAGGGAAATTTGGAGAAGGGAGGACAAAGTTCTGGTTTGGAACATAATGAGTTTCAGATGTCTCCAGGCAAGTATCCAATAAATACTTGGTGATGCAGAACTGAAACGCAGTAGAGAGATTAGGGTTGGATATATAGATCTCAGAGTCATTTGCATAGTTGTCATGAAATCCATGGGAGCTGATGAGGGAACCTAGTGAAAGAATATAAAGAAAAAGAGAAGGATCCTAGACAAAGCCTTGGGATACACTCATAGTCAGACATGATTGATGGATGAGCAGAGGAGACTAAGGAAAAGTCAATCATGTAGAAGGAGAACAATTGAGAGAAGTGACACAAAAATCCAAAGAGGAGAGAGTTAGAGGAGAAGGAAGTCAGTAGTGTCTAATACTGCAGAGAGGTATTAAATTAAATGTAATACAAGTAAATTTGGCAATTAAGAAATCATTGCTAATATTGGAGGATAGTTTCATTTCACATACCAGTTTATTCATTCATTCTTCAATCAAGGGGCACCCACTCCCCTTTACTACTTTACTACTACTTCTTTACTACTCCAAAAAAAATACTCCTATAATTAGGAAAATGACTGTATTTTCTAAAACAAGAAAAAAATCAGTGAGAAGAGAGGAATTATTTTGCATATTTTTTTTGGTAATATGTAATCTTATTTATGTCTGGCTTAATAGAAGACAGCTGGATTGTCATACCCTCTTCTTCATTCATTTTGTTTTGCAATTGTTTTGATTAAGGCATATGAAGAAAATCTAGCCTCACACAGATTATAGTTGGAAAGGGAGGGGCTATTTTAATAAGCAATTAACATCTTAGTATATTTTGAAAATAGTTAGAACCTTGTAGACACCCTGGAAAGGTCTTGGGGATTCCCCAGAGGTCCTCTGCCTACAGTTTGAGCACTTCTGGTCTACATTGTTTTCCTGGCTCTGCTTCCTTCACTGTGGAGTTCAAGTAGGGCTCTTGGTTCATCTGTTTTTATCATATTCTTCATATTAAAGCACAGTAATATTCCTTCACATTCAAAAATCAAGGTTTATTTCACTATTCCCCGATCAATGAGTGGCTATTTGGTTAGCTACTCTTTTGCCATCACAGAAAGTATTACTAGAAATAACTTAGTGTACATGGGGATTTTGTTTTTATCAATGACCTCCTTGGGCTTACATGCCTACTAGTGGAATAAATGCAAAGGGTATGTATACGTTGATCACTTCATTTGCGTAATTCCAAATTGCTTTCCAGAATGGTTTTACTGATTCCCAGGTTACTTCTAAAATTGATGATTCCCATATTTTGTCTTCTTTGTCTATGTCCTAAGTTGGTGATGAAACTTTAGGGTTGTTTTGATTTGGGTTTCTCTTATTAGTGATTTGAGGTATTTTTAAAATTTTTATTAATCATCATTCTTTTGAGAATTGTTTATAACTTTTGACTGCTTACTCTTGGAGAATGACTTTTGGCTTTCTTTATCTGCTAGTTGCCTGTATATCTTAGATATTAAACCTTTATCTGAAAACTTTATTAAGATTTTTGTTTCCCATTTGACTGTTTCTCATCTTAACATACCTGCATTAGTTTTATTTTTCAATTTCATGTAATTGAAATGATCTATTTTATGTTTTATAATTGCCTCTCTCACTTTGGTTAAGGACATATGGCCTAACTCAAAAAAATTTTTAAATGAATGTTAAAAATTTTTTTACATGTAATTGAAGAAAAAATTAAATATTAAATTAAAAGAATATATGTCCTACCCAAAGCTGTGAAAGGTGATCCTCTTTCAATTGTTTTAATGGTATGATCTTTAATATAAAAGTTACATATTCATTTTAAATTTATTTTGAAGTATGGAGTAAGATATTTGTCTAAGTCTGACTTCTGATAAGGGCAAATAGGTAGTGCATTGGATAGAGCACCAAGTCTGGAGTCAGGAAGATCTGAGTCCAAATATGGCCTCAGACCCTTACTAGTTGTGTGACCCTGGGCAAGCCATTTAACCCCTATTGGCCTCAGCTCCCCATCTTTAAAATGGAGAAGGGAACGGCACACCTTTCCTGTATCTTTGCCAAGAAAACACAGACAAGTCCATGGAGTCACAAAGAGTGGGATACAATTAAACAACAGCAACTTCTGATAAACTTCTTTATAGTTTTCCCTGAAGTTTTTCATTGAATGGGGAATTCTTTCCTAAGTAATTCATGTTTTCTGGTTTATTGAACACTGGATTATTAAGTTCCATCACTTGTAATAATCCCTTGTCTAGTCTGTGCCACTGTTCTACTTCTCTAACTTTTAACTAATTAAAAAAATGGTTTTGATGACTGCTATTTTATAATGTAGTCTGAGGAATAGAAGTGCTATTTTCCCTTCATTCCTACTTTTTTTCATAATTTTCCCAATGTTGAACCATTTTTGACTCCCTGGAATAAATCTGATTTGGTCATAAGGAATCACTTCCTAGATCAATTGCTTGATGGTATTATTTAAAAATTTTGAAACAACAGTCATTAATTATATTGGTCTTTACTTCTCCTCTGTGCTTTATTCTTCCTTGATTTAGATATTAGGCTATATTTATCTCATAAAAGGAATCTTATATAATGTATTCTTTCTCAGTTTTTGAAAACAATTTGTGAAGTATTGCTAGACATTGTTCTTTAAAGGTTTGATACACTCTGAGTTACCACTCCACACCTATCAAATTGACTAATATGACAGAAAAGAAAAATGACATGTTGGAGGCTATGTGGGAAAATTGAGATACTAAAGCACTGTTGGTGAAGTTGTTACTAATCTAACCATTCTGCAGAGCAATTTATATTCCCAAAGGGCTATAAAATCATTCCTACCATTTGGCCAAGCAACACCACTATTACCTATCTATCCCAAAGACAAAAAGGAAAGAGACCGATTTATACACAAAAATATTATAGCAGTTCTTTTAGTGGTGTCAAAGAGTTGGACATTGAGGTGATGCCCGTCAATGGAGCAAAGACTGAACCACTTGTTGTGTATTGTTGTCATGGAATACTGTTGTGCTCTGAACCACTTGTTGTGTATTGTTGTCATGGAATACTGTTGTGCTCTAAGAAATGATGAACTGGATGCTCTCAGAAAAACCTGGGAAGACGTCTATGAACTGATGCAAAATGAAATGAGCAGAATCAGGAGAACACCAGATACAGTAACAGCAATATCGTACAACAATCAACTGTGAATAACTTAGCTATGAAAAATGTTATCCACCTCCAGAGAAAGAATTGACGGAGTCTGAAGGCAGATTGAGTCACATTTTTTTGTTACATTATTTTTCTTGGATTTTATTAGTATTTTCTTTCACAACATAACTAACATGAAAATATGCTTTGTGTGACTGCACATGTATAACCTATATCAAATTGCTTGCCTTCCCAATGACAGGTAAAGGGAGGGAGGAAGAGAAAGAATCTGGAGCTCAAAACTTTTTTTAAGGAACGTTAAAAATTGTTCTTCTATGTAATTGGAGGGAAAATAAAATATTAAATCATTAAAAAAAAGTTTGGTAGAACTCTTTTATAAATCCATTAGGATCAGGAGTTTGTTTCTTTTGTAGTTCCTTTACAGCAAGTTCTATTTCCTTTACTGACATAAGATTATTTAAGATCTCCATTTTGGTTCTGTTATTTTGAGTATTTTATATTTTTGAAGGTATTTCTTTATTTCTTTTGGGTTCTTAGTGTATAACTTTGTATATTAGGGTATAACTTTGGCATAAAAGATCTGATAATTTTTTTGATTTCTTCCAGTTTTGTTGTGATTTCACATACTTTACCTACTTCTATTTTTTTGCTCATGGATCTAATATTCCTCTCTCTTATTTTTAATTAAATTTGTTAAAGATCTGTAAATCTTATAATCTTTTTGAAGAATCAGCCTTTTAGCTTTATCCTCAATATAGTGTTTTTGTTTTGCAATTTATCCATTTCTCTGCTAGTTTTTAAAAAATTATTTTAGTTTTCAGCATTCATTTTGAGTTCTAAATTTTCCTCCCCCCCTCCTTCCCCTTTTGTCCCTCCACCCCAAGATAGCATGCAATCTGACATAGGCTTTACATATACAATCATATTAAATATATTTCCACATTAGTCATGTTGTGAAAGAAGAATCCAAACCAAAGGGAAAAACCATGAGAAAGAAAAAGCAAGAACAAAAATCTGCTGGTTTTCAATATCTTCTGCCTCAAGTCTTTCCCCACTCTAATCCATTCTTTGTTCAGCTGCCAAAGTGATTTTTTTTAAAAGGGCAGGTCTGACCATGCCACCCACTCCGTCCAATAATATCCAAACACTCCCCATTACTTCCAGGACTAAATATGCTTTCCCTCTTTATCTCCAACTTCTGGTTTCTTTCAAGACTCAATTGAAATCCCATCTTCTGAAAGAAATCTGTCCTACTCCTCTCATGCTCCATCCCTCAATGCCTGCTTTTTGAGATCATATCCTGTTTATCCAGTATATATCTTGTATGCATATGTAGTTGCTTGGATATTGTGTTCCCCCATTGTGAACTCCTTGGGCACTTTCGTTTTGTTGTCCAATTGTGTCCAACTCTATGTGACCCATAGATTTTTGGCAAAGATGTTGGAGTGATTTGTCATTTCCTTCTCCAGTACGTTCCTGTTTACAGGAGAGGAATCGAGGCAAATAGTGGTTAAATGACTTGCCCAGGGTCACACAGCTAATACATGTCTGAGGCTGGATTTGAACTCAGTCCCTCCTAACTCCAATCCCAGCACCCCCTAGCTGCCCTCCTTGAGGTTTGGGACTGTTTTTCCCTTACCTTCTGTCTCCACTGCTTAGCATAGTATCTGGCACATGTTGTTGTTTAATCATTTCAGTCATATCCAACTCTTTGTGACCCCCTTTGGTGTTTTCTTGTCAAAAATACTGGAGTAGTTTGCCATTCCCTCCTCCAGCTCATTTTGCAAATGAGGAAACTGAGGCAAAAGAGTTAAGAGGGTCACACAACTAGTCGGTGTCTGAGGCCAGATTGGAACTCAGGTCTTCCTCACTTCAAACCCAGTGTTCTACCCACTGTGCCACCTAACTGCCTGGCCTGGCACATGGTAAGCACTTAATAATTACTTGTTATTTATTTAGTTTTTTTAAATGCATATTCAGTTCATTAATACTCTTTTTCTATTTTGTTAATATGTTTTTAGAGATAAAATTTTCCCATGGACTGCTTTAGCTGCATCCTGAAAATTTTGTTGTTTAACCATTGTAATTTTCTTTCACATGATTATTAATTGTTTCTATGTTCATTTAGATGCCATGCTGGCCATCAACCTTCTGTTTTAATGTCTTCTCTATCAGTTATAAAACTTCATACTTGTTTTTTTTCCTGCTGAGATCTTTGGTAATTTCAGCCTTTTTTTCTTTAATGAATCAAATCATTAACATTTACTAAGTATCTACTATGTGCCAGGCACTGTGCTAAGCACTTTATATTCCCTATCACTGATTTTCTGACTCTTTGATGGTGAATCTCCCAAGGGCTAGATTTCAAAGCTGCCTCAGCCTCCCTCCAAGATGGAAATTCACTTTTCACTGGCCTCAGTCTCTACCCCCAGTGACTTCTGGAGATTAGGGGACAAGAATTGACCAGATCTAGATGTTCTTCCCCTTTTGTTCAGGCCTAGCACAGCCTAACCTTTCTATCCCCAAAACATAAGCACACACACACACACACACACACACACACACACACACACAAACTGATGCCACTGAGTTTTGCTGTAGTTTACTGTTTCCCCAGGCTTTCCTATTATATCCCCAATTCTTCTTGGGTCTGGTGGAGAAAGTAAAGTTGTGATCTTTTGCTTCTTGGCACAGAATGTGGAATGAAGGCAGGATGCTGACAGACACTGCAGGAGCAGCAAGGAAATTGCTGACTGGGTCCCAGCACAGAATCTTGTGCCATTCTGCCAAAGTTGAAGGTTGGCAGGAAAGGGGGTATTGAGAGAGCACATTAGGGATTAGAGGTTAGCTTCTCTGCTATTAATACATCAGATTACCTCACAGATTTCTTGGTGTCTTAACTTGTGGAGATAGCTACAATGACTTTACTTCTTGTACGTAATTCTTATTTGGGAGAATTTTGAGAGTTTACGAAACTAGAGAAAATGCCTAGTCCTCCATCTCCCCCATTTAATAAAGCATTGGCCAACCTTTGGAGAGAGTCAGGTAGACTTTCCAGTCCTGTTGGAAAAAAAACTGTTGAAATCTACCCCAGATCAAGGGATGGTAGGACTAAAGGTTATAAATGGTTTATCTAAAAAAATGTCTTTAGGCCTTTGTTTAGCTCCTTGATTTACTCGGGGCCCGCTGCTTTTGTGTCAATAAAGCTCCCAGTGGCTAGAGGGAAGATCTAAATGAATTCATTCACATTTTGAACCAGCTCTCTTATCTCTCTCTCTTCAATATTATGGTGAAAAAACCTGGGAGTCCAAATATGAATTGGACTCCAATCGCTTTCTCCTATCCCTTCCCAAGAGTGTTGATTTCTAATTGTTCCCTCCTCCCACTCCCCTCCCTTCTGTCATCCCCCCCACCCTTCCCCCCACTTTCCTGTATTGTAAGAAAGGTTTTCATACCAAAATGAGTGTGCATTTTATTCCTTCCTTTAGTTAAATGTGATGAGAGTAAGCTTCATGTTTTGTCTTTCACCTTCCCTCTTTTTCCCTCCACTGAAAAGTCTTTTATTTGCCTCTTTTATGAGAGA
>CM053770.1:578835358-578884964 GCA_028658325.1 Potorous gilbertii | reverse complement strand
CATCTCTCTCATTTCTCTTCCCAGTTTTTCCTCCACTTCTCTAACTTGATTTTCAAAATCCTTTTTGAGCTCTTCCATGGCCTGAGCCCATTGAATATTTATTTTGGATGTTTGGGATACAGAAGCCTTGACTTCTATGTCTTTCCCTGATGGTAAGCATTGTTCTTCCTCATCTGAAAGGAAATGAGGAAATATCTGTTCACCAAGAAAGTAACCTTCTATGGTCTTATTTTTTTTCCCTTTTCTGGGTATTTTCCTAGCCAGTTTCTTGACTTCTGAGATTCCTTTCCACACCCACCTCACCTCCAGATCCTCCCAGCTAGTGCTTAGGGTCTGAGATTCAAATGCTGCTCCCCAGCCTCAGGGCTTTCAGCAGGGGCAGGGCTGCTATTCAGTGTGAGATTAAGCTCAGCTGTTCAGCTGGGGGCAGGGCTGCCTCAGGGGCTCAGTTCCCTCAGGGGGTTTATGCAGAGACCTTCAACAATGGATCTGAGGCCCTGCCTGCTTTGGGAGCCCCTATCTGCTACTGCCTCTGATGCTGCCTCCTGAGGTAGCCTGAGTTATGGGGACACCTCACTCCCATGCCACGCAGCCAAGGCAGGGCTGGGCTCTGCTCTGGGTCCGATGTGTGATGGACCTTTGGTGTCAGTTTTTCAGGGCTCTCTGGAACAGAAATTTCCTCCACTCCATTGTTGTGCAGCTTCTGCTGCTCCAGAATTTGTTGGGAGTTCTTTTTACAGGTATTTTATGGGCTGTGGGTTCGGAGCTAGCATATGTGAATCCTTCTACTCCGCCATCTTGCCTCTGGCCCCCAATGTGGATAAAATATTAAAGATTGACTTTGTCAAGTCCCTTATTTATTTTCAAACATGAAGGTGCTCTAAAGTCTCCCCTTACTACAACCCTTCCCCTTATCCTGGACCATATAGTTCTTTGTCCCCACCCCTGTCCTGGGGAATGGGATTTCCTTATCTCTCTTATTGTGTGTCATTCACAGTTCTCACCGGGTATCTTTATCTTGCAAGACTTACGGATCTCCAACCCCAAAAAGGAAACCCTAAAATCATCCTCTATAAGTCTGCCTTTGTTTAGCTCCTTGCTAAATCCCAGACTCACTGCTTTTGCAGCTATAAAGCTCCCAATGGCCACAACCACAGAAACGAATGTCATTAAACTTATTCTCTATCTTGGAATATCAAACCCTAATTCTATTTGGGCTTAGATTCCTTTTCTAAATATGTAAGATCAAAGAATCCTAGATATGGAAAAAACTTGGTTGTTTTTCAGTTGTTTTCAGTCCTGTCCAACTCCTTTCCTGCCCAATTTCAATTTTCTTGGCAGAGATACTAGAGTGGTTTGCCATTTCCTTCTCCAGATCATTTTACAGATAAGAAACTGAGGCAAACAGGATTACCATATTTCACCACATAAACATGGCACCCTGTTTTTTGTTTTTTCAGTCCAAAAATTGGTTTATAATCATTCATTGCGTAACTGTCACATGGTATAATTCTGTTTGTCACATCACTTAAAAGGTGAACAGAGCAGCAATGTATTCACCAATGGCATATGGATATACATTCATCTCTCACTCAGTGTCCGCACAGTGTTAGTATTCAATTTTAATGTATATTCACAAGTATTCTCTGCATCCTAATCTTGTCCCAAAGACAGGTTAGTAATAAATAATATTTAAGTAATGCCAGAACAATTTTTAAAATGCTTTTAAAAGCTTCAAATAATGGTCGCACCCCACTTTTTTGCAAAAAAAAAAAAAATGGCATAAAATCTGCAATGATTATGCAGTGAAATATAGTATTGACTTGCCCAGGGTCACACAGCTAATAAATGTCTGAGGCTGAATTTAAAGATGAATCTTCCTCATTGCAAACCCAGTATTCTATCCACTGTGCTACATAGCTGCCAGAAAGAACCTAGAGTAGATTTAGATTTAATTCAGTCTTTTTAGTACAATCCACCAAAACTTGCAGAAGCTTTTCATATGAACATCAGTGAACCACAAACTCAGTGAGTCACTAGTTAATAAAAAAAAGCTGTCATCCTGTGTGTCTCCTCCCATTCATTGCCAGACTCCTAGAAAGAACTGTCTCCAATCTATATATCCCACCTCTGCTTCCATACCACCACACTCACTTCTCAATACCCTGTGGTCTGGCCTGTGTCTCCATCATCTAACTGAAATCAAAGGTAAGGTCATCCAAAATCTTAGCTGCTGATCAGTCTTCTTACAAGACACTCCCTCTCCTGACTGGAGGGTTTTGCACTGTCTGTCCCCAATATATGGAATGCCTTCCCCTTCTCATTGCTACCTCCTGACTTCTGTTGAGTCCCAGCTAAAATCCTACCTTTTGTTAATTCCTCTAAATCCCTTCTGTTGATTCTCAGTTATCTTATACATTGTTTGTACATAGTTGTTTGCATTTTGTCTCCTTCATTAGACTGTAAACTCCTCAAGCTAAGAGTGTCTTTTATCCTTTTTGTATCTTCAGTGCTTAGCATAATGCCTAGCACAAGTAGGCACTTAAATGCTTATTGACTATTTCCAATGAAGGCACTGCCATCTGGGCACCTAGGTTCATAACTCTAAAGTCATTCTCCCTTCTTCCTTCTCATTCATTCCCAGTACAGTCAGTTATCAAGTCTTACCTATTCTGCCTCTAGCTCCAGCATCTTGCCCCTTCTCTCCATTTACACCGTAAGTACTCTCCTAATTATGTTCCTTCCAGTGTCTCCCCTCTAAAATTAATCCTCCACTGCTGCCAAAATAATCTTCTGACCATAGAAGATGGGAGGAAATGTAATGGTCCCAGGTAGAGAGGTTGACTTGGGCAGGATAAAGGGTCACTTCTGCCTTAAAAGATGGGCTTATATCCCAGATCTTCCATTTACTATTTCTATGATTCTGGATAAATTTCTTAAACTATTGAGTCTCAGTTTTCTCATCTGTAAGATGAGGGGGTTGGACTCTATGACCTCTAAAGCCCCTTACAGTTCTAAATCTATGATCCTGTAATTCTAGCTTATACTTAACTCTTCAAGATACAAGAGAAGCTAAAAAAAAAAGTCTGCTCTTGACCCAACTTCTCCCCATGCCTGTCCAGTAAGAGATATTCCAATATAATTTGTGTTTCTTTGACCTAAATGTTTCCTGTATATTGATTTTTACTCAGACCTAAAGGGATGAGTGGGAAGGATCTTCCCCATGGCTGGAATTCTTTCCCTCATCTAGGTCTCCTGCCCTTTCTGGCTTCCTTCAAGTCCCAGTTAAAATTTCACCTTCTACAAGAAGCCTTTTCCTGCCCCTCCTTCCTAAATACTACTGCCTTCCCACAGATGATTATCTCCAATTTATTCAGTATATATTTTATTTGTATGTTGTATCTCCCTTTAGACTGAGCTTATTATATTATTATATGAGCAGGGCCTATTTTATTTATTTATTTTGCTTTTCTAGCCCTAAAATTTAGCACATGGTTCCTGGCAGAGGAGGTGATCTCTAACTAAAACAAAAATTTTAATTAGGGCAGTGAGCTCCAAGTTATTGTGATTAAATTAACTTTTCTTCTGATAGAAATTCTTTAAAATAGAGAAAAAAACTACCTGGGCCCTAGGGTCCTTACATAATGCCTCTCAGCTAAAAAATGAGCTATTGTTGTATCTGGGGAAAGGATTAAGTCTCCAGAGAAAAAAAGGAGGCATGAGGAGAGGAGAGTGACCAGTAGAGGTGATACCCTATCAGTAGAGTTCATACTCTACTGTTCAAGGGGGAGGAACAGAAAGGAATAGTACTGATTGGTCAACTTTACCTTCCATAGCAAATGCCCATGTCTGCTAAATTCTCAGCTTTTTAATAGCAACATTAATAACAGCTTGGAATGGTTATGATGTGCTTTGAAGAATGCAAAAGTCCTCTTCTTCTCATAGAACAAGGCAGAGTTAGTTGGGAGGTTTTTAATTTGGTGAACTAATTTTATGTCTAAAAACAGTGACTCCTTGGACTGAAAATGTGAAACTCCCTAAAGCAGGCACCCCCCCCGAAAATCCCCATGCAAAAACTCATCAGTTTCCAGGGAAGATAGACTATTCCTTCTCCCTCCTTCCTTCTCCTGAACCTATATGAAAAAGTTATATAAAAAGCTTTTAGAGGCCTCTTTTGCAACTCCAGTTTCTTGCCAAAGTGTACACTTCAAGAGTTTAAAAGGATAAGCTAACATCACTTAGAAAAATGCTTAAAACAAAGATAAGTGTCAAGATGTATGTTTAAAAATTTTTTTATTGTTCAGTCATGTCCAACTCTTTGTGACCTGGTGTGCCATAGTGTGCATGAGGTTTTCTTGGCAAAGATATGGAATAGTTTACCATTTCCTTCTTCAGTAGATTAAGGCAAACTTAGGTTAAGTGACTTGCCTAGGGTCACACTGCTAATAAATGTCTGAGGTTACATTTGAACTCAGGTCTTCCTGAACTTCTGGCCACTGAGCCACCTAGCTGTCTTCTTTAAAAAATATATATATATAGTTCTGATTAACCATAACTACATATATAGAAATCAAGCGTACTAAAATGCAAGATTACCAGGTTTTGTGGAGAGCAGACCTTAAAGATAACCTCCTAGACAGAGGAAATCCAAATCCAAGCAATTTAAAAAATTCAGGGTTACACAAGTAATCAATATCTGAACCAAGATCTGAACCTGTGGCTTTCGACTTCAAAGGCAGAGTTCTTTCCACACATCTTCAGTGTGAGAAAGAGAGAGTTTCATTTCAGAATTCTAGTCTATCTCATATTGATTCTAGACTTAAAGATAAAATGGTCTATTGGGAGTTGAGCCTCTGTTGAAAACTCCATCCTAGTAAAGCTTTCAGGCAAGTAACAGCACACAGGACTTTGTCAGAAGGACTCCGCGTGCATGACTGGGTTCTCTGTTTCCATTAGCATAGTTATAAATGGGCTAAAAAAGCTAGCTGGAGAATCACAGCCGAGAAGACACTTGTGCTCAGGCTCTGACAGTGAGACCAGCTGGGACCACAGACATGTGAATGGCTCAGGCTTCTGTTCCAGGAGGCTTCCTTCATCCCCGAAATATTTTTGCCTTGAGTCAGCGCCATGAATCCATGCTGTGATGGTTTAATAACTGTAAATGAGAAGAATACATCAAGCAGGGAAGGGCTGTCCCTCTGCTCCAACCTTGGTACTAGAAATCAAATTCCTCTTAAAATACAGGAAACTCCCAAGTCTCCCAAGTATGTGCATATACATATGGTCCCCTAACTATTCAACCTGGTCACAGAGGCCTTGGCACTAAAAGACGCCGTTCTGGGTACTTTTATAGTTCATAGTTCTAGTATTAATAGCCTGTTCTTCTTTGCTTAAGGAGGTAGTTTGGGAGAACGGGAAAAAAACAACTGGAGTAGGAGTTGAGAGACCTGAGTTTGCATCCTGGTGTGGTGAATTTTTAATAATTTCTCATCTGTAAAAATGGGAGAATACTCAGCCCGACCTTACATCCCAAGACTGTTATGAGGATCAAGTCAAAATGTCTACAAAGCTCCCTATTAAAAAAAACAATAGCAGTAACAAATCCCCTAAGCCCACTGACATTCTTTGGTGAAATTTCATTGTGGAAATTTTTCCTCAGTTCTTTCTTCTTTGGCCCTCCTCCCTGCCAAATACCATTTTTCTAGAGAGTAAGAGAGAAAAGGCAGAAATTGTTCCGAGTTTACTGGGAGCAGGAATTATTATTCACTCATTCATCCTTTTATTTATGCTTCTGATAAGAGCAAAAAGGGTTGGCTTTGAAACCAGGAAGACCTGGGGTCAAGTTCTGTCTCTTGTCAAATGCTGGTAGCATGATTCTGGGCAACTAATTTAACTGAGGTGCTCTAGACCAGTGATGTCAAAAAGAAATGAAGACAACTAAGCTGTACCTAAGGATCCCTGTGGGTTACACTTTGATGTATGAAATAGTAAGTCACATGTTATTATTGAAGGAAATGGCAAACCATTCCACCACTTTCAACAAGAAAAGCCCAAGTGGGGTCACAGAGTCAGATGTGATTGAAATGACTGAACAATGCTTTATCATATTTTTATTTTGTTGAATTTTATTTCCCAATTATATTTTAATCCAATTCAGGCTGCCTTCAAGAGTGTTTGACCCTTCTCTAGCCTAAGGAGCTCAGTCAAGATCACGGGAGTTCCCTCGCTTGATAACCTATCCCCACAAGAGAGTATGGTGTTGTGGGTAGAAGGCCAGCCTTGGAGTCAAGATCTGACTTTGCCCATGACAAGTAGTAGCTATGTAACTACGGGCTAATTTCTACATTAAAAGCTTCCCATAGAGATGACAAAATTCTGGATTGTTCCCTCTCCCCCCAAGCCAACCTGTCTATAAATCAATCTCACAATGTTTAGTGGTGGATTAATTCATTGTTTCTTCCCAAGGGGAGTTATTGCTATGTAAAACCTATGTGCCTGAGAAAAAACGTATCTGACTGGTTGGTCTTTCATGGTGCCTGAGATTTTGGAAGCTTCTTCTCAGTCTGTTCTACCTTATTTTCCACTTCTTATTTCCATAAGCCTCCTTAACCATTCATTCTCATCTATAGCACATCATTCAGAGACTGAAAATCATAGGCTGTTCTAATGGAAGAGACCATAGAGAAAATCTTGTTCCATTCTCTTTATTTTATGAGTGAGGTAAGCTGAGGTCCAGAGAGGGTCACATTTTGTCCCTATTAAGTGTCAGAACCCAGGTCTCCTGACACCAGAGTACCATTTCCACTGGAGTCTTCTATTTTCCTGTTGGGCTTGTATTCTTTTGTCTACATCCATGTAGAAAATTACAGTATTTGTGCAGCACTTTAGCGTTTTCACGTTTCACTCAATTTTCATACAATTCATTATAAAATAGGCACAGCAGCTATATTATCTTTAAAATGAAAGAAAAAAGATAAGAAAGGTTGTGACTTAACCAAAGTCATATAGCTAGCAAGTATGGTTCCAGTATTTGAACCAAGATCTTCTAATTCAATAATCTTTCTACAATATATATATCGAAAGCGATCAAACCCCATGGAGAAAGAGCTTACTTCATATTGGTGGCATTAAATATTTGGGGCACCATGATAGGCCTTAGAGATCTTTTTATTATAATTTTATACTCTTAACTTTATGATGAGAGGCAGCTTGGTTTTAGTGGATGGAGTGCTTGGCTCAGGGATTGAAGACCTCAATCTGAATTCTGCCCCAAACACTTGTTGCTGGGTAACCCCGGGCAAGTCCATTCTCCATCCTCAGCTTCCTCATCTACAAGAAGGGGATCATAAATATTCTCACTCTTAGTAGATACTCGAAGTATTTCACAACAATTTGTCAAGAGGAGAAAATTTATTCATAAATGCTACTAGCATCAAAGAGGGTACAATCAACAGAAATTCAATGTAAATATGGCAACGATATGTGGTCGACCACTGTCCTTTTCTCAACACTTTGGGTAGTACCATAATTTCTCCTGATCCTGACTTCTTAACATTGGACACAGAGAATAGTAAAAAGCGTACATCCCAAGGTTCCTATTTACTCTATCACCCTGCAGATTCCTGCCTTCCATAATATTCCAAAGTGAAAAATGGAATTTGAAGTAGTATGTCTTCCTTCAAGGCCTGTGATGGCAAGTGTCTTATATTATGTCCATGAAGTGGTATTGCGCCAGTGTAACCTCAGTAGGTTAAGAACCAATAATAACGTAACTGGTACTTGTCTGTGTGCATGCATATACGTATCACTTCAAAGTCTGAAAAACACTTTACAAATAGCATTTTATCCTCATAATCCTAACTACAATAAGGGAGGGCTACTATTCTCTTTTACAGATGATAAAACAGAGGAAGACATAGGCTGACTTGTCCAGCCCAGGGCCACATAGCTAGTTAAGCATCTGAGGCAGGATTTGAACTTGGGTATTTTTTACTGTAGGTTCAGTACTCTATCCACTGTACCACCGCTCTTCCTCAATTCCTCAACTAAATATCTGTTATTCAAGAATATCTGATATAAATTTTCAAAAGAAAAGGTTTCTGAAAGAAAATTTATTGTGCACTTGAAATTCTCACCCATGTAAGTCTGTATACATTTCTTCCCTGGAGATATCAATATGGTTGAATCTGTGACTCTAGAACAATACTTAAGAGCAGCTCATCCTCCTGGTTTGTTTTTTTATTTTGTTTTGTTTTTTAATATCTAACAACATTGAACAAGAGCAGATTACTAAAAGTCTTCTGGTAACGACATTCTCTGAAATGTTTGGCTTTGAAACTGGCTTCTGAAATAACTAGGGATGTTCCAAAGTCACAAAGTAGTAAATATTTTTTCACAAGTCTCATTCTTTTGGTTAGAAGAGCATAACTGGTGAAATAAAATACAAATCCCATTAGTCTTAAGTATTTCATTTTTTATTTGAAAAACTATCAAGAGGCAGAAGAATGAAGCAATTAAAACCAGCAAAGCTGCAAAGTGGGAAAAGGAGAAGGTAAGAACAGAATGCATCAGTTCAGTTATGATGTTGCTTAATGCAAATGTAGAGGGCTCGATGCTGCAAACCTTAAGTCACATTAGTCCAAATGATTTCAGTAGGTTTGCTAATGCATCAAAATAGAAGGGCTGAGCCCTTAATTTGCTAAGCACTACACACTCTAATAATGTCATGCGCGTACAAGTTACACTTTGTTTACATGAAATTGCATGCAATTTACACACAGAATCATTTTGAAGGCACTGTTTTGTGCAGCTAGAGCTGCTACTTTCTGGCAAGTCACTTCACAGGTTGCCTGCAAGTGGTCCTCATTTTCATTTAATTCATTCTTATTTGAAACTTTGGTGAAAAAACAGGTACCAACTAATCTCATTCTTGCAAATGATTTGGTTTTACTCCCTCTTCATCCCAATCACTTTGTGATGCTAAGCTTAGATGATAGTACGGTTAAGAGAATGTGTCCGGACAATAAAGTCCCATTTTATTTACATTTTCAAACTATTTAAAATAGGCAGCAATTTACAATCTGTAGTTTTAATTTAAAATAAGTAGTTCCCAAGGGTCAACTCAACTACTGTTGAATTTAATAAAGACTTAATGACAATTTATCAAACTTACCATAGAAAAAAGCAAATGAAGTTTCATGCTAAAACTAAATTCCTAATAATTAAAATATAACCTAGTAATAGTATCAGTCTAATTCACTTCACTTTAAAACTGTGATCCCATTAAAGGTCTTCAAAGGTTAACCTGTAAGATTTTTAAAGGCTGTGATTGACTGTGTAGTGCATGTGTTTTGTTGATTTTTAGCACAGACATCATCGGTCACACATGCATGGTTACAGTAACATAGTAAGCAAAAAAGCAAGATCACATGAGATTTCAGTTCTGAGCAATGGCACTACACCATGAGAAGCCACAGGCCACAGCTAACCACTTGGTCAGCCAGAGTACCATCCGTGTGTTACACTATTAGTTCACCCTTTTAGACAGCATTATCCTTTAGCAAACCTGAAAGGGAAAATCTTTTTGGCCTTCTAAAATCTGATAGGGTTGTGAGTACATGTTAACTTTGGCCCACAAAGTTTAATTATTGAGTTCTAAAGCTGAGTGGTTCATTTATTTAGGGTATAGGATACATACAATTAAACTAGCTAGTTGAAACTAAGGAACACAGATAATGAAAGCTCTTAAGAGATATTAAATGTAAGAAGGGTTTAAAACAATGCATATGAAAGAGAAACACTTAAAATCTTGCTTTGCTTTCTATACAAATTCTTACCCCTACTATGGACATTTTCTTTCACACAGTATGCCAATAATGTAGAGATTGGAGGCTTATAACACATTCCTATAATTACAGATTACAAAAAAATTTTCTTAGTGTTATAAAGCGAGTCAAAAAATAATTTCTATGCAAGCACGCTTGGATTAAAGGTATCTCAAAAGATGAGACATTTTTATTTGCTATGGACAAAAACTCCTCCTTTTGTGTATTAAATAAAGGTTTAAGGTAAAAGACAAATCCATTACTAGGGAGGTACCAATAAAACGGTTCTAACGAATATTGCATATGGCAGGTGCCTAACATCTGTTAAACTGTACAGAATTAGATAAAACAGAATCTAATCTTCCTAAGACAAAATCTATCGTGCCATACTCTTAATTTTTTCTGTTGTTTATCCCTATCTTTTAAAAACAAAAAAACAAAAAACAAAACCTTGAAGATTAAGACATTTGAGTGGCATATTAACCAAAAAATATGGAACAGATCTTGTGATACATTCCAAAGGATAGAAGGTAAGGGTCTTTTGAGGTAGAAAGCAACACCTCACCCCACTTTCTTTTCCTTTGTTGGAAATAACTTTAGAATTGGACTCGATGAGTAAAGTCTGGGTTCAAATCCTGTTTCTGCTATTTAGGACCCAAGTGACCTTGGGTAAAATCAGTTTCTTTGGACCTCACATGCATCATTTGTCAAATAAGATTAGATTATCTCTAGAGTTTCTTCTAGTTCTAAATGCTATGATTATGTATTCCTGCATGTTCTTATAAGGATCTATAATATGGGAAATGGCCCAGAAAAGGAATAGAAAAATTAATTCTTCATTAACAAATGTGTAAGGGTAAAATGTGACAACTTAAGATACTTAGAATTCTAAGGTTTTTAAGAGCCTCCAAGATGAATGGAAGCAAATATAACTGATATAGTGGGAGACTCGCAAAGTCAACTATTTCAACCTTCTGTTAGGCGTGAACTGAAGCATTTTATAGCTGAAGTGAATATTAATAAAAACACTTACATCCAAAAGTGTATATCCAATATTGAGAACCTCTAACTATTCTTGGTAACAGACCAGTGGTTTCATAATCTTTATTCAAAAGAATCTCATTAAAATAACCTGTTCTAGATTCAAATAAAATCAGAGCAAATCACACCCATTATAAAATCACGACATTAACATATACAAGCACAGGCTGGTTAGTCCTAACACCCAGCACAAGGGTCACAAATTAATGATTTAACTGAAGCCAGATTTTTCTGAATAAGCCTACACTTAGTATGATACAACATACCAACTCATCTTATCTGAACTTACTCTTTTAACTCTGGAGATAAGCAGGGAAACAGAAAAAGGTCTGAATGCCTATTAGATGGAATACAAATTACAATGATAGGGATAGGGATGGGGGTAATTAGAAAGAGTAACAATGTAGTTCCTTGTCTTGGAGGTACAACTTTATGCCCTCCTCTCTCCTCTTCCTCACCACTGCCCCAATAGCTCCTTCACCAACCATGGTAGCAAAATGAATTCCGGTCAGTGAAAGGTCAAAAGTATAACATTGGTCTTTCCAATTTTTTTTATTAAAAACTCCCAATACAGTTTTAAAACCAAAAGTGAGTGAATGAGTGAAAAAGTGAATAGGCTGTGAGTAACAATGGAGAGATTTCAGTAAATGGGGTGGCAGACAGGTAACATTGTCAAGGGACTGTTGTGAAATCTACCCCTGCATGAAAAGTTCTATGCCAAAGCCTTGTCATCTTTTGAAAATAACAACCCAGGTTTTCAAAGAAGTATGCGCCAAAAGCACACAAGTGTCTGGTAAATCTTGCCAGGCTGGAAAAGCAAAGACCAGCCCAAATATGCAGAGGCTATCAGGCACCTCATTTTTGTTTTAGTTTTTTTTTTATCACCATAATAATATATGAAACACAGAGGGCTAGCAATGTATGATAATGGAAGAGTTCACACCAATGAAATCATGCATATTTCAAAATATGTATGTGAATGTATACATACATACAACTAAAAATTAAGGGAAAAAATCTTGCCTCAAAACATGTTTTCCTTATTATAATATATATTATTATAATATAATATAAACCTTATTTATATTACCATAGTTTGCTACCCTTATCATTGGACTAACATTCAAATTTTTTCTTACCTAACATGCCCTTATGTGAATGTCTAGATTTTTGAAACCCCAAAGATGTGGAACAGATAAAATTAACAGCAAAATAAGAAGACCAATTTTTTCAGATTAACATGTAGCAAATACTACTGTATGAAAAAAATTCCTAGCCCAATGAGACTCACAGCTCTTTTCAGTAGGGGACAGAGGGTAGGAGGAGCTAGTCTTGTGATTTCATTGGAAGAGGGAACCCCTAGGAATGGAAATTGCTACCAATACAGGCATCTTGAAGTTGTTAAACATTTGCCTAGAGCTCTAGAAAGTTAAGTGAGTTGCCCCAGGTCACACAGTCAGGATGTTATCAGAGGCAGATTTTAAACCTAGTCTTCCTGGTTCCTAAGCTTTTCATCCATCTGCTGTCTTTTTTCCACTAGCCCTCAATATATGAAAGAAAATAACAAGTTTAAGGAGTTGGCATCATAAAAATGGCAGAACTGATAACAACCCCAAAAAAAGTCTAATGAAAACAAGTATCAAGAAGTTTCTTCCAGAATGGTATTTCACCAGATATCAACTGAATCTGAACTTGAGAGGTCATGGATTCAAATTCTGCCTCTATTACCACCTGTATAATTCTGGGCAAAGTCCTTTTTGTCTCAATTTCCTTTAAATGAAGAACTAGGACTAACTAACCTCTAAGTTCTCATCCTTCTTTAAATTTATAATCCTATGCCAGGGGTGGGGTACCTGCAGCCTTGAGGTCACATGTAGCCTTCTAGGTTCCTAGGTGCAACCTTTTAACTGAGTCCAAGTTTTTGTTTAAGGGGATTTGTCCTGTTTATCTGGATTCAGTTAATGACCTACACTATCTCATACTGAAATTTAATTCTGATACCTAAAAAGCAGTACTTGAAAGGAAAAAAAAAAGGTTTTAGAGTTGAGAATAAAAACTCAGCCTCCCTCCCACACTAAACAAAAAAGCCAGACCAAATGCCAGAACAGTGGGGACTGTCTCAACCTTTCCAAGTAAAAACTTTACACCAGGTATTTAGTTATCCCTTTAAAAATTTACATAAACTCAGTACCTATTAACAACACTGAATTATGCTAGCCAAATACTTATTCTAAAATGAGCCTAGGACATACACAGCTCAGGATCTTAGACCTGACTTCTTTTTTGATGGTGTGGCACTAGCCCTTGGTGTAATGCTTTATTTTCACATTGGCCAGGTTTGACTTTCCTCTTGAAATGCTTCCTGAGACAAGATAACCTGCATGATTACGAAGACAAAGCTATAGTGATGTTTAAATGACAAGGAAAAAACAAAAACCAAACAACATTCAAAACAACAAAATAAATCAGGTTCAGGAATTATGTTCCAATTTACCACATTAACAAATCAAATCACAACTGAAGTTATACTTTTCAACAAATGGAAGCTTTCATCATAAGACTTCTTTCCCACACTTTCACAGTATCTGCTCTATTCAGGAATCTTTCTTACCTGTTTACTATATTCATAAAAATACAGAGAAAACAAGTTGAAGGCGTATTAAAAAAGGTAAAAATGTTATATTCCTGAAGTTTTCTATATTCAACTACAAAAAATTCATAAACTAGAAGGTTCACATAAACTAGAAGGTTCAACTGACTTTAAAAATTGCCAGACCTAAAAAAGCCTCTTTAATTAGCATAATCACTATAGTCGTCTTTTTAGGGGAAGGAGGGGTAGAACAACTGTGAACTACAAGAACATGCTTTCCTCAGCATTATGTTACCTTCATCCTAACCCCTAGGGTTTGCTTTAGGAAATCCTATATGGCCACCTTGCTTCAGAATGAACATGGAATAACTGTCTATGCAAAAACACAAAAAGGAAACTTTTTCAACATATAATCCCAGTATTAAGTGTGACAGGATTAACATTTAGTATTCTTAAAACGTATTTTATTTTAACTCTTTTTTCCACTTAAACGTTATTTCTATTATCCACCAAGGTATCAATACTCCTTACCTTCTATGGGGGAAAACGCCACCCACAATAAGCAACACTGTAACACTACTAAACTAGGGTAGTTATTTAGATATAGTTTCCTCATTTACTCCTTGATAATCTTAGATTAAAAAAAATGAAAAAATTTTAAATGCTAAAATTTGACATATATTATTTGCTTTATGGAATGAATAGTTAAGTGAAATTGGCTGCAAAAAGAAATAATTTATTTTCAGTGAGTTCCATTATAAAATTAAAAATCTTTTTCCAGGATAAGGGCATGGAAGGAGAACCACTCAAAGAGTTGAAGGCACTTATACAGTGGTCAACTCCGTGTTATCTTAAGCATCATAGTACACAAACAATACTTAAACGTTGGGAATTGGTTATCCTGTGGCTTTTTCCTTTGTTAATACTTTCTTCAATCTGGAATTACTTGTTCACAATTGGTCAAAATAGTGGTGGACCCAAACTTCCTTGACTTCACTTATTCATACTATATGTAGAGCCCTCTAAGTGCTAGGAGGAAACACAAAATTTAGATGAGACATGGTCCCTGCCCTCAAGCTTAGACTGGTAAAAACATTCATTTATTTTAACTTTGCTTTTCTCTTTTTATGTCTAACTGCATATTATATCAATGAATGTGATATACCCCCTCAAAACCCTTACTATTGAAAGGTTTATATGTAATTGATTTCCAAGCTATTTTATTCAGTAGTTTGGCATTTATTGGGTATGTGTTACTTGGTGTATTGTAGAGAAAATAGACTATAAAGTCAAAAGGAACTGAGTTCAAACCCCATTTCTGATATATACTACTTGTGTAACCTTGGGCAAATTATTCAACATCCCTGGGTTTCCAAGGTCCTCTTTGCTTAAATTCTGTGATAGGTACTTAAAAATTCACTTTATAGAATTTACTTAGAATAAGTGACATTTATAAACTTTAAGAAGCTGATATTTTCTTTTTTTCCATTCATCTTCTACTTTTCATTGTCTTTTCCAGAAACAGGGTTAAAAGAAAAAAACTTAACTGTGGGTAGAATTGGGTTCAAGTCTTCCTTGTTGGTGATACTGGCTGTGTGACTATAAGCAAATCACTAAGCCTCTCAAGGACCTAACTAATTCGTAAGGCTCACAAATAACATAACAACAATCTACACTGGTCAAGAGCTTCCTTACTTAGAGATACCTATGCCAATGAAAACATAAAAGCCCCTTCTCCCCTTCAAAAAATATTTCAAAAGAAATGAGCAATTTTCTCAAGATCTTTATTATTTTTAACATGGAAAATGCTTGGAAAAATAGAAATAACTTTTAAGCAACTTATAGCTTTATTCATGTTAGAATTACCACTACCACCTACTTTATCTACTATGAAACCAAATTTTGTTCTTGCATGGCTTGACCCTTAACATTTCATCTCTTTTGGCTCAAATTAATTTGACTAAATTCAATGCTTACTTAAGCCTTTTCTATTAATTCTAAATTTGATTCATATACCTGGTTTTGTTTCCTCTACTTGTCACTTACGAGATTATGACAATTTTACTCATTCATTAATATAGTCAAAAAATTTCTCAGATGACCAAAAATGACAGAATCAGCGTGGATAGAAAGAGAGAGTTATTAACTCCACAGGTTAATAAACTGACAACAGTAATTTTCACTCTCCAAATTAACCCACAAT
This sequence comes from Potorous gilbertii, assembly GCA_028658325.1. Taxonomy (NCBI): domain Eukaryota; kingdom Metazoa; phylum Chordata; class Mammalia; order Diprotodontia; family Potoroidae; genus Potorous; species Potorous gilbertii. Next base: position 578,869,306 of record CM053770.1, on the reverse strand, counting down.
AATACAGATTTCCTACCTTGGAATAGTTATACTGCATAACTCCAACATTATATATGGCTCATGTGAATCAAACAATCTTTCCTGAGAAGTTATTAAAATAGCAGCTTTTCTATTATAGTCCAATTTATTCAGATTCATATGACAAAGAATATCCTTAAAACGCTAACTTAAAAGAACACTCATTTCTAAATTCTTTGGGTAGCCAACAATGAAGAAAGTAACTGTGCTCACGGGATTTTTAATCCACAATCTTTGTGAATGAAAATTCCTGATAAACTTAGTTTTGACAATCAAACATCTTCTTGCAACTATCAGTCCACCTTTTTTTTTAATGGAATCTCTGAGATCATGTCAGGAGTCAATCATCCATGAAATTTTTCAACTTTTAATTTCCTTCCATGGCCTGTGAGATGGGCAGAAACTACAAGTCCATACCTTAAAAACAAACAGTGGATCTCAATTTTTCAGAAACAATTGTGTGAATGGTTGCTGAGTAAATGTCTTTAAGAAAGTGGAGTAATAATGGCTATTTAAGGGATTCTGAGATACTATATATAATGCCTTTGTACCCTGTGCTTTCAAAATCAAAGTTTTACAAATTTACAAATACTATAATTTGAGGAGTTATGTTCAAATTCTTGTACAAAGTGTTTTTGAGAAGGTTTTGAAGCCTGATGGTAAATTAACCTATGCTCACAGTTAGAAGCAAAAGTTACGGATTCATTTTATCTACAGAGGCAGACATTTAAGACAAGATTGGTTTGTCAATAAGCCTTATTCTTTAGGATGGTAGCAGAATTCAGTTATTACTCATGCTAGTGAGCTCAAATAGTCAGAATGGAAGTGTATAGATTTGCCCTCCTGTAAAAAACGGATGTGAGGAAAATTAAAGAAGAAAAAATATGGGTCTGACAAAAGGAAATGTACAAATACTATAATTATATTTCTAACAGAGTCCATTAGGTACAAATGGAAGAAATTAAAAATAACAATGAAACCCCACAGTGACACTCTCCAAAGGCCTGAGAAAAGTGAAAGCAAAAATATTAGTATTGGATTTTTAAAGAATAAGCATATTAAATGAGAAAATTTTATATACAGGTTTCACTAGAATATTACTTAATGTCCCCTCTATGAAAGTCATTTTTTCCCTCTGAACTTGAAAATGCAAATTTGATTGTGGTGATAATTGAATTTTAGAAGTTTAGAAATATACATAAGTAAAAAAATCTACCACAAAATGAGGATAAATTAAAATTAATAGTATATATGCACAAATCTTTAGGCTGTTGAGTAAAAAACTGTGTCAAGGTACACTGGAAGAAAAGGCCAGACAAGTATAGACATCCATATCTGATTCAAAAGCAGTTGTTAATTTTTGTTTCTCAATGTTAAATATTCCTTTCATTTACAGTCTTGGTATTTACTATGAAACTTTACCTTCAAAGAATAAAGACTACAATATTAAACCATCAACTAGTGAAATCACGAGACTTCAAAGGTATTTCACATTCTCTGGAGCTTATTTTAAAATTAATGGATTAATCCAGGTCATCTAAGGGTCACAAAAAAGTGATTGCAACATGTATATATTGCAATTTTATTTTAATCGCACAAATGAAAAGTTAGCATGTAGGAAATTTAAATGACACAGTATGGTAAAAATAGCAGAGAACAAACTGAAAAATAAAATCTAAAAAGGAGGTACACCTAAAGCATGAAAATTCAACATTCATTAGTGTTTCATCTTCAGTATTGATTGACACTTAATGTGGAAAAAAAATATTTTTTAAACAACAAACTTTTAAATCATGATGACTCTTCTGAAGAGATTTCAGCACCAGCACTAAGATTTGTACATTCAGTTTGTTTGCGATTGACTTGTTAGCCATTTACAGAGTGTATAGTACAGATTTGTCACAGATCAGATCACAGTGTTGAGAAAGCAGTACCTTCCTGGAATTAGAAAGGATCCCCTAAACTGTACTCAGCTTAAGACATCCAATTTACAAAAGCACAAAAACTGTTATATTCTGTTTTTAAGGACATTAGTTTTTAACAATAAGGAAAATAACCTTAGCTTCTATTTCTCATTTTAATTACTGAAATCTCTGGCAATGACATATCTGTCAGTATGACAGCAAATGTTTACAGTAAACCTTAATTCAATCAATTTCCTTTAAAGAACAAATTCAGCAATCTGGGATCACATAAAATAGAGATGAAAGGTAGCATGAATGCTGGGTTTTTTTCCTTTTATACAGAAATCATGTTAATTTTTGACCAAGGCACAAAACGTTTAGTGCATAAACCAGTTTCTTTCAGGATTCAGTATTTTAGTCTCTTAGATCACTTGTACCAATATACAATTCCACCAGGCTATTGGACTTCTTTAACAAAATCAAACATGATTTCTGACCAGATTAGTGGGGGTGTAAACAATCTCAATGACAAAATGTGTGCTTAAAAAAATTATGTGAACAAAGATGAAATGCCTCCTATTACTTTTTATAGAGAACAGTACTTTAAAAGCTTGCTTTTTATCTTTGACGCCTTCACTATCACATGCAGAACAATGAACAGTCACTGGAAAGAAGAATTGGATACTATTATGGTAAGTTCCATCACAGTTTAGTCTTTAAAATGGAATCGCTACAGAAGCAAGAAACTTTTTAAAGGGATTGGGAGGAAGGGGCAAACGTCCCTTATCAACCTTTCTTGAAGTGGTAAGTGCTGTTGACTTGCTTCGGTTAACCACAGGGGAATATGCTATTTAAAAGTTTTCTATCCTATAAACTGAGACCCAAAATATCTAAAAGACAAGTTAAAATGTAAGTATTTTTCCAAATGCTAATAAAATTTCTGATCCCTACAGACCTGAAAACAAATATGGCACTAAAATTATTTAGCATAAATCAAGATAGAGCAGGACTGGGTAGGGTGGACAGTGAGCAGGGTAGAATTTGTCTCACTAAAACTTCCCAAGAACTATATTTGTTTTGGTAGCGATTCACAGGAATCTTTTCCCACTTAATCTTACCAGCTTCAAATTGAAAAGGCAAGAGAAAGAAGATGGATTTTATACACACACACACACACACACACACACACACATGTGCGTGCACACACACAGATAAACAGAACTGTTTCTTCTTTCTACCAGCAAAATCTCACTTCATTCCCTAAAGAAAATGATGTAGAGTTTTTCATTATCTTCTCTATTCCCAATATTTTTGTAAATCTAGTATTACCACAATTCTTTTCTTTGTTAATTTAATCAAAGCAAATTTCAAAAGTAGCCTCAAAGAGAGAACCAGGAATGTGTACCTGGACATTTGTACTCTGTATTACTGCAGGGACGTGGATGTAATGATTCCCAAATTCAATGTTCGAACTTTTGGAGTTCCACAGGGATAGCTAGATGATGTGAAACTCAGACCCATTAAGTTACCTAAGATACAAGTAACTATAAAGAAAGATTAAGTACCTGGTTCTATTAACATGGTTACTGATTAAAGTCACAGAATATTCCTCATTATTATTCATGCACAAAACGTCTGAGAAAAAATATATTGCAGAAAAAATTAATTTTAAATGAAAAATAATTCCCCCCTTTTCCTCCCACAAATAAATTTTTTTCCTGGGACTGGGCCTGGAAAGACTACTTAATGCTTGGGTTGTGTATTGATTTGTGTAATAAACACAAAAATAAAATTTGTGGTGGTTGTTACATGTCCTCATGCATAAATCTTTAAAAAAAAAAAAAAAGAGCCTGGAAACCTACAGTAAATCCATAACATACTATTTTTAACATTTGACCACTGATAGCATCATATAGATTTGGTAAAGCATTTTAACAATTTAGGAAGGCATCTACATTTTTAAATTTTGGACTGTACTTTTTGTTTTTAATCCATAAAACTGCATGAAGGCTAACTAGAGAGGCTTCCTACCATTCTAGAATTCCCCAAACTGGACAAGTCATGTTTCGATCACTTTCTCACAAATAACCCCTTTTCAAGAATACATACATTTCCATTTGTTCCATGTTTTATGATCTGAACCTATATATGTAATAATTCATGGAATATCAAATGTGATAGGAAGACAAAACCTGAGAAACATTTGCAGTACAACAAAGTAACTTGCTAAATCCTTCATTAACACTGAAAACCTCTCTGAAAAGCCTTCTTGAACTTTTCTCCTCTGTTGAATGAATTCTGAAAAATGTGCAATTTTATCTTGACATGAGAACATTTCAATGCACTGTGATCTTGCCTGACAGATACAGGATTTTCTGCATAATCATTACAGTAAATCTTAGACTCTTTTCCATCCTGTTGTAAAGGTCAGAAAAAAGCAGCAAACTGGGAGGGAAATAGTAGCAGGTCATTGTAGATGTGTGACAACTTTTATAGTGTGTTGATTTTCCCTCATTCCAAGTGTCTGTTACCGTTTTCTTCTAACAGCCCACAAAATGTAGTTACTTAATGTTTTCCATTCAAAGTCTTATCGCCGTAGTTTTACTTTTCTTATGCCGTATTTGATTTGCTGAGTTCCTGTCTGATTGCTGATTAGAAAAGGGGAAAAAAAAAGAAAAAAGAAAATTCATTAGTGATTGTGATTACCCCAAATCAAATGATGACTTTCACAACTACACGCAATGATTAACTTATCTCAATCCATTTTATTAAAAGAAAAGACACAAAAAGATAATGGTGGTTTTTTATGAACACTAGGCTTCTAGGTAGAGAATTTCATTTCAAATTATAAATACTACTATTAATTTATTTTTTGTGTGAACACATAGATGAAAAAAATCCACGTGAAGGCTTAACTTCAAAGGATTAAGGATGAAAAATGGCATCTTTGACAGGCTCTTACTCATTTGATTTTTCTCCTTACTCCACTATGTATATACCAGAAATTATATATAAATCTCACACATTTTCAAAGAAAGAAAGTTCCTCTCTTTGGGAAGAAGCCTCTGACTCCAAACTTAGCCTAGTTCTAGAAATGAAGATTGAACTAAAGTTCTCAAGTAGTATTTAAAATGATTATACATTTATTCATCCATTTAAAAATTTTCCTTTTAACTTCTTAAGTCGCATACACATTTAGAAACTCACCATCAATGAGCTCTTCTTTTAGTTTTGTTAATTCTTTTCTCATTTCATCTAAAATATCCTAAAATGAGCAGAGAAAAAAGAAAAAAGAGGAAAATAAATCACAGCCACATGTACTTTGATAAATTGTTAAAACAAACAGAATCTTTCCTTATTAGAATGTAGCATGAAGGGAAGACGTAATAATTTAAACCAAAACAATTAGTTCCTTACCCCAGGAAAAGTATGAATCCACAGATTTCTAGAAAACGTCCAGCTCTTTCCTTAGTTCGTTAAATTAATTAAAAAAGCAATGGGAAGGAAGAAATGCTCAAGTAAAGAAGCTAGGTAGGACAGCTAAACAGCTGGATCTTAAGACTTTTATTTAGTTGGAAATATTCATAGCATTAAAGCTCCAAGGAGCCTCAGCAAACATGCCAGTTCAACTTTCATTTTACAAGAAAGTATGACCCAGGGAAGCTGTACTTTTACATACACACAAAAGACAGCTAATAACAAAAGCAGTTTCTTCAAAGCCAAGTAGAAATGTTTGAACAATCAACTCCACTCCATCATTACCAATAATTTAGACATTATTATAATGGTGTCCCAAACGTCTTACTACAGTTTTAAGACTTTGAGGACACCCTATATTTTGAAATGAAGAAAATCCAAAATATGAGACTTGGAAACTATGGAAATGGGAATGATTATTAGCTTTACAAAATGATTCACTACCAGGCTGTCTCAAATAATAACTTCCCTACAACATTTAAAGAACTAAATTTATTACAGGATATAGAAATAGGTTAGTGAAAAAGCACATAGTTAGATTTTCTTTGAAATTCTAGTCCCAAAATAAATGAGCAAATAAAAATCATCTCAGAAATAAGGTACTTTAGATAAAGCAGAAAAACAGAATTCAAACAGAAAAAATCCTCAATTTACAAAACTTTCAGAAGCAAATGTACTGTGAAAAACTGAATAACCTCATTCTCAATATTATCTTTACTTTCAATCCTTTGATAACTCTATAATGTTTACTGTTAAAAGTACATTATGGCTACATTTTTAAAAACCAGATTTCCCTGTTTAACTTAATAAAGATGTTGATTTTTCATGAACATTGCTTAAATGAATGACACTTTACCGTAGGTTTCGCCAAATATAAAACTTTTTGATAATCAAAAAAGAAAAAACACTTCACTTACTCAAAATGGGTAAGTCATCTATTTTATGTTGTACCATTAAAGAACAGTAAGAGAGAAATGCTGAAAACTTCTGTTCATCATATAAATTTGCAAAGTACTATCTCATAGTTTAATCAAACACAACGTTTAGCTTTATTTTCACATACACATTATCCCAAAAGCTACTCCAGAATAAAATACAATTGATATCAGAAGTAGAAACAGATACAAATTATGAATATCTGCCAGTAAATACATTATACCTGCTTCAACCTGTCATAGTCTAGCCCTTCTGACGGCACTCCATTGGCACTGGGTTGCGCAGATGGCGTAGATTTTGGTCTATAGAAAAGAAATTTTGGGAAAAAACTGAAGTGAAAACAAAAGTGAAAGGCTTAAACTTTAAATGGTTAACAGAAACAGAATTACTTAAAACCAAACACTAAATTTAAATTACATTTTTTTAAAAAAGAAAACAGATCTGGTTAAAACCTATCCATCAAAAAATAAGAAAATTGATTTTTAAAAGAAGTTTTTCCATTTTTTTCTCTTAGGATTACCTGTTACTTGCTAATGGACTAGAAAATAATAACAAATGGAGGAAAAAGAGCAGGACATAGTTCTTTCAGAACACAATAAGGAAAAGAATGTACAGCATGCCAACAAGACAGACATCCCTAGCAGGGGGGGATGAATATAATAAATTAATATGGTAAATTATTATGGTATGGTATTATGGTAAAATGGTAAATTAATAACCTTTCTTCACAGTGCAGGTATTACTTGAATTGCACTTTAACTCTGGGTCATGGGGAAAAAGCTTAGAAAACAGGTCCTCGAGCTTTCTTAGGCTAGCCACTTTACAAGTATTCACTTTTAAATTCATTCTATTAAATCAATAAAATGGCCCATATGGCAGCTTCATCACAACAGATTCTTGTTTTCATCTCTACCAAGTGTATGGCAAAGTGACAGAATGGACAGTATGACTTTGAGTTAAGAGTCTAATGTATTTCTTCCAACATTCTGAATGACTCACAAAACTTATGTCCCGCAAAAAAAGGAATATTAAAAGATAGTTTTCAAAACAAATGCTTAGTGATGGATTCAAAAAGTAGTGACAAATACTAGAGGCTGAATTTTGAGAAGGAAAACAAGACATTTAGGTTCAGGTATACTTGTGGATAATTTTCCAACTTCTTTCAGAAACACAAAAAATTTTGAGAAAACTCACCTGATAAAATAGTTTAATACTCCACAAAATATATGATTTCAATGATGTGGATGTTTATTTTTGCAGACAGGATCCAATGTGACCCAACATTCATCATCTGGTAGGGACTGTTTCAGTGACAAGGTTTTTTTGTACTTAATTAATTAGTCTGCTCTCTGGATAATGGCCCATGATCTGACAATGGCACATACCTGAAGCTTCTCCAGTTTAGCAGACTCTACAGAGTTTGTGATTCACTGGGATAATCTGAAAGCCTAGGGTCACCACCATGCCACCATGAAATACCAGATTAGAATTTCAGTGGAGAATTGATAAAATAAGCTTATGAAGCTGTGTATTTCTTTTACAATAAACCACGTTTATAAATTAAAATATTTTGTTAACGAAGAGTATTGGCAAATTAATAACCTTTCTGCACAGTGCAGATATTACCTGAATAGCACTTTAACTCTGAGAAATAGAAAAAAAGCTTAGAAAACATGTCCTCTAGCTTTGTTAGGCTAGCCACTCTACAAGTATTCACTTTTTTAAAAAGTATTCACTTGAAAATACTTAGGTTTTTAAAAAAAAAAAGAGATGGTATGCATTTCTTATTGTACAATACCTTACTTTGTTTAAATACAGACTCTACTGACAAATATATGGACACATATCCTCCGATGATTAGGTACATGTTAAGCCAATCTACTCTAAAATAAATTATTTTGCCTCTCTTACCAAATCTGGCAAGACAATAAAACCCTCAATACAAAATTCAACTGTAGTTGGTAACATCTATTTTAAAAGTTAATTAATTTAAGAGTTCCACATATGAAAAACAAATTGAAGTAAAAAGGTAAGTCATACACTTTTAATTTAACAGGGCATTAAAATGATGTAAGAAATTCTGTGAACCATAAGGTCTACTCAGTAAAAATAACTTTTCATAGAGTTTGATTAAGCTTTGAATCTTTCAGTGTAATTACATAACTTATTTCAGTTCACAGTTTTATGATATCAAGTGAGTCAAATTTTGCTTTCTTATACACCTGCCAATGCAGCCTGGAATGAAACGTAAGAAAAGAAAGAAGTATGATTCTTTTGGATAAGAATATGCATTTTTGTTCTTTCTGATGACAGGTTTTGTCTTTTTATTACCCATGTTTGTGCCATAGATAAACAGGTTCATAGCCTGAGATCTGGAATGACATCTAATCCCAAGCCATCATTTTACAGCTAAAGAAATGGAAGAAAAAAATAAAATAAAATAAAAAAAAAAAAAAAAGAAATGGAAGAAGACCCAGCATGGTCATGTGACCAAGGACAGAGAGGTAGGAAGTGGCAGAGCTAGGGTTTGAACCCAGGTGCTCCAACTCCAAAATCAACCCTCTGTTCACTACACCATATGTTTACTATAATGTGCATATATGGGAACTCATTTATCTTTACTATTCCTAGTATCTACAATTATACTACAAAATAACTAAACATCAACTGTGCTTTCAAAAATTATCTTATTTGTGTTTGTAGCATGTCTCCATCTACCAGGGCAAGGTCATCAGTTTTTCTCACCTAACCTCCAAAATTAATATCTGAATCAACTTCACCAAACAGACAACATCCTGGTGTAATAAGGAGCCACACATTTATCTATTTAACAACAGAGCAATTATATTGTTACATAGTAAACTACAGTTGAAACATGCAATTTTAAAAGACTAAACTCATGCTAACATGCAATCCACCACCAGGAAAATTAGCTAAAGGGGGGAACTTTTCATACTGAAGGAAAAAAGCAATCACCACTTGTTGGAAAAAATGTTTCAACCAAAGCATCAAACAATTTTTTCAGGGAAATGGGCTAGCGAAGAAAGTAGTGAATGTTTACTTACTTAACAATGACTAAATTTACATGTCACTTTACCATGAATATTCAAAATTTCATTTGAAGCTAGCAAATTAGATTTAATTAGAATTAATTTCAGAAATTATAAATTAAAGCATATTGCTTAATAAGAAAAAACTACCACTGGTCTTTATTATCAAAAATTATTGGGAAATCATTTTAACAGTATCACAAAATGTGTGAATTTGATTACAAGAACACCTTAAATGCCAGGTAATGCCACCAAATGGTTTCAAATATCTGTTCTCAACAGATCTGGTAAATATTTTAAACAAAAAAAAATACGTCTAACAATGTTCTCAGCTGCTGGATTCTGAACCTTCACTTATCTAGGGACAAAAGAAAAATAATTCTTAGTTTCAGGGATTACTCCCATCTCATTGGAAGGGAAGAGGTGTGCCAGGATAATTTTTCATAAGCTACTTATACTATTACATCTAGGAGGAGTGCAATCTTTAGCTGGAATCAATTAAGGAGAGATTAAACTTTCTTTCAAAGCTCAATGATCTCTGTGAGACATTAGGAAAAACTTGAGAAAAACATTAGTCTCTATTATTTTAAATGGATCAAATGAAATAAGCCAATTCAGAATTCAGTGTGTAATATTAACTTCTAATTTAATACACTATATTTACGGCTAAGCAACTCAGAAATTGAGATTCTCATCAAAAAGTAAATCTATCAAATACTGGCCCTGCATTGAAGTTAACTTACAAATGTAGAAATGCATTTCTCATTGATTCAACAAAATTTATTTAATCTTGATAGCCCTCTGGCTTTATTTCTCATGTAAATGATGTCCATTATAAAAAGAACAGCTTCAGATATGTATCGCTAGTGACAACACTTCAGAAAGGCGGTCATAAGGAATACCTCATCACTGCTTGAAAGAAGGGCTTGGAGCACTGAGTTATCTGATTCATAAGGCTTTAGTTCTCCTAAATTCCTATGGCGCTATTCTCAAACTAGGGTCTTACCTACACACGGAAAGATAATGGGCCAAAATACACACTTCTAAATAATTCTCCCAGAATTAAAGGCCATGTTGGGCATGAATACAGATGACCACTAGCATGACCATGCTGAAATTACTATCACAAAACACAAACAGCAGCTTATTCACCAGGTAAGTGACTAAAGGGTAAAAAATGCAGTTAAAGGTTTTTAATTAAGCTTCTCAGCTCTACCACTCTTAAAAATAAATTTTAAAAAAATTATCAAGTCAAGCTTTATGTAATTTTTTTGTGGTGATTACCAATCCATGTAAAAAAAGCTCAGCCCTATCCTGAATACATGTTATTAATGGGTCTCAAATCACAAAGTCACAGCAGGATGATACCTGTGTAATGAATCATAGGACCTGTTGTCAAAAACAATCTGATTTTTCCTTGGAGAATCCCGTCTATGAAGGGGAAAAACCATTTAAAAGGATATACAATAGTATGTTCTGAAAGTTTTTCTTATGGTACTGTTTTATAGGTCTTGCTTTTTGCAAGTCATATCAAAGTAAGGAGTAACAGAAGGTAATAACTTTAATATAGCCTTTCAACAAAAATCAGAACTTAATTTTTTTTTATAAACACTGAAGAAATTCTACTTACTTGTCAATTTTAATAAGGCAAAAAATCCTGATGTAGAGATTATCTTTATGGCACATTGCCTTAAGAAAGCAATCTACCACTACCATAGATCAACGAAAATAAAAGCTGTTTACAGACAGACCTTTCCAAATAAGTAAGTACACTTTCCAAATAATTAAGTACACTTGAAAGTACCAGTTAAGAATCTTTTAAAAATTAATTCAATGAGGCAAAATTATATTTAACAAAAGGTACAGGTCCCATTTCCATCACATTTTGAATATACCATTAAGTAAAGCACTTGATAAAAATCAAGTGAATGACTATGCATCAAAGAATCTATTAAGTTGTTTTAGGGACCTTAAACTTAAGTCAATAAAGTAAAAGCAGTTTTATTTTAAAACATTTTTTCCCTTCAATTTTTAATGTTATTGGTTGACACTCTGGCTTAACATAGGTGACAATGTGGAGGCTTAGGTAACATGTTAAATCACCTTATACATATACACACACACATGCACACGTACATATGAAAAAGGTCACTATTTCCCTGTACTTCAAAAAAGATGAGATGCAATTATATATGTAATATCTGATATTCATATGGTTCTTTCAGGTTTACACAGCACTTATCTCTAAGTGCCAGGTGCTCATAGCACTATATTATCTCATTGGATGCTCAGAAATTAAGCATAACAGCATCATGTGTGCAAGAACTACTTGTGTAAAGGGATGGGAAGGGAAGGAAGAATGGAGTGGCAGGAAGAGAAGAAAAGGAAGGTGAGAGAGGGAGAGGGTGGGCAGAGTGATGGGTGGGAAAGAGAACAGCAACACTAGTCCAGGGAATCAATCCATTCAATGAGCAGATGCTACAAAGTGAACGTGAAATGCATGTCTGCTGAACCCTCAAAGTCAGGGTCGGTTCTACTTTGTTCCTGCACTACTTTGCTGTGTGGGGTGTGATTGCAGAATCTTTTGTTTTCATCACTGCCGTGGAAAGTCTTTTCAGACTAGTGGTGCTACTGAGAGGAGAAATCAAAACTGGCTTTTCTAATAGCTCTGGCCAGCTAGAAGGGCCCTGCTGTGTTCCTGAAGAAAAAAGAGTTATGAGGCAGTTAACATCCTTGAATAGAATCATATTTACGTATGAAGCCATTGCTCACAGCTAAACCTTCACCTGTTTTTGTCTACAAGAAGTCCAGATTCTAGCCTGTTGCCTCATTGTTTAGTACTAAGAAGGAGGTCTCAAAAAAATAAAATTTATATTTAATTATTTCTGCAGCAATAACCTTGGATCCCTCTACTGTCTGATACAGACTGACTTGTTTGTAAAAGATGCTAACCCCTTTCCAACTGTAGCTTTAAAGATATTATTCTGTACTTTATGGGGGATTCAAATTCACTTCAAAGGTAATTTTGACTAGCTTTACACGCTGACTTTAAAACTTTAATCCCCTCTCTACACTACTGGGTTACAGGTGTGTATATACATTTATATATATATATATATATATATATATATATGTATGGCGCATATATGCTTAGGAGGAAATACAGGCTAGCACACTGACCTAAAAGTGATGGGCCTATAGCCAGAGACAGAACCTGAACTTGGGCTTCTCCTGAATCTCAGATGTAGCACCTTCTTCCACTATGGCAGCTAAAAGAAAAACCTGATTTTCCCAAAGAAAATGAAAAAAAATGAACGCCCCAAATCTATTAATAGCTTAAAACACTTTTTAATTAAATCTTTTACCTACCAGGACACTTCTCAAGCCAGCAGTACAATTTTAAAAAAACAAAACAACACAAATCACAACACTAGTCCTTTGATTCTAGTAAAAGGTGGTCTTTCTTATGTCTTAGCCTTAGCTTCCTAAGTCATAAAATGAGGCACATAGTAACTGCACTACCTACCTCAACAGGGGTTCTGTGAGAAAACGTAAGCTGTCATTACATTAGTGGCCAGGAAACAACAAGATTTTTTTTTTTACCACTACATACACATGAATGCACACATAATTGCACAAATTTACTTATATAACAAAAAAGGAGAAATAATCTAATTCCATACAGCACATATTTGCAAAGTGCCCACTATTGGCATGATACATACTTAAAATTCATTTCTGAATCATGTCTCATATGTTAACACATCTAATGAAAAAACTGTAAGAGTACTTTTCTAAATGGTGAATTTTTAAAGTGCCTACCAAGACTTAAAAAGAAACAGTCTAAATACACTCAGGAAAGTAGGAAAATACATTTTTCTTTTGCTTATTGAACCTAGCTATGCCACTCAATGAATCAGAGGGGAATCTTTTAATGCCCAATCCTAAATTTCACAGAAATCAAATTATGCTCAATTTCAAGCAAAATAACTATCCTAACTAGTATTGTCCTATGACTTACCTGTCAATCCTCACACTTCACAAAGAATTACATAGACATAGCTAAGCTTCCTGGGGCAAAAACTCAGGTATGCACACAAGGCCTTGTGCTACCTATGAAAATCAGGAAGATGGGCCACATGGAAACCTCCCACACATGGGAAGAGAGGACTCCCCCCATATGAGATGAATCCTTAGAAGTTAGTGCTCTACTGACTCAGGGCATGCCATTCTCTGGCATGCTTCTAGCAATGCAGATCTCAAAAGTACAATGACTATACTTTTAAATCCAATAATCAACACAGTCTGACAACTGATAGCCTTTTGACAATGTCTTTTAAAACATCACTTCATTTTCTTGAAATCAAGAAAATCCCACTGGACTCATACATTACTATAAAAAGCATATAAATTATCTGGAAGATACCTGGAAAACAAGTAGAACAATCTTTAGCACTGGATAGGAATATTATAACACCTGATCTTTCAGGTACTATATTTAAAAGGTGGCACCTTTATAGTATCTCAGGAAAAAAGTACTAAAATACTGTGTATTAAAAAGATTGTAATGACAGCAAGATTTGCTACGTGACATGGAAAACCAGATCTTGACATTCTTGATAAAATAAGAATACCATCTGACAGTCATACAAATACAATGAACATGGTGATTATGATGCAGAGACTTAAAATAGAAAAAAAATGGGTCAAAAACATTTTACTCACAATCAAAAAAATATAAGGTTTCTAGGAACTTCAATAATTGTGTCGGACAATGCTATCAACCTGCCTCTTGCAAAAGAAACCACTCACAAAAAAAAGCCAAATAAAAATATGGGTCCAGCCTTAACGTACCAGATCATGAAGATTTCAATATATCTGTCTTCAGTTTCCTATCACTTAGATTTCTAAATTCAGAAGTCATGTGTCTCACTTGAAATAAAATTAGGCAAAAAGTTCAAGAGTTTCCCTACAGAAAGGCCTCAACAAAGTATTTTGTGAAATTCAAGGAATTTTGTTCTCTGACAAAGGTAACAGAATTAGAACTCTACTACAATCAAGGTAATTTCATTATTTCAGGATGAAAGCTGTTATATGCTACTAGATGTAATCCCACAGGAAAAAAATGCTAATTTTTCAAAGGTAGGGGGAGAGAAAGGAAATGATGAAAATAAGTATTTAGGATGAAGTAACACACTAACTTCTGGTGATAAGTATCAATTGATTGCTTTCCTCTCATTATCCCCATCACTGAAATCTATTTAATCTAAAAGGCTTTCTTTTAAACAGAAGTTTTGACAAAACTACTTTTAAAGTGTCTCAGGCAGTATCACATGCCATTCTAAAACTATTATTTATCCAAACAATGGTACCTGGAGATAACAGGTGACTTGCTGCCGTTCATTGTGTTAGTTCTTTCCCAAGGTTTTCTTGTTGGTTCTTTAAAAAGGAGAGACACACACAAAACATAAAACACTTAAGTCTTCAGAAACATTTTAAAATTTAAAATATGTAATTTGTATTGTACCATATTTATGCAAAAATGAAAACCATTTTTTAATTTGACATAAGTCAAAATGCAAGATTTCTATTTTGATTAAGACTTATAACAAAATTTTCCTATCTGTAAAATGTAGCAGTCATAAAGTTTCTCTAGCTCTATTGAGTATTTAAGACTAGAACTCAGAATAAATTATGTGACAATAGATACAAGACAAACTAGATATAAAATTAAATAAAATACAATAAGAGGGGGTTGTCACCCCACTAAAGACAGAGAATATTGCTATCTGCTGTAATGCTGTGTTCCTGCTGACACAGATATCAAATTAATTGAACTCTAAGTTACTCCATTCAAAATATTTTATGTCACCAATGACAAATTAATTAACCCTAAAAGTACACCAAGAAATTTAATCCAAATTAAAATTAATGATGAATGGAAAACAAAAATCAGATTTAGAGTAGGAGTTCTTAATTTTGGAGTCACAGATCCCTTCTCAGAACAAAATGTTTAGATAGATAGATAGACAGACAGAGATAATTACAAAGGAAACCAATTTATGCTGAAATAGTTATTAAAATGTCTTGTCCTGTGGTACAGTAGTTTTATCTCATTCCTAAAGATAAACAAAAAAGGCTTCCTAAAGACTAAGAAATACAAAAATGCTGTGAAAATGCCCTGCTTCTGAATCTTTAACTATGAAGTTAAGGGATTATTAGCAGGACAATGTCTATCTTAAATTGATTCTAAGGTCTTCACTAGAGAAATGCAATTTCCAAGGAAGGATAAGGATAAATCATTTTCATTATGGTAAAAGGAAAGGAAGAAAATTCTAAAATAAGAGAAAGGGTGGGAGAAAATGACTTGTGTATGGAAGCTAGGTACTACAGAGAATAAACTGGAATACAAAGGAAGACTGATGATATAAGGACACCACCATCAGAAATGATTCAGTAACAAAATCTATAGCATCATTTAGCAGTATACAAATACACAAAGTACAAGAAAAAAACAGAGTGAATTAGAAAACTTATTACAAGAAGTCAAATTACAAGATCTGACAGGTATCACTGAAACTTGTTAGCTTGAAATATAACTGGAATATGGCTCTGGAAGAGAATAAGGATGGCCACTGAGTGACCTTAAAAGACACAAGAGGGAACCCTGATATCAAGCAGAGAGATATGTTAGAAAGGGCTTGGGGTAAGGAGGAATAGAAATAATATTATTATATAGTTATATACTACAGACTATCTAGACAAAAAGAAGAATTTGGTGAGGTGTTTGGATAACTGTTCACAAAGCATGTGTTGGGGGGAGATCTTCAATTATCTGAAAATCTTATTAGAGACTTTTCTCTAGGGATAGGGAAAAATCTCCTGCAGTAAGTGTTATTTGAACTGAGTCTTGAAAGAAAGCAATTCAGACCTGATGAGACGGGAAATAACATTTGAGGAAGATCAAGTAGGACAGTATCATTGTTCAAGAGAGGGGAAAGAAGTAAAGTGTCAAAATACTAGAAAACAAGGAAAGGCCATGTTGTGAAGATCCTTAAATGTCAACAGAGAACTTTATATAAGATCCCAGAGGTAGGAAAGAAGGCATTGGAATTTACTGAGCTGAGATGGGGTGGGGTTGGGGTGTGAATACAGGGAAGACCACAGTAAGATCAACACTTTGGCAGCCATGTGGACAACAGACTAAAGTGGGGAAAGATGAGGGCAAGGAGGTAAATCTACTGGCTATTGGAATAGTCTAGGCAAGAGATTATGAAGACATAAATTGGAGTAATAGGAATATAAATGGAGAGAAGGAAATGTGAGGGATGCTGTAGAGAAAGAAAAGCAGGTCTAAATAGATTTAGGCATCATATGACTAGAGTTGAATCCATGGGAGTTAATTAGATTCACCCAGAGAGATAATAAGACAGACAGACAATAAGGGAAAAAAAAACAATCAAACAAGGGATCTGGAACCAAGCCTTGAGATACACCCTCATTTAGGAATTGTGACAAGGATAAAAGATCCAGAAAAAGAGACTGAAAAGCTGCAAGAAGATGAAGGTAATCAACAGTGTCAAATGCTATAAAGAGCTCATTAAGAGTGAAGATTAAGAAAAGTTTCAGATTTAGCGATTAACAGATCATTAGTTATTTTGGAGAGAGCAGTTCAAGTCAAATGTTTGAAATTTATTATTTATTTATATTGCAGAAGGCTTACAAGAAAGTGGAGAACACCTAAAGATGAATTTTTCAAACAAGTTAGCAGGAAAGTCAAGGACAGACAAGACAGAACAATAGCTACCATGGATGTTGGAATTCAATGCCATTTTTTTTGAAGCTGGGAAAGCCACAGGCATGTTTGGTGACAGCAGGTAAAGAGCCACTAGTGGATAGAGATGGAAGACCAGAAGACAGTGGGCGTGGTGATGTACACAATCTACTATGGACAAAAGGCAATAAGACAAAGGGTACATGCAGAAGACCTTTTCATTAGAGACTAAGGAAAGGAAGAATAATGGGTAGTTAACGGGTAAAGTGAATGGGATGCAAGATGAGGAGTCAGTCAATCAATAAGTATTTATTCAGTGCCTTATATCAACCATGGTGCTAAGTTTGGGGGATACAAAAAGAGGCAAGAGACAGTACCTCAAGGAACTAAAAATCTAGTGAGAGAGAAAACAAGCCACATGCACGCTTAATGGAAAATAACCAAAAGGGGAAAGACAGAAGTAGAAAAGAAGGATGGCCTCAAATTTCCACCCCTCAACCCCAAAAGCTGGTGAAGTATGAAGTAAGATCCTAAGTTGAGAGGGTGGGAGTAAAGAGTGTCATGAGAGGCTTGAGGGATGAGAATATGTGGAACAAGTCACTGTAGAAGGTGAGACAAAGACCCAACTAGGGAGAAATGAAGGACTGTTTTGCTGTAATGAGGATCTAGCTAAGATTAAAGAACAAAATTTACAGTGGAAATAATTAGCACAATTTTGTGACTTCCGCCATTTCCATTCAGTAGCATGTGTATAGAAGTAGATGCTCAAAGTAATTCAGGGTTGACATTTAACAAATTATGATTGGTAATGGGGGGGAGGGGGGGGGAGAGATTTGTGAGCAGGCAATAATGCAGACCTGAACTGGTTCACTTAAGGGGTTAAAACTTGGACCAAAGAAGAGAACAGCCCATTACAATTAGGGGTTAGTCAGGCACAGGGAAAGATGGATAAAAGATTATGATGACAAAAAGGAATTTTATAATTCATGAACACAGAAGTAGAACATTTATAAGCGATGGCAAGATCAAAGTTATGATCATTTGTGTGCAGCTGAGGCGGAAAAGAACAACTAATAGAAATTTAGTAGATTAGAAACTAGGAAATTTGAAGGAAAATGAATATGTATGTTGAAAAATCCTAATATGAAGGCAGGAGGAGTCAGAGTAGAGAGGAAGGCAGGTAACTAGCAACTGAATTGAGTGAGAAAGAAGGGAGAATGATTTGGGACATGTTAGATAATGGCCACCATGGTCTAGATATTTAAACATTTTTAGATGAGGAGAAGCTGCTGAGTTATTGGGAGAGTCTGGAAGTATCAACTGGGAGCAAGGCACAGTATGGCCAGTGAAGCTAGGGGAAGAAAGATGAGGATGAGAGAAAATGAAGCTTGTGTTGGAAAGGGAAATAATGTTGCCAGGCGAAGGGCAGATCTCAATGAGTCTCAGACATAGGGAGAAATGAGAAAAAGTAAAAGTGAAAGAAAGAAAAATTTGTTAACTACGGAGAAGGCATTCCACAGGGCATAGTGGAAGGAATGGACAGATGTAGAGGATACCAGAAAAGTAGGGTTGAGGGGTTAAGAAATGGAGGGAGAATTAGGGTATTGTTACTGCTGAAACCAAGAAGACAAGATGGTGGGGTAGGAATTCCTCACCTCAAGTAACACATTCTAGGAATTAGAAATGTCACGAACTTTAGGGATAAATAATCATTGTATTACAGAATGTGGCAGAAGAAAGGCGAGCCAGGCATAATCTGATGTGTCTTAGATTTGTAAGAAGTTTCATTGAGGAGTCTGTTAAAAAGGAAGCAAAAAAGCTCTCGATAATAAAATTCTGAACAAAGAAAAATTATTTTAATGAAAAGAGAGAACTGTTGATATATATGTACAGAAATTTCATCAGGCAATTCAGTTTTTTTTAAATGGTATTAGATGAAAGGAAGGACAATTAATAATGATGAAGATAAAAAGATAAGAGATTCTGAGAAAAACTATACCAGAAGGGAAGAACTATACCAGAAGCACTAAGAGTTAGTTAGAAAAAAATGAGACGAAACAAATGCTAAAAAGAAACCACAAAAAAATAATAATAATTTTAAAAACTGCTTTTACTATGTATATGAGAGTTGGCAAAAGGAGAATCAAAGAAAGGAGAAAAATAATATTGAGTAGGGAGGACACAGTAATGAACAAGAATGGTGGCACTGCTCAACAATTACTCTGTTTCTGTTTTCTAAGGAAAATGATCTGTGGACTAGGAAGGATAGACCATAAAATGGGTTAGCAGGGAATGGAAACTCAAGATACATGATGAGACAGTATCTTTTTGCCTTCAATAAGTTCAATTCATTAGACCCAGAAAAACTACATTTAAGATACTGAAAGAACTGGCAGCTGTGATTAGAGAGTTGACAATCTTCAAATGACCTTTGAGAATGGGACAGGAGACACAGGGCTAGAAGAGGAAATGTTCTAATTTTCAAAAATGGGAAAAAGGTGGAGTCTGAAAAGTATAAGCCCGTTTACTTGATCTGTATTCCCGGCAAAATTCTTTAACAGTGTTTTCTGAGCAATTAGAAAGGGAGGTAATGATTACTAGAAGCCAGCATGACTTCATTACATACAAGTAATACCAGACTTCATTTCACAGCATCATAGATTTAGAGGTAAAAAGAAAATAAGATTATCTTAACATAAAATCTAAAGTATAATTCTCAGTTTTTAAGTATAATTTATGGCTTAAATTCCATATCTTATGCTTAAAGTAATACTTTAATTATTTTACAGGGGTAAGAAGCAGAAGTGATTTGACCAGTCACAAAGGTAGCAAGTAGTAGAGGGAGAATTTGAATCCAGGTTCTCTGACTCTAAATCCAATGTTTTCATCATCACAAGAAAATTTCTCTTTTTTGGTAGGGTAAGATGAGTGGGATATTACAGACATAGTATACTATGGCTAAGACTAAAGAAAATTTGGAAAAAAATTGGGTGAAAAATTGAGGAATGCTTCATAGGAGGTAAAATGTCAATGGGGTCTTGAAATACAGGTAGAATCTGAGTAAGCGGTAAACAGGCAGTGCTGAATTGGAAGGGAGAAATAGGTAACGGTCAATCTTCAATTCAAACCTAAATATTCAGATTAATGTTTATCTGCACAGTCAATTCTTTATTAATCACTTTGCTGGTGTCTAGGTAGATGATAAAAAGGAAATGAAGACCCCTCTTGAGATGAATTTTCAGTCTCAAGTTCAAAAGTTTATTTCTGGTTTCTATTTGGAGTCAAGTGAACAGATTTAAATCACAACTTTCTTTATCTTTTGAGGAGGTTTTAATTTGGAAATCTTTGTCACCTTGTCCTATCCCCAACCACTCAACATGTCAGCTGCATATGGTCTCAAAGACTTGAAGATACAGTGATATTTAATTGGCACTCACCAGGTGTGCCTGTTGAAGAGGTCTTAGAAGCTGAAGGTTCTGCATCTTCCTGAATAAAATGGAAAGCGTATATCACTTATCAAATCTACTGAAAACATCCTCTTTCAAAATCCTCTGATTACACTTAACTCTCTTTTTTCACTTATCTCTTTTCATCTCATCTTTCCTTTATTTTTCTTGAACCTTATTATCTCAGCCCATTAATACATTCTTCCTCTTCTCTTTCCATGTGTTCTTATGACTTTGATTTCTAATTATCTGAGTTCAACAGAGGCAAAGTCAAACACAATAGGCAGAGCTAAGGTAGTTTTATCATTAATGACCACAATCACAAAGCGCTCCCACAATCACAAAATCTTAGGGCTGAAAGCAATCTTTAATTTCATCTAAGTTCACCTCACCTCATTTTATAGATAAAGAAACTTAAGCAGAGGAAGATTAAATTACTTGCTCACCATTGCTACACAATAGCAGAATTGAAGTTTTGAGACTCTCAATCTTCTGTTTTTATGTCATTCTGACAATTAACATCAGACAGCTGACAATTCACTTAATTACAAATTTAATGTGAACTGAGAAATAATATCCAACATTTTAAACAGCAATGACATATTGTACTGACAAACAGCATTTAATAAAATTCATTTCTAACTGATATATTTAAATTATCTTTAATATGACTCCTTTTAACTACAATATTTTCTTGATTTCAAGTATTAAGACAGTGCATCATATTAACGAACTTACAGTTTTATCCTCTTTCGGTTCTGTTTCTATTGTTGATCCCTTTTCAGCAATTCTTCTTCTAGAACAAACCAAAACCAAACAAAATCATCTATCTTTTAATATAAAGAACATTCTTTCTCAAATAAAGGAGGTTCTATCTAATAAAAAAAAATAATACTTGTAACAAATCTCATTTTCAAATTCTCTCTTCTAGGCACAGGCATTAAATAATCAAGTTCTGAACTTACCTCCTGGCCAGCAGGGCACTCATTTCTTCCATTAAGCCACTACCACCTAAAGGAAGTGGTCCATTTCCACGACCTGTGTCTGTTTTAGCTGAAGTCGAGTTCACTCCAATGGCACTTCCTCCACTTGTACTAGAGGAGTCCTCAATCTTAATGAAAACATACACATATACATATAGGTATATAATAAATTTCTAAGTGCTATATTTGTTCATAACCTAGTTCCAAAACAGAACAAGTGACAACATGTAACAAAAGCACATCAGAATCAAGGGTATTCTAGACACTGTTTATTTAACAGGTAGAGTGAGGCATCAGTAACTCTTACTGACAACTACTGGAATCATTCCTTATACAACAAATTCACTGAATAACAGTGTTTGATAATTTAAAAAATGGAGATGTTATTTACCCGTGAAACTTTCCTAAGTTTGGCTCCAGCAATTGCAGCTGCAAGTCCAGTTAAAGGGCGATTGTCTTCTGATATATATGCCACAGAAAATCCTGAGGCTGGAAGTGGAGGGGCAGGGGGTGGTTGAGGAACAGGAGGGGGCACTTGATTAGGAAGGGGTGGTGGAGGTGGTGGAGGAGGTGGCCCAGAAGATGGAAGTGGGGGTGGGGGAGGTGGACCAGGGGGAGGTGGGAGTGCCCCTGAAGTCTGGGCTGGACCAGGCGGAAGTGGTGGAGGTGGAGGAGGTGCAGGTGGTCCCAGGACAACACCTAATAAAAAGAAGTATTACAAAAGCGTATAAGTGATAAGGTTAATAAGAAATATTATTTGCAAGTGTCTAGAATGTAAGAAAAATTGAAATAATACAAATTAAATTATAATACATGTATTCAATGTTATAATTAGGAAAAGGCTTTATTAATGGTCAAAAATTTCTATTACATAAATGAGACTCTCAATAATACTAATACAATAGAAGTTATCTAAATAAACATTTTGTGAATAGTAATTTTGAAAAAGACATGTCTACCTGATATCAAAAAGAAAAACTACTAGTCAGTTGTAGGTAGTACTGTTTAAACTCAAATGATATACAGAAACATCCGATTTTAGCCAGTCTGTTTTCGTTCTGAAGGGAAGAGTTTTATACAAATAGTATAATATAATCTATATATCTATATGTATATATATATATAGATAGATAGATATAGATATATAGATATACATATATATATAGGCAAACAGAGATTGTCATGTCATTGTTTTGGTAGTGTTCTTACAACAATGTGGTCAAAAGGACTTTAGACTCAAACCTCAGGAGTGAATTCATGACCAAGATCAGTGGCCCTAGGACAGCAGACACTTTATTTAATTCTACACAAACTCGATACAGCTATTTATTTACTTAAATATAGGTCACTGAGGATTTACTGGGGATATAATAAGATGAATAATGGTTTAATGGCCATGTGCTACAACCTCTCTGTTGCAAAGCAAAAGAATGCTATTTGAAGTCTTGTTCTTAAAGACAAAAACTTCCCCATCTCCCTTCCAGCTTAACTATATGCACATGTAGGGTGAAAATCATAGTGGACACCTAAAACATAATATGCAACGGTATCATCTAGCCTCAAATACTTCCTACTCTTTTTCAATGCTCCATAAGAAAACTAAAAAAAAAGCAGAGCAAAGAAAAATAACATTTTGGAACCAAATGAAACATTATTATTATAGCATAATCTAAAAGTCTGAAATGAGTAATAAGAATGATCTGAATCTGCAAAGAATCTCCTAATGAGATTCTTCGAGAATAATTAAACACCAACAACAAAGAAATTAGACAAAGGGATAAGTGTAAAGATTATTTTGAAATACTTTTCTGTCTGAAAGAAGAAGATGAAAGTGACATTTTAGGTTCATAAAATCATGACGCATATTGACAGGACATCTAGGCATATAATCCTAGAATACAAGATTATAATAATGCCCCTCAGATCTAAAGAGGTACATTTTAAGATAATTGATGTTATACTTTTTACATAAAGAACAATAAATTCATGGGATCAATACATAACACACTGTGGAAATTAGTTAAATTTGAGGTAGATTTCTAACTTTCTGAAGCTGACATGGAGAGCAAATGTACCATCACTCAAAGTATGCTGGTGGTGATGGGACACATGGGGTTGATTAGACTGACTATACAGCACCGCCTATGTGTTTAAAGACAGTAATGAATAAACCAATCAAAATCAATATATGCATGTCACCAGATAGACTATAACCAAGTTGCTCACTTTTCACAGGCATTCTCATACTCACTCTATGAAGCTGAACTTTGAAACTAAAATTTTACTATAAGCATCTTCAACGTAAATCTACTAAATAATTTAGGTCAACAAATATTTTGAATTTACTTAATATACTGCACAGAGACAGAGACAGAGACAGACAATGGATCTGTGATTTCACTGATTGAGGGAACCTGCTGATGAGAAAACCACCTCTAAGACTTTTATTTCATCACTTTATTTAGAGCTTGCAGACGGGGGGTCAGGGGGGAATGGAGTAGTTTGTCCAAGGTCAAATAATTCTGATAAGTCAGAAGTAGAATATGAATTCAGGTTGTCTTGGGTCTAAAGTTAGTTCTTGAACTACGTATGTCATGCAACCTTTTTGAATAACTAAAAATATTCTAATCTATGAAAGCTTTATTTTCATACCTAATGGATGTATCTATAATTTTTCTTATAAAAACTATTTGGAGCAAGTGTTATAGTTTATAAGTTTATATAGCACTTATAAGAATATAAGCATATATATTAAACACAAAAAGGTAGACAGGGCAGTGGCACTTCAGTGGTCTAACTAAAGTCTAGATTAGAAATTCCCAAAAGCCTGTCTTCCAGTTCACATTACACATTATTTTTATAATATATAAAAATTCCAGAATGTATTTTAATATTCATGGACAACTTGGGAATTAAGCATTAAAAGTTAATATGGAAGTTAACAAATGGCATTCATAACAACCTGGTACTTCAACATTCAGGTATGGGTACCACCTTTACAACATGCAAAAATATCTTCTAATTCTCATTTACATCTTATATTTAAACAAAACATTATTATTACTGCTACTAGTTCACTGTAGTGTATTTCTACAGTGTGGCATAGTGGAAACAACCCTGGGATAGGAATCACAACATCTGTGTACCAGGCCTGCCACTTATTTGCCTGTCTTGAGGCAAGTCAAGGTTGCTCATATGTAACCAAGTGGAGTGACACAAAGTGGTTGTGATAGAGGTTAAAGTCTCTTAAACATTCCATCAAACTGTAACATCTAAGAAAGCATTTTCCTTATCCTTCAAGGCAATTATTAAAGTGGTTGATATTCAGTGATTAGTTAATTAGCAGCAAAAAAAAAAAAAAGCCTTACCCTGCTGGGTCGGAGTTTCAGTCGGCTGAGAGGCTGCCTGCAAGGCTGGCTCAGAAGCAGAGGAGTCTCCCAGCACAGAGTTTAGAGAAGTCTCAACAGAGGCGGGGGCAGCTGCAGAGGGAGAAGGGAGAACACTAGGCTTGGATGAGGGAGTTGAGGCAATAGGGGTGCTTGGAGGAGGAGAAGCTTGAGGTCCAGAGTGGGACAGTGGTGGAAGGGAAGGCAGTGGAGGTGCTGGAGGTGGTGGTGGCGGAGGTGGAGCTGCTGGACCTGAGGTAGACGGTGAAGGTGCTGGATATATTACAGAATCAGGAAGCCCATTGGGTGCAGTAGGTGACGGAGGCATTTGGGGCAACGGATTAGAAACACAAACAGGGAGAACAGGCCTTGGACCAGTAGCTTTCCCTGGAGGGCTGCTAATCATAACTGGAGGCGATGGAGGGAGGGGTGCAAAGTTTGAAGCAGACCAGGCAAAAGGCTTCGTAGCTGGAGGCTGAGAAGGGGGTGCATTCACAGGAGAAGAAGGTCGAGAGTTTTTGTTCAGAGGACGAGGAACTGTAGCATAATGGGGCAGAACAGGGTGGAAGGCTGAACCTAAAGAGGTTGCAAAACGTGTCGCTGAGTGTCGTAGTGGTGGTGTAGGGGGTGTGGTAGTAGGTGGTATAGAGGTCACTACAGCATAATCAGGAGTGGCATCTGACACTGGAGCTGAGATGACTTTAGCATATGATGGAGGAGGTGCTGAAGGAGGCTGGCAACTGGAATATTCAGGAAGTGGAGCACTATACAGGGAGTTGTCGAAAGATGGAGCTGGACAGAAGATGGAAAGCAGCAGCAAAAGACAGGATAAAAAAGGAGAGAGAGAGAAAAAGGGAGCTAATGAAGCAACAAAACCAGCATTCAAATAAAATGTATAAATGTAGACCATAGTTAGTACCAGAGGATTAGGCATATGTGAAAGTTATTATTAGAAAAGTTTGTCAACAGCTACTTTTTAGCAATTTTCAGTTATTTTAATTTATAAATCAATTTTGAAATCTAGAGCAGAACAAAATTTTTGCTTTATGTTTCTCAACAATGAAATTAAATGGTAATATATCCTTCTATAAGACCTTTTTCTCTTTTTTAGTTAAAAATTCTGAACCTGTCATTATGAAATTTACCAAAAGGATAGAAAAATTATAGAAGTAAAAATTAGCTCTTTCTCAAACCAACTCTTCCACCAAAAAACAAACAAACAAAAAACCCACTAAAGTAGCAAAAATCTGTACAACAGAGAGAAACTTTCTTCTCAAGGTTTATGTATAACACCTTAATTTTCTAAGCTACTCATTGTGGATAGAACAAAATTGACAGTATTAAGAAACAAGATTATCTCAGAATACAATTTTTAATATTAATTTTGTGAAACCTTATTAAATCTACAACACTTCCAAAATGTACTATATTGTGAATTTTAAATGATTTCAACACATTACTATTCTTAATCAGAAAGTGCTGAGCACAGTAATGAATTCTAAGAATTTTTACTATATATGAATGAGGGTAGGGGATGTACCCACAAAAGTCTTCAACAGTTTAAAATTGTTTTAAGATTTTGGGATTTACCTGTATCTTGAGTTATACAGTTATATATATTTACCTATATATTGAGTTAGCTGCAACAACTTTGGATTTATATTATGATAAGCTTATTTTTACTAAAAACACAATCCTGGCAAGTATTTAGGGAGCTATACCTATAATTATTAATACTGTAAATATATTTTTGATTCCTAAGCTGAGGCAACTTTTGGAGATACCAGAGTACCATTGAGTAAATTACATTCTCCACCACACTTAACTCTGATATCATGGTGTCCAAGAAGATCTAGCACAATTTCACAGACTGGTAATTTATGACCAGTTTAAACAATCCAAAATATTCTTCCATAACACAACACCTTATAGCCAAATCAGGAATCTAGAATTAGAATAATACCAGACTAAAACTTTCTACATAGCTTATTCCAACCTAACAATATAAAAGGTGTGTAAAAAGAAAAAAAGATGATGCTCAATTTATATTTTTTTAATAATTTGTATTTTTTTAAAAACTCTCTATTTCAAGCTATTGATGAGAAGCGAAATAATTCCAAAACACCTCAAGTCCCAAAGGACAGCCTAGTGTATGAATTTCTTACCAGCATTTGATATTCTTCTCTCTCTCTCCCATTCCAACTGTTCCCTTTCTAACTGTTCTTGCCGCTCTCTTTCTTGTCTTTCCCGTTCAAGCCTCTCCCGATCTTGCCTTTCCCGTTCTAGACGTTCTTGCCGCTCTCTCTCAAGTTGTTCTTGCTCCATTCTCTCCCGTTCAAGTCTTTCCCTTTCTAACCTCTCTCTCTCCAACCTCTCTCGCTCGATTCTTTCACGCTCCAGCCTTTCCCTTTCCATCTCTTTCTGACGCTGCTGTTCTTGTAGTTGCCTGGAAGAAAAAGATAAACAGAAAAAAGTGAAAACAGGAACCCAACAAATAAAGCTGATGATTGGTTGTAAGATATTGAGCTAAACTGACTGATAACAGATATGAGAGGGAGAAAAGGGAAGGAGTAAGGACAAACAGAGGTACTCCATTAGAAATCCAAAATGTTCCACCATTTTGGCTAGGCAATTATCGTGCGAACCAGTTCCAGAGGGAGGAGGCAAGTAAGGAGGGAAGGAAGGAGGAAGAGAAGCACGGCATAAACATTCTGTATTCCATCCTTACAACAATCCTTTGAGACAGGCGCTGTTATTATCCATATTGTGAGGCAGACACAGCTTAAATGACTTGCCCAGAATCATAGCGTAAGGGTCTAAAGCCACATTTGAATTCCAGGCTTTTAAGTCTCTGAAATTGTAAACTATAATAATCAGTTAAACAAATTACCAAACTCATGATTTTGAAGAACTTTAGTTTACTTCACATCATGCATATAATGTATTAATCAGAAAAATGTCCATCCTCCCAAAAAACTACACTGAAAGTCTTTCCTTTTTTCCTGCTCCAATCCCCCTCTCTCCCCACCAAATCACCAAGAGAATTATTACGTGGAAGGTTTTCCCATCATTATTCATCCAGATTAGCTTTCAATTTACAGGCTAAGGGTCAGGGACTAGAATATGATTTTGAAAGTACCTCCCCTTCCAAAAATTCTTAGTGAAGAAGCTCCTTCTAATAATGAAAATCATTACCAAATCTCTCTGAAATTTAAATCTTACAGAGTTGCTTAGAGCAATGAAGGACTAAGTTATTTGCCTGGTATATTACAGGGTCAATATGTATGTACCATAGGTAGGGCCTTTAATTTATAAGAAAAGTAAGCTGTTACAAAATTCAACATAATTCATGTGGAAAATTTTTTAAATTCCCTTAAAAAGTTTTATGACCCCATGATGAAATTAAAATGAGAATGAGATATATTTTTAAATATGGTCAATTTGGAAATTTGTTTTGCTGTATTATACATATTATAAGGCCTTTGTATAGTCTATTATTGTTCTGCGGAAGAGGCCAGTGGGATAAAATAAATGTTTGAATGAATAAATAGATGATAAAGATAGAGAAGGGTGATGGAGAGATCTTTGCTGATAAAGATGTATTCATTTTTATCTTGTGACAATTTCTGAAAAGAGAATTTACTTAATATTGTGAGAGAAATCTATATAGTCCAAAATGAAGTTTTCACAAACAGAGAAGTAAACCTATAATATGGTGAGTTTTTTAAGTGATTCTGTCTATGACTGTCTGCAAAGTGAAAATATGATAAATAATTATGTCATGTTATCAATACATTTGTTAATTAATTGTACATATTTATTAAAATAAAAATAAGCTATATTACTTCAGACACAAAGATAAATGCTACTAATGATTATTTTAGACTCAAAAGTAGGCTTTTAGTTGATTTTGACTTAGGGCTTAGAGCGGCCTAAACTATATGCTCACTTGAATGATTTATGCAACTAGTATAAACCCAGTATTTGAGCTTTTCCTAGGACTACAAGCAATGATATTTATCAATCATTTTACTTCCTTGCCCAAGAAATAGCCTTTCTCTGAACTCAAACTGATCTGTGACCCCAGGATTTTGGAAGCTCCAACCAACAATGCAGATGACAACTCAATATTCACACAGAAATTCACCACGGGAAGTGTGGGATGTTTGGGGTATGGGGAGAATCAAATGTGCTAAAGGACTTACTTTTCCCTTGATATAGCAAAGATACTTGTATACCCAGCGAAGCACTCTGGCTGCCACTGATCATCCCTTGCCCTAATTAGATGAACAACCCATCTTTCTTTGATGATCTCTTTTCTGTTTAACACCTCGTATTATTCACTCCTAGAATGCATAATACCCTTCCTATGTGGCACAAGTAATACAATGCAGGATCTGGAATAAGGAAGACGAATTCAAATTCAACTTCAGACACACTTAATAGCTATGTTAAGCCTGAACAAGTTACTTAACCTTTCTTTGCCTCAGTTTCCTGATTTGTAAAATGGAGGTGATAATAGTAGCACTTATCTCACAGGGTTGTGGCAGATGAAATAAGGTATTTGAGAAACACTTTGCAAACATTTTAAGTATTATATAAATGCTAGTTATTATTTGTATCTCATGGAATTCCATACTTCTTTCAACAAAGAACTGACATCCTATACCTTTCTACATGAAGACTTTCCTAATTTACTTAACCTTTAGTGCTTTTTCACACTAAATATATACTTCCTGTCTCCTCTAATAAAATGTAAGTTTGTGAACATAATGTTTGGTTTTCATATTCCCAGAGGAGTGACTGGACCATGGTAGGTACTTTATAAATGCTTGTTGATTTATCATAACACAATTAGAATGAATACAGTACCCAGCAGGTAAGACTAATGATTACATTTTATCATATGGAAATTTCAATATGAAGGTATATTATTTTGGTAATTTAACTTAAATGCCTTTCAGACAGGCATAGGAAACATATAAACAAAGAATGAAACAATCCCAATTCAGCATGTAATTTATCATACACAATTCCTCATTTTAGTCTTGTTCTTCCTACAAGAACTTCATTGATTATATCTAACAGCATCTTTACCTTTCTATGGTGTGTTGCCAATTTTTAGTTGCTATGCACCAATAATGCCATGTTAATATTTTTAAAACTTCGCAGACATGGAAAGCTTACAGTTATGAAACAGTTTTGTAATTAACATGCAGCAAGGAATCATGATATATTCTGTAGTAATGAAGAAATAATTCACTACAAAAAAACGAAGAATTTTTTATCAGTAAATCGCATAAGAGCCTACCAAGAAAAGCTGAGAATCTTGAGATCACTTTGATTGTCCAAGATTAAAAAAAAACAAAGCTCTAGTGGTTTTTTAAGTTTTAAAACGTTAATTACTGGTATTCTCCCCTAAGAGTCAATTAAATTTTTGACACAGATTTTTAACATCAGGTTACTTCCGACACACATTTCAATTATTACTGCAAAATTAGCAAAATGTATATAAAACATATTAGTGATGGGACTTACATTTTAAAAAAAAAACCCAAATTCCCCAACTGATAAATGGTCAAAGGATATAAACAGGCAATTTTCAGAGGAAAAAATTAAAGATACCTACAATCACATGAAAAAATGCTCTAAATCATTTTTTATTACAATCAAAACAACTCCGAGGTACTACATCACACCTATTAGATTGGCAAACATGGCAGAACAGGAAAATGATAAATGTTGGAGAGGATGTGGGAGAGCTAGAACACTAATTCACTGTTGGTGGAGATGTGAGCTGATCCAACTATTCTGGAGAGCAGTTTGGAACTATGCCCAAAGGGCTACAAAAATGAGCATACCCTTTGGCCCAGCAATATCACTTCTAAGACTGTATCCCCAAGAGATCATACAAATGGGAAAGGGTCCCACATGTACAAAAATATTTATAGCAGCACTCTTTGTAGTGGCCAAAAACTGGAAATCAAGGGGATGCCCATCAACTGGGGAATGGCTGAATAAATTATGGTAAATGAATGTAATAGAGTACTATTGCACCATAAGAAATCATAACAAGAAGACTTCAGAGAGGCCTGGAAAGACTTATATGATCTGATGCTGAGTGAAAGGGGCAGAACCAGGAGAACTTTGTGCACAGCAACGACCACAGTGTGCGAGTTTCTTTTGTTAGACCTGGACCTTTATAGCAATGCAAGGACATAAAAAAAAAATTCCCAATGGTCTTCTAAGGCCTTCCACATTCAGAGAAAGAACTATGGAATTCAATCGCAGAATGTAGCAGATCGTGTGTGTGTGTGTTATTATGTTTTGGTTTGTTATATGATTTCTCCCATTTATTTTAGTTCTTCTACACAGCATGACTATAATGAAAATGTATTCAATAGGAATGTATGTGTGGATCCTATGTAGAATTGTATGCCATCTTGGGAAAGGAGGGGAGTAGCAGGGCGATAGGAAGGGGGAAAAAATCTAAGTTTTATGGTAGTGATTGTAGAACATTAAAAATAAATAAAATGAATATATTTTTTTAAAAAACCCCTAACATACTAATTTTCTTTAAAAATAAAAAACAACAAACTAAATTAACCCTCAAACCTTTCCCACCTTCGAAGCAAACTGGGGTCTTTAAGTAAAAGAAATTCTGCTGGTAATATAATGAGTTATTTGGAAGGCCTCAGAAAGTTAACTATTTCTTAGTATGTACCATAAATCTTTATCTGTTTTAAATTTACTATACAAAATTTTATTTAATGATATTAAAGCCTGTGGTGACGAAATCTTCAAGAAAAGTGATTAAGTTTAGCCTGGGTAGATCAGAGAAAGGTGGCGATGAGGAATGAGAACTGATAACACTCAAAGGTCACGGTGGAAGTACACAAAATTGTAAAATTGTTTTTAAGAGCTTGAAAGGAGCTTAGAGATCATTATGCCCAATACCTTAACTTCGCAGCACACATAGAACCATCTTTCCATTAACCCACATCCGAACTCCTCTCAAATCTTCCAAAGCACTATATAGTCTGACACTGTTATTTAGATCCTGTTCTGGTTTTGTGCCAAAGTTCTTAAACTCATTGTAAATATCAGTGTGACTCCAAATCTAGTGTTTGTGTCCCATTAAGGGGGAAGGAAAGGAAAAAGGAAGGCAAGAAAATAAGCATTATAGAGCCCCTACCTAATGTGCTGAGGGTTTTACAAATATTTTTGAGACAACTGGAAGTATTTGTGTAGATGACAGTAAAAGAAATAAGAGAAAGAAAACAAAAGGGACAGAATGAAAAGCTCTTGTTTAGTAAAAGAAGACATAAACGTGAGATTGATGATAATATACAACAAATCTGATTCCAAGAATTTCCATGGTCAACTTTGCCATTCTGGAAAAACTTTCAAAAACTGGCCATATCGTGAAAGAAGTTGGGGAAAAAAGTTCAAATAAGATATATAAACAATAAATAATAATACAAATAAATAATACAGCAATCAGAGGCAATGATAGCGAAAACCTATATTTAAACAGTACGTCCAAATATGAAGTATTTTTGTATCCTCTAGGATCTTAATATTTCAGCAAAAATTAAAAGTAAACTTTGGCAAGGTAAAAGAAATTGGTGACTTTCTAATTTTATATCAATGAATCAAACAAGTGCTTTTTGAGTGCACAACAAGGGTTCTGTTAGGTCCTGAAAATAACTTTTTTAATGGAAGAAGAAAGAATCAAATTAGATACCATAACTGACCTGGACTGAGTTCTAACAATAGACTCAATAATGTTAAAATGAGTGAACTCAATTTTGGAATTGGGCATAGTTAAAAATGACATTTAAAGTGATAAACTTTCTCAGATCCTCAAGGGAATCGATTTCTCAAAACTCTGCAAAACAAGAATTAGGTACAAGAGATAAAATAAATACAACTGCCTCCATGATCTAAGACATCAAAAACCCTGTAACAAGGTTATCAGCAAAAAAAAGCAAGTCCTTTGTAGCAATCAAGCTCTAGTAAGGTTGAATGACTTGGTAAAGTGAGGGAAAGTAAGAAAGTAAGACAGACAGACAGACAAAGATGAGAGAGAGAGAAAGAGAGAGATCCACCAGGTTGGAAGTTAAAGGGTGTTGATAACCCAACTGGACCCAATTCTATCCCCATACACTTGGTTCAGAGACCAAGGACAGTAAAAAATGAATTCTTCAGCACTGGAGGGAGCTAAAGGTAAAAGCAACTCCTGGGGATCAAATATCAAAGAGGAAGGAGTTGGAAAGTAAGCAATAGAGGGAAAGAAGTGGTAGAAATGGAAATTATCAAAGATTCAGAGGGAAAACAACTCAAAGATTTTATGCATATGCAGATGAGCCAAGAGAGAAATATTATTAAGAGAAGGGAAGATGGTCTATATAAATAAGTCTAAATCAGATGGTGCAAACTTAACTGGAGAATGACAACAATATGGGGGGAGGGGGCAGGGGGGTGAGACTCCTAAATGATGAATATTGTTTCTATAAAGTTTAAATGTCAAAAAAGAAGAGGTTTCAAAAATGAAAATGAGAAAAAAGTGCATTCAAAAATTCTCAGTAATGAACTAAATCTAAGCATTTTTTTATAGAAGTGATAGCTATAGGAAAATAAGATGAACTCAAGGTCTGGGTTTATCAGTGTCTTTTCTGTCACTTGTACTAGTTTGGTAACATATTTTAAATGTGTGTGTGTGTGTGTGTGTGTGTATGTGTGTGTGTGTGTATGTGTGTGTGTGTGTGTGTGTGTGTGTGTGTGTGTGTGTACTCTCTGCCAAGAACAGTTTATTTAACACTTATAGTTTATATAGAAGAAAAATTCAAAAGAATTTCCATTACAGAACTTACAATTTGGTAATGACACACACACACACACACACACACCACACACACACACACACACACACACACACAGACACACACACACACACACACACACACACACA
>CM053770.1:578757729-578834858 GCA_028658325.1 Potorous gilbertii | reverse complement strand
CACATACACACACACACATACACATACACACACATACACACACACACACACATACACACCACACATACACACACACACACACACACACACTCACACACACACTCACACACACATACACACACATACACACACACACACACATACACACACATACACACACACACTCACACACACACTCACACACACATACACACACATACACACACACACACACACACACATACACACACACACACACACACACACCACACACACACACACACACACACACACACGCACACACTCTCTCTCTCTCTCTCTCTCTCTCTCTGACCCCACCTATCACACAGGATTGTTATATGGATTAGATGACACATAAATCACTTTGTAACCCTTAAAATCATTACATAAATGCTAATTATGGTTACTATAAACCCAAGTCCAATGCCACCTCCATTCTTGTCTGACTCCTCCCACAAACAGAAACTACTTTGACCTTACATATGTATAGAGAATAAAAGTGTAGTGATATGAATGGCCGGCTCCACACTACTATTTCTGAAACCCTTCTCTCAAAGGTCTACGCATCTGACACTGAAGAAGACCTTTACGTCTCCTCTCTAACCATTCCTTTTGTTTATTCTTCCCACTTGCTTCCCCCAAAGCCCTGTCCCAAGCCTTTTTACCTTTCTTTACATTCTTTCTTCATTTTTCAGCTATCTACTTTCATACCTTCAACAGTAAATTCTATACAAATTACTTCCAAATTTTTACCTCTCTCACCAGTAATAACTAACTATATGACAGTGGGCAAGTCACAAGGCACCTGAGTCTCATTTTTATCATAAAATAGGGATAATGCTTGTTCTACCCTTACAAAAATTTTGTGAGGAAAACACTTTGCAAAACAGAATAAAAATTGCAGATGAGTCAAAGGAATCCTCATGGTGGGTGTTAAGTAGGCTGTAAAGCATATTACCAACAATGATTTTGATTCAGGAAGCAGCATAAAAAAACAAGCAGTTTGCCAGGGAAGAAAATTCAATTTATCTACACAGACATTCTTTAAAATGCTCCAAATTTCTAATATTTAAAGAAATGCAAGTCAAAGCCAACCATGAGCTTCCATCCTATAGCCACCATATTGGCAAAGCTGACAAAAGAACAAACTGATAAATGAGAGAAAGGAAGAATATTTATCTATTGTTGGTGTAGCTGTGAATTTGATCCATCTATTTTGTTAAGTAATTTGGAACTATGATCAAAACATTACTAAATTGGGCATACCTTTTGACTGGTATAATGGTAGCATCATAAATAGACACAGGGAAATTGTGAAGGGAGGTTAAGGGATAAAGAGTTCAGTTTTGGACATGTTAAGTTTAAGATGCCTACAGAACATCTAGTTTGAAAAGTCCAACAGACAAATGACATTAAAGAAGGAAGAATAGGGCTGGAAATATAGATCTGTGACTCATCTGCATAGAGCTGATGAGGTTACCAAGAGAATGGATATACAAGGAGAATGGAAGAGGGCCAAGAAAACTAGAGAAAACCCATAATTTGGAATTTTTGGTATGGATTATGGGACAGCAAAAGATACTAGTTTGCATACCCTCTCCAATGGTACAAGGAGTTTCAAACCTTGTGGCAAAATCAGATTTTTAGAACAGGTAATATGCTAATTCAAATACCTACTCCAAAGAAATAAAATTTTTCCTAGAACAGTAACCACCTGACTACTTCAAAGGGAAGCAGTAAAGAATAACATTTTTTTATAACTCTTTTAAAGTAATTTAGTAAGCTGAAACATTAAATCATTGATCCTACAGATAATAACTAACATATTAGGAGAGGTATATCTTGGTTCTTGTCACTTTAATCCCATGGTAAAAAAGGGCAGCTAGGTGGTTCAATGGATAGAGCAATGGATAGAGGGTATGGAGTCAGGAAAACTCATCTTCCAGAATTCAAATCTGACCTCAGACCTAGTTATGTGACCCTGGGCAAGTTATTTAACTTTTTGGCTTCAGTTGCTTCATATGTTAAAAAAAAAGCTAGAGAAGGAAATGGCAAATCACTCTAGTATCTTTGTCAAGAAAAATCCAAATGAGATCACAAAGAGTCAGACAACTAAAATGACTAAACAACAAACAAAAATAAAGCAAAATTAAGGGAGGCATTCAAATAAGCTTGAAGTTTGAAGTTTATATTCTATTTCCCAGAGTAACTAAAGGAAAAAAAAAACCT
Organism: Potorous gilbertii; assembly: GCA_028658325.1. Taxonomy (NCBI): domain Eukaryota; kingdom Metazoa; phylum Chordata; class Mammalia; order Diprotodontia; family Potoroidae; genus Potorous; species Potorous gilbertii. Next base: position 578,832,629 of record CM053770.1, on the reverse strand, counting down.
GAAATAAGAATCTTCCATAAAAAATTATATCCACAATTCTCCCCAACACTTTTTAATATCACTATCAACTCAAGAATTGAAATCCTTTACCTAGAATTTATGAAGCACTTCCTAGGTGCCAAGTCCTGTGCTAAGCTCTGCAGATACAAAGGACAATCCCTGCCCTTGAGGAACTCACAATTTAATGGGGAAGAGATTTCAACAGATATCTACAAATGAGCTATGTCACAGAATTAATCAGAAATAACTAAGAGAGAAAAAAGTACAGTAGAAAAAGATGAAGGATTCCTATAGAAGGTGAGATTTTATATGGGTCTTGAAGAAAGCCAGGGAAGCTAAGAGACAGGAAAGAAGAGGGAGAGCAATCCAGATATGGAGGACTATTAGTGAAAATGGCCAAAGTCAGGAGAAAAAGAGCTCAAAGAGACCAGCATCACTGAATCACTGAGTACATGGTTAAAGTAAGGTGTAAAAAGACTGGAAATGTAGAAAGGAGCTAAATTACAAAAAGCTTTGAACATTAACAGAGGATTTCATATTTGATCCTGGAGGCATTAGGAAACCAACAGGGCTTACTGAATGGGGATTTGGGGAAGAAAGAGGGTGGTATGGTCAGATGAACAAGGTAGCTAGATCAATTTGACAGCAGTACAGAGGATAGAAAGGAGTGAGAAGAGACCTGAGGCAAGAAAATAAAACGTTCCAATATTACTACAGACTATTTCAATAGGGTGTTAGGTTGTAAAAGCATCTGTATCAGGTTGGTAAAAGAATCAAAAAGAAAAAAGAAAATCTATGTAAGAAATGTTAGAGGTGAAAATGACAGGACTTGACTGACCACTGACTGGATATGGAGGATGAGAATGAGAAGTCAAGGATGATCCACAAGTGCCCAAATATTATTCATAAGAAATAAGTCTAAGTTACTTGTTGTAAAGAAAACATTTTGAAAAGCTTGCAGCACTATATAAATATGAATTCTACTAAAGAACAATGACAACAGCAAAACTTTCCCAAGTATAACCTTTGCTAGTGTTAAAGATATCCTTAAAAAAGACAAATGTCTTACAAAATCAAAGAAGATGCCAATATTTAATTTAAAGAGAAAGATTAGTCATGAAAATCTAGTTATCTTCAAAATGCTTAATTCAAAAACAGCAACAAAAATGTTGTCATATTAAGGGGTAGAAATCAAACATGTAGCGCTGAATCCTATCACGTGCTTAGAAAAGGTAGTAATGAAAACTCTTTTTAGTCTGAACCAATAATGTATTATTGGTAAATACTCTGTGAAAACCAAAAATTACCCTTATTGCCTCTAGAATTAGGGTTTTATATATTTCAAATATTAAAAAAGAAAGCAAGATGTAAATTTTAAATACTTAAGTAAACGGTTGAATAAACATATCAACTCTTTAACAGTCAATACTTCCTAGTGAAAATCACTACTATTGGTCAAATTACTTAAAGATGATAATTTTATATATTAAATGTCCTCTCTCCTGGAGATTAAACAAATTTGGTTAAAAACAAGAGGTGAAAAAATTTGTGGATTCATTTGTAAAGCTATTACCAATTTTTTTTTTAAACCCTTCAGAATAACCATCTGAATATAAGAGATGACATCAAATAAACACAGATCTCTGTTGTACTTGGTATAATGCTAGTCTTCGTACCTTTAAATGAATACTCACAAATCAAAGTATACAAAATTTTTAAAATGTTAAGTTTTAACACAGCAACATTTAATGTTTCTCTATCAAGAGACATAGTACTCACAAAAGAAGACGGTCAACCTTTGGTCCATTGTGCCTCTGAAGGACAAGTGGAGGGCTATAGACTTGCATTGCTCCAACTCTCCTTAACTTTCTTCCTATGTCTGAGATAATTATTTCCCTTTTATAACTTTTTATATATAGTAGAGGTGATTTATAAACTATTTATAGATATTTACTAAGCTCTCTGCTCACAGTGACATAATATCCTAGTTAATAGGCACTGACTCACATTCTTAGGATACATCACAAGTAGGAAAGAAAGCAAGATTAATAATGTGAATAGGACACTAAAGAATGACATTAACTGTTATGCTAGAAATATAAAAACAAAATTATAGTCATAAAAATTTATTACATGGCTATCAATTTGTCAATAAACTACATGACTACCATTTTCAAAAAGATGGATTAAAAGGTATACAACATTAAAAATTAGAGGAGTAAGAGATCAATTGGAACTCAAAAATATAGAAATAAAAAAACTAAAATCTGGTTCTTTGAAAACACAACTTGATTAAATAGAAGAGAAAAATCAAATCAACAAAATAGCAAGTAGACAAGATGAAATAACAAAAAAAAATTATCTGAACTTATTAGGCAGCTAAATGGTGACAAAGTTAAAAATACTAAAGAAACAGAAGAACACTTTCAAAAATATAAACAAGTAACAAGAGAATAAAAAGGGATGTTCAATAAAAATCTAATCTCAGAACCAGCTAAAAAGAAACTGGGGGAGGGGGAACCAACTTCTAGTCCTAACCAAGTGACAAAATTGTATTAAAGTTCTAAAGAACAAATAGCATCAATACCATAAGAATTAGTTTCAAAAACTGAGAAAGAACATATTAACACATTGTTCTTATGACATAAAATTGTATTAATACCTAAAGTAGGGAAGGATAAAGCACAAGAGAACTGAAGACCAACATAAATTAACTTATTTCAACTTCAAAATGTTTAAATCTTGCACAGCAATGACCATAGTGTGCGAGTTTTTTCTGGTAGACTTGGAACTTTGAGAACTTGGAACACAAGAACTTGCTGAAAAAAAAAAATCCCAATGACGATTTTCTAAGGCAAAATGCCTTCCACACTCACAGAAAGAAATACGGAAGTCATTCGCAGAATGTAGCAGAGAATGTTTGTGTGTGTGTGTGCGTTTTAGCCTATTATGTTTTGATTTGTTATATGATTTCTTCCACTTATTTTCGTGCGACTACATAGCATGACTATAGTGAAAATGTGCTCAATAAGAAAGTATATGTAGAACCTATACAGAATTGTATGCTGTCATGGGGAGGGAGAGAGGTAGCGGGGGGAAGGTGTGGGGGGGATAAAATCTTAATTTTAAGGAAGTGATTGTAGAACATTTAAAAATAAAAAGTAATAATTGACATTAAAAAAATGTTTAAATCTGGTCAGATTATAGAAATATATCCAAATATCGTTACAATCATATTGGATTTAGGCCAAGGAGACAAATGTATTTCAACATTAAAAAAATAATTAAGATAATTAACTATATTAGAAGGCAGAAATTTCCAAAACAACACCATTATGAATAGATGAAGAACCTTTGAAAAAGTACAATCTTAAAGCCTACAATATTAGTATGAAAGGACCTTTTTTAATGTTATTAAAAATATCTACCTACAATCAAAAGTATCATGTACACTAGAGAAAACACTATAAGCTATCTCAATAAATACAGAGTAAAGCAAAGGGGATAAAGCATTCTACCCAATAAACAAGAGCAACAAGACAAGAAAAAGAAATCATAGGTGAAAAAACAAAAGACCTAGAATTTCAAGGGAAACAACGAAAGGTAGGGATTTAAAGGGTAAAAAGCATTTACTTATTTTATATTATAAAACAGCAGTCACCAAAACCATATGGTAAATCAAACAAACTAGAGAAGGAAGAATCAGAAACAATGCAACTCAACACTTCAGTGCTAGAAAAACTTAATTAGGAAAAAACTCTGGCTTAAGCCTTTATATCTTGTGTCATATTGAACAATAGATTCAAAATGGATATGTGAACTTAATATTAAAGATCATGCTATGAAAAATATTTCAGAAGAACAGATCATGTACCTCACAGTTACAGATAAGAGATGCAGTCTAAACCAATATATAATAGGAACAATTTCAAGAAATGGGTAATAAAAGCATCTAGCATAAGGAGGAAAGCAGTGGAATGATAAAACACCTTTGTATCAAATTCCATGGAAAAGGGTTTGTTATTCAAGATACAGAGATAACTAATTAAAATACACAAAATCAAAAATGATTTTGTTTTAAATAAGTTAATGGTCAAGACACGAACAAATAGTTCTCAAATGATGAACTGTAAATCATTAAAAATTTCATGAAAGAGCACTCCAAATCATTAATAATAAAAAAATGCAAATTAAAAGAGCTTGGACAGTTTTAACTTCATATCTACAATTTAATAGTAAGAAGGAAAAGATGAAAACAGTCTACGCTGAAGGTTGTGGGGAGACAAGCACACAAGCATATTGTTGATAGAACTGTCAATCAGTACATTCATTATGAAAAACAGTTGGAATTATATAATATTGTGAAACCAAGTGAATGACAACTGATTGGAGAATGGCTAAACAACAAATGCAGCAAATGGACAGTGCAATATTAATAAGCTCTAAGCAGAAATGATGAATTGTGTTCGTCCTTCCTTTCCAGAGAAGACCGTGCCATCAGAGAAATGATGACATGACTTTCACTTGACCTTGTTTTGAGTGAGGGAGGGGCTGTACAGGTCACCAGCCCCACTTCTCCACCTGAGCCATCTGGGTCCAGTGACCAGATATTCATCAGGATGAGTGAAAACAGCCCGGGATGCACTGGGAGACCTCGACCATTTTAGGGTGGTCTTTTCAGGTACTCACTTAGAAGGAGGTAACAACCATTGGGTGAATAGGCCTCTTTAAGAAGTAGTCAGGGAATGGCCCTTTTAATGAACAAGAAAAAAAAAAAAACTATATCAAGCTGAAAGGGAAAGTGAAATTGTTACTATTGATAAGCACGGTAAGCCAGCCATTAAGTGGAGCTTGGGGAGAGACTTGTTAAACCTATGGCCTTCAGAGTGCATTGGTTTTAAGGTTTTGGAAGAAGGAAGGAAAGAAAGGAGGGAGGGAGGGAGGGAAGGAGAGAGATCTAGCCAGTATACCTCAACGGAAGAGGAGAGGGAGACAGAAGGCTAGCTGGGTTCTCAATCAGGCAGCTCGGTCTACTCACAATTTGTGTTCATCCTTTGTTTTCGAAAAAAATCATGACATTAGAGAAATGATGACATGATTTTGCACTTCACTTTGTTTTGAGTGAGGGAGAGCTGTGCAAGATCTCATCCTCAGCCATCAAACGGACAGACGGGGAAACACAGACAGATGGGGACACATGGAAAGACAGATGGGGACGCACAGAAAGACACATGGGGACATGGGGACAGATAGGAGACACAGGAACAGACACATGGACAGATGACACGGACAGACATATGAGGATACACAGACAGACTGGTGACACACGGACAGATCGGAAATACACGGACAGATGGGCACACAAGGATAGACATATGCGGACACATGGACTAGCCAAGGGGCTCTGGTGAGAGAACCCCACAGAAATTGATCCAGGGACCTTCTAGGTACTGGTAAAAGTCTCCTGGATAAGGAGGTTCATCAGTGGTGGGGCAAATTCCCTGCTAAGTATGCCATAGAACAAAAGAGGATAAATCTGAAGCAAAGTCCCAAACCTGGAACACAAAGGCACAGCAGGAGACCCTTCAAAAGACCATGGAACAGATCCCCTTAAATCTGTCAAAAGAAGTTCTTGTGACCTTCAATACTCCTTGAGTCGTGACTGACAATAGGATCTCAACCAGAATGCCCTAAATCAGCTGCCCAGTGAAAGAGAGTCAGAAGGTACAACAAGAAAACCCATGCAGAAGCAGTCGGTAAACCAGCTACTTGGGCTTTTACAAGACACCCTAGAAATGTCTCCACTGACTACATACATATGGTCCCAAAGCAATCCCTCAGGCTGGAGGGAAAGTAGGAAGTGGACCAGAAACACTGGAAATGGATACCAAGGGAAAGAGAAAGGGAATCTGCCACAAAATCCCACCCAAACCACAGGCCTCCACAGCCAAGGGGGCTTTCATTGCAGTATGGGCCAGATTCCCTCACATCTACTTAGAAAGTCTAATGGAGGAAAAGCAAAGTCAGAAGAAGTAGGCCAAAGTACCCCCAAAAGGAAGGGGATAGACAGCTCATATCCACCCAGAATTCAATCATTCACAGTAGGGAGCCTATGAACACATGCCTGTCTCTTGAAAACAAGGATAGCAGAAATCTATCCACAGATTGTATGTCTGCTGAAGACAACTGCATGCTGTACATAGAAAGGAGCACAGAGGAAGCATAAGGGCCTGAAATCTAGACCCAGGGAGAGAGCAGAGGAATCTTCCCCAAAATCCCATCCATGGGCCTGGCCCTAACAGCAGGGAGGCCTACCTTGCAACCTGGGACAGATTCCTTTATAGGGATCCACCAACAGTTTGCTGACCTGAGAAATTACAATGCTGGAAAAGTACCACTAGAACTAGGCCAGAATTCCCCCAAAGTATGCCCCTGATCAAGAAAAGGAAATGGACAGCCAGAATCCACCCTGCATTCAATCACTCACAGTGGGGGACTGAGGATGGGCTCTAGCAAATACCCCAGAAACATATCCACAGACTGCCTAGAGGCCCAGGACAGATCCAGTATATACACTCTGGAAACCAGAGTACCCTCAATGGCCAGAAATCAAGACCCAGGAAGAGAAGGGGAATCTGCACCAAAAAAAGTCTAAGACCTAAGGGATGATTCACAGCATGGGGTCCCACCTGAGGTGCCAGTAGCAACCCATTAAAATGATCCATGAACAGGAACTGGAGAACAGACAGCCTCTTGGACAAGAGGGACCCCAGGAAGCAGGCCACAATCCCCTAAATGAACTCCTCAGGGAGTGTGGTGAAGAATGTGCAAGAAGAAATCCAACCTGGTAACAAATTGCTTAAAAGAAATAGGCCCAGAAAGATTTTGAATGCAGGAACGCTGATGCTACACCACGACCTAGACAAAGACCACAGACGAAGTATAATGCTTAAAAGAACACAAGTCATGGGCCTCAGTGCCCTGAAAGGGAAAATACAGGTGCCAGCAACCACAGTGCGATGTCCTCCAAGAGGCTCTAGAGGTGGACAGAAGGGGACACAAAAACAGGTGGGGAAATATGGAGAGACATATAGGGGATATAGAGACAGGGGAAATATGGACAGATGGGGACAGACAGACACACAGACAGAAGGGGAATACAAAGAGGCATGGAAAGATTTATACAATCTGATACACAGTGAACTAAATAAATCAAGAAAACAATAAGCAAACTGACAACAACGTAAATGGAGAAGTACAACTACAAAAGAATACAAAGCGAATGTTGTAAAATTACAAAGAACAAAATGACCCCAAAGAATGCTAAAGAAGATGTTGTATTTGATCACAGAGGTGTGACCAGGAGCCATTAGACCTTATTTTAAAAGTTATAGCAGAGGCACACAAGTTCTGACCAACCTAGAAAGATTTTGAATATAGACTGATACCACATGTCTGTCTCTTGAAAATAAAAAAGGTAATTTTAGAGAAATTGGTCAAGGTGATTATGAATTTTTTTGAGGGTTTTTTGAGGGTTGGAATTACATTAAGGGAGTATCCACAGGGATGAATTCATGAAATTCTGGAGCACTGAAAGATTTACACACACACACACACACACACACACACACACACACACACACATACATACATACAACATTTTAATGTATATATTTATATTTTATAAATGGTGGCATGCATAGCAAATTGATCATATGTACACCCCAAACCGCCATACCAGATATCTAACACCTTCTCCTCCATTCATATAGCTGCTACTTTAATTACAATTAGAGTCTTTATAATCTTTATTCTAGATGACTACAGTAGCTTCCTCATTGGCCTCTTTGCCTCAAGTATCTATCTCTCCATTTGAGGACATCCTACATATTTCAGTCCAAGTGATTTTTCCTTAAGCACAGATCTGACCTTATTTCCTATTCAACCAACTCCTGGAGCACCAGGCCTCACAGCTGATAGTCATACATAAGCAAGCCAAAAACGGCTTTTACATTTTAAAATAAAGTTTTGTTCTATTTAAAAATTTTTAAAATTGTGCTTAGTTCCCAGGGTGCTGCAGTTTGATTTGGCTCTCAAGGTCTGTGTTTGTCAACTCTGGTGTATTGCCTCTAAAATATAAGCTCTTCTATTTAGCTTTTAAAACCCTAGTCAACTTTTCCCCAACCTATCTTTCCAGGCTCATGTAATGGTAATGGCGGGAGGGAAGGAGAGAAGAAGAGTTAAACATTTTCCCCACCCATTAATAGGCCTCAGATACCTTTTGTTAATTTCTAATGAAGCACTAGGTCACAAGGGACATGCCCTCCAGCTCTGAAAAGTGTATACATATTCTGAGGTGAGATTTTACTTTGGGACTTATTTTTTGGAAGAAGGTCCGTGTGCCAGATGACACTCTGGGTAGCCACTAAGGAGTCTCCTAGCTTTGAAAACCCAGATGTTGGTCCTTCTCTCCCTGGTAATGATGTATGTAGTGTATACAGTCAAACTGTTGCAGGCCTGCCTGTTGATCTATTTATAATTTCTGCTTGTAATTTTTTTGTATTTTCTCTGAAGTTCAGGGTGCTCACTTTTTCCCCTAAACTAAGTAAGTAATATATATGCTTGATTAAAGTAGATTGCTGACCCCTCAAAAGTTGCTTTCCTTTTAGAAACGCAGATCTAAGAGCATGTACAACAAGCAGGCCCTCCTGTGCATCCTGGGGTGCTTTCTGTTACAACTCATTGTGCATTACTCCTCCTATAAGCTACCATCCAGGCAAATGAGCCTTTTCTCTGTTCCTCACATACCAGCTCCCATTCATCTTGTCTGTAATGTATTCTCTCTCCACCTCTACCTCAAAAAATTCCTTCCTTCTTTCAAGAAGTAACCACACCCTGGAATGGGGGTTGAGGGGGGAAGAAGGGGGAAAGAGATACATTTGATAGGTGCCTACTATATATCAGGCATTATATTAAGTCCATTAAAAATATCACATTTAATTCACATAAGGGCTTCCCTGATCCCTCAACCACTAATGTCCTGTCTTTTAAATACCTCGTTTTTAGCAATTTTATATTTATTTACTATTATTTATTCTTTTTACATTAATTTGGAACATACTTTTATTCAGAGAGGATTGTTCAGTCATGTCTGACCCTTTGTGACCCCAAGGACCATAGTTTCCTTGACAAAGATACTGGAGTGGTTTGCCATTTCTTTCTCCAGCGGATTAAGGCAAATGAGGTTATGTATCTTTCCCAGGTTCACACAGCTAGTTGTGTCTGAAGCCACATTTGAACTGAGGTCTTCCTGACTCCAGTTCCAATACTCTATAATACTCTATCCCCTGAGCTACCTGGCCACCTATTCACAGAGGTAGCATGACATAAAGGCTAGAGAGCTGATCTGAGAGCCAGGAAGAGCTGGGTTTAAGTGCTGCTGTGACATATAACTGATTGTGTGACCTTGAGGAAGGCACATAACCTCTTAGGTGCACTTGGGAAATTTAAGGATGTTAAGTTACAGAGAAGGTGGAAACCAGCAATGGAAGATGGCGTTTCCTCACAAGAGAGTTCCATACTAATGAAATCATAGGTTTTGTCCCTAAACACATACTTCTATATGTGTTTGTTGTCTTTTCTAATTCATAAAAGTATAAGAGAACAGTCAGACATTAGATTATTGTTCTTTGAGTTCATTTATTTCTTATATGTATTAAAAGACAGGAGAAAGTTATTTTGTAGTCCTATAATTCTGATGTTTTCATAGTTATAAAATCATTTTTAGTTATGCATTTTACCTCAGTTATACAGGAAATGCAGAGGTAATCAGTATAAAAGAAACTTAGAAAAACCAGTTTCTGTTGGAAAATTATACTACATAAACAATGTATATTTTCAATCGAGTTTTTAAAGCAGTACAGAGAGTATTTGCTCAGGCATCCTTCCCCCCTTCTCTCTCCACTTCCCTTACATCTCATCTCTCTCCACTGCCACTCCACAAAAAGAGATTTAAAAAATTTATTTATATTCAAGTCTCCGTCTCCTTCTGCCTTCCTCTTCACACAATCAGACTTTAGAATGCTATCCAATTTCAAAGTTGAGTCAAGCTCAAGGTTAAGTTCATCTGGAGTCTGGAACTGAGTCTGATAGTTTTTTAGAATGGGTTTTCTCTAGGCCTCACTTTGCTCAACAATAAAAGGAAGAGTTGGCCTAGGTAATGTCCAATGTAAGGCTTTAAAATTCAATTTTGAAGGTCAATGTCTCATGGCTATCAGATGAGAAGAGAGAGAAAAGTTCTTATTAAGCCCCTACACTGTGCTAAGCACTTTACAAGTATTATCTCACTTGGACCCATGGAGGCCCCATGGGTCGTGACTCACAATTTAAGAAGTACTGGAAAAAGTGGAGAAAGTATAAGAATCCCTGCTCAAAACAATCCTGGAAGGTAAATGCTATTATGAGAGGGAAACTGAGGCAGGCAGAGGTTAATTGACTTTTCTAGGTTTACAATGCCAGTTTCCAAGGACAGATTTGATCCCAGATCTTCCTGAATCCAAGTCCAGCCCACTAGCCACTGCAGCACTTAGATGGCTACAGGCCTACAAAATTTTGAAAATTGTAACCAATGGGATACAAGGAAACCGTGGAGCATGTCAGGGATATAGATACCAATTGTTTTACAAACAGTTCAGAAAAACACATACTTTGCAGAAGATTGTTTTAGTTAGACTGAGAAGTTGGCCACATTTGTTAAAGCATCTTCTACATGCCAGAAAACTGCGCTAAGAACTGGGGATACAAAGAAAGCCAAAAGACATTTCCTGCCTTCAAAGAACTCACAGTCTAGAGAGACAATATGCAAACTATAAACAATGTTACAGGATAAATTGGAAATGATCAATAGTGAGAAAGTACTAAGAGCAACAGGGAAAGGATTCCTTGATAAGATGGGATCTGAGTCGGAACTTGACGGAAGCCAGAGAAGCGAGGAGGCAGAGATGAAGAGCAAGAGCATTCCACGAATGGGGGCCTTAGTGAAAATGCCCAGAGTCAGAGGAGAAAGGGGATCAGGGCAAGGTGGTCAGTATCATTCAATCACAGAGTAAGATGTGAGAAGTCAGGAAAGGTAGGAAATGGCCATGGGACAGAGGGCATTGTGTTTCCCCAATGTATTTGGTTCCATGAATCTTTTATTTCAACAATAAAAAATGTGTTGTGAACTTGGGTAATTTAATATACTATTCCTATAATATATGCTTTTAGATTTATTCATTAAATGCTAATAATAACTACAGCAACTTTTGCCACCTAAAGTTCTTCTTAGTATAAAATTTGAAAAGTAAAAATATTCTTAACATTCTCTAAGAATTAAAAAAGATTATTCAGCAGGATCACATATGCTTACTACCTGCCAAGACTTCATATTAAATTTCTTATTTTACAAGTTTTGATTAACATAAATAACAGTTTTAATGAAAAAACTTCTAACCCAAAGATGTTTAACACACCAAAAATCATAAAGAAACTTAATTATCTGTAGTGGATTTTTTTATTTAAGCAAAGTTTTACAATATCTTGCTCAACACTAAATATAGTCAAATACTTCTCCATCACGTTTATTTCTGTATTTTTATTTAAAACAAGAATAAGTTGAAAATATTCATTAATACAAATCTGAGGTTGAAAATGGTAGAATGTTACAAACTCTCATGAAGAGATTTTTTTTTTATTTTTAGCCACCTAATCAATCAATAAAAATGAATAGCATGTTATGACATAAAATATTTAATACTAGCTAATGACAATACTGTATTAAATTATTAATGCACTTAGGAGGCAAAGGCAATTACGTTTATTGCTTCATTTTTAATAATGTTTATATATAAACCAGTGTTTGTAAGGAAAGACTATTCAGAAGCTATTCTCTGACTTTCTTCTCTTCTACCTGTGGTACACCAACTACATTTTTACTGAACGTAACTGACCAGAGATACTAACAATTGGGAAATCATCCAGATAAAGAAGTAACATAAGCGAAAAATGATCTTGATCTTGTGATTACCGAACAACAGAGAGATAACAGAATGCTACATGGGAACAGCATAAAGGACATAATGAGGGTACATGCATGCATCTGATCATCCACTGGGAATCAGTTTGTGCTCAAATATTAGTTCCTTGTAGCAATGTGGAAATAATCTGATGAGGCTGAGAAATTTCAAGACCATGTTTTGCTTTGTCAGAAGCAGAAGTTGGATGTGATTGGTACAAGAACACTAAGATCGCGATGTGCATGATCATAATAGTTTCAAACAGCCACGTAAACAAACCTAGAATGTTTCAAATATTCACATACTTGTTGTTAGAGGGAAATTTTATTTGTAACATAATTGGGCAATTATTTACTGCTTAAGGTACCATTAAAGAATTGAACCCAATTAGGAATCACTGGCTCCAGATAATCTATTCAATGCTAAAAAAATCTGTTTATCACCTGAAAATATAACAATCCTACCCTCAAATATTTTAATATCTGGTTGAGGAAGCAAGATTAATAATCAAAAAGCAATTATAAAAAAATACAAATCACTTCACAATAACGTATTAAACAAAATTGAACAACTTCTACTGAGTTAAGAAGAAAAAATTAATAAACCTAGAGAAGCTGGGAAAAAATTCATGGACAATAAGGGTGAGGGCCAGTCTGAAATCCAAATAGGATCCTTATGGACAGAAAGAAACTAGGTAGAGAAGTCTGTAAGAGGGCCAATGATAAAAACTAGTAGTGTCAAACTCAATTACAAAAGAACTAATATGCCAACTGCATGCTGACTTAGAAAACCATGAATTATTACCATTCCAATAACATTGTGATCTGGTTCAGGTGTGGCCGGCCACTTCATAAATCTGGTACTACAATCTAACTGGGCTACTAGATGTATTCGAAGAAGTTCTTTAATGCCCAGAATGCTGAAGCAATTTCCCCAAGGCCAAATTGCTTCCTCCTTCACCCAAAGATTCTTCTACCCAAGTTTTACCCAGCATTTGGGCTAACAGGGTCCATTTATATAGTGTTTTAAGACTTGACAAAGTATTTTACAACATGGTTTCACCGGAGCTTTACAATTACCCTGAGAGGTTAAGTATGATTATTAACGTCATTTTATAGTTAAGGAAACTGAAGTACAAAAGATTAAGTAATTTGACCAAGTAAGAGCTAGTAAATATATGAGACCAAATTGAAACACAGGTTTTCCTGATGGAATCCAGAGCTCTAATCACAGCACCACCTATCTCCTATGTATGTGTACACACACACACACGCACACGCACACGCACACACACAATTTCTTTCATATAAAACTGGTTTTTGATCCACTCCCCGACTCCAAAACATCATTTTCTCCCTCTGCTGAACTTTCATATTCTACTCTTCATTACTGTTAAGGATGAAAAAGGCCCGTAGAGATTATTTAATCCTACTTCAAGTTAGAGTTGAGAACTCTGAGACCACATATGGTTAAATGGCTTGGGTCAAGGTCACTGAGCTAATTAGGGGCAGAACCAAGACTAGAATTTAGGTCTTTTGGTCAAGATCATCCACTGTATCCTCAGACATCGCCAGTCATCCTGACTATTGCCTTGCCACTAGACTTAGATGACTCTGGAGGGCAGAGTGAAGCTGAAGACTGCCCCACTCATATTCAACTTATGCACAAATCAAAATATCACCCTTGTGATGTCATTGGTCCTGTTTGAAAACAAAAGATGAACAACAACCCAACTTTTCAAACGGAGATGCCCTTGTTTGCTAAATAAATGAACAAAATAAATCTGATCACAAAAGGGGAGGTATATAGTTAAGAAAAGTCATTATCATCCCTTAAGGTGCCATTCTTTAGAGGAGGAAGCTGAAAACTGTCTATAAACCACAATCCAGAGACCGAAGCAACTTTTGTTTTTAAAAATAACTTCTTATTGTCCTATTTTGTTTTTACATCATCTACACTTCTGAGTGTATCATTCTCCTATCACCTCCAAGAGAGACAGCCCTATAAAAAAAAAAAAAAAAGAGGAGGGACAAAAGCATAGTTCAATAAAACTAATCAACTCATCAAAATATCTGATGTCATATGCAGCAAATAAGGACAGTATGATACACTAACAGGACATGGGTACAAGTTAACCATCATCCTGAAATCTTGGCTTCCTGAAAGAATTACACCACCATTGTTTAAAAAAAACAACAAAAACACCACCACTTTCTGAAGTTTATGGTACACTATGTTAATTATCCTACTTTTCTAACTTGACTCCCTCTTTTCATTCTTAATTGTAGATGTTCAGTCTTTGCCTCATTTTCTCTTTATATTTTTTCACTCACCGATGTTGTTACCTTCTAGCTTCAACTACTTCAGCTTCTACTTAGACTACTTACAAAGCTATATATCTTGCTCTGTTCTCCCTTGTCTTCAAATATATTCTTGTTATTTCCAATTAACCATCCTGGTGAAACCTTAACCCAAGTGTGTTGAAAACCTAAACTTCAACCATTCCTCAAAACAAGCCTCTTCTTCATACTTTGGGTTTTTTTAGTCAACGAAACACCAAAGTTCTATTAAACACCCTCTTCTCTTCTTTCTTCCCTCATTCCTCTTTTTCTTCCCCTTTCTCTTACCTCTCCTCCCCTTCCCCCAACCACTTTGTTACCAACATAAATCTGTGAATGGGAAATTTCAAAATTAGATAAGAAAACGTTTCAGTTAGGGATCCCTGGCTGATTTTCAAATTTCTATTAAAATTGCCAGGAAAAAAAGAACAGAAGTTTCCCTGACCATGATTTAAATTTCTTGATATCTCTTTCACTACACAGGAGCTACTTGAGCAAACCAACTTCCCTGGAACATGGGCTGAAGGAATATTATGATTCTAAGTTCAAGATTTTTTCGTTTTATTTTGTTCTAACCTCTTACCCCTATAACTAATCAGTCATTAAGTTCATATTTGTTTTCTGAGATATCTGTTGCAGTACATCCCTCCTTTCTTTTCTTTCTCACTCAAGTCTTTATGGCCAATCAGGCCTGTATTAACACCTCCTAATCAGTAACCCTATCTTGATTCTCTTTTCCCCTCCAATACATCCTATACAACTTTATCTATGCTGATAATCCTAAACCAATACTTTACATACAGAAGCTCAATAAAGAATTTTGATATACTGATATATCCTGTATTAGGGAGCTATTAAAAACTTTTGACCAATGAAATAACACAATATTCAAATGGCTATAGTACATACGTACAAGAGGAAAAAGAACTGTGAGGTTTCTGCACAAAAGCCTAGTACATTGCCTGTGCTACAGTTACTACAGACAAGTACCTACAGAACTCTATTATCCTCAAAAAAGCAGCATACATTTGCCACTTCTTATATGACCATACCGAAAGGAGTGCTTAAAACAAATGCAAGAGAAAGATTAACATCATCCTAGGATCCCTAGTCATACCTTTGTTGCTACGGCATATCCTGAGACGGTATTTCTGGTTCTCTATCTCATCTACTCCCTCATATCCAGTCTCAAAAGTCTGCATGTAACCTCTTTTCCTATCTGAATTTCTAAGCCGTAATTCCTTAACACTTACTTAAATTTGATTTGATGCAGGCTTACTTGACCCAACACTTAGGTCTATGACCTCAATTTTGGTCTCTGGACTCACACTACCTGCTTGTTCCTTAATTTTGATGGTGATTGACTGGTTCCAAGCTCCTATCAGTGTTGTGAACTACGGATCATGTTATGTTATGCTTGTCTGTGCTTTTAACTGCTAGCCAAAACTCACTTGGCAAAGGTAGAAGGGAAGTTAGGGAATGAGTGTGCCTTTGTATTTGACTATATGCAAATCCAACTCTCCACACTCTTGCCACTAGAACCCTTCCAGTCACCCCTTCCATGGTTTACCTACCGTTAATTATCATAAGGACTTAACCAACCACCTTCTACAACCACACTGCCACCAACATGTTTCCACACCTGTGATGATGCTCTTCATCCCTGATACTTAAAAACTCTTCAAATGTAGGTCAAGCTCCAATGTGTTCTTACCAAAACCTCTTCTGACCAGCTCAGTTTATTGTTTATCATTCCCTTCTCTGAATCCTCGTAACATTTACTATTTTTACTACTGACCAGTTAATACTAGTTAATTTTTCATATATGTGCTCTGACCATCTAAAGCAGATAAAATCATTGAGATTTTAGACCTTATCTTATGGTTCTTTCTATAGCCCACCTTAGGACCTTTACACACAATAAGTGGTTAAAATATGCATGATGATTACATAAAAGTTAATGCCAAACTTTTTGGTAATAAGAAAAAATTCTTTTTCAAAGAAAAATTGACAAGGCAAATTTGTACCTATCACATTAAAAAACTCATTGTTGGGACTTCTCCACATTGCAATTCTTCAGTGGTAGCATGTAAGACAGAAAATTACAAATTCTCAATGTGTTTACCTTCTTTGAATTTCCAATTCTTCTTGTGATGGACCATTTTGCACTTGGGAAGGCAGTTGTGAATTTTGTCTAGGTAATGTAGGACCTATAAAGGGGAAAAACAAGATTATAAATGAGGATTACTTTTAGATTCAAGTTGATAAAATAAATAAAATCAGGAAAATAATACAAAATCATCACAAATATTTACAAATGTATCTTCCTTTTGTAGCAAAACAAAACATAAGCTTCGTAACACACAGCAAATGAAAGAAGACTGCAACAAAATGCTGTCATTATTTCCAGAAGACTTACTTGAAACAAATGGAAAAAACTTCAGGAATAAAGAAAAAATAAAAATTTATACATGAAGAGCATAAGAGTAAAACAAGTATTCAATGAGAATCTGAAGAGGCACCTGAACTTGACATTCTTTAAGACAATGAAGCAACATTATCTTTGAGGTAATTACTCATGGTTGAAGAGGGAAAGGGGAGGGATGAAAAGGGTGTAGAGAGACTCAAAAGAAGAATTAGAATTGAAAACTCACCTAAATAGAACACTGGAAATGAAAAACAGGAGAGAAAGAGCATGAGAACCTTGTTACTAATACTGATTTATGATGTTACTGCAAATTTAAAGACGCATTATAAATTTGTTGGCCAATTGAAAAATGATTTTTTTTGTTCAATGGCTCAGCATTTCTGGCACTGAGTAGAATAGATACTAAATTTAACCAATATAGTTAACCTAGCTAACGATTTGTAACATTGTAACCTTCCAAGACTTTTGTGTATAAAGCATCCTCCACAGATACCAATAAGCATTTTTGTAGATCCACATCTCTCACTATATATTCTAATGCTCATCTATCTACCTTTAATCAACTACCATCCCAACAATTATTGGCGCAATTTCTGTTGCCAACCATAGAACGGGCTCCTCAAATTAGTGGCAATGGTAATAGTAAGATAAATTTAAAGCTCTTAAAGATGAGATCAGTAAGTATTACAACTATTCCTATATACCATATTTAGAAGTCAAAATATTTAAATCTTAAAACTTTGTCCAGTAAAAGAAATAATGCTCACCTTCTATTCTTGAATATAAAAATATTTAAACTTAATATGCCCAAAAAAATGGTAAGATGTTTACCAATAAAGGTATTTTTTTTGATATCTTCTGAAAAGCCACTAAACTACTAATACGTAAAAATAAGTATTTAATACTTGGAAAGATCAAGTTCATTAGAAATCTGAGCCAATAGAGCCGGCAGTGAGGGATCATGATTATTTACCAGAATTCTATTTTCCTCCTCACACAATGCATTTTCAGTAATTATTTGATATAAAAAATTTTGCATTTTCTTATAATCAGGTAATATAAATTTAGTGCTACATTTCTTTAAATTTCTAAAAGTAATCCATTTTGAGCCTAACTAAAGGACATTTAAAAGCTACTATTCTCTATTTTTAAAAAAATCTATTATTTTCACCTAAACAACATGCTATGAATAGCTAAATAATTTTGCAGGCTGGAGTGTGTATCATTCAGAAACAGTGGAAGTATCTTAAACCAACTACACCCACCCACCCACCCACACTCACACACACACACACACACACACACACACACACACACACACACACACACTTCTAATAAAAAATAAATGTAGTCTATTACTGTTATATTAATATATTGTATTATTAACTCTAACACTTTAGGGGAAGAATGGGTATAATGGTTGTTGGGCTTTCTTAGAAAAGCAAATACAAGTACATGGACAAACTTAAGAAACAATGGAAAAAAAGACTGCATCTAAAGGTGGTGCATATCCAGGCCACTCTTATCTAACTATTCCAAATAGGCAATTGGCTTTAGTAATTAACATCATTACTGTAATTAACCTACTTCCAAGAATGTCTAAGAACGATTTTTATCTAGTGTAAATTAAATATGAAAATTCATACTGTTACAAGTTTTACACAGTGGTAGTCTTTTATAGGTTAAATAGTTTGAGGCAGCATTTATTTATAATATCTGGTATATTTTTTATTTTAAATGCAAAACCATTTACTAGTCCATCAGAAAGGTTTTTATAAAGGTAGCCAAGCTTTCTGATATGTTGGCAGTGAAGTTCTTAAGAGCATATAAGGAATAAATTTTGCTCTAATATTAGCTCATTGTATGTTCAAAATACAACATTAAAATCATTTTTAATAGAAACTAAAACAGAAACAGTTAAAAGAAAAATGAAATTCAATTTCAGGTAGAACAATGGGCTAGGGAATTAGGAGACCTGGATCCTACCCTTAACTCTCATTACTTAAGTTTTGTGACTCTTGGGGATGTCACTTAATCCTTCTGGGCTCAGATTCCTCATCTGTAAAAAGAAGGGTTGAACTAGATGATCTCTAATACTTTTTCCAGTTCCAAAATGCAGTAATTTGATGATTCCAGTAACGACAATACTAATTCATGCTTCTACAGCACTTTAAAATTTACACAGTGCTTTATTTGCTACATCTCTGTGAATTCAGTAGTGCTGTGTAAGCTGAATGTTTTCTCTTTACACCACATATCAAGGTACACATTGAAAGCTAAAGACTCAAAAAAAGTTCTCAAAGTGAATATTAAATTCTAATTATTAATACAAAATTCTTAAAGAACATTTATTTTAAGACTACTAAAAACCATTTAAATAATCTGGGTAAACATTTTATAATCTAACTTAAGGTTATGAACTTGTAAGGCCACTAAACCATGAATAACTATGTGGTGATGGTTTATTGTTTTTACAGACTACTTTAAGATGGTAGTCCAAAAGCTTATTAAGTTATAGTCTATTAAATACAGATTAACTATAATAACTTGATGTTAACCTAAAATTATGTACTTTTCCAAGAAGAAATAACTTACTACCTTTGAAATAAATAGATCAAAAAGACTGATATCACAATGCTAATTCTTTCTAACTAAAAACTTTAAAATATTGCAAAACTGGTTTTTTTAGAAATCTAATTTCATGAGGTTAGGTTTTAAGTGCTGAAAAATTCTAACCAGTCCTATAAATTTTGACAACCCTACAAAGTTTTCACATAACTCTTCTTACATTCACAAATGTCAAAGCAATGATGTATCTAATGAAAATAGGTATCAATATCTCAATTAAGTTTTCTAATAAAAATAAATCTGTAACATCCTAATGTTGCTTGAATTCTTATTTCTTTCCATTTTTGGTTTCTTACACTAATAAATTCATGAATACCAGGTCATTTGATATAAGGTAAGGCATTTGTGTAAAACAACAAAAACTGGAAGACTAAAGATCTTCACTAAACTTTTGTTTGTTATCATCCATTCAACAGTTATTTAGTTCTTCAGGAACAAAACTATCCAAATTATACAGAGTTCTTTTTAAAATGAGCAAAAACTAAATATATGAATTTTAAAGACACTGTCTACAAAATGATTGTCAACATTTAGGTCTGTCAATTGAGTACCACATATAGAATGCAACCTGAAAAAAGAAAATGTGAAAGGTGGGAGTTTGTGATTTTATTTGCCATTCCATTTCAAAGAAACATGCTCCTTCTATGTGTCCGCATCAGATCTGTCCTAAACTTTTAAAGCTACGTTAATTCACATTTCCTACATAAAAATCACATTATCAATTTACTATGTTTACTACTTAATTATTAATACAATCTGTTTAAGGCAAATGTAACAGACCAAGACAGAGGTTGCAAAGGCTGGATTCAATCTTATAAATTTTACTCAATAATTTTTTTTGAGAGGGAAGCAAAAAGGAAAGTCTCTCTTATCTCAAGCATGACATTTTTATTTTAAAAAGCAAAACTCCTAAGTAAAAACCATAGGACTGAATTTTAAAGAAAAGCAAAGAGAAAATGTATTTTAACTGAAGAAAGTCAAAACAGACATGAAAAATCATCTTTGGGGAAAATAAGAGAAGAAATGGCTTCTGAGTCTACAGAGAAAGTACAGCAGAACTTTGTGAATGATTTCATCTTGTTAAAAACTAAGTTTACTATATTTTATACAAAAAATCTTGAAGAGAGGAATCATTTCAAAGTCCTTTTAAAATAAAGAAACGATTGTGGAAAAACAAAAGGCTCTCATGACTTTTCTAATCTGTTAAGAGACAACCTTTTTTTCCTCCATAAGTAGCCTTCTATTTAAAAAATCATTCAATGGCTTGTAGAACTATAATCTAGAAAATCTTTCACAGTTACCTGAATGCTGTTCACTCTAAGTTTTTGAATGGGGGGGGGGGGGGGAGGGCCGTGGAGGACTACATTTAGTCTGTGTTGAAGTTATTTTTTTTTTTAAGCTCAAGTTGGCTTGCTGCCAAATTTTAAATACTAAGAGCACAAAGCATTTTGTAAGCATTGTCTATTGTAATATAAGCATTGTGAAAGTACTATATGAAGAATTTTGAAAAGGATGAATATACTGAAGGAAAATGATCAAAATGAAGTCAGATAATTGTCCTTTTTTATGAGACCATTCACTGGTTTTAGAAAATGGAATTAGGTTTCTGCTCAACTCAAAATCAAGCTGAGGACTTAAAACACAAAGTACCCACTGAGAATAGTTAAGGCTATGCATGCTGAACCATCTTTACTTTTCCTAAAACATCATGGTCATTATGACCTCAAATAAGGGAGAGGGGAAGAGACTGTGGGGAAGGCAATTACATGTCTCAATGTATAAGGTATTTAAAAATTTAAAAAGCAAAGCTATGTCATAAAATCTCTTCAACAGCAGGGAAATGATCATTTGAACTTTGGCTTTGCCTATCAATATCTATTTTAAGAGGTAACAACAGTTATGATATATCTAAAAACCTATCCTCTCATAATGAGATTTACAATGACAAGGATATTTTAAAGAATAAAAGTCCTTTATTAGTAGGATCTGACAAAGGGAATTAATGAGGAAAAGAAATTAATGAAGGAGTGTTCTTTATTGTTGGTATCATATGAATTGTGTCTTGTTCTTTTGTTTTCACCTTCCCACAGAATTCTGTTACAGATATGATTAGCATTCATTAACCTATTCTAGCTGGTGATGGTTGAAGAGAATGCACAGTAGAGGGAATTACCAAAAATTCCTTACTATTCTTTACCAAAGCAATTGATTTTTCTGATTATTTCATTACAGAAAATCTCCTTTGAATATTTTTGTCTTTTAATTGTCAAGATGCCAAAAAATCATTCTCTTTTTAACATCACATATTTACTTCACTAAGAATACTATTTTACTCTCTTGACACAAGACAAATTACTGAATGACACAGTTAAAAAGTATGTTATTTTATCATAGGTGGGGGCAGTAACTCTTTCCACTTATATATTTTGAAATTTTCTGTAATTTGGCAGAGCTGCTATGATTAAAAAAATTTGGCTGCCTATATGGGCAAATCTGATAAGCAACTTCTTCAAAATTAGCTAGGTTTGACCTTAAATGACAGACATTAAGTCCATCATTTGGGTTTGAAGTCATTCTAAACTTGGTAAGGCTCTGACAGAGCTTATATTCAACTGGTATTGCCAAGAAATCAGGGTCGCCTCCACATCATCATATGGTAATTAGATAGGACATTAATGGAGATTTTCAAACATATGCATAAAATTAAGCTAATGAAATTTTCTTCAAAAAATGAAACTGCCATTTCATCAGTGAGAGCACTTGCCTGACGAACAAATACTGCAACCTATCTACAGCTTAGAAAGTCTTTTAAGTTTCTACAGCCAAAAAAATTCATCACTCCTGAAAGCTAACTGGGTTTTAGAGACAGAAAATTCATTATCAGGCTATCACTCCATGCTTTCTCCTCTTTTCCTCCCACTTCACACACATTTGGCAAACTTTTTAAAGAAACCAAGGTCATCTCTATTTCATGAGAACTAGTTAGTAAGTTAGGTAATAAATGTTACACTTTTTACTCTGAGTGGAAGCTCTAAGCATTCATTTCAAGGCTTAATTCAGAGGAGAGTCAAAAAAGGGGTGTTTTTATTTTAATCAAAAACCAGTGGGTTTTTTTCCACTTCACTGTCAACTTTTTATAGAATTACTTTGATTGACTGAAGCTGAATTAGTCTTTCTGCAGGTGGTCAAGCCCTTCTTAATTTACAGAAGGGCCAACCAATTTGCAAGCACTATTTTCTGTTACTAGGGCTTAATATAAAAAGGAGAAATAGTAATGTACCAAAAATGCAAGAAATTTTCCAAGGAAACAAGAATTAAAATGTCTTTAAAATAGACATAAACATAGTGGTTTACAATTTAAGACAGAATATGAACCTAAGATTGGCTCAAAAGACAGTCAGTGTGGATGGTCCCTCTAGGGAAGAAAATCAGAAATATATGTCCTACAATGCTAAAACTAAAGAATAACATTCTAAGGAGATCTTGTTCCACTTGATAAATGCTGATGATGAATAACCTGATTCCAGGATCATGTCTCAGTCACTACATGAAAATCTGCAAACAATTCAACTGCTATGTGAATATTACAACAATTAAATGCTAATGTTCTAGCTTAGTTTTTATTTTCAAACAATACAATATTTTCTAGCTAACTGCAAATAAGCAAGAATATTTACAAATTTAAAATAATTTTCCTTTTACCCTTAATATCTTTTTAGTAAATTAACAATATTAATATTTAAAGTGCTATGCTCTGATTGTCTTGGATACAAAACAGCAAAAGTTTAAATATTGTAAAATAATAACAGTAAATGAATACAACCTTAAGTGAATCTACACTGTTAGTATAAAACCTGTAATTTTTTTTATTGAATAACCAACTTTTTCAAATTACTTAGTACTCTAAAAACTGTCACATTAAAGCTGCTTTCTTAAAAGAGTTTAGAGTTTCCAAACTATAGTACTTTTGAATAAAGGGAAATAAAAGGAAACCAAAATGAAAAAGACTAACTAAAGACCAAAGGTAGAAAGATCAATCTTTCACTTGGACATTTTTATTTTTTTCAAAATCTGTCTTATTAGGGCACCACAATGAAGTGGGCTCTTAGGTGAATTCTCTCACAGCCTAAGTTTACTCAGACTGAGCCACAATTACTTAAGCTTATTTTTTTTTAATAAAGAACATCATCCTGTTGATCTGGAAACATA
Source organism: Potorous gilbertii (assembly GCA_028658325.1). Classification (NCBI taxonomy): domain Eukaryota; kingdom Metazoa; phylum Chordata; class Mammalia; order Diprotodontia; family Potoroidae; genus Potorous; species Potorous gilbertii. Next base: position 578,808,972 of record CM053770.1, on the reverse strand, counting down.
GCTTCTATTGCCTTCACAGTCATCCAGTTACTCCTGGAAGTAATGCAATTTAGATAGAAAATAGTCTAAGAGGAGACATTTTTTAGGTCTCAATATACCTTAAAAGTTATAATCACTAAAAGAATTTCCAATGAGAAAAGATAGTTTTCTCCTAAAGATAACACTTTAAAATTTTTTTAAAAACATTATCTATATGAGTACAAAGAGTTTATCATGATCACAATTTCCCAAAGAGTGATTTTGTACTCCAAATAATGAGCAGGTTCAAAAGTTATCAAAGTAATATATACATTTAAAATAACATTGATCACAACATTAAAACAGTAGCTAATAAATCCCAATTACCAAAAATTAGACCACGGCCTAGGGTTAATAAGATTTATGAAAAGTGCAAGCAGTATGTACCACAGCTTGAAAAAAATAATGTAAATGTAATGTTGCTTACCACAGAAAATACATCGCAAATTAGTGCTGTCCTGGGTAGCAGTAACCTTGCTCTGGGCTGCAACAGACACCTTGGTATTAGAAGCTTCAAAGGACAAAGGGGCCATCTGTAAATGATTAGTCCAGGGACTTCATAGTAGACTAAAAGGTGGTTTTAAATGCTTAGTGTGTATTTATACATTTTTCTTGGTTATTCCTCTTTTTCCTAAAAATCCTATTAAGAATTTGGTACTCTGTGAGATATATATATGTATATTTTTTATGACCAAATATTGTTCCCTATGATCTCATCTATGGGAAGAAAAAAACTTTATAATAAAATCTATCAGATGAGCAAGTAACATTTATTTCACAAATAAGCTTATAATGGGCTTCTAATTCCTAAGTTTAAATAGAGATAAGAATCCATGAGAGTTCAATTTATGATATGTACCCTAATAAACTTGTGCTCTATTCTCTTTAAGATAATTTTCACTTTAAAATACTCAGGATGAGCAAAATGTTTGGATAAGAACATTCAAAATGTTTTTTTTCTGATTTCCATTGGTCAAAATGATCCCATCAACATGAAAAGAGCCTATAGCAATTAACTTTCATATTATAACATGAAATTAACATATATATTGAAACATAAAATGATAGCAACACATTGTTTCTGAGTTTCCTATTCTGTTGTTTCTTCCCTTCCCCTCAACACCATTTGTGAAAGTTAATCAATGTATGTTTATGTGTCAAATAGAGGAAGTGAAAAAATTAACTGGAACACAGAATATCCATGAAATAAATTTATGCCAAGTTATCAAATATATTTAAATTAATACATAGAAATTTTAAAAGATCAAATCTCACTGATTATATTGCAGAAAAATATGAAAGTATGGAAGGGTAACAAACTATGTGCAACACTCAAAATGAGGGGGATCTACATGTATACAAATATCTTTATCTACCTACATCAACGTGATCCATACAAGATCTAAAGTTCTTGGGAGATGTTCTGTTCTCATTTGTAGTAACCAAGAAATGTTGAGTGAGTTAAAAATAAACTGGTTTAGATATCACCAAAAGAAAAGGAATAACTTTTAAAGCAAGCACTACCAAAACCAAGAATTTTTTTTCAAAGAAAAAAACTGTGATACTTCAGAGTACAGCTTGTACTACCTAAAAATGCTGTTTCCTAAAAACAGAATAAAACCAACTTATATTTAGTAGAAGAGTACAAATCTGAAAGTGTTTAAATCATAGTGTAATACAACAAATACAGATCATTTTTAGAAACTTAATTTAAGCTAACTCAATTTTATACATCTTGTCTCTTTAAGCAGTAATATTTCTGACATTCCTATTTTTTAGGAGATCCTATTAAACCATCTTAACACTCAAAACACAACATTCAAAAAAAAACCTGAGAACAGAAAGCCAAGGGTATTAATACTACAAGGCTCTCAAAATATATTTAAACATACAGTGATGACATTTATAATAATGCTACAAATTATAACATACATTATCATATGAAAGGAAAAATCTCTATCAAACTAATTCTAAGATTAGACTGTGTACAAAGAAACTTACAGAGTAATTTTTAAATTAAAACTACAAATCTCAATTTATTTTAGAATACTACTTGACTTTTAAACTAGATTAAATTAAAATGGACTAAAGGGCTGATGTTTTAGCCATATTTTTAAAAAACAATTTCCACATAAAGAAGTATAAGAAAAATAAACACTTACAAGAAAAACTTGAGAAATTATCCCGCTTCTGACAGCACAGAAACTGCCAAATCCTGTTACCAACCATACTGGCAAGGAGAATTGCCAATTACCTCCTGAGAATTGTCAGAATGCAGGTAAGCCATGATTTCTCTTACGCAGTCTTACTGTTTTTAGACCAAATAAAATCTGGATCCATATTACAATTTAAACTGCCATATAATATTCCTGCTATGAACAGTATAAACCTTCCTTTGCTGACAAGAATTTTCACTTCATGCTGTCAAGCAAAATATTGCTTACTACTCTGATAAAGGCTACTTGAATTCTTACTGCAGTTTCCATTTCCCGAAGATACTAAATTATTCATTCCATCATATGCATAAGGATAACAGCATTTCCTGCTTAACATCCTTGATGCTATTAACTCCTTGTCTGCTAGAAAAATTTAAAAATACAGAAGTACACAGGGAAAAATGCTAAAATGTGACAAATTTCAGTAGAATTCATCTTATTAGTAACATCTAACCAAGGAGACAAATTTCTGGTCATTTGATGATAACTTTTACACCAAGCATTAATTCAGTAAAAAGAATTACAAAGAAAATTTGTTTGCAATATTCCCTTACAATATTAAGATTTCATGATTCCATGAAACATGAATGAGCTAATAAACACTGAGATGCAATCAGAAGCAGATTAGAGCTCCTCTAAAAGGTGACTACAAAATAATTAGATCATATTTGTATGGCACTTTAATATTTTTGAAATCTTTCTCATTTGTTATCTCATTTGATTATCCCAAGAGGAATGTCATATAGTCAAGGAAATTACTCATTTCACAAATCAGTAAACGAAGTTTCAGAATGGCTAAATCATTTGCCAAAGATCACATGTTGAGACAAGACTAGAAACTCCAATTTTCTCATTGTTCATTCAGAATACAAGGTGCTGGTGTTAAAACAGTAATGTGAGGCCATCAATTTTAAGTAAGAGCCAGCAGTCATTCCTTCACATTTTTGTGGTTAACATTCTTCTTTTTTTGTAGGAGGGAAGGCAAAGCACTTGGGGTTAAGTGACTTGCCCAAGGTCACACAGCTAATAAGTGCATCTAGAGTCTGAGGACTAGAGGGCCAGTACTCTACTCACTGCACCACTTATCTGCCCCTTTGTATTTAATATCCTTGCTAGACCTTTTAAATCTTCTCACTAGAAAAAGATCTGGCTCTACTATTCTAAGGTTTTTTGCTTCATAATCCTAATTCTTCCTGAACCAGGTGTATCATCATCTCATACTGTTCACAATGTTCTCTCTACTTACATATACTTTCCTAACTGCAGTTTTGTGACCCAACTCTTTGGGTCCTCCTCTTCCCTTCCAGAGTACTCCTACTCAGTCTTCTTTGTTTGATCAATATCCATGTCTCACCCCCTAGGCTAGGTGAATCCTGTTGCCATTTTCTCTTTCTACACATTCTTTTTTGACAGTATCAGCTTGCATGGGTTTAATATATTATTTCTATGAAGGTGGACTTCCAAATCTGCAAATCCAGCCCTCAGCTCTCTCTTGAGCTCCAGACCACATGAACACCTGCTTGTCAGACATCTCCATCTGGATTACCCACAGGTATCTCAAACTCAACATGAACAAACGAATGCCCAAAATAGAATTTTATCTTTCCCCCATTAGCCTACCCTTCTTCCTAATTTCCTTATCTCTGCTGAGGACATTACCATATTTTCAATGACCCAGGTTCACAACCTCATAGTGATACTCAAATCTTGACTGATCATATGGTATGGTTATCTCAATTCTACCTCCATGCTTACAATACAACCCCTTTTCTTCATTTATACAGACATCTCCCTAATTCAGCCTCCATCACTACTGCAATAGTCTCCTAATTAATTGGAGAATCCCCCCACCAACACATCCTTCATCCTAACACATGGGGTCTGACTCTCCTCAAGAAGTCCCTCTTCCCTCCAGGATAAAATACAGAGGCCTGTGTTTAACTTAAATGCCTGTGATTCAAGTTCTTCACAATCTGCCTCCAGAATATCCTTCTAGATTGACTTTAGATTACTCCCTCTCGCAGTTCTATATTCCTACCAAACTAACCAACTTGCCCTTGCTGTCTTACATTCCTAGAACACTCCATGCTACCTCCTCTTGGAATTCCCAGTCTTCTTCAAGGCTTGGCTAAATTGTCATCTCCTATACCAATCTCTTTCTGAATCCTTTCCCCACCCCTCTACCTAGTCAAATTATTTTGTCTTTATGTCCATTATATTTTGCATTCACTTATCAGTGCACATTTTATATCCTCTTCAGTAGTATGTAAGGTCTATGGAGGTATGGTCTTTTTTACTTTATTACTGTATCCTATTGCCACACAATGTGCTTAGCACGTGGTGGGCAGTACATGAATGCTTATTGAACTAAATTGAATTCTTAAAGAAATGTAATGGAGGGGAGTCAATGTCACTGTAACAAATAAGAAAATAGATCAAATTAAGAAAGATTAACAATCTCTAATGCAGTGTAAATATTTCAAGATTCTAGACCTCAAAATCGATAGAATATATGTTTGTATAAATATACATACATATACAATATACTGTACAAATTGTATTAGAAAAGCACCTGATACTGTCAAAAGTTAGTATAGTGTTAGTTTGAAAATCCACAGTATCACAGGTTACGTGTGAATTTTTATTAATTGCAGATTTTGGTTATATTTAGGTAGGTAAGGAAACAAATCCTCTTTCAAATGCATACTGCTTTAAAATATTAACACTAGGCAAGGAGCATAAGAAAATAGCCAGAAGCCTAGTTTTGCCATTCCAGGCAAACCCTGACTTAAAATCGAACTTGAAGTAAGAAAGCATACCCCAGAAAGACTCAGCTCCAGTAAATTACATGTTGCTGCTATGGAATTCCTTCTCATTCCCATTTCCTGTTTCAATTCATGGCAGTCATGTTGCCAAAATTGGCCCACTACAGTTTCAATTCCCAACAACTTTATTTAATCCAATTCAACAAACATTTATTCGGTGTCTACTATGTACAAAAACGTGCTAAATTGTTAGAAGCAACTAAATGTACAGTGAAGAACTAGGCCTGAAATCAGGATGATCTAGTTCAAGTCTCACCTCAGACGCTCAGACACTAGGTATATGACCCTAGGCAAGTCACTTAACCTGTCTCAGGTTCCTCATCTGCAAAACAGGGAAAATAGTACCTACCTGACAAGGTTATTGTAAAGATAAAGTGAGACATTGGTAAAGCGCCTGGCAAACCCTGAAGGGCTACATTAATGCTGGTTTTAAAATAACAATAATTATCATTCAGCACTGAGCATACAATGATGGAATACTCCAGCTTTCAAGATTAAACTCTAATAAGGAGAGAACACATGCTTAATTCTGATATGAGGTGGAAAGTGACAAGGATGACAAGGACAAAGTAGAAATCTATAGATAAAATGCTTTAAGAAATTTGATGCGGGTAGAAGGAGAGAGATGACTTTCAACTGAGGGAAATCAGAAGGTTTTATGGAAGCAGTTTCATCTGAACTATACATTAAAGAACAAGAAGAATTTTTACAGGCAAATGAAGAGGTAGTGTGTTCTAGGTAAGAAAGATGACTTACATAAATATAGAGCGGCAGGAAAAAGCAAGAGGAGATGAGCAACAGGTTTACAGGTTAAATGTGGAAGTAAAGTACATTAGAAACGGTTCAAATAATGCTAGAAAAATAAGATGGAGCCTAACTGAGACTACGTTATATGCTCAGCCTGGCATATAGACACTAAAGAACCAATGAAACTATTCAATAAGGAAGATGATATAGTTCTGATAACTGTGTTAAGGTCAAATCAGAGAAGTGAAAGACTAGTGGCAGAGAAATTAGGAGGCTAAAACAACAGCCTAAAGCAGAGGTGATAAGGGCTTGAACTAGGGTAATTGCAGTGAAGAGAAGGCTATAACTGAAGATATCCCAGTGCCTCCCCTCTAACAACCCTCACAGTCTCCATTTAGCAGTGTGGGAAAATTAGAGTAAAAATATTCTATTTTTCCTGACCACCCAAAACCCCATTTGAAGAAAAAGGTTGTAAAGGGAAATAAGAGATCAGGGGGTAGGGAAGGAATTCACTCAGCTCCTAGCTTAGAATTCTAATCTGGTTCCCTCCCATTCAAAGATTGCATCTAGAATACTGTCAGCAAAAGAGGTAACAGAGAAATGAACAGGACAAAAACTCTCCAATATACTGTCACCTCAGGACCTTAATTTCTGCTTCCCTTCTTTACTAGCCTCTATCCAAATCACTAAATCAACAGTATCAGAAGGTAAGGAAGAAAAAGTGAAAGGAAACACACCTTACCATCTTTTTATACCTCCCTAATTAACTCATTATACTACTTTCCATCATTCCTCAGACCTCTCATGGTTTCTCCTTCTCCAAATCAATCAGCTGACAGCAGTGTCCCATATTTCCCTGAAAAAAGTTGAAGTTTTTCTGAAAGTCTCTTTTTCTCCCCTCCTTTATCCCAGTGTAACATCAAGAGATGGACTTCTTTCCTGCCAAGGCTAATCCCTATACCTACACAAAGGATCCCATTCAATCTTGGTTTCTCCAGTAGACTGCCCCCTATATCCTCCCCAATCTCTCACTTATCTTCAATTTTTCCTTGTATACGAGCTATTTCCCTGTTTACAAACATGACCATACCTCCCACATCCTCAAAAACCCCTCAATAGCTCTACCATGCCATCTCTTTTCCCTTTTGTGGTTTAACTGTTTGAAAAAGCTATCTATGATCAAAGTTTCCACTTTCTTTCCTCTCATTCTTTTCTTAACTGTCTATGGAAAGTTGAGCTTCTAACCAAATCATTTCATAGAAACTGATCTCCAAAGCTGCCAAATCTAAAGCTCTTTGTGACCCTAGGAAGGTTGAGAGTGCTGATGACCCCTCTTTCCTTTTGATACTCTCCTCTCTGGGGGCTTCAAGCCTGCTGGACATCTTAAACTGCGTGCTCCAGAGACACACACAAGTTCAAAACTGAATTCTTTAGCTTTCACTCTAACCTCTTTCAAACTTTCCTGTTACTGGAGAGGGTACTACCAATCTCACAGTCATCCAGGCTTGCAGTTCAGGTGTCATCTATGATTTCTCATTCACATACTCCCCACATCCAATGACCTGCCAAGTCTTGTCTTTCTGACATCAGTAACATTAGTAGATACTCTCCTTCAGATTCAGCCTCAGACATTTACTAGCGATGTGACGCTGGCCAAGTCACTTACCCCCGTTTGCCTCAATCCCGATATTTACAAAATTAGGATAATAATACACCAACCTACCAGAGAGGATCAAATGAGATAAGTGTGAAGTGTTTACTTAACACATGCCATGCTAACACACAGCAAACACTATACAGATGTTAGCTATTACTATACTAACTCAATACCCCACTGACACCTCAAACCTCCCGTTTCCAAAGCTGAAATCACACCATCCTCACTAAACCTTCCCCTCTTCCTGGCTTCCCTAGTTTTGTTGGGGGCCATAACAACCTCTGGGTCATTCCATCTTGAAACCTTGCCACGACTGTCAACTCTTCTGATTCCATATCATCTCAACTATTATATCCTAAAAACTCAACTTCTTTAAAGTGTCTTGAATCTGCCTCCTTCCATTGAATCTTGTCTCCCAATGCCACCATCCTAACTTAAGTCCTCATTATCTCCAGCTCCAACTATTCTAACAACCTACAGTTTAATCCAACTCCCATTCCTCCTTCTTTCATACTGTTTCATGTAATCTCCCTCACTTGCCATACTAGTTTCATTCGTCTCTGGCTCTGTATATACGGTCAGTGTTTTGCCATTGCCTAGAATGAGATATGCCTTTCCCTTTAATATTTTGATGGACTTACGACTTTACTGGTGTGGGTCTCAGAATGAAAGCTACACACGCCTTTCTTCTGAACTGTTAAGATTCTCATCCCCTTGTGTTTCAATAAATTCTCCATACAGACTCCATCCAGTATTCCAAAAGGCCACAGCCTAGCATTGAGGCCCTTTCCAATAAAGCTCCAATGTAGCTTTCCGGATTCATTTCACATCATACATCCTTTCATGCAATTTACATTTTAATTAAACTGCAGCGTCAAACTCAAATAGAAACAGACTCTGCAGGTCTTGGGGGTAACTGAATCAGCAGCAACAACTCTGGGGCCCTCAACCCCTGGGGAAAACTGGTCAGAAAGAAATTACAGGGCCATTTTTCTTGTTGCATTGCCCAAATAGGGATCTGGGTCACACACCCAGATCTGAGTTCCAGGGTGAGAAGGAACACTAGTACACTAAAGCATGCAGCCACAAGGGACCAGGGACCCTGGTCACTGGTTGAGAGCAGGAAAAAAGAATGTTTTCGGTCACTCACAGAAGAGAGCCAGGCTTAGGAGTGAAGTGACCACATCTCTCCTTACATCATACCACCTTGGAAGAACTGAAAACTTACAGGTTACCAGAATTATCTCTGCAAACAGCTACATTAAAAATACGAAGCCTGGGACAGTGCCCCACCACCCCAGGAGCACAGCCCAACTTTACCACAAAATTAAAAGTCAAGAAATAGGCTCAAAAAATGAGCAAGCAAGAAAAAAGTATCTGACCACAGAAAGTTACCGTGACAGGGGTTAGATAAAAACACAAACTCAGAAGATAACATTGCCAAAAAGGCAATATGTGAAGCTCAAAGAAAAAACGTGAACTGGTGTCAGCACCCAAAAGAACTCCCATAAGGGCTCAGAGAGATAAATAAGAGAGACAGAATAAAAATTGGGAAAAGAAATTAGAGTGATGCAAGAGATTCATGAAAAAAGAGTCAACTGCTTGGTAAAGGAAACACCAAAAAATGAAAAAGATAAACAAATTGACTGAAGAAAACAATTCCTTAAAAAATAGAATTGGCCAAATGGAAAAGGGGGTATAAAAGCTCGCTGAAGAGAATAACTCCTTAAAAATTATAATTGGGCAAGTGGAAACTAAGGATTATATAAGACTAAGAAAAAATAAAACAAAATTTTAAAAAAATAAAGAAGAAAAGAAGAAAATGCAACTGACTAGAAAAATAAATAAAGGAGAAATAATTTAAGAATTACTGAACTACCTGAAAGTCACGATCCAAAAAAAAGGCATAGACATCATAAAACAAATGTTTGGTGCACAAAAATGTTTCTATTAATGAGCAAAAATGAGTTCTTAGGGTATTTTTTGTCAGAAGTTTCATTGTTGGAGGTAAAAATAAAATAGGATGATGACAAAGATATCTAAAAAAGTTACAGTATATTACAGTATGGGGCAATTAGATGGTACAGTGGAGAGAGTGGCAGACTTGGAGTCAGGAGGACCTGAGTTCAAATCTCACCTGAGATACTTACTAGCTGTGTGACCCTGGCAAGTCACTTCACCCAGTCTGCTTCAATATCCTCATCTGTGAAATGAGTTGGAGAAGGAAATGACAAACCACTACAGTACCTTGGCCCAAAAAAAAGCCAAAACAAAACCAAATGGGGTCATAGAGTTGGACACAACTGATCAACCCCACCTCTCACCCATAAAAAAAAAATTACAGTACAAAAATAACATCAAATGTTAACTAGATTGATTGGACCTCTGTCTGAAATCATAAAGTATAAGGCTCTTTGCTTGGTTAGAGACTGCATCATGGGGTAAGGAAAGAGGCCTAAATGGCAGAAGAGGAAGTAGGCAGAAATAACTGAAGGAAAAGTAGATTATTGGTAGAACTCAATGGGCACTGAATCCTAGAAGCAGTCAGTGGCAAAGGAACACAAACTTTTATTACCAAGACTTTCCTGAAATAGGACTTTTCTCACTTTCAACAGGTGTAAGTTTTCTTGGCAGTAAAGCAAACAAAGGAAGACTATCCACCATAAGATTTCATGAATAGATCTGGTATGATTTTTCAAGACCTGATAGATCAATTTTCTGATGTTTGTAGATTTCTGTAATTTCTTTAACAAGTGGCATATCTGTTCCAGCACACATTTAGAGATGAAATATTATGTGATACATTGACAAGCTCACACATAATTCAATTAGTAAGTGTAATAACATTTCCTGTGTCAATAAAAGGAATATGATCAGTATTTGGGTCAATTTAACAAACATTTATGGAGGATTTATATGCAAAACCAAACAATGCCCATCTGGGCAGAAACAGAGGGTATGCAGAGACATTTTTGTCACATACTACTTTACATAATTTATGAAAAATATTTTATAACCCTCAAGATTAAAAGGGGAAAGGAGCTGACTAAAGAAATTGATGTGAATGTAAAGAGAATTCACTAACCAATTAGAATTTAAAATTTAAATTAGAATTTATAATTTAAAACAGTATGTAAGATGAAACAGTAAAGTACAGCATGGTTGGATAAGAATGTTAGGAGTGCGAAAGCTGAGACTAGTAAAGAGCAACAGATTAAAAAAAAATGTTACTGTTTTTAGGTATTTGGAAAAAGGAGAAAAATCACAAAAGGACTAGATCACAGCTTACAGTAGACTATTATGATTACAGTCAACTAGAAAGGGAAAATAGAGCTGTTAACTTTTATTATACTATTCTCTCTGCTGAGAAAAATAATCTCTGATGGAAAGACAGAGCAAAAATGGCTAATATGGATTTGGTGCCCAAATTAAGGAGATACAGAAAACCTACCAGCCCTAGACGAATCCAAATAATCTGACCCAGATAAACAATTCAGGGAATTAAAAGAATCACTGGATGTGACTGCTGAGCCATTGTTAATAATCTCTGAATCATTACCTCAAAATTGAAGAGGGGCATCTTACATTGGTCTAATTTTCAAAACAGAAAAAAGAATGGAATCTGAAAATTACTGGCCAGTGAACTTGAATTTGATTTCTGAATCCTAGAACCTATTATTAAGGTAGGCTTAAGGATAACCTAGAAAAGGAAATGGTGAACACAGATAGCAAGGGTTTGTCAATCACACCAGGAACATTCATTAAGTGCCTACTATGTGTCAGGCACTGTGGGAGCTGCTAAACAGTTCCAACTCAACATGGGCACATAAATATGTACAAAATGAACACAAGGTAAAGGGGAGTGCATAGCAGCACTAATACTTAAGAAAGTGAGAGAGGCCAATTAACAAGACCTTGTTGGGATAATTTCGTTTCCTTTTCTGACGGTTACAAAGACTGGCAAATCCGAGGAATATTGTAACTATTGTTAACTAAATCTTACCAAAGCATCTGACAAATTTCCTCCTGATATCTTTGTGGAAAAGATGAGAAAGGTGAAGCAAGTGACAATATAATTGAATTAAGTAGATTCCAAATTGGTTCAAAAGCTAGAGCCAAAGGAAAGTCTTGAATGTGCGGAATCTGTACTTGGCCTCTGTGCTACTTTACATTTTTATCAATGACTTAAGAAAAGGCATAGAGAGAGTAAAAATAAAAGTGAGAAGGAAGGAGCTCAGCTAGACTTGGAGGACCAAGTCTAATAAAATGAAATTTAGATGGGACAAATGCAGTCTAATACTTAAAGCATGAACTTAACAAGAACGAAGTGGCAATGTGGGGACAGACAGCAAATCATCTGAAAAAGGCAGTTTTTTTTTGAACTGTAACATCAAGAAAAGTTGACAGTGAGACATGACGGCCAAGCACATTAATGTAAAACCTTGGCATCATTAAGAATGGCATACTTTCCAGGACTAAGAAGGTTAATAGCCTAAATCTTATTCTAGTTGACCATATCAAGAGTACTGTATGGGAAGGACTCACCTACCAATCCTAGTTCAAGGGTTTATCATCTCTTAGCAAATCCACTGCAACAGCCAAAGCAAATTAAATCAATTAACATTTTTATGCAATCAATTATGTAAAAACAAGATAAGATAAATTGGAGGTAACCTCAGAGGAAAGAATCTAAAGTATCATTAGAAGTGGCTTCTGGAAGAAGATGAGATTTTTATCTAGAACTGGAGGAGTCAGAAGGTGAAGAAGATGCTGAGGGAGTGAATTCTAGGAATTGGAGGACAACAATAAAATTCAAGGAGTCTAGAGATGCAGAGTACATTGTGCTAGGAATATGAAAGGGGGATGGAGGGAAGAAGTAAGATGTTAGAAGGCTGGAAACGTAAGAAGAGGCCAGTTTTTAAAAGCAATGTATATTTAATCCTGAAGGTAATAAGTAGCTACTGAACAGGGGCAGGAGTTGGAGGAAGCAAAGAGGTAAATATGGTCAAACCTGTGATACAGATTAATCTGACAGAAAAGTAAAAGATGGAGAGCCTTCGAACAAGGAGATCAACCATCAGGCTAATACAATGTGAGTTGATGAGGGTCTATACCAAGGTGGTGTCAGTGTCAGGGGACATACACAAGAAATATTACAAAGGTAGAGTTTGTCAATTAATTGAATATGGGGGTTGGGAGAGTGGAAGATGACACCCAAGTTGTTATCTCAAGTGACTAGAAGAATGACAGTATAAGACATAAGAATGATAGTTATAAGGTAGGAAGGAGAGACCGTTTGGGGGAGGAGGAAATAATAAATAATAAATTCCATTTTGAGTATGTTGAGTTTAAGTTATCTTTGTGATATCCAGTTTAAGTTGTCTAATAGGATAGGCATTTGGAGATGCAAAATTGGAGGTCAGAAGAGAGTTTAAGGAAGGACAAGTAGATCTGAGAATCATCAACATAAATATAATATTTGAATCCATGGGAGGTGATGAAATCACCAAGTGAAACATAGAAAGAGAAAAAAACAGAGCCCATGACATAGCTTTGGGGGACTCCTCCAACCCCCTCCCAGCACATGAAATCCAGATAAGAGAGTATAAAGGAAAAGCAAGTACTCGCGTTGTGGACAAGCCAGCAAAAGAAGTCAAGAACGAGGAGTGAGAAAAGACCATTCATTTTGGTAACTGATCAGAAAGAGCAGTTTCAATTGAAAGGAACTAATAATAATAATATTAAGGAACTAACATAAATAGACAACACAGAAGACAACATCCAACATGTACATAATCGAAAGAAAGCAGCGAGCTTAACCCTATGAAAGGCTGCTCCAAATTCCTACTAGTAAGAAAACACAAAGCAAAACAGTTCTGAGGTTTTGCTTCAAACCAGGCAAATTTGTAAAGATGACCAAAACATGAGAACATGAATTGTTGCTGGAACTGTGAACTGATTCAAACATTTCTGGAAAGTCCAAAATATTTTGTAATTATGCTAAGAAATTGAGAAATTTGGCCCAAAGCTCCTTAGGCTAGTTATATGACCCCAAAACAGTCAAATGCTCATGGCAGCATTTCTCACAGTAGTAAAGAACTGGGGATAAAGTAGATAACCATCAGTTGTTTAATTGCTTAAAAAAAAAACTGTAGTACATAAATATAATGGAATATTAATCAGTTGCCAAATCTTGTAGTTTCCATCAGGACAGCATTTCTCATGCACATTTCCCTCTTCTCCTATGTATTTCTCCCTAGTCACCTCTCAGCTGGGTATATGAGAAGTGTAAGACATAGTTCCTTACCTATTTCTTTTATATACTTCCCCCTAATTACTGGGCTGTTAGAAACAATTTCTGACATGTAGGCAAATTTTCAGATATCCTAGCAGCTGCTAATAAATGTAACGAATATAAGGCTCAACTACTACAGCAGGGAGGACAGTATTAACAACTCACCCTTATTTAGCATTATGGTTTGCAAAGAACTGTCCTCCCAACAATAGTGCAGGTATTACTTATTACAGACATTTACATATGCTAATCGAAGAGTACATGCAACGGGCTTAAAGTAACACTGACTGTAAATGGCAACACCAGGAGACCATTCTAATTCTATAAAGTCACAGAGCACATGAAACATCTGTCACCATCTCTGTTCCGTTATCACAGCAGTCTGGGAAATGCTGACGTCCACTATGGGTAAACTGTTTGGGAAAATAACCAACTGTAGTTGAACATCTGCTCTTATCTGTTCCAAGCGACTAGGAGAAGCAAAAAAATGGTTAAATTCTATTCTTACTAATGAATGTTTCACAAAAACAAGGGCTCCTAGCTTGGAACCCATGAAGTTTTTCTTTTTGTTTTCTTATTTTGATAATTCTACTCAACATAATTGGTTTCCTTTGTAATCCTATGTATTTTATGAAGCCAAAAATATTATTATATGAGATTTCACCAAACTGCCAAAGGGGAACCTTTCATCACATGCAAAAAAAATTGAGATGACCTGACCTAACAGAAAATAAGATACTGTCACCTGAATACTTCTCAGTTATAGAGTTGTTTGACATGTCTAGATTTTGGAGCTGTGACTGGGCTTCTGATTCCGGGTCAGCTGGGGCAGTCTTTATTGACAAAAAATTTTAATGAACTGGCATCTGTTTTTGTGTATTCTTCCTGTAAGCCCTTCTTTTACTCCAAAATGACAAGCCTTTCATTTGGATCTTTCCCATACCTCTAAATTTTAAATCAAGCAATGACTGTCTTCTTCATTCAGGTTAATATGTGCTACTCAACATCATAAATTGAATTAATTAAGGATCTTGTAAGATAAAGTCTTTTCAAGATTGTAGATTGATTAATTATAAAGTAACCAAAGCAAAGATAGAAAAGTTGGGAGACTTCTCTGCACTCTGTAATTATAATTTTGAGCAAGTCAATGTAGCTTGGTTTCCTCATATGTAAAATGGGGTTATGACATCATGGTACTGTTTTGAGAAATGAGATAACATATATGAAAATGTTTCAAACAATAAAAAGTGCTACACAAATTTCTTGTTGTATATATGCATATTTTTAAATTACTCTTAGAAACAAATTCCTCCCACCATGGGCAATTTGTTAAACTGAAAGAGAAAATCATCATAATTAATATGGAATGTTTCTAGATGTTTTTTCAGATTACCTACCAGCCAAGAGTTATCTCCTTCATCTCTTACTTCTTCCTTAAACTATCTCCCTCCCCAAAAAGGTATCTGAAACTACAGTTCTAAAATAGTATTTATGCAAAATATCTGAATGACAAATCACTCAGACTATACTTTTCAGGTAACAAAAAGCATTCTTCAAACATTTATTGTAAAACCTATAGAGAATAACAAAAGGAACTGCGTATTTTAAGTATGTGACAGACACAATTATGGAAATGTGTACTTCCACTTCAATTTCAATAGATAACCCAATGGTTGCTAAAACAAAATTTCTAACAGGATAAACGGTCTTTAATTTACATGATAAAAATGCGTTAAAAACTAAATCATAGCTTTCTTTAAAATGATGTCTAGAATGGGGGAAAGACACAATGGGATGAGTAGTTGATATAAACCTAAAAGATCAATAGCTATGTTTTAAAAATAAATCTTAAGTAATTTTTTTGGATTGGTGGAACCAAAGTAGTGGAAAATAAAAGTAATTTTGAATGTTACCTATCATTCTCTTAGAAAATTTTTTGCCAAAAATTTTACCATGAGCACGGTATTTTTATAAGTGACTTTCTGTTCCTTTTCAAATACCCTTTAAAATAAAAAATAAAATAGGCTAAAAAATTTATTTGAAACATTAGGAGTTATACATTTCTTGTACTGTCATCTCCAACTAACAGATTTGATTTGATAAAGTATACGGAAAGGAAATGTTATGCAAATTTGTCTGAATACTATATATTTTTTCACATTCAAAATCAAGACCAGCTTCCATTATACTTTTCAAATAGAATATCAAAGTATCTCATATATAAAAGAATACTAATTTACCCTCTTTCAAAAATGATAAAAATAGAAGATTTTTATCTTTAAACTGCAAATATCACCTACTATATTTAGCACCTTCAGTGCATTTTAGAATATATTAGATGGATTTATATGCCAAGTTCAAAACTATATAAAAAAATTATTCCTGGCTACCTATCTTTCAAAAAAAAAATTAAAAATTAAAAAATTCTAAACTATGACCTTTTCTGGTTTTCTTTTTAAGAGTAATAAAACGTTTTTTATGGGTCCTAACTTAAAATTCTTTTTTGATTTGTCTCTTTTCTTGTTGAGGTAGTAGTGATAAAGGTCCTATCATGTGTTCATATCTGTGTCGAGACTGAACACCAGCATGAGTTCACTTTATATGTCGGTAATACAGTTAGCCCAAGAGGTGGAGCGAGCTAAGGCTTAATTTAAGAAAGCAGAAGAGTTGAGATAATTCCAAGATGAACAAAGAAGACACACAAACATACAACATTTTCACTTACACCATGAAGAAAATACCAATAGTGAAAATTAGTAACTAATGTAGTGATTCCTATGTGTTAAGTCTTTGTAATAATTTCTGGACAATTTTTTTGTTTGGTGGGTAGAGAAAAGGTCAGAAATTGGAAAGCATATTAAACTTTTTTAAGTCAGGTTTGGCAGGGCTATCACTGAATGGGAAATTAGCAAGAAACTGGTAATGATCTCAAAGCACGTAACAATGGAGCAAGCAAGAAGTAAGCTCTGGGCACAATAAATTCTTGCGAATAGGGGGAAAAAAAGACAAAGTAACTCCATTACCCATGCTAGAAACACAGAAACCTATTCTTTCTCCCTCTCCAGTTTCACTGTGGAAGATGCCATCTACATCTTAAATCCTGGTCCATATTTTCCGAGGCATAAGACAGACTGATGAATGCTCTAGTTTCCTATATAACCTGCTGCTATCATAACTTATATTTCAGGACTATTTAAAGTGAAAATTTTATAATTTATCTATAAATATATTCTCCACACCCAATTTAAATATCCAGAACTATGGCTGCCACATTCCCAATTCTGAGGACTGAAATTTTCTAGGATAAGATATTATCAAGACTTTGTTCTAGAAGAATGTGTCTATAAGTATCAGGAAGTAAGATATGACACTAGTCCCTACCTATAATAATCTCCACTGCTCTCATCACTGCTCATTCAACACACTCATCTGGAAAGCAACTTTAAGAAATGCTGGTGTGAGAACACTGGACTCTTAAGACTTGTTCTTATTAAGAATCAGTCCTAAGTTTATGACTGAGAATAAACAGAAAAAATTTTAATTATATTCTTACTAATGCAAGATTAATGAATTGTTTTTAATGTTTTGATAACCATTTCAATATAATTGGCTTTCTTTGTAAATATTTTATGTAGTCAAAAACACCTTGAGAAGGACTTTACAGGCTTTACAGACTATCAAAGGGGCTCAATTCATGAAAAAGATGATCCCTTGCCCTAAAAGGCAAGTATATATATAAAGTATAACAAAGATTTCTGACAATAATTATATTAGAATAATATAGAATAAGGATCTTGGCTAATCAGGATAGAAAGAATAATTTAATATTGCAGTATATCCCACTATAAATTGCAAAGCAAAGCAGAAGATTTACAATCAGGAAAACCTGGGTTCAAATTCTGTCCTTGAGCAATAATTAAGAGATGTTTGACCACTGAGGCAAGTCACCTAACATCTGAGTCCCTGGGGAATTATCTCTCAGATTACCAATCACAGGAGAGTTGATCTATGGTGAAAAGAGTTTTGACAAACTAATGAAATCATAAATCCAAAAAAAAATTTTTAATAAGAAAGCTACTATTTTGTTTCCTTGAGTGGAAGCCGAAATGAAGAATACTTCAAAATAGCTAGGGGAAAATTGTTTCAATACAGTTTCTTCAATAAAATTTTTCTACCTGTTGATGTAAGTATGGAATGGAAATATTTCAGTTAAGGAACATTTCTGCTTATTTAAAAAAAAACTATAGGGAAGTATGCCCAATTACTAAAATAATAGCAATGAATTATTTTTTCCTCAATTGTATATTACCATAATTAAAGTGAATCAGTCTCAATGGTATTAAGAATTTTTTTACATTTAAACAGTTATTTTTTTGTTACTGAGTTGGGCCTTATTTTCAGAGTTATTCAACTGTATTTTTATGTATATTTGTTCATATATGAAAAAATGCTATTACTCAAAAGATTTTCCTCTCAGACCTGACAGAGTCAGTTTTGGGGAAAGGAGAGTATTAATATATACATTGAACTTAAGCCTCTGAAAGCTCACTAATTTATATAGAAATTTTATAAAACATACTACTAGACTTAAGAAAAAGAAGGGCTGGGTTCAATCTCCAACTCTGACATTTACAGCTATGACCTTGGGAAAATCACTTAGCTTCTCATCCCTCATCTCTAACAATAATGGGAGATTAATTGTAAGTAAAGCATTGGGTAAATCTCCAAGTGCTATATAAATAAGCTTGTGCATGAAGACACAGAAAATACCATACTCTCTTCCTATAGTGGTAACAGAATGCCAACAAAGAAGAAAATATTTGTGACCACAAAAAGCTACTACATGTGACAAGACAATTCTTCCTTGGCTAAGGAAATACTGAAGATACTGATTAACCTTATTTAGACTTTAAAGTACTCTAAAAACATGGAAGGTCAAGGATACTGTGCTTCTCACTTTAGTTACTGGTATCTCAGTCATACAATTCATTTTTTTCTCAAAATGAACTAAATGATAATTATTTATTGTTCTATTAAAGATGTCTATTGTACTTAGCTCTTCATTTGTCAAAAGACATATACAAAACATTTATGGTCAAGAATTTAAGATATTTTACGAACATTTTTTCAAGCAGGGTCGTATTTAATTAAGCTTTAAAGTTATATATTCTTTCTAAACATAAGTTCATTAAGGAATTTTTGTGAAAATATATGACCACATGGAGTCCATGATACAATTTAATTACTTGTGATTTATACTAGTTACAAAACTTTTATTAAGCCAGACGGAACATAATGGAGGACCACACAGCGGTGCTAGGTACAAAGACACACAAATGAATCTCTCAAAATTTGTTTTTACATTTCATGGTATTCATGAACTATTAAAATTAAGACCCAGTAATGATTATTTCATTCTCTACCCTATCTCTGGCAAATTTTTAACATTAAGGTTATAGCCTAATTTTAAAAATGTAACAGATACAGAAGTAATCATATACAGTAGTGTTTTATTTAATATATTCTTTATAGTTAACTTCCAAAAAAAAAAAAAGATGTAAAGCACTGTATGAACCAGATGATTTTATTCCCACTGCCTTTGGAAGGAATATGTCATACACACTATACATACATATATGAAATTTTTAGGTTTCCTCCTATGTGAAAGTAGGGGATTAGATTTATTCTGTGGTTCATACATTTTATTCCACAAAAGCATCTCCTGAAGAAAGTATAAGCAAAGAAATCTGCTTAATTTTTATTTATTCTCTGGTTCCCAGGTCCCACACCAATACTGTAATAAGAAGCTGAAGTCCTGAAAATCAGAACACACTCAAAATGATTTAAACGATAGGAACAAATGACCCATATGTATATATCTACACAAGTTAATTTCCATAGAATCAATTAGCAGATCAAAGTTTATCTAACTATAAACAAGTAATCAAAACAATTTATCAAATTAAAATTTTCACTAACAAAAATGAAGCTGTTTTCAAAATCGTAATTCATTGTTCTAGGGATAGTTTAATATAAATTTCACCTTCTATATTGAGCCTAGCTATAAGCATGAAAAACCACTTAGAAACTTTACCTGCTTCCTGTGAATTTAACACTTCTAAGGCATGCATCATGGCACTTGCAAAGACGTTGGCATCCTCTTTACTGCCAAAGTTGAGACCATACACCTGCCTAGCATCTCGCCATTGGTGAAAGGTCTGTGTAGCTTGATTGTACTTCAATCCTTTAGGAATGGCACAATTTATCACAACCTAAAAAAAACCAAAAAAACAGTAATTGGTGCAGTCAGTTTAATGTAATTGAGCAAGGATTTAAATGTGCCTACTATGTAAGAGACACTACTCCAAATAGAGGGGATACAAAGACAGAGACCCTACCCTCAAAGACAAGTGAAAAAAATCATACATAATTCTGAGGGAGAAACAGGAAGCACTTTCACCTAGAGAAAAGCAAGCAAGATCTCAGGTAGGAGGTAGCACCTGAGCTAAGCCTGAAATATGGGCAGGGATTCCAAGAGACAAAGGTAAGTTGAAAGTGCATTTCAGCCACTGAGGACAAAAGGAGAAAAACACAGATGTGGGATACAACACTATGTGCAAAGGAGGAAGGAGGGAAATATGCATTTATCACCAGCTTGTACTACATACCAGAAAACAAAAGCAAAACGGAAAAACAGTTCCTATCCTTAAAGAGCAGACATCCTAATGGAGTAGGATCCAAAAGAGTAGGCTTAATGGATCTTATTACTATTTGTAAGGCTCTATAACATTACTTATTTCCTTGATTTACTGCATAAGTTTGAGCAATCACTCCATTTTATTGCTATGAAAACAAAGGGTTATATTGGGAACTGGGAATATGAAGGAAAAATGAAGTTTATACAAGTGATATGATGACAGATACACAGAAAAGAACAATATAAAATACACTACATTAGAGAGAAAGAAATACTGATTGTTCTGGGAAATTTGAGAATCAAGGAACAGAGATTATCAAATAATTTTGATCAAATAGAATTTAAAAGCTTTTCACAAATAAGAGAAACAGAAGTAGAGCTGGGGAAAATATGTGCACCAATTATTAACAATAAAAGCCTGATATTCAAAATATACAGAGTACTAGAATAATTAACATCAAGAAACATTTTCCAATAAACAAGCAAAGGTTACAAATATTCCAGAGTAAGGGGACTAATATTAATATCAAAGATGTATAGGGAACTGACTCAAATTTATAAAAACAAGATTCATTCCCCAACAGATAATGGTCGAAGGTAGTTGTAGCTCTCAGGAAAGAAATCTAAGCTATCAACAAGTGTATGAAAAAATGCTTCAAATCACTTATAATGATGGGAATAATAAATTAAAACAAGTGTTTAAATCTCATGCCCATTAGATGGAAAAGATGATGAAAAAGGAAAATGGCAATTGTTAGACGAAAGGCACATTAATTAATGTACTATTGGAAAAGCAATTTGGAACTATACTCCAGAAGTCACTCAGCTGTGACACACTATTTGATATCCAAAAAATCAAAGAAAGAAGAAAAACATTCACAGCTGCCAATTATTGTAATAGTAAAAAACTAGAAACAAAGTGAATACCCATCAACTAGAGAATGGTAGAACAAATTATGGTATACGAAGGCAATAGAATATAACTATGCAATGAAAAAAGGAACAGATGCAGAGAAACCTGTGAAGACGTGTGGACTTATACAAAGTGAAAGTGAGCAGAACCAAAAGAAAAACACATACAATGACTACAATATTTTAAGGAAAAGACTTAAGAACAATCATCAAAGTATGACCAATCAAGACTCCGGAAGATGGTGATGGAAGCATGACTTTCGCCACTTGGTAGGCTATTGCTACAGAATTAGGTTTTTATTTTCAGTGGGTTCTCTTCCCTAGATACTTCTCAAACTAAAGGTTAGCACATATTTCTAGGTTATGAGGTTTCTCTACTCATCCCCCTTCCAAAATGTCTTTTTTTTAAACCTTTCATACTGTTCTGAAGCAGCCACACCACCTCCATCAACAGCTCCTACATCAATAATCAATAAACATTTATTAAGCAACCTACTATGGTGGAAGACAGCATGCCAATCTCTTTTCATGAGAATTTTCCATTTACTTAAAAAACAAAACTTTTTATAACTGTCAGAAATCTAAGTCAAGATTCTTAAAATGAATACAGATAACATTTAACTTTCTCCCACCCTGAAGCACCTCACACTGTTTGAATATTTAAAAAAAAGAAGACACTGGCTAAGCAAACATCTGCCAGAATTCTAGACCTGATGAACAGAACTCATCAAGGACAGTTAATTAAATCTCTGATTATCCTTTTACCTATTTACCCACAGAATGGAAAACAGAAGCAATATGACAACTGAATAGAACTTCTTTTTTGACCATTATCAAGTCTCATAATTATGCCCCCTCCCCATTTCTCTGATATTCTTTTTCCCACCATAGTTTCAAATAAACCTTCTTATAATAAGATTACCATGTGTTTGTACTACCTGCCTTTCTTTCTTTCATTCTGTCACCTGCCTTTCCTTCAAATACTTTTTCAAAATTTTCTCTTTTTAAAAAAAAACAATTCCCAAAGAATCTGTCTTGAAAGCTTCCTATTCCTCCTGGGCTGATTTCCCCTAAAGAATTTTAGGTCACAGGATCCTCCTACTTATTCTATCTCCAGACCTTTGAAATTTGCTCTTCTCAAATCTAAGGTGCATGTCAGACTACAATCAACTACCATCTACTTTATTATGAAAATTAAGATCAAAGATGACTTTCCCACCTCAAGAAAAGAGTATCATTTCTACTGCAGCAACTGGTTCCTTCTCTCTGATGTCCTATAACTCTTAAAAAACCAAATTATTAAGGCAGTCCAAGAAATTATCAGCTGCTGCATTTCTGGGAGGGAACACTTCATGCAAAAATGTTTTTCCAGTGAAGCCTGTCATCGGTTTCCCAAATTATGGGTAATAAGGGTTTAAGAGGTAAAAATTTGCAGTAATGATGCCAAAAAAAAGAAAGAGACCTTTGATATTTTTTTTAACATATAGAAGAGAAAAGGAGGAGGGGCGTAGACAAGCAGGATAGCTCTGAAAGTAACCTGATGATTTTGTTACATCTTTCTGAGAAAAAAAAAAAGCAAGCTGTGCAAATAGAATGGAGAGGAATAATTTCATGCACAGTCTTCTTTTTGTGTTCTACTTTATATATGAAAATAACTGAGTTTAAGTTCAGAATTTTTTAAAAGGAGTTAATTTTTTTTTAAAGGAGTGTAAATTTACTTACGAGCATGTAGCTAATGAGTGGTTTGGTTTGGTTTGATTTAGAAGAATGGCAAAACAGTTTAATTTGTATACAGTACTATGGTTAATTTCTTACTTAAAAAACACAGAACATACTTACAGTACTAAGTACAGCTGTACAGTCAAAATTAATTTAGGGCAAGGGTCCTTAAAGTGTGATGGAAATACTCCTTAGGGTTCCAAAGACCCTTTCGGGGTATCTACAAGGTCAAAACTATTTTCATAATACTATTAACATATTTAAATTTTCAATAGGGTAAATACCAACAGGCATAAGTCACATAAATGAAAACTCTATGGAGGGTATTTAATAATTTTTAAGAGTGTAAAGGGATGGTGGGACCAAAAAGTTTGAGAACTGTTGATTTAGAGTACAGATTACTACTTCAAGTAGAATCTTTACATGTACTAAATAAAATAATTAAGTAATTTCAATATCAAATAAGAGATGAAGGCCTTTATTTTTTTTTAAAGATCCTTACCTGATGGTCCTGAATCTTCCTTCCCACAACTCGAAAAGTGTTATTACCCGTATGGTGATATATATGAACTCTGCTGAACCCAGTTGAGCCACCAGCCGGCACCCATTTCTTATTGGCATCATCATAAACCATCACTGCAGCTCTTGCTTGGCAGATACTCTGTTCACTGGAAGAACAAAATTCAGTATTTAAGATCTATAAAACTGTTGCTATAAAGTTAAAGGAAAAAGTATACAGAGTTGTGAACCTGATCAAGGACAGAACTCAGATTTTATCAAGGTCACTGATGAAAGTTGATAATTTTTTTCTACAAAATTGAAATATCTAATTCATTTACCAAACTGAATGTGAAGACTTTTTTTTTATGTTATTTATACATGTACTTAACTCTGTTTCACTGCATTTTCTTCCTCTCATACTTAATAGCACATGAAGTGCTTAAGAGTTGACATACCTGGAGTAACAAAAGACAGAAAAGGTAGTCATGTGAAATAGAATGTATAACTAAGTATTCACTGTCATATACTACTAAGTTAGCACGACTAGTTTGAATCTATGAATCACCTCAAGTTGCACTTTAAACATAAGGGCAGTTATTTTAGGCAAGCAAATTATTTACACCTTCTGCTATAGAGTTTAACTGAGGTTATATCACGGCATTTAAATTTTACACCTTCTTAAAGTGGAATCCCAAGTCTCCTAGGATTTAACTCAATTTTTTATTGTTAAAGAATAATGCAGAACGAGGATTGGATAATATCTTTAACTTCCATATTTCAAAGGCAAGAAAGGGGACACTTACTAAGCACCTATGTGCCAGATATATTATGCTAAGCACTTTTTACAGACATTATCTCATTTGATCCCCAAAACAACCCTGCGAGGTAGGTACTATTATTACCCCCGTCCTCAACTTAAAGTTAAGGATACTGAGCCAGATAGGTTAAGTGACTTGACAAGGGTCACAAAACTAATGGTTAAGGCTGAGAATGAAGTTACGTCTTCATCTTCACTTTTGCTTCATGACCAGACTACCAACTTTTCTAGTTACTCATAATTCTGATATCACTTATAACCTTTCTTCTGCATATTTCCTCATCAGTAATGTGTTTATATCCTACTTACATGTAACTTCACTGACTTTTAGCCATGTAGAACTAGAAGAACACTGTTGTTTTAAAAAAAAAAGATCTATGCTTCAGGGAATTGTTTGGGGTCTTGAGAAGCACTGAACAATTTCTCAAAGGAAATCAAGTCAGCTCTCTTTGTCCTATTCCATTCTTTTAACTGACAAATATTTTTGAAGCATTTACTATGAACAAGACACTGTCTTAGACCTTGAGAATACAAAGACAAAAAAGAAAGTAGTCCCTGCCTATATTGTACCTGGTAAAGTACAAAATCTGAATAACAAATTGACTGTTATCACCATAATAACAGCAAGCATTAAGCATTTAGCACTTTAAGATGGCAAAGCACTTGAACTCCTTTCATCAGAAAGAAATTAATTTATTCAACGGTTGTGATTACAAATAGCCCCCACAACAACACATAGACACCAAAGCATGGATGAAGAGTAACAGAACTGAGTAGACACACCAAAAAAAAGAATTAGAAAAAACAGACAAGGAAAATAAGCAGAAGATATATAAAGATATATACAGATTCAAATCTGACAATACCTAAAACTGTTACAAAGAGACCAGTCAAAATGATGGAGCAAAAAAAGTAATACAACCAATTCTCTCTCATAAACCTTCCAAAAATACCTACAACATGAGTCCTCAGTCTTGGTCAGAAAATCCAAGAAACACATCACCATGAGTCATTCTTCTACCCTAGCTCAGCAAAAGTAAAAGAGTTATGAGGTCTTTGAACACTAGAAACTGAGTCTACTCACAATCAGACATATGTACTCTTCCAATGGAAGGAATGAACCAAGGTCTGTCCAAAGGTATTTATCAGGGCAAAAAGGGTCTGGCACAGAGAGGCCCGAGCTTGTGCACAGAACAAGAAGCAACTGGTAGCACTATAACCAAACCAGGAATTCCAGGTCGAAGAGGAATCTGTGGAGCTTTTGAGTCAATCTAGCAAGGAGTCTACTGAAGGTACAATCAGTGGCATGAGCAAAAAACAAAAAAAAAAATCCAATCATAAAGCAGCTGTACATTATCAAGGATAATAGAGTCAGACACGGAAGAAAAAAATAATTTCAAAACATCTACAAGAAAAGCTTCAAAGAAAAGCACAACTTAGGTACAAGTTAAAATTGAATTTCCAGAAAAAAATAAAAGTTAGAATTTAATGATCTAAGAAATGACTGTATATTATGAGAATGCCAGGAGGAAAGTCAGAATAGAAATAAGAGCTATAGAAGAAAAAACTGGAAAGGAAATAAAGGCTTGGCAAAAAAGGGATAAAACCTTAGACAAGCACTGAACTTCTAAAAATTTGAATAGGACAAATAGAAGCCAATGATTCCAGGAGATAAGAAGAAATATTACAGGAAAGTCAAAGGATTGAAGAAAAACAGTACGAGGAATGTCATAGCAAAAACTGACCAGGCAAACAGATCAAGGAGACAGAATTTAAGAAATGACAGGCCTACCTGAAAGACATGACTGAAGAAGAGCCTAGATACCTCATATTTCAAGAAGTCATAAAAAAAGACTACCTAGAACTCTTGGAACCACAGTGCAAAGTGAAAATAGAAAGAGTCTGTGAGTCATTTCCTGAAAGAAATCCTAAAATGAAAATCCTCACATCGGGACCAAAACTGGAAGCTTCCAGGTCAAAGGAAAAATACTGAAAGCAGCCAGAAAGAATTCAAGTACCAAACAGCAAAAGCCAGGATCGCACAGGACAAAGCAGCCACCACTACAAAAGATGGAGAGCTTGGAATATGATATTCCACAAAGCAAGATATATTAGCTTACAACCTTATGGGGTGGGGTCGTGAAGAAGACATTTTATATTTTAATCATATAAAGGCCTTCCAAGTAGTTCTGATTTCAAAACAAAAACGAAGAGGAATAGAAACTCTGAAATACAAACACACATCAAAAAATAAATAAAAAGTTAAATATGAGAGAGCAATCATTACAGACTAAAAAGATGATACACGTATCCCTGAAGAATCATACCATCATCAAGGGTCAAAGAGAGTAACTATTAAGATGGAAACTAGAAATGTTTTTTTTAAGTAGTAATGATGTTTTTTTAATGGAAAAGGAAAACTTAAATGAAAAGAAAGGTAGTGTAAATTAATCTCATATAATTTGGATAAGAAAAGCAAGTGACACTTGAACCTCACTGTAATCCAAACTGATGAAAGGATGGAACAATACACAATTGGATACACTTCACCCAAATTGCAGAGGGGAGAAGGGAGGGGAATTAGGAAAAACTCTAACCACTGAATGGTAGATTACAAAGTGTGGTTTAAAAGATTTCCAGTAAGAGATGGGATTTTAGTTGAAACTTTTAAAAAGCCAGGAGGGGGAAATGATTTATGATGAGATATCAGAGAAATTAGTGCCAATTAATGGTATCAGTACACATTTACACTTCATCTCTGTTTTTTACATATGAAGAAACAGTATCAGAGTTAAATTATTTCCTCACACAGCTTTTGAGAGTCAGGACAAATTCTTGTACTAAATGCTGCTGCCAATTATGGCCATGCTTTAAAAAAAAAAAAGCCTGTTTTTAAAACTAATTGCCGAATGTAACCCTAGGAGATGTGACTGCCTCCACCTTTTCCCCAAGATAAGGAAAATACAGGCAGGGTGACCCTTTTTTGCACTATTCCTCAAGATTTCGATAAATACATTTTGATCATTAGAAATTTTGCTCACATTAACTATTTTCTGAGTACAACTAAAAAATGGATGGAATTTTTTTTTTTCCTGTACTGGTTCTTAAACATTCTTGTACCTACAGTGAAAATACAGAACACTGAAAAAAACAGAGGAAGCAGAACTGGCATCTATTAATATTTTTTTTTAACATTTTCCTGCCAGAAACCATACTGATCTACCCTAGGGACCCTTTCATTATTATAAATAAACAGTGCTACTGAGAAGGATATTATTTATTGAAATTTTTTTTAAAAAACTGATCATTTAGACATCATAAATTTTAAATATGAAATTACTTGTACATTAAAAGTTAAAATTTAATCCTTTAAGAGGGAAATGCAAAGTTAAATGCAAAAAAAATCAAAGTTAATTGCAGGTAAGAAATAAGGCAATAGTTGCAGACTAACAATTCAGAGTCAGAGAAGACAATTTTAGGTTGATGAGACTTGACTGTTTTTAAGAGCAAAGTGAAGGTGCACAAGAGGGGATGATAAGAAATGAGGTCAGACAGAAAATGGGAGGGCACTGAATGAATGGTACAGGTGGAAAGGTTAGCTTTAATGAGGGAGAAAATTTAGCCTGAGAGACTGGATGAGAACAGTGAAGATCAGAGGAATGGAAATGAAGAGCTCAAAGGGAATTCAAGGATCCTAACTTTCCTAATCAATAAACATTTTTGAAGCAGCTACTAAATGCCAGGTGCTGAGCTAAGCACTGGGGATACAAAAAGAGGCAAAAGACAATTCTTGCCCTCAAAGAATTCACAACTGGAGGAGATGCCAAGCAAACAAATATATACAAACAAGCTGAAATACAGGATAAAGAAATAATTAATAGGGAAGGCACTATAATTAAGAATAGTAGGGAAAAACTTCCTATAAAGATAGGATTTTAGTTGGGACTTAAAAAGTCAGAGAAGGCAACCAACACAGATGAAAAGGGGGAGCATTTCAGGCCTGGAGGACAGCCAAAGAAAATTTCCAGAGCCAAGAGATGAAGAATCTCATTCAAGAAACAAAACAGTGATAATACTGTGGCAAGGAGTAAAGTGTAAGAAAACTGGAAAGGTAGGAGGAGACCAGATTATAAAGGCCTTTGAATCCTGAAGGATTTTATATTCGATCCCAGAGGCAATAGGGGAGTTTAGGGTTTTGTTATTTTGGGGGGGGGGGGTTGACATGATCAGATTGGCACTTTGGTGCTTTAGGAAAATCATTTTAGGGGATGAATGGAGGACTGATTGGAGTGAAGAGAGATTTGAGGTAGGCAGAACCAGCAGCAGGCTATTGAATTAGTCTAGGCATGAGGTGGTAAGGGTCTGCACACCACAGGGTGACAGCATCAGAGGACAAAATGGGATGTATTCCAAAGATGTTACACAGGTGAAGTTGGCAGACCTTAGCAACAGATTGGATATGGAGGGTGAGAGATAGTGAGCAGTTGGATGACACGTTATAAGCCTGAGGGAATGAAAGGATGCTGTTGCCCTAGGTAGGGAAGTTGGGGAGGAGAGACTGACAATTTGGGGTAAAGATAATGAGTTCTCTTTTGGACATGATGAGTTTAAGATATCTAGTAGATACCCAATTCCAAACGTCCTAGACAGCTGGAGAAACCAGACTGGATATCAGCAGAAAAGTTAGAGCAGGACAAGGAGATTTGAGAATCATTAGTATACAGATGCTAATTAAATCCACAGGAGCTGATATTATCACCAAATGAGGTGAGAGAGAGAGAGACAGAGAGAGAGAGAGAGAGAGAGAGAGAGAGAGAGAGAGAGACAGAGAGAAGAGAAGAGAAGAGAAGAGAAGAGAAGAGAAGAGAAGAGAAGCAGGCCCAGTACATTATGGGACACCTAGAGTAGTTAGAGGGTGTGATCTGGAAGAGGATCAAGCAAAAGAGAAAGAGAAGTGGTCAGAAAAGAAAGAAGAAAACCAGGAGAGAATGCTGTCCCTAATACCTAAAAAGATTATGAAGGAAAGGGGAGTGATCAACAGTGTCATAGGCTGCAGAGAGGTCAGGGAAAATGAAGAATGAGGTTAAATGGTTTATCACAAATGACATGATTAGTAAGAGAGGTGAAATGAAGAATTTAACAATGCAAGAAATTTTCAAGGGCAAAGAGGGAGAGAGAAGATGGGAAAGAAAAGGAAACTAAGAAAGAATATAGAGAATTGTGCCAGGTGGTATATCTAGAGGTAGAGTGAAGACAAGAGAATAAGGGAAGATACCTGTATGGAGAGGCTTGTGCCTAGGGCATTGAGTCTGAAAGATGATGATTAAGGGACTAGGAAATTATGGTATGAGGGGTGACCTGAAGGAATGTTACCTTTATTGAAGGGGAATAAAAAGCAAGTATGTATGAGTAATGAAGAGGCTCGTATTATTAACTAGAACAAAGGCAACATTAAAAATGTGGGTACCCCCACAATCTAATTATATGATCACAGGAACAAATCTGGAAGGAATTTTAGGAATTATCTGTTTCAACTCCTTTAGTTAACAGGTAAGGCCCAGAGAGATTAAAGGCCTTGACTGAGGTCACTTATGTAGCATGTGGCAGAGGAATGATTCAAACTCGGGTCCTATGACTCCCAAGTTCTGAACTGCTTCCTACCCCTTTTTCAGGAGAAATGTTCTTCCTTGATTTCCTGGATGGTTTCTCTGTTCTGCTAAACAAAAAAGCTTCCTAAATCTAGTCCTTCCTCAGATTTAATTCTTCCTTTCATCTGCCCAAAGACATTAAAAGGAGAACCACATGAAAGCAGAGAAGTGTGGCATATCCAGGATACAAAGGAAGCTGGAATGAAAGTAGAATCCATGTTAAATAAACACTGGAAGTATAAGGAGGAGTCATATTAAGAAGAACTCTTTGAATGTCAGGGCTTTAGATTTGGTATGCTTATGAGTATTACTGTAAATAGTATAGAGGAGGGACTGAAGTGGGGAGAACCTTGAAGTAGGAAGACCAATTAAGAGACCATTGTAATAATCTAGGCAAAAACAGAAGGGCTGAGCTGAGTGGTAGGGAGGAGATGTCAGATGGAAATAACATTGTGGATATGCAAACAAAAATATGTAAGAGTTGACTGGATGTGTGGAGTGAAGGAGAGTAGTCAAGGCCACTAAGTCCACTAACATAAAAGTCCAGGACTGTCTCTAACAGAAAAAAGAAAGTTTGCAAAAGGTTTAGGTCTGACTGAAAATTGATATGTTTAAAACAGAATTTGTTAAGATATATCTAGGATAAACAGTTTGGAATATCAAATAGGCAACTGCTGATGTATGACTGAAGATCAGGAGCGACTGATGTTGAATACAGACATAGGAATAATTAGCATAGTGGTGACAGTTAAACCCATGAGTTAATAAGGTCACCCCCAAGAAGGTATAGAGAGAAGAATAAGAGTCTAAAAAAAAGCACCTTGAAACAAACCAACAACTAGGGATATGTGATATGTTTGATGCACCAGCATGATGAACCAACCAAAAAAAAAACAGGGCAGATTAGACAAGTAGGGAGGAGGACAAGCAGAAAAACCTAGTTCCCAACAAGCCCAGAGGAAAAGACAGTATACAGAAGAGGGTGATAAACTGCCAAAGGCAATAGACAGGTTAAGAACGATAAGGACTGAGGAAAGCTCAGCAAATTGGCCATCCAGAAACCAACGTTAACTTTACGGAAAATGCAGTGCTGTGATGATGTCAGAAGTCAGACTGAAAAGGATCAAGGGGCAAATGAGAGGAGACAAAGTAGAAACAATAAATACAGGCAGTTTTTTCAAGTTGGGTTTGAGTTCTGAGTTTGGTTGAGAGAAAGAAGAGATTTAGATGGTAGCTTGAGAGGATCCTGTAGATGGGTTATGATTTTTCAAAGACAGTGAGACTTGGGCATATTTGAAGACAAGAGATAAAGAACCATTTGGCAGAATCAAAGGCACACATACAGGGGTTGGCCTTGGCTACCTAGAAGATGAGTCACTTCATTGTCAGAGACTGGTACAAATTAAGAGTGGAGGGATGACATCAAGACAAGAGGGAAATCATGCTAAACAGCCTATTTTCCAAGTAAAGTGGCATGGTGCTGAGCTAAGGAATTAGCTTGAGAATAGAAAAGAATTTTTTTTTTAAAAAGGATTTGTGGGGAATGAGACTGAATTCAACTAGGAAAATAAAAGAACTGCCATGAAGTCAGGATCCAGTTGAAGTTGGATAATGGGAAATTATAATGTACCTAGGTCAAGACAGTTGTGTAACATCCACCAGCTCCAAAAAGCAGCAGATAAGAAATGGAAGAAGCAGAAGGGAATAATCTTCACTAAGAGTTGAGGATAAAGGTTTCTAGAATTGAAAACAGTACAGAGTTGAACTGAGCAACAGTCATAACAGATTCATGACTGAAAAAGGAGGAACTTCAATGAAGTCAAAGCAGAAGTAATGAATGGCCTAAGAAAGTACTGAGGGATTGAGGTGCTAGAGATCTCAGTGGCAACTAAGAACAGGGTGGGGAAGAATGATGCATAAGGAGACATAGAAAAAGGTGATGTTTAGGTAAGTTATGGTCACATAAAAGAAGACAAGAATTTATTATTAGAGAAATATGAGTAATGGGAGGTACAAAGAATGTCCATCCCTACATGAGACTAAGGTAGAATGAAGATCACAGGTTTTTAGAAGAATGAGGAACTGGTAGGTTATCAAGTTTAAGAAATGCTGAAATGTATGTTGAAACTAGAAGGTCAGGAGTTGGGGAGGAAAGGAAGAACTGACTAAGGATCAGTATACAATAGTCATCATAATCTGGGTTGGATAAAAAATTTAGATACTGAGAACAGAGGTTTTTCGTGTTGCTGATGTCCAGCAGAGAGGGCCATATATGTGATGTCATCAGAAAGGAGGCAGGTTTCAAGGAGAACTAATAGATGGATGGAGTGTGAGAGAAAGCGGTAGAGAATGAAGACAAGCTTGTTCATTATGAAATGTGAATTTCAGAGAGCACAGTAGGGGAGGAGGGTAGAACTGGAGTGGAGTAGGTAGGAGTAGTTGAAAAGGATCATAAAAAAACAGGGGATTGAGGATAGTTTTCTTCTACATAAACTGAATATAGGAATAAGGAAACAAAGTAAAACGGCAGTAAATTGTTTTTATAATGGCTGTAGTGGGTAAATTAAAGAACTAAAGCTCTGAGATATATACCAATATAATTTATAAGTAACATTTTTCGAGAATTATCAAATGGAGATATAATACCCAAACACAATCTTGTACAATGCCATATATAACTAAATGTTAAGAAGTTATCCAAGAGATAAATAGCCTTCAATGGGCTGGGAACTCACTTGATCATCCAATCTACTGGCAAGATACGTCAATTTTAACTGTGTAACATCTCTCAAATGTGTCCCCTTCTCTCACCTGACATTGCCACCCTGTACAGGTCCTTATCACTTCAAGCCTGGACCCTGGAACAGCCTACTGATTTGTCTGCTTGCCTCAAGGTGTTTTTTTTTTGTTTGTTTGTTTTTGTTTTGGGGTTTTTTTTTTTACTTCAGTCCATCCTCTACATAACTGTCAATATAATCTCTCTAAAGCACAGGACCAATCATGACATCCCTCCCCGACTCAAAATTTAATGGCTCCCTAATATAATCATTATCAAACATTAAAGTTCTTCATAACCTAGCTCCACTCCTCCAACCTTTACAGTCTTTTTACACCTTATGCCCCCAATCTCCATGTATCATTTTTAACTCCTGTGATGCTGACCTCTTTGATGTTACTCAAACAAGATACTCCACTGGCTGTCTCCTTCCTCATCTTTATCTATTCTTGAAAGCTGAACAAAGGTGAACACCAAAAGTGGACGAGGACCCTTACCAGGTGTTAATCCTCTCTAAAGACCCCACACATCCCAAGCTCCAAGAAGCTATAGCATGTGCAATGGCCACATCCTGATAAACCATCTTAGTCAATGGGCTAAAATCAGTTGGGGGGGACAGCATCTACCCCAAGCATGTGAAGACTTCCCCCTGGAAGAATGGGTGATTGAGAATAATTTGTTCTAACAGCTATGAAGGTGGCTAAAGCAGGTGCTGTGGAGCTCTTAGAGTTTGGTCAGGAATCAAAGACACCAAGGTCCCCCACTGTACCACAGATCTTAGCCAATTGTCTTGACTTCTGTACTGCCACTGGACATCAATCACTTAGCAAGAAAGAGTGAAGCTGACAACTTTGTTCAACTATGTCTCGCTGGAATACAACTCACATGCAAATCAAAATATCACGCTGTGATGTGACTGGTCCTCCTCAAAAAAAAAAAGGCCCTAGTACTTAGCATAAAGGCTGACATAATAGATACTTAATGTTAAATTCTACATTATTTCTTTCACAATTGTTTGGTCCCTGTCTTAGACCCCATTCTTTATTAAATTGAAAAGTTTACTAGAAAAGTTGTATACCCAATAGCTACATCAATTGTACAGATTATACACTTAATAAACGTTGAGTTGCACTGTATAATCCAAGAAGTACACAATATATGTGTAGGTTTTTCTTTCCACCAATGGCTTTCTCATAGCCATTTTGACTAATTTTGTGGGAGAAAAGTCAGGACTAGTGGAAGTAAAAGAACTGCAACAGAGAGTCCCTGTTAAGAAACTGCATTTCACTGATCCTCAGTCTTAGGACATCAAATTCATTTTCACAAAAACCAATGTGTTATGAACTCTTTTCCCAATATACTTTACACCTGATAATCTTTGAAGACCCAAATAAAATTCCACTTTCCCTCAAAAGCTTTCAGTTTCATAGCCCTAAACAATGATCTCCCAGTATCTTAACCTACTATTTTTTTTCTGTACCAAATAACTGAACACTTAAATATTACTTCCCCTATGTCACCAATCTTGTAAATGCTCTCTCCCCTCTGGATTTCATAATCATCCTCTGCTCTCTTTTAGTTTCAGAGAGTTAAAATTATTGATTATTGACTGGTTGCTGAGGGTGACATACTTTTAAGGAGAACGCATTCTTTGAAGAAAAGCTATTTGTGACAGTCTGGTTATTAAGATTGGCATAATATTTCTGTAATCATAAGCAAACTAGAAAGCACATGCATGAAAACAAGGATGCTCAGTTTGCAAGGGAATTAAAAAGATTCATAGTTTGAAATTCAAAAGGAAGCTGCTCTGGGGTTTTGGAAAAGGACAGTAATTCCAATACTTTACCCTTCTAGTTTCCTTGGCTTGCTTTTAAATTTCAGCTAAGACTTCAGCCTTTGCTAGTCCTCCTAAATCTTAGGAGGACTGTCTTTCTTCTGAAAATTATCTTCAGCTTTTCCGAAAGTTATCTTCAGCTTTTCCTCTGTACATACTGTTTGTACACAGATGTTATTTTTTTTTGTTTTGTCTTTATTTCCTCAGTACTTTTCACAGAGCCAAGAAATTACAAAACAAAACCAAAAGAATGAAAAAATTGAAGATAATGTGAAATATCTCATTGGAAAAACAACTGTCCTAGAAAATAGATTCAGGAGAGAATTTAAAATTATGGGACTACCTGAAAGCCATGACCAAAAAAAGAGCCCATTACTTTCATGAAATTATCTAGGAAAACTGCCCTGATATTCTAGAACCAGAAGGCAAAATAAATACTGAAAGAATCCACCCATCACCTCCTGAAAGAGATCCAAAAAGAGTAACTCCTAGGAACATTGTGACCAAAGTTCGGAGTTTCCAGGTCAAGGAGAAAATATTGCAAGCAGCTACAAAGAAACAATTTGAGTATTATGAAAATACAATTAAGATAACATAGGATCTGGCAGCTTCTACATTAAGGGACTGAAGGGCTTGGAATAGGATATTCCAAGAGAAGCATGAAAAGGTAAACAGGAGAGAGAAATCATAAAGGATTTCCTAAGGCTGAACTGTATACACTCCTACATGGAAAGGTAATATTTGTAAATCTTGAGACTTTTTCTCAGTATTTGGGTGGGTGGAGGGATTCACATACACACTCTCACACACACAGAGCACAGGCTGAGTTGAATCAGAAGGGATGATATCTATAAAAAAAATTAAGGGGTGACAGAGGAATACATCGGGAGGAGAAAGGGAGAAATGGAATGGGGCAGACTATCACTCATAAAAAAGATAAGAAAAATCTTTTTCAATGGAGGAGAAAAAAGAGGAGGTGAGAGAGAAAAGTGAAGCTTACTCTCTTCACATTTGGCTTAAGGAGGGAAATAACATGCTAAATTTGGCATGAAAATCTAACTTACACTACAGGAAAGTAGGGGAGAAGGGGACAAGTAGGGTGAGGGGGATGATAGAAGGGAATAACTAGAAATAAACACTTTTGGGAAGGGACAAGATCAAATGAGAGAACAGAATAAAAGAGGGGACAGGGTGAGAGGGAGGGAAATATACCTAGTCTTACACAGCATGACTCTTATGGAAGTCTTGCAAAACAACACATATATTCTAATTTGTTTAATAGTATTATCTTTGAGTTATTTCCCCTTCATCCCTCTCTCTTTTCATTATTTCCCTTCATAGGAAGATATTCATTTTATTTTCCCAAATAAATTCTATAATTATTTACAAAGAGTGCTGTTAAGTATCCCCTTATAATTTACTTAGTATAACATTAAAACTCTAAAATAATTTGAGTGGTATTGTCATTTTTATTATATTGGTATGGCATAAGCACACACATAAGCTCGATTCCTTGAGCTATTTAACTTGTTCTTTGCTTTTTGAAGGAGTACTTATTCAATTTGTATGTCTTTTATGTACTTTGATGAC
Source organism: Potorous gilbertii (assembly GCA_028658325.1). Lineage (NCBI taxonomy): Eukaryota > Metazoa > Chordata > Mammalia > Diprotodontia > Potoroidae > Potorous > Potorous gilbertii. The sequence continues at coordinate 578,772,720 of CM053770.1, read as the reverse complement.
CTGATGCCCAAATATTTTGTTTGTATTTATTATAAATATATTTTTACATTTATCATTTTGACATGTTTTGGAATGTGATTTCCTGTTCTAACATTGCCTTTTGAATTTTGTTACTGTCACATACGTCACTTATTTTTGAGAGTTTGAAGCTATTATCTTAGAAAAACCTAAGGAATTGGCAAAGACACTAAATATATTCTAAGCAATTAGAAATAGTTTTAACTCCTCTTTTCCTATCTTTCTATAATGGCTTTTAATTTTCTCTAATTTCTTTTTACCTTATAGCTACTGCAAGTATTTCCTAAAATATCAAATAGTAACAGGGAAAGTAATCATCCTTGCTTTAGTCCTATATTTGCTGAAAAAGTTTCCAGTGTATACTCAGTGTATACATTGCTTGGTTTTTAATTTAATGAGATATTTTTATGTTAAAAAAGATGCCTATAAATTTGTGGGAATTCTTTTTAGCATAAATTAAGTGTTGCATATTATCACAGGCCGTTCCCACATTTTCTGACATAATAATGTGTATTAGACAGAGGTGGCTCTGTGGTACCATGGACAGTGATCAATGGAGATAACCTTGTGCCTTAGTGGCATGGTGACACAGCTGGATGGCCCTAAATTTGGAATTAGGAAGAAATGAGTTCTCTGACACTCTCAAGCTGGGTAACTGTCATCAAGTCATGTAACCTCTGTCTCAGTTTCTCATATGTAAAATGTGCATCATTATAATAAAATAATCTATCTCCCTGGATTGTTGTGAGAATAAAAATGAGATATTTGTAAAGCTCTTTGCAAACTATAAAGCACAACATACTATTATTATTAGTTTTTATTTTGATTGCATTTTTAATATGATTGATGTTATAATATAATAGTTACTCCTTCCCACAATGTGGGGGGGGTCGGGGCATGGCACCTCTGCAATCTGGAAAATTCATGTAAATTTTTTGGTGTTTCTTCTTACCAGAGAAGAAATGTGAATTATTATGGTATTAAAAGATAAAATGTTGATGTTGTAAAACACTATACATATGTTATGTATTCCTGAGTTTCTAAACTTGTTCTGTATCATCCACTGGTCTCTACATGTCATCCGCAGCTTCCACAAAACTCCCAAAATATTCTCAATTAATTTCTTATACCTACCCATGATACAACATAACCATAACGGGGAAAGTCATGATGTAGAAGGGATAACTGTAATTAACTGTAATTAATATGATTGATAATTATGTCAATTGTCTTACTAATATAGACCCAAGACTGAATTCCTCCTGGTATAAATCCAACTTTATCATGACGAAAGATTTCTTGGATGAATCTCTGTAGTCTGATAGGATTTTATTTGAAATTTTTGAATATTCACTCATAATATTGGTCAGTGGTTCTCTTGGTTCTCCACCTATGCTTTATTCTTCCCTGATTTGGGTACTAGGCCTATATATGTAAAAGTTATCTAATAATGTGCTTGGTTTTTCGATTTTTTTTTAGAATAATTTGCGTACTATTGGTACAAATTATTTTTCAAAATTTGACAGAACTTGGTCCTCTCAATCCATCAGGATTAAAAGTTTTTTTCTTTAGTACTTCATTTACAGTTACTTCTACTTCCTCTTCTGAGATTGGGTTATTGAAAATCTCTATTTGGTGTTCAGTCCATCTGGATACAATATTTTAAAACATACTCTTCTATGTGTTTTCTGGTTTCAGGTTTATTAGCACAGAGCAAGTTCTTTTTGATTTGTTCTGATTTCATTTGCTAGTTCAATGATCACAAGTTTATTAATTTTACTAGTCTTTTCAAAAAAGTATTTAGTTTTATCATTTCTATTGTTTTAGTTCATTTATTCTTCCTTTAATTCATAGTATCTCTTTTTTGTGCTTACTGGGTTTCTAATTTTCAAAAATGCATATTAAATTCATTATTTTTCTATTTTGTCAAGGTAGATACAATGTACAGGTATGATTTTTCACTCTGAGTTTGCTCTAGCAGCATGCCATAAATTTTTGTATGGTTTTAAACATTTTTTTCACATAATTAATTCTTAATTGTTTCTATGATTTGTTCTTCGATACACTTATTAGAGTTTCATTGTTAAGTCTCCTTTTGGGTCTGTAGGGCTTTTCCCCCCTGAACTGATCAGTATTTTTATCGCATTATGGTCTGTAAAGAATATATTTAATGTCTCTTTTTACATTTGTTTGCAAAATCTCTGTGTACTGATAGTCAATGTAATATGCGATCATTTATTATACCTCCTTATCAAAATACTTTTCAACACAAGTAATAAAGTGATGTCTGAATTTGTTTAGAACACAAATGATACCTTTACAACTGGCAACATTATGTCAACATGAGACCATTAAAGATGCCATATGACTGAATAAAAGAGATATGAAGTTGATGAGTATCTAAGTTCAAGAAATTCAGGCAAAATGGAGTTTACTGTGGTAATGAGGTTCCATGTGGTGCAGAGAGAGAGCATACTGATGCTTTATTAATTGTATTTAAAGGATGTTAATTGGGTCTTTTAACTCTAGTTTCTCCAGCAATTTGTTCAATTCTTTATTTTCCCTTTTGTTTAGACTAATTAAATTACTAAGCAAGGAACACTGCATTCCTCTGTCACTATTATCTTACTATGTCTTCTTGTAGTTCAATGAATTTCTACTTTATGAATTTAGATACTAAAGTATTTCCAGCATATTAAGTTTGGTATCTATACTGGTTTGTTGAACATCGTTCCTTTCAGCAATCTGATATCCTAGTTTATCCCTTTTTATGTTGTAAATGTTTATTTTTGCTCTGATAGCACAATTCTAACTATTTTCTTTTAGTATCCCTGATAAATATTCCAAAAAAAGCCCAGTCCCTTTGGAAGTGTTTCTTACAAGAAACAGATTAAGGGACTTTATTCTCTTATTCAATGTAAATTCTTCCATTTTTTTGGACTGTTTAATCCACCCACAATTAAAGTCATAAAAACTTTGGTTTGTTTTCTTACATATCTCTAATATCGTGTTTTTTCACGTATTAATATTTTCCCTTCTTTCTCTATTAACACAGTACTTTGTCTCTTCAGTTATTTTAATTTATTTTAAGGAATCATAATTCCCAGCAATTCTTTCTTTCACCCTAAAAAACCCTCATATTTCCTTTTCCCTATTTTTAATATTTTCCCTTACTTCTAAGTTCATTTTTCATTCTTCCTCTAACTTATTTAACTCTTCCCTTTTTAGTAAAGGAAAATCCCCATTGTCCCATCCGCCTCAGTATCCTTATCTGCAAAACGATCTGGAGAAAGAAATAACAAATCACTCTAGTATTTTGGCAAGAAAGCCCCAAAAATCAGACATGACTGAGAAACAACTACACAACAAAAATTCTTAGGAAATTTTCCCATACATGAACATGAGAGCTGGCTCTCTGCAACTTCTTCCCCTTGTTCCTACTTTCTTTCCTCTTGAGGGACAGACCTCAAGAGGTCATTTAGTCCAAACCCCTCATTTTACAGATGAGGGGCTATAACTGAAAGGGCTAGCCAAAGACTCCAGCCTAGACTGTTGCCTAAGTAGAACCAGGATTTAAACCCAAATTCTTCTATTTCCTCTCTGAATCCAGTGTTCTTTCTATTATACTAATTACTACTTAATTCATTTTATCTGACAACCCATCAAATATTTGAAGAGTGTTTATTCATGGCCCAAAGTCTTCTCTTCTTCAGACTCAACACATCAACAGTTCCTTCAAAGGAAGCTTTCATGGGATGACATTGAGGCCCAACAGCCTGATCACCTTGTTCTGGCCACTGTTCAGTTCAGCATTGTTCTTCCTAAAATACAAGACCTAAAATGGACAAAATATTCCACATGATGTGGTCTAACCAGGACAAAACATATCAGGACTACCACATCCCTAATCACATCCCTTTACTTTTTCATGCAGTCTGAAATTATATGAGGTTTTTTTGGCTGCCATCTCATACTGCTGACTTATAAGGAGGTGCAATCTACTACAACTCTATTTGTAATTTAAAAGAATTACTGCCCCTCAAATCATTTGAAGCTGATGAGAGTCAGAAAGGATACAAGGTTCGAGAGCAAGATTCTTTAGGATCAAGGAAGTTCCTGAATATGACTGCTGTAGAGAGGACAAAAACAATGGCAAAGGGACATTTTAAAAGCATGACACGAAAGATCAAGGCCCTACAGGAAGTCCAAATACACACTAGAAGAATTGGCAAGTTAGCTAAAATACTTCCTTTTTAGGAGGATAAAGTGACAATGCTGGATGCTGGGCTCTTTCCCTCAAACTTCATGGCATACAATACAGTCTCCCACCCTCAAATTTCATGGCATACAATATAGTCTCCCACATACTTGTCTTGCCCTGTTTGTTCTATTTCTTAATTATCTGGTCCGGTGGCACAGAGAGTTGTTATACTGCTATTGCAGGCTGAGCAAATTTCTGCCATTTGGAATTGAGACTGAGGGGAGTTCCTCAAGGTATAGACTTGATCTCTATTACAAGTCAAGATATGTGCCCTGCTTCATCCCCTCTATTCCTCACCTCTTCCAAAGAACTCTATTGTGGAAGAGAACACTGCCTTGTGACTACTATAGCCTGAGCAAATTTCTGAGGTTTAGTGTCTGCCAACACTAAAGAAGGCGGGGATGAGAAGGGTGGATGTTATTATGTGGAATCTCTTGCAAGCCTATTGATCAGCTCAAGCAGTCTTACTGCCTGAGTGAGATGAATGGTGGGTAAAGAGGTGCACAATAAGTACTTAATTAGGTGTTAGGGAATATTGGCTCTATCTGGTTAACTGAAGTTTTCCCTTGTTTGAGCCCCAGATACCCTACCTAGACCATGCGGACAACTGAAACTGCTTTCTTTCTGGTACACTATTTTGGAAAGGTTTGAAAAGTCATGGGGATCAGAAAAAATGTCTGATTTGCTCATATGACAAGGAAGTTTAATATCAGCAATGATCTGCAGAACCTTATTGAACATAAATACAATGGGATTGGACAATGGCAAAATTAACCCTATTTTCAAAAAAGAGAGACATGGTTGTTATAGTCTATTCACACCTGAGTACCAAACTATCTCTCCACTGCCTTTAGTGTGCCCACAACTTTAATTCTTTAGAGATTGTGGTATCCGTGACTTGAAGCCATACGTCCTTGGAAAAGTATTGTTGTTAAGAAGATTACGTCACTGTTTCAAAAAGCTTGGGGTCATTAAAACTTTCATCATCACTTTCAAAAGGCAATTCAGCCTGCTCCCTCTTTGATCTAGGCCATTGTTTTAACCACCTAGCTGTCCAAGCTCTATGAGACAATGAGTTTGCTTATTGTATAAAAACTTCGTATCATGGTCTATAATAAACATTTTCCATCTACTTGGTTTTTGCTGCAAGAAGTTAGGCCAAACTATGATTATAGATCTCATGTAGGTGGTTCAGCAATTTTTTTAGCTTGAGGCATTTGGTACAATGTTATCTACAAAGAAAAGCAAATGTTTGGATCTCATGAAATGGAGAAGTGACCTTCAATTTATACTCTGCAGGACATCTTCCATGACAATGGTAAGCACATCTCTCTCTCTCTCTCTCTCTCTCTCTCTCTCTCTCTCTCTCTCTCATTTATGTCTCCTTGAATATCAATAACTTAATAAACATGTATTAAGAACCCACTATATGCCAGGCATTGTGCTAAGCACTGGGGATTCAAAAAAAAAGGGCAAAAGAAAAGACCATCCCTAGCCTTCAAATTAGTTTAATGGGAGAAACAATATGCAAATAGATACAAAGCAAGCTTTGTATAGGATAAACAGAGAAAAGATAACAGAATTAAGAGATATTGAGAAATAATTCCTATAAAAGGTGGGATTTTAGCTGAGTCTTAAAAGAAGTTAGGGAGGTCAGTATTCAGAGAGAGGAGAAAGAGCATCATGGATAGCTGGAGAAAATGTCCAGAGCTCAGAGATGGAGCATCTTATTCTTCAGACAGCCAGGAGGACAAAGTCACTGACTCAAAGTGAGTAAGGAGGGGTATTCAAAGTGAATAAGGGTGATTACAGGGAGTAAGGGGTAAGAAAAGTAGAAAGGTAGGAAGGGATGCAATGGTAATTAAAACGAGATCTTTCCCATTCATTAATAGGCCCATGTGACCGCTGAGTCATATGAGTCAAAGTCACATGGAACAGAAGAGACAGAGCAGAGCTCAGAGGAAGTCAGAGAGCAATTAGAGCTGCAAAAGGCAGCTTGTTATTGTGTATATATTTCTTTGTTACTATGAAGGATCTGACTTTCTGGTGCTGGATTTGGCTTTCTAGTGTCTGAATAAAGGTTTTGGTTGTCTTCCATGTGAAGACTCTGTTGTATTTCACAATTCAGAATTGTGCTGACATATTCAGGGCCACTGTAAGCACTGTGAATATTGCATTGGCACTGCAGAGGGGCTATGTCATAAATAGTTTTGAATGCCAAAATGAGCACTTCATATTTGCTTCTAGAGGCAATAAGAAGCCCCCAGAGCATGAGGATGACTAGATCTTGGACCTGTACTTTAGAAAAATCATTTTAGTGGCTGAATGGAAGATGAATAATTAGAATGAGGGGAGACCTGAGGCAGGCAGACCCACCAGAAAGCAATAATCTAGGTATGAGAGATGACATGGGTATGTACTGGAGTGATGACAGTGTTAGAGAAGGAAGCAGATTTGACAGGCCTTGGCAACATATTGGATATAGGGGTGGGAAAAAAGTGAGGAATTCCGCATGATGCCTAGGTCATAAATCTGAGGAACTGAGAGCATGATGATATCCCTGAAATAACAGAGAAAGGAGGAGGTGGGAAAGGTTTATTGGAGGAAAGATAATGGATTCTGTTTTAGACATATTGGGTTTCAGATGTCTACCAAACATACTGTTCAAAGATGTCAGAAAGGCAATAGGAAATTAAGATTGGAGGAGAAAAGGCAGATTTGAACATCATCAACATAAACTTTTATATATTTAGCTCTTTTCAGAAATGCAAGGACCTAAGACAACTCCAAAAGACTCATGATGGAAAATGCCATCGATATCCAGAGAAAGAAATATGGAGTCAGAATGCATACTGAAGCATACTATTTGCTCTTTTTTTGTTTTGTTTTGTCTTTCTCGTGTTCCCTCACATCCGTTCCAATTCTATATAGCATGACTAATATGAAAAAATGTTTAATAAGAATGTATATAGAAAGCCTATTAACATATTGCATGCCATCTTAGGGAAGGGGCAAGGGAGGGAGGCAGAAAAAATTTAAAACTTATGGAAGTGAACGTTGAAAACTAAAAATTTTTTTGAGGGGAAATCATCAGCATAGAGAGAGTAATTAAAACCATGGGGGCTAAGGATGACACCAAGTCAAACGAGCACAGAAGGCAAAGAAAAGAGGGTCTGGGTCCAAGACAAAAACTCTGAGGGACAACAATAGGGGGTGTGATCTGGAAAAGAATCTAGCAAAGGAGATATTTAAGTAATGAGGTCAACTAGATACAAGGAAAAGTAGAATAAGGTGGTGTCCACCAAAAACCTAGAGAGAAGAGACTATCAAGGAAAAGAGAGTGATAAAGAGTTTTACAGGATGCAGAGAGTTCGAGAATGAGGATTGAGAAAAGGTCATAAGATTTGGCAACTAAGAAATCATTAGTAACTTTGTAAAATCTTTTTTTTAAAGAGGAAAACAAGGCAAGGTTGGAAGCTCGATTGTAAAGAGTTAAGAAGAGAGTGAGAGGAGAGAAAGTGAAGGTACATAATGTAGGCCTTTTCAAAGAATTCAGCTACAAAGGGTCAAAGAGATTAGGAAAATAGCAAGGGCAGAAGAATCTAGTGAGGATTTTTTCAGGCTGGGGAGACATGTGCATGTTTGTAAGCAGCAGTAAATGAGCCAGTAGAGAGGGAGAGAGACTGAAAATAAGTGAAATAGCGAGAATAAGAGGGGACAATCTTTTGGAGGGAAAACAGGACAGAATAGGATAGCTTGAACAAGTAAAGGCATTATCCTTTATAAAGAGTAAGGCCACTTCATCATGTAAGACAAAGTGGCAGAAGGCACCTAAGGGAGAGATAAAGAGGGGAGAGGTGGGATTTGGCCTCAATTTTTTCTGTAAAATACAAAGTAAGATTCTCAACAGAGAAAGTGGGAGCCATGGGAAGTTTGAGGATTTCCACTGTGGAGAATGGGATAGTGGTAAAAGGTATATAGTTAAGATTGCCTAGCATAAGTGAGAAGCCAATTGCAGTTATATAATTTACATAAATTTGCAGTGGACCAAGTCAAAATGGTTGAGTTATGTTCTTCACATTCATTCAGTAGCACTTGCGCAGCAGGGAAAGAAACAAATGGTGGGAATGATTCAAAGCTGAGGACTTGGATGGGCAAAATTGGAACTTGATTCATACTAAGTTGCTCCTGTTATTACATCATTCAAGAAATCTAAGGTGATTTTGACAAAACCATTGAATTTTTTGGAGGTTACCTTTTGGTATTGGTATTGGATACCTATTGGAGTAGTAAAGGTATTGGATACCTTTTTGGAGGTTAAGAGTCTTTAACAAGGCATTTTGCTCTAGCAAATTAACGGGATATTTTAAAAAGTTTAACCCTATGAATAGTGGAGTCTGATATTGCCTATAACTTCTTTTAAATGATATTTTCCCTAATTACATAAAAAACAATTCTTAACATTTGGGTTTTTTTTTTAAGTTTTAAGTTCTAAATTCTATCCTTCCCTTACTGAGACGGTAAGCAATTTGATATAGGTTATACATGTGCAATCATGTAAGACATATTTCCATACTAGTCATTCTGTGAAAGAAAAACACACAGATGCAGAGAGAGAAAGGAAAGAAGGAAAGGAGGTTCTAAAGAAGCAAGGTTCAGTCTGCATTCAGATGCAGACTTTAGAGGCAGATAGCATTCTTTATCATGAGTCCTTGAAGATTGTCCTGGATCATTTTACTGCTGCAAATAGCTAAGTCATTCACATGTTCTCCTGATTCTTCTCATTTCAGTCTTTATCAGTTTATATAAGGCTTTCTAGGTCTTTCTGAAGTCATCCTGCTTGTAACACAATAATATTCCATTAAAATCATATACAATTTGTTCAAATATTCTTCAATTGATGGGCATTCCTTTGATTTCCAATTCTTACCCCTGACAAAAAAGAGCTTCTACAAATATTTTTGTATTCTGACTCCTTCTACTTCTTTTTCTTCTTTTTGCTATTGCTAGGATTTCCAACATATATTGAATACTGGTGACAGTGAGCATCTTTGTTTCACATCTGATCTCACAAATACGTTCTCTTATCCTACCCCTTTTTTTGGGGAGAGGGGTCTCTTTGGGATACACATCTAGTAGCTGTATTGCTGAATCAAAGTTCATTCATTCTTGTGTTATTTTCTGGTAATTCTAGTTAATGCAACTTCTCCAAATTTTTTGGTGGTTTGCTCAGAAACTGTATCACTATAAAAGTCTGTTACAAGGTATTATTTGTATAATCTTTTTCTTGTTCATTCTTTCTTCAAGGATAACCTTCAATGTATGGGAACATTATTCGCAAAGATTTTGTGGAGATGGAAAAGTAGAAGCAGTATTGTTATTTTCTCAGTTGTTAAAAAGAGTCCCTTTTTTTTAAAGCTTTTGGTATCATACCCTCTTTCAACTATCTCAATAATAAAACCCTGAACACCATGAAAATTATATATGGTCTTGCCTTTTGCTAAGAGCACTATGCTCTTTGTTTTCTTTACAGCCATTTCTACTCCATGCAGTATTTCAGGAGCTGAATCCATTGTACTGAATGAGGGAGAAAAAAACAGAAAGAAAAGCATTGCTTATAGCAAGGTGGATGGGATAATGCTATGTAATCTGCCCTGGTCAGACCACATCTGTAGGAGGGTGTTCAAATCACGACACCTCATTTTACAGAGAGATACTAAGTAGAGGATTAACAGAGTGTTAAGAGGACAAAAAGCAAATGAATCAAGAGATTAGGGTTCAAATTCGACTCAGTAATACTAGCTATTGGAAAATGGATAAATCACTTATTCTCTTTATTCACTGAGAAAAGGAGGATGATAACATCTTGGGAACAAACCTTAGAGGGATGCTAAGAAAATCAGATAACAATCTATACTTTGCGAACTTGAAATGCTGTTGTATAAATTGTTAATATCATCATTATCACTACTGTTGCTATTATGATTAACCCTGGCTCCAAACAAGCCTAGAGAAGATGGATAGAGGAAATCATTTAAAATGTTCACGTGAGGGAAGGGTTAACTTTTTGCTCGGGCCCCAAAGGACAAAAGTAAAGTATTGAGTGTAAAGTGCAAAGGTTTCAGAGGTAGGCAGTTCCTGAGTCCTGAGTCTTCATGAGAGGCAGGATGAGCAATTTATCAGAGATTCCTGTTCGGAAATTAAAACTACTAGATGACCTTTAGGGCCACTTATAAGCCTTAGGTAGGTAATGCAAATGCTATCACTATAAACCAACTCCCACCCAAGCAGAGTGGAGAAGAGGCACTCCTTTGCTGATGCTGCAAACAGACAGAGGAAGTGGTGACTATTCCTAAGAATATAGTTCTTTCAAGGAAGACATATACTCTACGGTAGTCGAACAGAAAAATTTGAAAATAGCAAGCATGAAAAGGAAACTGACTCAAGCACGTTGTCTCTGGAAGTCTACTAGAGTAATAAAGAAACTACTAGAATGAACCTTCTCTTTTAGAGTTTTGTTTCTCTTCTGGTTTGAGATGAGATCTCTTACCAACCCCAGCTAAATAGTTCATTCATTCTTGCATATTTTCTGGTAATTCAAGTTAATATGACCTCCAATTTTTTTGGTGGTTTGCTTAGATAAATGAGTTTACAGTTTACTCACTATTCACTATGTGGAATCATCTTTTGTATAACCACTGTTTCAGTAGGAAGGAACTAAGATTGCAAATGTAGTTAAATGCTACCAAGCAGGTAGTTTTCCTTTTTTAACTTGTCAAAATATAGACCATCAATATTTGAGAAGAGAGAGATGTAATTTTGACCTAATACCTATACTAGATATAGGAGACTCTAGCCATAGCTCTTCTCCTGATTAAAGCAGAAATCAACACATTTAGATAAGGGAGGAACAGAATCCAGGTATAGTCAGTCTACTCTCAAGCTATGTCCACACATTTTAGTCTTTCTATGTAGACTCACATATCCTTACACAGACATGTCATATATCTTAGCTCACTACTATTTAGGAACAGACTTAAAATTCAAAATATCAAATCATATTTCCTTTTCCCATACCTAGACTATTTAAAAGATATATTTATGATATAATAGAATAGTGAGCTAAACCTGGTGTCAGGAAGATCTGAATTCAAATCCAGCCTCAGATGTTTCCTAGGTGTGTGGTGTTGGACAAATCACCTATTCTGCCTCAGTTTCCTCAACTATAACTATGAAAATGACCTACCTCCTCAAGTTGTAGTGAGGATAAAATGAAATAATATTTGTAAAGCATTTATCACATAAGTACTTAAAATGTTTGTTTCCTTCCTTCTTGTTATAATCATTGCTATTTTTCAGCATATACTCACATCTTTTTCCCTTTCAAAAATATTTCATTTTACAAGGACAGCCTCCTCTTTGCATTCCAATAAAGTAAGGGAATGAGCCAACATATTTAGTTAGGTCTTCTGCATCAAATTTCAGCAATGTTGACACCAAATAATGCTGGGGGAGGAGGGGTGGTCCAATCCCTTAGACTAGAAAGATAGTAATACTATAAACAAGAATCAAGATTCAATTAACAAATATTTGTTAGAAATTTAATATGCCCAAAATTATTCTAGACATATATCTGATATGAAAGACAGGAAATATGAAATATTAAAACACAACTAGAGACTTGTAATATTTATATTCCTTCTGAACTACATAACAGAATACACTATTAAAGCACATAAAAATTATGAAAGTTTTCAAAAAGTATAAGCTACGTCTTCCTTATCAAGCAACTAATACAGTTATACCAAGAAAAGTACTAATTACATCTAAATAATCAAGTTACAAATACACTGTCTACTTATAAATCAAAGATCAGAAACAAAATTCACTATTCCTGTAACATTTTTGTAGATTAGTAAAACTGTTGATTACTAAGGAACACAAGCAAAGATTTTCATCTCAACAATGCCATACAATTTACAAGCTTTATTTTTCATATAATAGGCACAGAGAAAAATCAACAGCAAAAAATGAAGCACTAATTCTTAACTGACAACTCTCTCCATTCTTCAAAAAACCCAGAATTTAATAACAGTCCAAATACCTGTTGTAGTTGCCTAATGCAAAAGCAACAACTTAACATCATATCATGGTTTATACTAAAGTGACTATATTTCCACCATTTCATATTCTATATAATTGTTTTTAAGATATTCTTAGGTAACTAGCAATTATACACAAATAATTTTTTGGCAAAAGAGCATGTTACAAGTGACTAGGATTCATATGTAAGCTTAAGGTCAATATAAAACAGATCTCTGAATTCTAGAAATTGGATCTACTCAAAAATCAGATACAGAATCTCCCAATGGAAGGAAAGAACCAAGGTCTGCCCAAAGCTATGCTCTTGTGCTTGATCTTGTATAGAGAACAAGATGGCAACAACTGGCCACTCGATCTATAACTATACCACTTGTGGTTCACAGTCCTGAAGGAGAGAAACTACAGGTGGCACATCCAGGAAAAGCAGCAGCAGCTAACCACAGATTGTGTACTAGGTAAGGAGTAAGCACAGAAACAACAGTTATGTGGTTCTGACCCTGGAGTACAAGAGGATCTCAGGAGCACTGTATCCAAAGCAGGAATCCCAGATCAAAGAGAAACCAGCAACCAGGTCTCATGAACCTGCGGAGACGGGAGTATTTATTTGTTCTGATGTTATGATGATCTTTTTTTCATTTAATTTTAATTTTATTTTTTCTCAATTACATGTAAACAAAACATTTTAACATTCATTTTTAAAATTTTGAGTTCCAAATACTCTCTCCCTAGGGAAGGAAGGCAATTTGATATAGATTATACCTGTAGTCATATAAAATATTTCCTTATTAGCCATGTTGCAATAAAGACTAAAAAGAAATGATTTTAAAAAATTTTAAAGTATGCTTCAACCTGTATCTTTGTATTGCTGAGTCATACATAGCTAATCATCACACAATACTGCTTTTACTGTATACCATGTTCTCCTAGTTTTGCTCACTTCACTTTGCATCAGTTCTTACAAGTCTTCCCAGACTTTTCTGAAAGCATCCCATTTGTCATTTCCTATAGAACAATAGTTTTCCATTGTGATGATCATTTTTAAAAATGGAAAGGAAGGGAAAAAAGGAAAACAGTGGGCCAATGGAAAAAGGCATGAAAAATTAATTTCATATAATTTGAGTACATAATGAGGAAAAAAAGGCAGCTAGGTAGAAAAGTGGCCAGACCTAGAGTCAGGAAGACCCGAGTTAAAATCCTGTTGCCTCACCTGTAAAATGAGCTGAAGAAAGAAATGGCAAACCCACTCCAGTATCTTTGCCAAGGAAACACCAAATGGGGTCTGAAATTACTTTAAAACAACAACAATAGAAAGACAAAAAAAATAAGGAAAAAGTGAGGGAAACAGATGATTCTTGAGCCTCTGTGTCATCTGAAGAGGTCAAAGGAGAGAATACAGCTGTATGTATAAATAAATATATATATTTTATATATAAAATTTATATATATAAATATATATCATTTATATATATAAATATGTAAATTTATTTATAAATACATAAATACAGCTGTATGTATAAATATATATTTATATATATACACTTCACCCAAAAGGGAAAATGGGAGGTGGGCAGGAAGAGTAAGATAGAGGGTAGATTAAGGGAAGAACTAGGCCTAATGAAAAACAAGAGGGGAAAAAACAAAAACAAAACACTTAAGAACTTGTAATTGGGCTCTGGGTGAGAAGAAGAGGGACTAGGAGCAGAAATCAACTGCATCAAGCCTAGATAAGAGCACTGGTACCAAAGCAGCCTCCTTTCTTCTTTCTCACTACAAGCTTCTTTATAAAGAACAGGTGGGTAACTGATTCCTGATTATACATGCTACCTACCCTCCAGGCGGAGAGATGCAATACTCAGGGTGGAGAATGAGGCGTTTTTTTTTTTTTTTAATAGCAAAAATGTGCTTTCTCTTCCTCCCCTTATCCCCTCTCATTTGAGAGGGAAAGAAAAACAAAATCCTTGAAGAAAACATATACAAGCAAAATAAATTTTCACATTTTTGGATATGGTCCATGAAGGAATTTGTTTTGACTATTACGTGTTGTAAGGGTTTTGATTTTTTTTCAATAAAGGAAGAAGAATTTTCATTAATTGAAAAAAATAAAGTTTAGAAAAAGGAGAGTTAAGAGATTATAAAAATGGAAAAGGGACCCACATGTACAAAAATATTTACAGCAGCACTCTTTGTGGTACCCAAGAACTGGAAATCAAGGAGATGCCCATCAATTGGGGAATGGCTTAATAAATTATGGTATATGAATGTAATGGAGTACTATTGCGCCATAAGAAATGATGAACAAGAAGACTTCAGAGATACTTGGAAGGACTTATATGATCTGATGCTGAGCGAAAGGAGCAGAACCAGGAAAACTTTGTGCACAGCAACGACCACAGTGTGCAAAAGTTTTTTCTGGTAGACTTGGAACTTTGTAGTAACACAAGAACTTACCGAAAAAAAAATCCCAATGACGATTGTCTAAGGCAAAATGCCTCCCACACTCAGAGAAAGAAATATGGAAGTCATTCGCAGCATGTAGCAGATCATGTATGTGTGTGGGGGGGGGGGGAGTATTATATTTTGATTTGTTATATGATTTCTTCCATTTATTT
>CM053770.1:578743363-578757229 GCA_028658325.1 Potorous gilbertii | reverse complement strand
TATTTTGATTTGTTATATGATTTCTTCCATTTATTTTAGTGCAACTACATAGCATGACTATAGTGAAAATGTGCTCAATAGGAAAGTATATGTAGAACCTACACAGAATTGTATGCTGTCATGGGGAGGGAGGGGAGTAGCGGGGGGGGGGGGGGGGGAAGGTTTGAGGGGGATAAAATCTTAATTTTAAGGAAGTGATTGTAGGCCATTTATAAATAAATAAATAGATAAAAATAAATTTAAAAAAAAAGAAAAAAGAGGGTTAAGTTGAACACAGTTAAGATTAGAAGGGAAATAATAACTGGAAAAAAGTCTTTGCAACATATATCTGATAGAGGTCTCATTCCAAAATATATAAGGAAGTTATTCAAATCTATATAAGAGACATTATTGATAAACTGGCAAAAGACATGAACAGGCAGTTTTCAAAGGAAGAAACTGGCTCTACCAATAGCCATGTGAGGAAAAATGTGCTCTACAAGGCACTAACAATGACAGAAATGCAAATTAAAGCAGACCTAAGTTATACCTCATACCTCTCAGATTCCAAAGAAAAGAAAAATGAAAAATGTCAACAGGAGTTATTGGAAATAACGCACATTAAGGCACTGGTGGTAGAGCTGTGAGTTGGTCCAGTCATTCTGGAAAGCAATTTGGAACTATGCACAAAATATTATTAAATTAGTCAATTGCCACTAGTCACTCAGATACTGCTACTAAAACATCCCCAAAGAGATCAAAAGAAAATGATCTATGTATACAAAAATCTTTCACAACTTCTCTTTATGGTAGCAAAGAACTGGAAATTTAAAGGAAAAATGTCCCATATGGCAACTATGGAATAAATGAACAAATTTTGTTACATAAATGTAATGGAATATTATTACAACATACATTATGAAAAAAGGATATTTTCAGAATAACTTGAAAAGATTTGCATGAACTAATCCAGAGTTAAGAATAATCAGAAGAACAATTTTTACAAAAACACTGTAAAGACAAACAACTCTGAAAGACTTAAGAACTCTGATCTATGCAATGACCAAAAAGAAAACAGATGATGAAAAGTGCTATCCATTCCCTGCAGAGTAGTGATGAAATAAAGATACAAAATAAAACAACTCTGTGTTTGTTTCAGGTTTTTTTGCTTTCCTATGCATGATTCTTACACAGGTTTAGTCTGGTTTTTTTTTTTTTTTTGCCAGTGAAGTGGAAAAAAAATAAGGATTTTTGTTCAAATAACATAGTAGGAGGAGCCAAGATGGCAGAGTAGAAAGACACACATACACTAGCTCTTCCCCCACAGTCCATAAAATACCTACAAAGGAAGACTCTCACAAATTAAAAAGCAAAATTAGCCAAATGAAAAAGGAGGTTCAAAAACTCATTGAAGAAAATAGTTCTTTAAAAATGGGAATGGAGCTGACTTTATGATAAACGAAGAAATTACAAAACAAATCAAAACCAAAAGAATAAAAAAATGGAAGATAATGTGAAATATCTCACTGGAAAAACAACTGACCTGGAAAACAGATCCAGGAGAGACAATTTAAAAATTATGGGACTACCTGAAAGCCAGGATCAAAAGAAGAGCCTGGACACGAAATGATCAAGGAAAACTGCCCTGATATTCTAGAACTAGGGGGGCAATATAAATATTGAAAGAATTCACCCATCATCTCCTGAAAGAGATCCAAAATGAGAAACTCCTAGGAACATTGTAGTCAATTTCTAGAGTTAGCAGGTCAAGGAGAAAATATTGCAAGCAGCTAGGAAAGAACAATTCGATTATTGTGAAAATACAATCAGGATAACACAAGATCTAGCAGCTTCTACATTAAGGGATCAAAGGCTTGGAACAGGATATTCCGGAAGTCAAAGGAACTAGGACTAAAATCAAGAATCACGTACCCAGCAAAACTGAGTATAAAACTTCAGGGGAAAAAATGATCTTTCAATGAAACAGAGGACTTTCAAGCATTCTTGATGAAAAGACCAGAGCTGAAAAGAAAATGTGACTTTCAAACACAAGAATCAAGAGAAGCATGAAAAGGTAAACATGGAAGAGAATAAAGGGACTGACCAAAGTTGAACTGTTTACATTCCTACATGGAAAGACAGTATTTGTCACTCTTAAAACTTGTTTCAGTATGTGGGTACACACACACACACCCCCACACACAGGGTGAGTTGAATAGGAAAGGATCACATCTAAAAAAATAAAATTAAGGGTTGAGAGAGGAATATATTGGGAGGAGAAAGATAAAAATGGAATGGGGCAAATTATCTCTCTTAAGAGGCAAGAAAAAGACTTTTCAATGGAGGAAAAAAGGAGGGAGGTGAGAGGGAAAATGTGAAGCTTACTCATCAACATTTGACTCAAGGAAAGAATAAAAGGCACACTCATTTTGGTATCAAAACCTATCTTACAATACAGGAAATTGGGGGAGAAGGGGATAAGCGAGGGGGGGGGAAATGATGGAAGGGCAATGGGAAGAGGGAGCAATTAGAAGTCAACACTCTTGGAGAGGGACAAAGTCAAAAGAGAGCATAGAAGAAATGGGGGGCAGGATAGGATGGAGGGAAATATAGTCTTACACAACATGACTATTATGGAAGTCATTTGCAAAACTACACATATATAGCCTATATTGAATTGCTTGCCTTCCCAATAGGGATGGGTGGGGAGAGTAGAAGGAAAATAAGTTGGAACTCAAAAAGTTTTCAGAACAACTGTTGAGTATTGTTCTTGCATACAACTGAGAAGACATGCAGATAATGGGGTATAGAAATTTATATAGGACAAATGAGAAGATGGGGAGGAGAGGTATTATAGAAAGGAGAGTAGATTGGTGGTTGGGGTAATTAGAATGCTTGAGTGTTTTGGGGTGGGAGAGATGAGGAGAAAATTTGGAACTCAAAATTTTGAGGAAATGAATGTTGAAAACTTAAAATAAATGAATATTTAAAAATAAATAAAAATAACATAGTAAAAGCTATTTAATCAAACTCAAAAAATAAAATAAACTAGGTTTGAACAAGTTCTTAATCAATCTGAAAGGATTCCACCTTCTTTGGTTCACTGGATAAAATGCCATGCAACAAACAAAAAATTGGTTAAATCAGTATCACATCTCTGGGCATATGTATAACACAGTAAGACCTTTCAAAATTGTCCATTCTAACAGCAGAGTTATGGTTGAATCTGAAGATGAAGGATTCTTCATCTTTAAGAAGAAGGGACTGAAAGGGATCACTACGAGAAATGTTTCCTTCCTCTTCAATAAACCCCTCACCTATCTCATACTCAAGATCTGTGATACTGGATATCCACCAGAACCATTAGATTCGACAACTGGGGTCCAGTATGGATGTCCTCAGAATGATGGTGAGGGCTCAGAGACACAGGAAAGAATAACAATACACCAAGAAAAAGCAGTTTCAGACTCTACAAGGGTACCAACAAGTAGAGCCCAACCGAGTTAAACATAGAACTCTACCAATGAGGGAAGAAAGAATTCCACTAAAAAAGAGTTGTGAATTCAAAACTTTGGTCACATGTACTTTTATGTCTGATCCCACTATCACAAAAGATCTTGTGTGCAAAAGGGCAAAATTTGTTCTCCAGTTTAGGAAATTTTTTTTCTGTAACTGTCTTTGCTATACATACTTAATAAATACTTTCTAAAAGCTGATTAAGTCTGGCTAACCATCACTGAGAAGCATACCAGTAGGAGCCTTTCTTAGTTATTTTTTTCAGTTTACTGAATTACAAAATGTTACAGGATGAATATTATATGTATATGTATATATACATATATGTATATATATATTTACATCTGTATTGTATCCACATACAAAATCTAAAGTGTACTTAAGAGAAAGAATAATGAAATGGACAAGAATCAGATGTAAACACTGCTGGGAAGAACTATAAATTCAATCTGAAATGTGGAGTAGGGGAAGAGGAGCAGAACTAAAACAAACCTTAAAAAAGATACAAATATTTATCAAAGTTAAAGATCTACAACTTCCATATTTCTACTGCTGCCTCTAGAATTTAACCCAGCAAGCAATGAAAGCCAACAGACAGCAAACTACTGGAACCTACTGGCCTGAATCCAACAATGTATGATTGTAGTGAGAAAGAAAATTCCACCTATCACACTATATTTCACATCACCTATCATAGGTATCAATTTCCTCATTTTAAAAATAAGTAGTTTGGTCTAGATTGTTTTTGGAGTCCCTTCCCACTCTAGAAACAATTACCAAAATTTATTTGAATTCTGTACATACATATGTCAAACTAAGAGGCAAAGTAATATGAAGGGGAGTCTTCTTCCAGGCTCCATTTAAATTAATATTAGGTTGTAATAGCTGCAAAGAACCCAATGCTAAAGTCAAATTTATCAAAAACCAGCACCTAGGGTTCAAAATCTACCCATATAAATATAACAGGCACCCAAAACCAGTACCCAGAATTCAGATTCTATCCATGTAAATGTAACAGGCTAGTGGCCACTCAGCTCCAGAAAGTACATTTTTTAGTCTCAGCATCTGACTTCACTCAGAGAATAGATTCCCAGCATTTCAGACACCAAGTTGCAGCAACTAGAACATACTAGGACAAACAGCTCCATCTAGAACTGAGTTGAGGAATAATCCTGGCCCAACAAATGATTCAGGCTCTTCTCACACACCACCTGTTTGACAGACCATCTGACTCATAAATGCAACTTCCACAAACTATACTGAACTAAACTGGCATCCAAAGAAAATGCTTAACTAATAAAATTGCACTGATTTGAATAATTTTAATTCCAACACTGATTATTAATGATCTTGTTGGAATAGCATTATTTAACCAACTGGGAGAATAACTGAGAAGTTTCCCATACTGTAGGGAAAATTCACTTAAGATATCAAAATAAATAAATACATGGGTATAAATTCTGTAAATCAGAAACATAGATATAAAGAGACTAAATTAGAACACTCCTCCTCCTAAGATCTTGAATCAACTGCATTGTTTTTAAAATCGCCACACATTTTCACTAAATTGTAGTTGCCAACAACCTTGAGGTTTAAAAGTATTAATGATCAAATTAAAAAAAGAGCTCTTTTTAATCACCTAGTAGTAACTGTCACAGACCCTTTTCAAGAAACACTCTTTAAGAGCTAACTAGAGAGAACGAATGGAGTTATATAGAACAGTAAAGCATGCTCTTCAAATGCTGGAGGAATACAATTTCAGGAACTAGTAGAAAGAATTCAGTTTATTTATATATAGATATAGATATAGATATAGATATCAGTTTACACTTAATTCCCAAACAGAGTGTTCAAGGGCTATTAAGTTTATGATCAAAGTCTCCATCTTTACTCATATGTGTCCCTGGAAGAAAATAACAACTTTCCAAAGTCATCAGATTTAAGAATTGTGTCATCCAAGAGATAATCCAATAATATCTTAAAATTAAGATTAAAAATACTGTCACATTCCTATTTTTCTCTCTAAATGTTTCTTCAGTGTCTCCTTTTATTAGTTCCTCCTTTTTGTTACGTTACATATTATAATGGGAAGAGTCACTGAGATCATTGTGGGTCTAAGGACCTGATTTCTAATATTTTCTAACAAGCTGAGATTTTTTTTTTTAACAATATGATATATCAAAGCCTAAGGTGATGGTATATATAATATACAACAAAAAATATACTAAGTTTTTATATACACGCTCAAAGTAGAGATTTTTAAACCTTTTTTGTGTCATTAACCACATAGTGGAATGTAATTTAACCTATGAACTCAATGTTTTTGAGTATGTAAAACAGAATACATAGAATTACAAAAATTTTAAAAATAAATTTTTGAAAACCAGATTAGAAATCCCTGACCTGCAAAAATCTTTATTTTATTTTGTTTACTAAACAAAATCTTTTATTTATATGTTAATTTTATACATTTTTCAAGTAAAATGTCTTTTTTGGAATGCATGAGTATTTGGCAACATCATTCACCAGTATCAAAACCAAGTTTTTTTTATTTTTACGACTTCCTTAATTACCATAATCTCCTTCAACTTCTTTATTTTTATTTTGCTGTTTCATAGATTTTTATCAGAAATTAATCCTTTTACTTGAAACGTGAAGTTCTATTAATATGAGATATCCAAGGAGGTTACATGTAACCCCACTTTTTTTTTTTACATAAGAGTATTATGTGTCCTTCACATATGAAAAGGCAATGAAACTATGTAACTATTACGAATTACCAATAACAGAAAACTTAAAATGTATGTTTTAAAATGGATACTTCAAACCACTTCTCTCAGAAAATTAAAGAATATGAGGAAAAAGAGTACCAAGCATACCAATTTACTATACTCAGTGCCAAGTGACAATACTTGTTGCATAGCAACAAGGATCTGCTTCCTGAAAACAGTACACAATGCCTTTTCTTGATTTGCCAAGCAACAATTAACCCCATCGGGCTTGCAAAATACATATTATCTACAAATACACAGACCCCTGACCTCGGAAATCTTTTTAACCAGAAAAATCCTAAACCTACCAACTAGGAGACTTATAATTTCAGCCTGTTTATATTTTCCAAGTCTCTGAAATACTTCACTGTCTTTAAACAAATTCATATAGAACTAGAATTTCTATTAGCACAGCATCATGCACAATCAAGTATTTAATAAAAAGCTCTGTTTGATAATGTACAGTTCTCTCTCTCTCTCTCGCGGCAGCATCATCTATTCATTATACCTGCATATCTTTTTTATAACCAAAAATAATTACTTTGGCACAGTTGCTTTGGGGAGTTTTCTTTTTAATCATCATACACTACATCTTTAACCTGCAAGTAATTACAAAGACAGCAACTTGACCTGTGATTGAACTAATATAGCAGCCTCTCAGGTGAAGAAATCCCCTCTACCAAAGTCAGGACCTCTTCTGAAATGTACATTCTAAGGAAGCTGCCTAGAGCACTAAGAGGTTAAATGATGCCTTGTCTGGTTATTCAAGACTGGCTCTCTATCAACCAAGCCATGATTCTTTTCACAATTGGCTACATACTTTTGAAAGAGATTTATAACTTTAAACTTTGAAATAAGATTGTATGAATTATCTATATAACTTACAATAACAGTATTTTTATTTTCACAGATTTCCACCGATACAGCTCTACAAATAGTGTTTTTTTCTTTTTCATCGAAGGTTTACAAATTTAGATAGTTCATTTTTTAACATACAGGAATGGTTTTAACTCTTTCAGCTGTATTCTTTCCTTTATTATTTGTTATAATCAGTGATCTTGTTTCTAAGCTATATTATAATTTTCTGTAGAACAGGAACCATATCTCTCTACTTTTTATAACACAAGAGGACTTAACAGTTTACAAAAACTATATCATTAAAAATTTTCTGAATCAATGAGGCCAAAGTATTGAATTATTTATTACAGTGCTCACTGTATTGATTATTATGGATCTGAATTAGATTATAAAGTCTGTCATTAAAAATATTTACATTTCTTGATATATACAGTAACACTTTGAGTAAGCTAATACAGGTACAGTAATACTTCAAAAGAGCAAACTGTCCCTTCTCTTTAATATGACCAGGTGACAATAAAGTGAGTATTTCAAAACGTTTGAATGTATATTTATAACACAAGGAAAACACACATGAAATTTACAGTTCTATTACTTACATTTGTAATGTCTCAAAATGATAAAACCTAGCAACAAGTCAGTCTCCCTAGAATATCCTGTGTTACACTTTGGAAAGGAATAAAAATATCAAAAATGAGGAGGCTGAGATAGTTCTGAGGTTCATCCCTTGCAGGATTCCCTAGCAGGAGTAAGAAAATGAGAACTAAGGCAACATAAAGGAAATAGACTGAAATTACCAATGTTCTCAGGAGGAAAAATAACTTCAAACTCTTGAAAATAAGCAACATAAAAGATAATAACAGAGAGGAAAAAATGGCTTCCAGGTTATCTAAATAGATACACACACTTCTACATACATATTGCAGGACAAGGAAATTTCCACAATAGCTCATGACAGCATGGAATCAACTACAATATAATGTTCCTGAATTAAGAATTAAGAAAGAAGAAAGAATCATGAAAGCAGAATTTATAGCCTGCACATGTGACAAAATAGAGAAACTTGAACAGATAATAAAGTCAACCACAGAAACAAAACAGAGAATAAGCAAAAAGTAGTAACATTAAAAATAAACAGGAGGTCCACACAAGCAAAACATGATCTCAACACAGGATGTAGAAAGACAACTTAAGGACTATACAATCAGCAGAAACCTCTTCCTGACAGCCACTGTCTATAAACCTGCAGGTCCATTTCTCTTCCTTCCTCAATGGGTTTGGTTCACAAATTTCTCTCCCAACTCTTGGTCTAATATTAGGGCACTTCAACATACAGAATGACTCTTCCACAAACACTAACCAGTTTCTCAACCTACTCACTTCCCACAAGCTACTTCTCCACCCTACCTCAGCCTTACAAAAAGATGGTCACATCCTTCATCTTTCTCATCTCTCAATGAACTTACATTTCATTAAATGCATATGTGAATGCATATACATATGATATACATTTCATATGGAAGTATATTCTCAAATGGATCTGTAATGTTACTGAGTCATATCCTCTAATGATATCAATCAAAATTCATCCATCATCACACATCCTGTATGTGACTTTTATCCTTTTCCGCCTGAGGGTTCACCACAGGGGGTCCACCCAATATGATGGGGGCCCATCCTTGTTTTCCCTTGACATTTAAAAGGGAGTCCTTTATAAAGGAGCACTTGGCCATTCACCTGTCCCCCTGTCCCTCCACAGCTGTGGAACTTCCATGTTGTTCTTCCCCACCATTATCACTCTTACTTTCTTCCTACGTGTCATTTCTGCCCCCCCACCCCGGATAAATTTTTATTGGACTACATAACAGAGGACATCCTTTGCCTCATTTCTTACCTAGCCTTAATCACTGAATGGGCATTGCCTCAGACAAACTGAGACCTAGGAAAGACCTGAGCCTTCTCCCACTGCATTCAGGACTGTCTCCAGTTATCCTGATTTATATCTTGCCACTGGACCCAGATGGCTCTAGAGGAGAGAGTGAAGCCGGTGTCTTTTGCCCAGCCCTGCCTCACTTAAATCCAATCCACTTACAAGTCCTGACATCACATTCCTGATGCCATGGTCCTCTTAAAGAATGAAAGACAAACAAAAATATTTGTCCTCACCCACAAATATACTACCTCCATGTTAAAGAATTCCAAGACCCTTTCTTATGAGTTCTTTTAGAGAGATACTTTTTTGCCTCTTTTTGTATCCCAGTGCTTAACATGGTTCCATGTACATAGCAGACACTTAGTAAATGCTTATTGACTGACTGACAGAACAACAAAATCTGTACACCATGATGAATTAAAAAAAAAAAAAAACCTGACCAGAACTTCTGAACACAAAGAACAACAGGAAAGAATCCAGATTGCCTCAACAACAAAAAAAAAACCTTAAAACCTTACACTGCAAACTCCAAGAAGTATAATGGTTGAATTTAACAATTCCAGTAAAAAGATAATGAATTCTGTAAGTAACTAGAAATAAGCACTTCAAATATAAACAGAAGACTATTTTGCATGCACCAAAAATCAAAGAAGGTATAGAATGTATTATGAAAAGCAAAGCTCAAAATGCAACCTAAGGTGACATAAGGCTGCTCAACAATGCAAACTGATAAAAATTCTATAAAAGCCAAGTGAAGCATTCCTACAAAAAACTGTTAAGAGTACACATTATTTGTTTTATAACACAACTCAGACAACAGAAAAACAAAGTAAACAAATATAGTAACCAAGGAAGGCACAAGAAAGAAGGAAATTATTCCAGGGGAAAAAATAAGAGTTAAAAACAACCAGAACAACACAGGCACCAGTAAGAGATTTCCAGCTATAAGTACACAATCTGACAAGGGCGAAAGCAGAGATTAAACAGAAGAAATGATGGTGAGAGAACAGGTCTGAAACTAAATTAAAGACTAAACCTTCACAGCACCACCGTACCTGAGTGAGAGAGAGAGAGAGTGTGTGTGTGTCTGCTTGAAGAATAGGGAAAGATGGATTAACGAGAAGAAGGAAAGTGTAGGAGAAGACAAAGGGGAATGTTCAGGGTGCCTTAATTAAGTCAATAATTAACAATAAAGGGAAAATACTTCCTGTAGTCTTTCAGGAAGAGGAGCTATAGAAGAACTGGTAAAGTGGCAAAGGGAAGGTCTGAAACAGCAAAGAAAGGGAAATCTCGGTTCAGTAGGGGTATCCCACTGTAATGCACTCCCTAATGGAAGATGGGACTGTAAAAACAGGTATAATCTGCAGGGATTACTGCAATTCAGACATCACTACTTCTAAAAAGTAGTGATGCCACCAGGATAAATAAAGGGAATCTGCATTCCTGGGAAAATGACATCTGAAAGGTTGGGACGGCATGGATGCAGAGAAATTTCATGGCAAATGGGAAGGAAGTGACCATGAGGAAGCCAGGGTAGAAAAAAGAGCACGTAATCATGAAATTTTCTATTATGGAGCAATACTTCCCTTCTATTCCCTATAGGAAGTAATACTTCTAAATGAGGCACAACAGAAGACAATAACATAGAAAGTATTTATGAGAAAGAATTCAAAATAGGTTAGCTCAGCTCTAATTCAATGAGGAATAGAGAGACACTAAAGAAGTAACAAACAGGAATAAGAACTACAATCAAAGACTGGAATAGACAGGTAAAAATAGTAATTTACCAAACAAGGGAAAGAACTGTTTTTTAAGAAAAAGGCACAGAAAATTTAAAAAGACAGCAAAAAGTTAAAAGGGTAGAAGGATGGAGGTTTTTCTTTACTATTTAACTGAAAAAGCAAAAAATAAAAGACAATTTAAATAACTAAATAAAAGGGATAAAGAGTAATTAATAAAGGAAAACTACAAAATGGGGGGGGCAGGGAGTGACAAATGGGGAAGGGAAAACTTGAGGGTGTGATAAAGTGAACCAATGAGAATAGCATAATCTTAAAGCAGAATATACAAAAATAACTAAAGAAACCTAAAAACATCTGAATAGGAATAAGGACCTGAATAAGGGGAAAAACACAATATTAAAGACAAATGAAGAAAATATAATTAAAACTCTCATACCTTTAAACGATCCAAAAAATAAGAGTGTGGAGAAGACTTGGGTGGATTGTTGGTAGAGTTATGAATTGATTCAATCATTCTGGAGAACAATTTGGAACTAAAAGTGTGCCTACCCTTGATCCAGCAATACCACTACTAGGTTTGTATCTCAAATAGATCATAAAAAAGTGAAAAGGACCCATATGTACAAAAATATTTACAGCAGTTCTTTTTGTGGTAGCAAAGAATTACAAATTGAGGTGATGCCCATCAATTGGGGAATGGCTGAACAGGCTGCAGTATATGAATGTAATGGAATACAATAACAATAGTTCCATAAGAAATGGCGAGCAGGCATATTTCAGAGAAACCTGGAAAGACTTACATGAACTAATGCCGAGCGAAGTGAGCAGAACCAGAACACTGTACAGAGTAACAGCAACATGGCATGATGACCAACTTTGATAGACTTAGCCCTTCAACAATGCAATGATCTAAGACAATTTCAAAAAGACTCAAGATGGAAAATGCTATCGAGACCCAGAGAAAGAACTACAGTCTGAATGCAGATCAAAGCAGGCAATTTCCTTTTTTTTTGTTTTTAATTCTTTCTTGTGGTTTTTCCCTTTTGTTCTGATTCTTCTTTCACAACAAGACTAATATGGAAACATGTTTAGTGACTGCACAGGTATAGCCTATATCAAATTGTTTGCTGTCTTGGGGAGGGGTAAAGGAAAGGCAGGAAGAGAAAAAAAAATTGGAACTCAAAATCTTATAAAAGTCAATATTGAAAATTATCTTTACATGTAAACTGGAAAAAATAAAATGCTATTTAGTGGAGGGGAAATGAAAGAGACTGGATAAGAAAAAAATTTTATAAGGCAGGAATTACAATTATGCTATCACATAAAGCAAAAAAAATCAATATAAGAGGAACTATATAATGCTGAAAGGAACTATAGACAGCAAAACCATAGTAATAATAAACTTTTATGCTCCAAATACTTCAGGATCTAAATTCCTAAATGAAAAATTTAACTAAATTACAAGGAACTGTAGAGAATAATACAATAATAGTTTTTAATGTGTCTCAGTTTTAGGTATAGCTAAAACAAAGACAAAGGGGAAAATATGGAATTGAATAAACTGCTAGAGAAACTAGAGTTAGAAAGACTTAAGGTTGCTTCTAAATGGTATTTCCAAAGAACCTGCATATTGTGAGTATTTCACAGAACTTTAACAAAAACTAAGCATTAGTTCACAGAAGTATAGTCTCTCCAACTCTAACATTCTTTGTTTCTACAAAAGACATCAAATCATAGAAAGCCAGGAGCTAAACTCAGTAGTATTTAGTGTTTGTATGACACTTTAAGGTCTGCAAAGTGCTGTACATATCTCATTTGATTTTTACAATACCCTTAAACAGGTAGTTTCTATATTATCTCCATTTTATGGATAAGGAAACAGAGGCTAAGAAGTTGAGTCACAAAGCTAATAACCATCTGAGATGGAATTTGAACTCATGTCTTCCTAATTCTAAGTCCAGCACTCTTACCCAGTTGCGCTACCTAGCTGTTATTACTCACCAGTCAATAAGAAGCTATTAAAAATTTCTGAGCAATAGTGACATGTCCAGAACGTTGTATAAAGTAGTAAAGTAATAAGGAGGTGTGCAGAACTCTAAATCAGTAGGAATATCTAACACTTTTAACTTGCAGGATGCTTTTTAGTTTTCAAAGTTTTCACATAACATTATTTCACTGGACATTCATCCCATTTTACAGATGAAGAAACTTACACTGCTCCTAAGTTACGGAGCACAGGCAGAATCAATGTCTTTTGATTTCTAGTCTAGTGTTCTTTCCACTGCAAACTAATCTCTAAAAATAATTTTAAGATTACTCTTAGCTAACATATTAATAATGATAAAGCCATATAAATATGCACCTTCTATTAATCTCCTCTAACCACTCACATTTACCTAGTACAGAAAAAAAAAGAAAACTATTAGGTTTTGCCTAAAATAAGTCAAGTTATTCAACATGTAATTTTAATTTTAGAAAAGTAGTTTCCAAACTTCTCTCCATTACTAAAGTTTATTGTTATAACATAAATATTATAGAGGCAATGATAGTCATTTTTACAGAATAACGTTTTAATTCTCTAAGTAACAGAAAAGTTGATTTAAGCTTCTTATTACAAATTTTCTCCAAAGTGGCTGGAAAGTTTCTTAACGTGTTCTAGTTTTTTTATTCAATCATTTTAAAATGCGGACACAACAAGAAGACAAAGGAGGCCAGATACAGGTTTAAAGCAGTTAATTCATCATTCTTGTTGGTCTGCTGTTTTGTAAAGTTTGTTACTGTCTACACAAGTTTTACTTGCTATGAAATTATTTTAAAGTCTCCTTATTTCTTTTCTTTCTAATTTTAGTTTTCAACATTCATTTCCACAAGACTGAGTTTCAAATTTTCTCCCCATATCTCCCCTTCCCCCACCCCAAACCACCGTGCACTCTGATTACCCCTTCCCCCAATCTACCCTCCCTTCTATCACACCCCTCCCTTCCCTTATCCTCATCTTCTCTTTTCTTGTAGAGCAAGATAGATTTCTATACCCCATTACCTGTATTTCTTATTTCCCAGTTACTTG
>CM053770.1:578575219-578743263 GCA_028658325.1 Potorous gilbertii | reverse complement strand
TTATATTTCCCCTCCATCCTATCCTACCCCCCCCCATTTATTCTATTGCCTTTTGACTTTATTCCCTCCCCAAGTGTTTACTTCTCATTACCCTCCTCCTCTCATTTGCCCTCCCTTCTATCATCCCCCCCCCACACCCCACTTGTCCCCTCCTCCCCTACTTTCCTGTAATGTAAAATAGATTTTCATACCAAATTGAGTGTGCATGTTATTCCTTTCTTAAGCCAAATGTGATGGGAGTTTCACTTGTTCCCTCTCACCTCCCCAGTTTCCCCCCTCCATTGAAAAAGCTTTCTCTTGACTTATATTGAGGTAATTTACCCCATTTCATATCTCCTTTTGTCTTCCCAATATACTCCTTTTTTACCCCTTATTTTTTTTTTAGATATCATCCCTTCCTATTCAACTCATTCTGTGCCCTCTGTCTATATAGATATGTGTATAATCCCTCCAACTATCCAAATACTGAGAGAAGTTTCAAGAGTTAGAAATATTATCTTTTCATGTAGAAATGTAAACAGTTCAACTTTAGTAAGTCCCTTATGAGTTCTCTTCTTGTTAATCTTTTCATGCTTCTCTTAATTCTTGTGTTTGAAAGTCAAATTTTCTACTCAGCTCTGGTCTTTTTGTTAAGAATGCTTGAAAGTTCTCTATTTCACTGAATGACCATTTTTTCCCGTGAAGTATTATACTCAGCTTTGCTGGATAGGGGATTCTTGGTTTTAATCCTAGTTCCTTTGACTTTTGGAATATCCTATTCCAAGCCCTTTGATCCCTTAATGTAGAAGCAGATCCTGTGTTATTCTGATTGTACTTCCACAATACATGAATTGTTTCTTTCTGGCTGCCTGCAATATTTTCTCCTTAACCTGGGAACTCTGGAATTTGGCTACAATATTCCTAGCGATAATTTCATGATATCTAAGCTCTTTTTTTGATCACGGCTTTCAGGTAGTCCCACAATTTTTAAATTGTTCCTCCTGGATCTATTTTCCAGGTCAGTTGTTTTTCCAGTGAGATATTTCACATTGTCTTCTATTTTTTCATTTTTTTAGGTTTTGTTTTGTAATTTCTTGGTTTCTCATAAAGTCACTAGCTTCCATCTATTCCATTCCAATTTTTAAAGAACTATTTTCTTCAGTGAACTTTTGAACCCCCTTTTCCATTTGGCTAATTCTGCTTTGTAAAGCATTCTCCTCATTGGCTTTTGTCGCCTCTTTTGTCATTTGAGTTAGTCTTTTTTAAGATGTTAGTTTCTTCAGCATTTTTTTGGGTCTCCTTTAGCAAACTGTATAATTTTTTTGCATCGCTCTCGTTTCTCCTCCCAATTTTTCCTCCACCTCCCTTTCTTGATTTCCAAAGTCCTTTTTGAGATCTTCCATGGCCTGAGACCACTGAATATTTATTTTAGAGGTTTTGGATGCAGAAGCCTTGACTTTTAAGGTCTTCCTCTGATGGTATGCACTGTTCTTCGTCATCCAAAAGGATGGAAGAAAATACCTGTTCACCAAGAAAGTAGCCTTCTATAGTCATTTCTTTTTCCTTCCTTGGGCATTTTCCCAGCCAGTTATTTGACTTTTGAGTTCTTTGTCAAGAGGAGGGTATACTCTGGGGACTTGTAAGTTCTCAGTGCCTCCAAGGTGGCACTATCAAGAGAGAGTTTACTCCTCTCCTAACCTGCAGCCTCATCAGGGAGCAACTACAAGCACTCTTTTCTGCGTGTAGAATTCCCTCTCCAAAGCCTCCACCAGCTCCACCACATCAGCACTCTTCTTCACCCCAGGGCTGCCACTCAAGGCTGAGATCTAGATCAGTTGCTCAATTCTCCCAGGGTCTTTAGGTCAGGGCTCCAACAATGGAAGCTGCCACCACCTGGGGACAGGGCTAGACTGCTACATTCCCTTCTTACACAATTGAAAGTGCTTTCTCACTGACCTTTGAAGCTGTTTTTGGCACTTCTAAGTTTAGGAATCTGGAACCTGCAGCTGCTGCCAGTGGCACCTTTAAGTCCACTCTAGTCCTATCCTTGCCCTGGTGTGGCCAAGGCTGGGGGGCATTCCGCTCTGCACTGGTGCAACAGACCCTTTCCTGTCGGCCTTCCAGGTTGTCTTGAGCTGGAAATCTCTTTCACTCTGTTGTTTTGTGGCTTCTGCTGCTCTAGAATTTGTTTAGAATCATTTTTTACAGGTATTTTATGGGCTGTGGGAGGAGAGCTTCTGGAGGTGCATTCTTCCACTCCGCCATCTTGCCTCCACATAGGTACTTCCTTAAGATATTTCTTACAAACATAAATTTTAAAAAGGGGAAAGAGAGTCAAGCACAAAAAAAAAAAATGTAAAAATTAACTAATCTGTCCCAACATGAAACATAAGTGTAAAAAATGTTTGAAGCATTTGATAAAAAAGTTCTGATTCAGATAACTAGAAAAAAAATGTCAATACAAAAACCTAATGTCTTTGATACTTCAAAAATCTGTGGCTTTACCAGTGTGACTAAGTACTCCTTTATCAATGGACATATATCTTGGTTTACCATCTTCACATGTGGATGCAACTAGAAGAAGAAAAAATCAAATGAAACTAAACTTCTGATGCTATTTCTTCATTCCTCTATGGGAGGAATCCTGGACTTCATCTACCAAATTTCCCCAACTCATCATCCTAAAGCTCACTCCTACCTTTGAAATTGAAAATTAAAAGTACTCTCCATCCTGGGTGCATCCATCTCTGATTTGATGGCTGATGGCTACTCTCACTACTTCCATTAAGAATGGTATACCCTATACCCTACCAGATTGGCTAACATGACAAACAGGAAGATGATAAATGTTGGAGAAGATATGGGAGAGTTGGAACACTAATTCATTATTGGTTGAGCTGTGAGCTGATCCAACCATTCTGGAGGGCAATTTGGAACTATGCCCAAAGGGCTACAAAAATGTGCATATACCCCTTGACCCAGCAATATTGCTTCTAAGACTGTATCCCAAAGTGATCATAGAAATGGGAAAGGGCCCCACATGTACAAAAATATTTATAGCAGCTCTCTTTGTGGTGGCCAAAAACTGGAAATCAAGGGGATGCCCATCAACTGGGGAATGGTTGAACAAGTTGTGGTATATGAGTGTAACAGAATACTACTGTTCTATAAAAAATGATGAACAGAAGACTTCAGATAGGCCTGGAAGGACTTATATGAACTGATGCTGAGTGAAAGGAGTAGAACTTGGGGAACTTTGTACACAGCAACAACCACAGTGTGTGAGGAATTTTTCTGGTAGACTGAGTACTTCATTGCAATGCAAGGACTTAAAAAATTCCCAATGAACTCTTGAGGCAAAATGCCTTCCACATCCAGAGAAAGAACCATGGAATTCGATCGTAAAATGAAGCAGACCATTTTCTTTTGTATTGTTTTGTTTTATGTTTTCTCCCATTCATTTTAATTCTTCCATGCAACATGACTAAGGTGAAAATGTATTTAATAGGAATGCATGTATAGAACTTATATAAGATTGTACACCGTCTCAGGGAGGGAGGGGAAGAGGGGGGGAAAAATCTAAGATATATGGAAGTGACTGTAAAACACTGAAAACAAATAAAATAATTTTTTAAAATGGCACCCTAGCCAGTCTTGATTTATTCATCTCCAGGGTACATGGCATTTTTCCCCACCATGCCCTTTCACGGGAATACCTTCATCTCTATCTACCTATCCCACCTCCAAGCTTCTTGTTATGGTTGTCATTTCCCAAAATAATGTAAGTTCCTTGAGATAAGAGACTTTATTTCTACTAGTATTTGTATTCTCAACACTCAGCACAGTGCCTGGCACACTGCTTATTGAATTCCGAGTATATTTAAAACAAGATTTTTTTTTACTATAGCAACAATATATGCCCCACTTTACTCAAAACAATAAAACTTTGTTTCTCCAACAATTTAGTAACTCTACTATACAAAACACTAACAGAGTTGTGAAAAATTAGAAGTACTATATATTAGTACTACTGATAAAAATGGCCTTTGAAACCAAAGTAAATGCCCAACAATTCAGAAATGAAAAAAAATAACATGGTACATGAAATCTAATATTATTGTACTGTAAGAAAGGACTAATATATTAAGTTCATAGAAGAACCAAAAGACTTCTATGAATTGATGCAGAATACTGATAGTTCCATAAGCAGAATCAAGAAAATATACCCAATGATTACCAGATAAAAAAGTGAAATTCTGAACACTCTATATCATCATAACAACCAACCTTGGCCCTGGATAAGAGTTGAGAAAACAAACTTTCCAATTTTGGGAGGTTAACATAAAACTAGAAGAAAAAAAGATCAGGTTCTTTTTGCAGCTACTAGTTGGGAAAGGATTTCTGAATCAAAGCAGAATAGGTGATTACAAAAGGTAAAAAACATAATTTCATTACATGAAACTGAAAAGCTTTTGCACAATAAAAACCCCACTACAACTAGAGTAAAAAAGTAGTCATTTGGGGAAAATCTTTCTATTTATAATCTTGAATACAAAT
The DNA here is from genome assembly GCA_028658325.1 of Potorous gilbertii. NCBI lineage: Eukaryota > Metazoa > Chordata > Mammalia > Diprotodontia > Potoroidae > Potorous > Potorous gilbertii. The sequence continues at coordinate 578,738,727 of CM053770.1, read as the reverse complement.
ACTGTTGTATGTCCTTCCTTCTCATAGAGGACCCCAACATCCGGAATGTGATGTCATAAGACTTGCAAGTGAATTGGATTTAAGTGAGGCAAGGATGGGCAAAGTCATCAGCCTCACTCTCTTCTCCAGAGCCATCTGGGTCCAGGGGCAACATATAAACCTGGATTACTGGAGATGGTCCTGGATGCAGTAGGAGACCAAGTTTGGCTTTTTTAAGCTAAGGTCTTTCCCAGATCTGAGGCAATGCCCATTCAGTGATTAAAGATAGTTAAGAAATAAGGCAAAGAATGGCCTCTATTATTACCTAGTTCAAAAAAAAAAAATCCATCTGGGAGAGAAAAGACAGTACACAAAGGGGTAAAAGTGGTCAGGTCAGGCATTGGGCAGGAAGAACAACATGAAGTCCTACAAATGCGGAGGGACATAGCAGGGCAGTTGAATAGCCAAGTGCTCCAACTGGTACTCTTAAAATGTCAAGGGAAAGCAAAGATGGCCCAAACATATTAGGTGGAACCCCTATGATGAACCCTCAGGAAAAAAAGGACAAAAGTTACACAAAGAATATGTAGTGATAGATGAGTTTTGATTGATATCATTAGAGGGAATAATTGAGTCAATAAGATTACAAATCCATTTGTGAATTTAAGAATATACTTACATATGATCGGTACATGTAGGCTCATTCAATAGAATAAGTTCAATGAGAGATAGGACTTTTGTTTATTTTGTTGGGTTTTTTTGCCTCCATCACCTATAGTACAGTATCTGATACATACATACAAAGTCCATATTGAACCACCCCTAGGTCTATAGCACAAAGACATCCAAAAAAGGGGAAAAGACCTACACGTACAAAAATATTTATAGAAGCTCTTTTTGTGGTGGCTAAGAATTGGAAATCAAAGAGATTCCAATGGGGAATGCCTACACAAGCTGTGGTATATGACTGTAATGGAATATTATTGTGCTATAAGAAATGACAAGCAGGATTATTTCAGAAAAACCTGGAAACACTTAACATGAACTGATACATCATGAACAGAACCAGAACACTGTACACAGTAACAGCAAAACTGTTTGATGAAGAACTGTGAATGACTTAGTTATTCTCAGTAATACAATAATCAAAGACAATTCCAAAGGACTAATGATGAAGTATATACTATCCGCCTCCAGAGAAAGAACTGATATTGATTGAACACAGACTGAAGCATATTATTTTTACTTTTTTTCTGTTTTTTTCTTTCATTTGAGTCTTCTTGTTCAAAATTACTAGTATGGAAATGTTTTACATAATTGCATGTACATAACCTATCTGACTGTTTACTGTCTTGGGTTAAGGAGAGATTTTGGAACACAAACCTTTAAACACAAATGTTAAAAACTGGAACATTAATAATAAACCTTATAAATTTGCCACATAAAAAAATAACAAAATATAAAAATGTACATTGAATGAACATATAAGCCAAGGATTAGAAATTAAAAATTCTATTCTCAGGCATCATTTTCTTAAGTAGCTGCTCACTTTGCATATCTGCACCTCTCTCTCTTTTTGAAGATTTTGCCAACAATAGGTATCTAGTCATTCTTTCAGTCCTGTTTCTTACACAGATCATTCATTGGTGTTTTCTGGTTTCCTTCCTAATGATATTAGTGCTATCTTTTGTACTCATGTGAATGGTCTGAAGTAGAGAGCAGTTAATAGGTCTGACCAGTCTTTGAAGGCTATCTCTTACATTATGAATAATAACTGACAATTGTCTGCTTTAAGAATTGCCAAATTTTCTTTGCATGTTTTTCTTTATTTGAGCCTCACAATAATCCTTAAATACTGTAAAAATTATCATATATAGCTAAGGAGAAGTTTTTCTGACTCTAAGTCCAGTGCTTTTACTATACCACACTGTCTAAGCATCAGCACCAGACACAAAAAGCAGACTTTTCATTCAGTAACATGTTCCAGAAAACTATGAGATATATTTGTTTTTACTAACATTGTCATTTTCAGTAATTGGACATTCATTAAAAATGTTGTTCATTTATACCTATATGCATGTTTTGGGATGGGAGAGCAATTCTTCAGTAAAGAACAAAGATTTTCTAAAATGAGAGAAATAAGAATAAAACAAATTAATTTGAATTTTACTTGATCTTTCTTAATAATAAAGGGAGCATTATTGGCTTTCCCTCTGACAAATTTTCTGGCAAAGAGCAACAACTGCAACTACTTAATCAATGAAATATTTCATCACCTACAAATTAACTCAACAATCACTTACTGAAATCTATTAACATTATCCTGCTGACAATGAAGGATACAAAAGAAATCCCAAGTCTTAGGTTGAATACAAAAAAAATTTTAAGATATAGTTTCCTTTCCCAGCCTAGATGGGAGAATAAAGATTTCCCAAATGGCAAGATATTACAATTTAGAAGAGAGAAATCAAAGCCTGTAATGGGTTTAGAAGACTCAGTGAATGAAATGGAACTTAGAGCATAAGTTGGTCCTTGAAAGATAAATAACTTAGACAAATGAACTCACGAGTACTATGCAAGACAAATAAAAATTTTATCGACCTAGACTGTACTTGCAAACTTTCTGGATCAAAGGTTACCACAGCATTTGTTATGGAATGTTTTTGGTGTTTATTACTAATGTCCATCATATTTAGAAACGTCTTAATAAAATCCATCTGGACCATATTTATTTCAATTTTTCAGTCTCAAATAGCCTGACTTTACATCAAAGTTAGAGACTTAATAGTATTTTTCATTCTTCTCAATGATGGAATAAAATTTTAACAAAAACGTTTTGCAAACGAAAGACAGCTTGAAGTCAAGAAGATCTGAGTTCAAAACCTACTTCTGACACTAGCTGTGTGATGAAATAAATCACTTAGCCTATGTCTCTGGCAACTAATTAGAACCTAGCTATTAGACATAATCATCCATCGGGAGTTCTCTACATTAAAGAAGTTAGATTTTTCACCTGTCTATTTATTTTCCAAACATTAAGATGAAATAGTTTTTTAATTCATTTTGCAAGTATTTTTTATCCTGAAATTTTAATTTCATAATTCCACAAGGAATTTTTGCTCCAAATTTTCAGGAAGTTTCCACATTAACGTGCTTAAATGATACTGTAAAACAAAGAACAAACACGTTTTAAAAATGACTAAGAAAAAGAAGATTAGTAAAATGAATATGCATCTTAAAAAATTAGAAAAATAAACCTAAAATAAGCACAAAAGAAGAGATATTAAAAATTAGAGGGGAAACATAAATTGGGGAAAAACATAGAAATGATGAATAAAAGTAAAATAAAAGCTGGTTCTTTGAAAAAAACTTACAAAACTGATCAAATCAGAGCCAAGCCAGATGAAATTAAAAGAATAAACAGAACAGATTATGTTCAGTTATGTGTCCCGCCCCCCAAAAAAACTGAGAACACAAAAGAAACAGAGGAATATCTTCAAAAATACAAAATAATCAGGAAAAAAAAGAGATTTTAAATAACCCAATTTCAAAAAAGAAAATGGATCTACCTGTAAAAGAACTGACAAAGATAAAGAAACCCTAAAAATCTATAAAACTTTTCAAGAGTTAGTACTTTACACATTATTGTTATTGAGAAAAAAAATCATCAGAACAGAATCCTTCCGTGAAACAATTTTAATTCTCATACCTAAACCAGGGAAAGAAGAAAACACTTAAAACAACAGGCCTGTATCATTAAAGAGTAATGACTCAAAAACTTCCAACAAAACCCTATCAATCAGACTGACTGCCAGTGATTTGTCCAAGAGCGTTCATTGTGATTTAAATGGCATTTATACCAGTGATGGAAAAGCAGTTCAACTTCAGGAAAGCAATCAACATAATTACAGAAAAAATATTGAATAAAATACAACACTCCTTTATGCTAAAATCCTACCAGGCATTAGCACTGAGGGACCTTTCTTTAACATCATAAAACGCACCTGCCTAAAACCAAAAGCAAGCCTAATAATGCAATGGGGTACACTAGAACCTTTTCCAGTAAATGTGTGAGTGAAGAAAGAATGTCCACTCTCTCCACTATTATTTGATAAAGTTCTGGAAACACTAGCAATAGCAGTAAGGCATATAGAGCTGCAGCAAAGTTCCATGCCACAAAATGAATCCTCAAAATTCAACAGCATTTTTTTTATAGTTTACCTAACAAAACCCAAGAAGCAATAATAAAGGGAAATCACATTCCAAATAATTACAAAACGCATAAAATACCTGGAGATCAACCTCCTGAAACACACAAGACTTGGTAAGAGATCCAATTACAAATCACCCCTTAAAGAATTTTTTTCTAAAAAGTTAAAGAAATATTCAGCCATCATGGCTAATGAGTGCCAATAAAATAAAAATGGCAATGCTATCAAAATTAATTTATGTTTTTAAAGCTATATCAATCAAATTATACAGAGCTTGATAAAATAATAACAAAATCCATTTGAAAAACAAAAGATCTAGACTAGCAAGGGAGGAATGACTAAGCAAACTATGGTACACAAATGTAATGGAACACTGCTTCAAAGGATTTATATGATGAATACAGAGAAGCATGGAAAGATCCATACAAATTGATAGGGAAGAAAGTAAGCTCAAAGAAACAATAAACACAGTAACTACAACAATGGAAATGGAAAGAACACTACACTAAATCAAAAGAAAGTTCAACAAAATTATAAAGCTCAAGTAAGACTTGAATGAAAACATGTAAGACACCACCAAATCTACCCCTTTTATGAAGACACCACCAAATCTACCCCTTTTATGGAAGTGGGAAGTCCATAAGTGTTACACATTGCACATGTTTGCAGACTTTTTTAACATATTGATCAATTATTCTATTTTCCTCACAAGAGAAAAAAACAAAACTATTTTTTGATGGCTCTCAGAAAAGGGAGGGAGATGGATACTTTGGCAGTAAGGTGATGTAAGAAAAAAGAAAATATCAATTAAAAACTTATCTTAAATGATTATGAGATTGCTAGGAATATATCCAAGTGGATTCAAAGGTACAGGTTGGAGCAAACTAAATGCTCTCTTAGGTTTTAGAACTTAGATTCAATGATCCATCCTGCTAATTCTATTTCATATAAAAGTCGTATTTTGTTAAAGAAGATTTGGCAATATATGTAAGACCTAATTCAGTTCAATAAGCATTAACAAATGCCTACTTAAGTACAAGATCCTGGGGATACAAAGATAAATCAATAAACAAACAAAAATTCCTACAGAGCTGTGCTAAGCACTGCCCCTCAAGGAGTTTATAGTTTACTGGGTTTGAGAGAGAACAGCTATATGTATAATTAAGTACAAAATTTTGTGGAATTATACAGAGGGAAAGCATAGATTTTTATGCAATGTTTAAAAAAAAAAGGCATGGAAAGGGGTCAGTCCAGAGAGCACAATGGAAGGGTTTGAAAAAGTAGATTAGGGACATCAAATGATTGAGGTTGACTTAGGTAAATGTTAGGGGTGAACAGTAAGTTTTAGTAAAGGCATACTGCTTACAATTTAGAAGACTCTAAGTGGAATCTTAAGGCAGTAAATTATATCAAGTCCTTCCTAGTAGCAAAGGTAATTAAATTACCAATTTCCTAAGAGGTTGGGGAAGGTCAAGGTGGGGGTTACAAGAGTCAATAAATAGGTAAGAGTCCTGGACCAGGATTTAGCCAGGTCAGCTGTGCCACAGAATTCCATTACTTATGCTGAGAAGATTATTTCCTAATATTGACCAAATTTCAAAATCATATAAACTTTGCCCATTAGTAACATCCAAAATTTCTATTAACTACTTCTATTATTTAACTATTTTTAGTTATGTTGACAATTTGATGATTTCTTTCTACTTTATGAACTAATATCAAAACTTATTATGAACATTACTGTATTCAGAGCACTGTGCTATGCATTCAGGTAAACAAAAACATGATCTGCAACTGCTCTTTTAATTATAGAAAACTTCTGGTTTTGACTCATCTTTGAATACTAATATTCACTCAGTGATAGTCCGTGTAGAGGGGCGAATTTAGATTTGACATAAGGAAAACCTTCGAATTACAACTACTCCTAAGTAGAATGGGCAGTCTTGTAGGTTTTACTTACTCTCATTGGAGGTCTTCAAGCCAAGTAAAAAAGACAACTTTCCCAAAAGCACTTCCATTCCAGGATTGTTTTAAGAATAAAATGAGATAATATTTGTAAAACACTTTGCAAACCTTAACGTGCTATATAAATGTTAGTAGTAGCTGCTAGTAGTGATGGTGGTGGTATACCAATGACAGAGATAGGAATTTTTTTCTGGAATAGATTGGAATAGATGGCCTCTATTTTGAGATTCTGCACCTGTGGGGTAGTACCTGTATTGAAATATTTGGAGGTTTCATTAAGGTGGAGGGACTTCAGTTGCATTTTAAATTATAAGTAGCATATACATAGATTTAAAGGAAGAATTAGAGCATCCTAGGCAATAATAAATAACAGTCCCCTGAATCATTTGGCAATTCAAGTTTTGCAAAGCTCTCTATATTCTCATCTATTGTTCAACGTAGCCCAAACAGTATCTTTATCTACTTGTGTTTAGGTCTACAGGAAAGCTGTATTCCTCCCAATGATGTATAATCTGCAGATTTGAGTTTGCCATCTATGACTTAACCAAAACATGGGATTTAAATGTTACAGTGAGTAACTCCATTGGAAATATTTTCAAGTAGACTTTGAACCAACTTTGTTTAAGCCCATCCAGCCAGCTCCAAATTCATCAAAGTGTACTGTATCACCTAAGCTACATCTCTGCATCTTTGTAGTAAGAGGAACAAAAAGGAAGAGAAAGGTAGGAATGTTGTGCATACCTGTAATTCCTGCCACTGAGAAGGGTAAAACTGTTAGATCACTTGAGTTTCAAGAGTTCTAAACTGCAGCAGCAAGACTAAAACTGATCAGATCTTCTCATTATGTCCAATGACAGAAAGAGAGACAGAGAGAGTGTGTGTGTGTGTGCGCACGCGCGCGCTGGGGGAAAGGCAGGGGGAAGATGTGGACACTAGGATATCTCAGAAGCGACAATATTGCCATACCAACTAGCAATGGCATCAGACCTCAGAGTGAGCTGCATTCCCAATCTATGTATGATAGGAAGATCCAGACTTTGTGAAATGCTTTGCTAAAATCTAGGTAAACTATATAGCATCCTCTTAATCTATGAGTCTAGTAACCCTGTCAAAAAAATAAGACTAATCAAGCAAGGCCTGTTCTTGAAGTTATGCTGGCTCTGATGCCTATGCAGGACAAATGTTCTTCCTTCCTTTTCAAAGAGGATCAATGACATCATAGGGTGATGTCTTGACTTGCTCAAGAACTGGACTGAGGTGAAGCAAAGTTGTACAAAGTCATCAACCTCATTCTCATTTCAACAGTCATCCATATCCAGCGGCCCAGGATGCAGCAAATAATCTTATCTTCTATGTCTGACAAAGCTCTAACCACTGTATGATGCCTACTTCAGCCACTTTCATGGCTTTTGAAAGAAATGGTTGTCATTGGCCCATTCCACCAGGGGACAGCTTCACGTGCTTGGAGTAGACATAGTCCTAACTCATTGATGGTGAAGTTTCAAGACCTCAGTGGTAAATCACAAAAATCACAGAATTTCCAAGTTACAGGGAACCCCGATGGTTATGTAGTCCTCCTATTCTAATGTCAGTGGTCACCTAGTCCCTCATTTGAACAGAACAATCCCTCTCCAAGAGAGTGAGAGAACTTAGTACTTCCAGAGGAAGCTTCCCACTTTGGAATTTTTCCTAAGCCTAAATCTGCTTGCCACTTTTACCTATTGCTTCTGGTTCTGGCTTCTGGAACCAAACAGAACAAATTTAAGCTCACTTTCAAATATTTGAAAATAGCGATCATGTATCCCACATCTTTTCTTCTCCCAGTTCCTTCAACTGATCTTTATGTCATGAATTCAAGGTCCTTCACCATCCTGGTTGCTGTCCTCCACTGATTATTAACATTCCTTCATAAACTACAGGGCCTCGAATTAAACAATACTCCAGATGTGATGTGACCAAGACAGAAGGCAAATGAATTAAGCAGTCCAAGGTACAAACTCAATATATACAGTTCAAAATAATGTTTGGCTTTTCGGCTGCTGAAACACACTGCTAACTCATACTGAACTTGAAGCCCACTAAACCCCATCCCAAGACTGCTAAGTCTCCTCTCATCACAGACTTATGAAATTGATTCTATTAATTTTTTAAAATCAAGTCTAAGATTTCATATTTATTCTACTTCAATTTTATCTTATTAGGTTTAGTACACTGTACTAGCTTATAGAAATCTTACTGGACACTGAATCTATCATTCAGTTCTTTGGCTATCCCTCCCAGATTTGTGTCATCTGAAAATCATGTCATCCATGCCTTTATCCATGTCAATGATAAACATGTTAAATAGCACAGAGCTAAGCACAGATCCTTGGGGCATTCCAATAGAGACCTCTAGGATATTTTACAATGAACTAATAAATATTCTATGAGATTATCCTTTCTTATCAGTTCCAAATCCATCTAGTCCTAATTCCTCTATCTTTCCCCACAAAAATGCTTTCCCCACAAGAATGATCCAGCATTCCCTGGACCTACCAATTTAATATCACTGTTGAAAAAGAAAAGGTGAGTCTGGTGTTATCTGTTCTTGAAGTCATGGTGACTATTTATAATTAGTGTTTCCTTTCTTACAAGTGACCCATGAGATCCTTTACTATTATCTATGATCTTATTATGCTATCATCTCCTTAATATTCATACTAGAATTTTTCCAGGACTCAAAGTAAAGCTCACTGATCTATCATTTTTAGACTCAAAATTCTTCCTTTTCCTGTGATCCAAAATATAAATATATATCATTTACGAGTTTTTTGAGTGTCAATCTTACTTTGCATAAAATTAGTTTCCAGAAGATAGGGACTAAAGTAATAGAAAAAAAACACTGAACTGTAAGACAAAGAATCTCAAAGTTGGAAAGCAGTTCAGAAGTCACCTAGTCCAACCCATACCTGAGACAAAAGATCTATTACTTTGGACAAGCGACTTCCCTTCTGGGCTTATTTTACAGGGGTATTATGAGTTTACAATTAAGTTAAAATGTGAAAGCTACAATGTAAAAAAGCTATAAAAAGTTCCGTCTCAGAAAGTCATGTCATGCAAATTATTTTCACCTAACTAAACTTACCTATACTCTTCTATGGTTTATGTTCATTGTGGTAGAAAATTATTAAATGACTAAGAAAAACCATTTTGTCATGAGATCAGTCTCTAATTCAATGGGTCATGATTTTCTCCAAATCACTTCCACTCACTCAATAAATATATATATGTATATATGCATATATATGCATGTATATTATATATGTATACACACATGTATAACATGTGTATGTGTGTACACACATATTTTGGCAAGGCAATCAGGATTAAATGACTTTCCCAGGGTCACACAGTATGTGTCAAGTATCTAAGGCTGAATTTGAATTGAGGACCTCCTGATTCCAGGGCTGATATCACTTAAGGGCTCCACCCAACGAATATCTGAGTACCTGTAAGCAATCTTACATTCTATGCAGCTTGTTCTTCCTTCCCTATAATTACTATATTGCAATACTTCATCAAACTACCTGTGGAAGGCATAGGGCATCATTAACCTAGAGAGAATATTAGAGGAGTATGACAGTTCTCTTCAAATATCAGCAGGGCAGCCAATCATGTGAATGGAGTAGGGATTGTAATTGTTCCGTTTGGCAGGCAGAAGTTACAAAGAAGCTAACAGGCTTGATGTCAGGAAAAACTTCCTAATAATTAAACCAGTCCACAACGTGTAACATGATACCCTGAGAAGTGGTGGCTTCCCTTCATTGGAGATCTTCAGGAAGAGGCTGTACTTGTGGAATATGTTACAGGGGGATTACTTTTGTACATGGATTACACTGGATAACCGCTGAGGGAGGTCTCTAAAATCTTTCAGATTCTATAATTCTGTGATTATGAGCACTCACACAGTTACCCTGGTAAAGGGTGACTGAAAATGTAGGTACAGAGTTGAATATTATTCTCCCTACTATATACTAAAGTTTATCTGATAAACATCTAAGCATCTATTATGTCCAAAATACCATCTGAGGCACTGTGGGGAGATGCAAAATAGCAAATATAATCAAATCATTTATAATTAATCAGGGAAATAACATACCTAACACAAAAATATATAGTCATTCAGATATGTCTGGAGTAATTTTGACAATATGTTCTCCTATTTGTCATAGATTCATTAAATTATCCAGTCACCCATTTACAAAATTATTCATATGGAACTATCCAAGTGCCAAAGATGTACTACAAGCAAGAGGCACTATCACTTTATCAGAATTGAAAGGGATCTCAGCCACTATTTAGCACACCTGTGTCTGAACAAATACCCACTCTATAAAATACTAACCTCTGCTTGAAAGACAACTAGTTAAGGATTCCCACTATTTCCATTCTACTTTATCACTGTTACTAAACTAAATTAAAAATAAGTTTTTATCTAGCTGAAGTCTGCCTCTCTGTAACTTCCAACAATTATTAACGATGGTTCTGCCCTTTAAAGCCAAGCAGAAAAAAATGTAATCCCTCTTCAATATGACAATCTTTAAAATACCTAGAGACGTTTGACATGCGCTCCATCCCCCCAAAAAATTATTTAATATACACACTAACTATACCCTCAGTTCCTTCACCCAATGTTCATATATCATAAATGCAATGCCCTTTCTGGTGTCCTTCTTACTAGACATTCTCCCCCATTTATCAATAGCTATCCTAAAATATAGTGCCCAACAAAATTATTTAAATATCCATAAACTGACAAAGTCACATAGGAATTATACAAATATAACTAGAAAATTATTTTTACAGAAATAAGCTAAGAAACAAGAAATATTCATATTTATGCCAAGGCTGCACAAATCAAGTAGTGGGAGCCATCTCCAGACATCCTGATCTACATCCTACTATATTAAGATGACTCCAGAGGAGAAAATGAGGCTAGTGACTTTGCTCGGCCTTTCCTCACTTAAATCCAATTTACATGCTAGTCATGGCGTCACTTTCCATGATGTCATGATCCTCTTCCAAAACTAAGGACATACAACAGTACAAATATAGTAAAAATCATTTGTACTATAAAAGTATAGACACATACCAATCTATTTTTTTAAATCAAGAACTGTTAATTTCATTGGAGTAAGGAACTCAACTTCTTTTCCTAATAAATAATGATAACTGCTCTACAAGTTATACAGTCCTAGAAAGTTGCCAGAAATATATCCATAAACCCTGCCATAACAATACTACACACACCTCCCCAAAAAGGTAAGAAACAGAAAAGAATCTCTAAGTACCAAACATATTTACAGCACTGTCAACTAGAGAATAGATGAATAATACTGCTATATAGATGAAATGGAATGAATGTTATTTTGACATAAATAATAAAATGGACTCAGAGAAGCCTGGGAAGAGATGTATGAACTGTGAGTACCTTCACACCTTGCACAATGACTATAGGGACTTAATGTAAAGCAACTTGGAAAGATATTAGAACTCTGATCATAGAAGTTACCAATTAAGTAATCATGACATCCCAACTTTTGACAGAAAAATGAGCCATCAGAGCAGGTTGCGGGGTTTACAGCTGACTACAGCTACAGGTCCAGGTAGTCTATAGATACCTGGTAACAGTAATTATCCAAAGCAAGACACAAACTTAGGTCTTCCTGGCACAGTCAAACTCCAATAGAAAGGAACCCCAGAGAAGGCATATTAACTTAGAAAATCATAATTTATCATTATCTTGTATTATAGTTTTATTACTTTATGTTAGACATTTCCCTACTACATTTTAATCTGGTTCATCTGTACTTTGGAAGTGTGAGTGCAATGAGTCTGACACCTCAGCTTCACACCATACTGCCTTATTAAAAAAAAAAAAAAGGCAATCCCAAATATAAGGGACAAGGACTGAATCCAAAGACTGAACTTGTGATTTTCATTGACATAGGGGAATCCCAAGGAATAGCTCAGGGGAGGAAAGCTCCCTCTACTAATGAAGATCAATAGCTTGTTAATTCATATACTCTTAGAGCAGCAGTTCTTCAACTTCCTGGTTTCAGAACTCCGTTACAGTCTCAAAATTGCTGAGGAGCCCAAAGAACTTTTGTTTATGAGTTATACCCATTGATATTTAACTTAATACAAATTAAAACTAATTAAAATTGCAAAATACTTCTTAATTCATAAAAATAATAAACTTTTACTATGCTAACATAAATAACATTTTATGAAAAATGATTTGCCCCAAATTAGTAAGAAAAAGTGGTATTCTTTTGCATTTTTGTAAATCTCTTTAATATATGGCTTAGCAGAAAAAATAGCTGGATTCTCCTATCTGCTTCTGCATTCAATCTGTTTCAATGCTGTTTTGGTTGAAGTATGTAGTATATGAACAAAGTCTAGCCTCCACACAATTATGTGGTTTAAGACAGGAGAAATATTTTTGTTGTTTTACAGTATAGCCCTTGGTAAAGGTACTGGAGTGGTTATATGAACACTATCCAGTTTTTTGTTATTGTTGTTCAGTCATTTCAGTCATGTCAACTCTTTATGACCCCAGTTGGGGTTTTCTTGGCAGAGACAGTGGAATGATTTGCCATTTCCTTCTCTAGCTCATTTTACAGATGAGGACACTGATTCAGTTAAGTGACTTGTCCAAGGTCACACAGCAAGTAAGAGTACGAAATCAAATTTAAACTCACAAAAATGAGCCTTTCTTGACTCCCAGATTGGAACTGCATCACCTAGATGCCCAGATCTATTTTAATGGCCTTTAATTGTGGATATTCTTCTTTGATACTACTCCAAAACCTGACAAATGGTAGATTTTTCAACAACAGCTTAGTTGAAATGTGGAATATAAAACCTTATCAATTAACTCTTCCTAAAATTCACTGATCTAGTTTCACTTTGAGTGGATCTTTTTACCCATGTGTGATTTTGTAACAAGGTATTGGTCATTTGGAGAATATAGATTCACTAAGGATGCAAATCTTCCATATTATATGATAAAATGCCCCCCGATCAAAATCATTAATATCACCAGTGATCTCATCAGAAAAACCCTTAAGTATCAGTCAGACATTAAACTCAAAGGTGGCATATATAAATTTCTCAAAATTCTGATTTTCACTTGAAGGTTCAAGTTTTATCATTGCCAAATGTCAGTTATTTTCCATGAAGTGACAGACTTATTTTATTCATTTTCAAAAAAATATATGTCAAATACCTAAGTCTGAATAACCCTAGCTTGTCTGTCAGTTATTCTTTCAAGCAAAAATGGTAATTCCTCAAAATAACAGCCAGGTCAGCTTGCAACTCAAGAGCACCAGTGCTTTTACTCAAGAGAAGCACAGTACACTTTGATATGCAGAAGTGTTCAATGCGTACATCACACAGAAAATTTTAAAAATGTGTACTCAAAGGGCAAGATGATGTACTAAAACTAAATAATTGCATTGCTTCATCAGGGAAATTAGTGGGGGTTTTTAAACTACAGGTGAATGGCTGTGAAGAACTCAATGACTGGTAGGTACAACTTGGGGCTAGTGTGGCAGCAGTTTTATCTACCACTGCTTTTGCACTACAACTGTAAATGTCTTCACATCTATTCCAGGGAAAACCATGAGATTCAAAAGTTATTCAAAGTTTTGACTGCTTCAACACCTTTTGTGTTTGTAACCAAGCACTCACATAAAATGAGATTTTCAAAAATTAGTTGGTTCTGATACAAGTCAAATACAAGCAAAACAAGTCAAATATAAGCAAAACAGCAAAATCTGAAAGAAAAAGTACAATTCTGTAGAAAAGATATTAGCTCAGTGTTCATATCTGAAGCTAAATCTTTAATTCACAGGATATTTAACCTCTGGGAAACCCCACTCTATGTTCATGAATGACAGTGAATGAAGAGCACTTCTCTACAATAATAATCTCTATTAATATAAAATGTAAAGCTTTTATGAAAACAAAATCAATGCAGTTGGAATTTTCAAAAATTATACTCTTTGGAAAAGAAATGTTTGCACTAAATATTTCTGACAAAACTAATATCCAAAATCTATAGGGAATAAACACAAATACAAGTTTACTAGCCATTTACCAACAGACAAGTGCTCATCTATTGATAAGATTAATGAATACCCTGAGATGGTAGCATTTTTCAAATTCATACTGTATATATCCATTGGGCTAGGATGAATTACATAATTATAACTTTAAATAGTTCAAGTTCAAATACATGTGATCACTTCAAGGGATTAATTATTTGCATTAATCAGGACCTAGGTGTGCATAATATTGATTACCACCTGAAAAAATGTGTCTGACTTCACACCAATACAATTAGTAAAGAATTAAAAGATGAGAAAATTTGCTGTAAAATGTGCTATGGAAATAGAAGAATACTCATTCACTGCTGAAGCAACTATGAACTGGTTCAATTGTTCAAGTGAACAAGTTGAAATTATGAAAGAAAAGTAACTCAATTGTTTAGAACCTTTTAAACCCAAAATCTCCACTTCTGTCACTAGATGCTAAAGAGATCACTGACAGCAAGAAATGACTGATATGTAGGAAAATGTTTACATTAACATTGTAAAAACAGTAAACAAACCATATGCCCAGTAAGAGGTCTTCAACCGAGCTAGGAGACTACTTCTCAGGTGTGTTAATAGGGGAGGATGCCTTTCCAGTATGACCACTGAGGATCCTTAGGATTGGAAAAAACCTTAAAATTCTATGAATACTTTGGGGGGAGGGGGGTAACAAAGTACTATATGAATGCAGTTATTACTGAATCACAAAAGTGAAAAACAGTCCAGAGACATGGGAAACTTGTATGAAGGGATAAACAAGGAAAAGCAAAGCCAAAAGTACAGTATTCACAATGACCACTGGATGAAAATAAAACAGAAACACTGATCAAACTTGTCCCATATAACCAAAGTTAATTGAGTATAACCTTCCTTTCTGTTCATACTTTATTGATGAGTTTGTTTGGATGTTTCTAGAAAATATCTTCTGTATCAAAACAAAATTTATCAATAAATTTAATTTTTTTAAAAAAAGAGCCATGCGTAGGGCAGCTAGGTGGCAAAGTAAATAGAGCAGTAGCCCTAAAGTCAGAAGGACCTGAGTTCAAGTTTGACCTCAGGCACTTACTAGGCAAGTCACTTAACCTCACTGCCTAAAAAAAAAAAAAAAGCGATTCTCAATAGATAAGCAAGTCCAAGGATATCAACAATTATAAAAAGGTGAATTGAAAATTCAAAACAAAATAGATTACTCCAAACCAAACAACTCAGATTGTTCCCCTTACATACAGCAAATTAGAAAAAAATAACAAAAGATGGTAATGGACAAAGGGAAGACAAGCACATTAATAAAAACATTACTAACAGATCTGAAAAATGATCCAACCGTTCTATAAAACATTTTGAAACTGTGTTTTTAAAAAAAGGGGACTAAAAACATTGCACATATACTGAAACCCAAAGATGCTACCACTAAACTTCTACATGAAGGAGGACAAAAAATTAGAAATGTTCCATATATGCCTAAATATGGAATACAATACTTTTTGGGGCAAAAAAGAATTGAAAGCAAAATAGGTATCCAACTGGGAGAAGGCTAAATAAATAAACTGTGATATATAAATGTAAGAGAATAATACTGTGGCATAAGAAACAATGAATATGTGAAGAATTCAGAAGAACATGGGACTCAAAAAGTGGTACCTCAAAAAGTAGACATTAATAATTTGTTATCAACTTGGAAGAACAATATTAAACATTTATCAGACACTGTACTAAGCATTAAGGATATAAAAAAGCAAAAAAAGCTTATCTTCAAGACATATTCTAAGAAGGGAGATAATTTAGATATCAATAGGTACATACAAGTACATGCTATTCCACATGTACAGAAAGTAACTTTATAGAACTGATGCAGTGAAGTAAAGAGAATCCGGAACAACATATACATTGCAGATATGGGTATAATTATAGCAAAAAACAGCACCTGCTCTCAAGGAGCTCTCACTCAAATCAGGGAGATACGCAAACAATCACATACAAACAAGAAATATGAAAGATATACTGGAGATAATCACAGAAGGAAGGCACTAGCTAGCCCCAAAAAAGCAGTTTCACATAAGGCTAAATTGTGTGACATCTTGTATAAATTAATTCAGAAACCAGATTTAGTTTCAGTAAGGTTAAAAGGACCATGGGCCTCCAATCTAAAACAATACTTCTCAACCTTCAAAAATTAGCTTTTTGTTAGGAAGAAGAATTACACAGATTAAGTACAAAGCTTATTTAATATTTTAAAGGCTAATCAGGTCAATAAATAAATATTCATATTCCTTTTTTGAAATGAGAATGAGATGAGATTTGCCTAAAAATCTACAGGGTTACAAAGTGGTGAAAGGAAAGTGGTAATTGAGATAGTCAGAACTACAAAATCTCACAAAAAAAATCAATTTAATGGCACCAATTCTTTTAAGAAAGTCAAGGGAGTGTTGATCATCAGAATTTAATTTTAACAAATAAGTGTTCATTTAATAACTTCTATTCATAGTTGACAATAGGTTGCAATACATTTCTCAAACAAGTATCACCATCAAGCCTTAAGGAAGTCAATGGTTATCACTGGGGTAAGACCTAATGAGTGGGCAATAATAACAGAAAAAAGAAAAAAGAAAAAAACTTGAAAACTCTAAGAAAAAAAATTTGAAAACTCTAAGAAAAACAGCAGAAAGCAAAAAAGGAGAGAATAATGTGCTACCAACTCACAAAGTGAAAATTAAGCCAGACTGCCTACCTCAGGCCTATCATTTCAACTAATCTTGTTAATATTTTAAAAAGCCTCCCCTTTTCTAATATGAACTTTTCAAAAATGTATTCAGTAGTCTGCTAGATTGGATCCTTGCTTTATAACTCCTAAATAACATAAGCTGTTCGAAACTATAAAGAAACAAGACAAAAATGATCCTGATACTTAAACCAGGAAGATAATGCAAAGAAAACTCATATCACTAATTAATATAGAAGAAAACATAAAATAGGCGATGAGGCTACAGCAATATATTTACAAAAAATATTCAATGACCCAGGTGGTTTATCAATGAACAAACATATATTAAGCACCTACAAATGCAAAGAGAGTTCAAAAATTAAGGACTCACAGCTTTCATGAGATGTGGAGTACAGATTTATACTAAAAACCCTATTGTTTAACCTTTAACCCTAGGAACCCTCTACTTGGTATAGATTCTATGGAAGGTCGGTGACAGAAACATCTCATATATATGTTTTTCTTTTACATTCCAACTCAGCATACCCTAAGACAAAGTGGTTAAGTGTTGAGTAATTTAAAACTTAAAAAGTCACAAAATTTGATGGTTGAGAAGATAAAGAGTAATATAAAGTCTAGTTGATGTTATCTTCACATCTTTCCTGTCACTTGTCTCCACTTACATGGCCAGCATCCTAGCCCAGGCCCCCATCCAAGTTCAAGTCCTGCTTACCTCACAGGCTGAACTCCTAATTGGCTTCTCTGCCCCCATCTCTTCCCTCTCCCATCCATCCTCTCCACTCAGTTGCCAAATAACCCTAAAATACAGGTGTGACCACGCCACTCTCGCTCAATAAACTAAAGGAGCTCATTATTACTTGTAGACTCAAGTACAAACTCCTCTGGCATTTAAAGTCCTTCACAAGATAGCTCCAACCCACAGCCCACCTATACATGACTCCCCTTCCTATACTCTTCAAATACAGTCAAAATGGCCTTCATGCTGTTCTGCACAGGCTGTTCCATCTCTCATCTGTATCCTCTGCAAAAGTTATACCCAGAATCCCAAGTTTCCTTCAATATTCAGCATAAATACCACCCACTACCTAAGGCCTCCCTGATTCTCCCCAGCTACTAGGACCTCGTTACCTAATATTTATTTTGTGGATATTTTTATTTGTACATGACATCCTCCACCAATGGATTCTAAGCTCCTTGAGGAAGTGTTTCATGGGTGTGTGTGTGTGTGTGTGTGTGTGTGTGTGTGTGTGTGATTTTAACTGTTTTAGTCACAACAGCTGTTAGCACAGGGTCTGCCATACGGGAGGGAAGAAGGAAATAAGCATTTATATAGTACCTACTATGTGTCAAGGCACTGTGCTAAGCAATTTTACAAATATCTGACTCTCAAAACCCTTCCAACAACAGCAATCCCATTCTACAGTTGAGGAAATTAAGACAAATAGAAGCTAAATGATTTGTTTTCTTGACTTGAGACCCAGTCTCTGACCACTGAACCACTTAGTTGATTTGAAACAGGAGGCACTAAATAAGTGCTTGCTGACTTGCTGACATCTCCTAGCATAGTGTCTGAGACATCAGCATTTAATACATTTAACTAATCAACTTTAGAGTTTTGTGCTGTATATTTATTTTTTAATATTAAAAAAGGGCAAAGTTGTGCTATATTAGATATGCCAGAATACAGTCACTATTTTCTCTCAAATTACCGACTTATTACAATACAAATGCTTTTGTTGTTGTTTAGTGGTTTTCTCAGTGACCAGTTTTTCAGTTTCTTCATGACCTCACTGGGGTTTTCCTGACAGATAGTAGGGTGGTTTGCCATTTCCTTCTGCAGTTCATTTTACAGATGGGAACTGAGGCAAACAGGGTTAAGTGACTTGGGTCAAGGTCATGTAGCTAGTATGTGAGGCCAGATTTGAACTTATGAACATGAGTCTTCCTGATTTGTAACGTCCAGTGTTCTATCCACTGCATCATCTAGCTAGAAAGATCCTATACAGGCAAAGGATTAAGGATTTACATTTTGAGCTTTCTTTAGAACTGTCAGGTGTTACAACAAACAAAAAAAAAAATTATTTATCTTTCTTCTCAGATGTTCCTCAATTTTCTTTTCCCAACTTGGTTCCACTTTATTTTCTAATTCTAATGCACTTTTCACGTAACATTGGTGAAGATGAGTTACTGTCTTTTTTCCCCTACTGAACTGTAAACTCCTTTAGAGAAGGAGGTTATTGCTATTCGAACTGAAAGGGCTAACTTTTGAGGTCATCTCCCTCATTTTTCGGATGAAGAAAGAAGCTCAGGGGAAGTGACTTTAAGGTCACACACAGCAAGTTTGTATCAGAGCCAGGACCTGCACCCATGTTCTCTAATTCCAAATCCAGGACGAAACTTCTATGCAAGTGATTAACTCAAAATTCTGTATACCATAGGTGCTAGAAAATAAGTTTATTACATTCTACATTGGTCTACCACATTACAATATTTGTAGGGAATTACAATAAATTCCTTTGTAACTTGCCACAGCCACTAGCACCAGAGGGAGTTTGTCAAATGTTAGTTATTTTGTTACATACTATCTGCATCTCACCTGTAATCTCGAGGACTCAGAAAACTTTATTACTATTGCCTAAACTCTTTATTACTATTGCCTAAACTTTATCTTCCTCTCCCCGCTTCCATACAATGGCAAAACAAATTCCAACTAGTTTTAAACATGTAGTATCAATATATCCCCTGAGTTTTTGACAGAATCTGCACTGCTAATGATTTTAGCTTTTTCAGAAAACAGTTTCAATAATTAAACAATGAATTCATGATTAAAACCTTTATTAATAAAGAATAATCAACTGACAGAATTTGGTGCTTCAGTTTCCTCACCTGTGAAAATGGGAAACTAGATTAAAGTATTTTAGTATCCTCTGTATGTTACAAAGCTTACACACATGAAATGGTATATAAATACAAAGCAACAGAACCAGGAAGTCCAATATGCGATGACAGTAATATAGTTAAGCTTCAGAATCAAGCTTCGGAATCAATTCCACATCACATAGACTAGAATGAGCCCTTATAGCCTTAATTTTTTTTATCCAGTTATCGGTTCAAGAGCAAAACTCTGACAACTTCAAAAAATGATGTTATTTAACAATTCTATGTACAGGATTATACATTTACAAAATGGTTTTCTGATCATTTCAGTTTATACAAACCATTACACAATGCTTTTCCACTTAAAAGATAATACTGGTTATGGTATTTCTCAAATGGAAGCCATCCAATATATCATGTCATAAATGCTTAAACCACAACAGAGTCACTGTATCATCTCTTCATAATTCCGATATAATTGGAATTCCCTGGTCAAGTACACCTATTTCTGAACACACTTTTAAACATTAGCACAATCCCACAACATCACTGTTTTAAAAATACACTTAACTACTCTGATACAGTAATAGTTGCATTATCAGCTATTCATAGGCTGGAAAACATGCCATGTAGTACTACAGTACTTAAGCAGCATTTTGAAACAAAGTCAAATGTTGGCATAACTGTCACTCACAGTAGGATCAAATCCACCCAAAGCCTCCTGCAACGCATTCATTAAGGTTCAACACATATTCAGTTTTCTACCCAACTAGAATTTCCGAAGTTTCATTGGTATGTAAGAAAATGCACCCAGATGTACATCCAACTTGTAAAGGACTACCAATCAAATAGTCCTCTTTCCAAAGGTTCACAGAGAAAAGCTGGAACTCATTTTTGTTCCATTTCTTAAATTACCAAAAGGCAGCTATTTAAAAACAGTCTATCCAAACTGATTTGAGATTGACAGAATTTTCATTATCCTTTGTACTATTTACCTGACATGTAAAGCAGCCAAGGCTGGCTCTCTCCAAATCAAAGATGAAGTGAAAAATTAGAGGTTGGAAGTTCCTTTTCATTACAAGGAATACTTTTGAAGTACGTAGAAAAATTTATCTACACAAGAATGAAAACTATATAGAGGGATAGTCTTTCTTCACTGTATATAAAAAACCAGTACTATTAAAAAAATGTTTTTTCCACTGCTACTGTTATTTAAAATATTTTAATGACTCCAGGTTTAAAACAAACTAAACTCTACCTTCCTCTCAAGATTCTGTATAGTATTTTAGCATAAATGCAGAAACCAATAATAGGCATGTTATTTCATTATACAGAAGGTTGAGTGTTCACACAAGGACACCTATGAATTAATAATCACTCGTTGACAAATGTCAAGATTTTCAACAAAGCTAATACTTCTCAAAACAATGCATGGATATTGGTATGTCACACTATAGAAATCGGAAATTAAAAGGGAAGATGGGCACAAAATTTTTTAAAGACACTGTCAATTATAAGGATACAACTGGGAACTTTGATAAAAACTAACAAAGCAGAAATAACTGCAGATTGACTACTCAAAGGCAAAACAAGGAAATGAATGTGGGGAAAAAAAAGACAAGAACTACTCTTGAGAAAAGAAAACCTAAGTTTAAACTGGAAACTACTTAAATTTAGGAAAAAAATCCAGTGACTAGACAATTTTTGCAGAAAGAAAGGCATTTTTAGATTATATCAAATGAATCTCATTGTATTATAGCATAAAGGTCTTGGCAAATGTTAGCCATTAATCTTTAACACAAAGGATATTCAAATCCAAACAAATGTAATACAATCTCTTCCACTGGGAAGGAAAGGAGTAATTTACTTTATGCCCAATTATTTAACCTAAGGGCCAATGAGGATGATGCAGAATAGGTCAGAATTCCATCTATCAAGTCACATTTCTCACGAAGTCTTGCACCAACCCGGAAAAAAAGGCGTCTATGGACACAAGACAGGCTTAGAAATGGCTTTTTAAAAAAGCTCCAATGAATGAGACCCCACATCATGGTTTATTCTCCTACACAATTGGAGAAATAGAAGAAAAAACACCACCCAGTCATGCTTCCTTTTTCTGCCACCGAAGACTTAAATATTTTAAAAACTGTCTATCTAATGCCTTCCATTGGCGGTGGAGGGATAATCTGGTCTCTATTTTATTGATTACACATAAGGAAGAAAGGGGGGGAAGCAGCTGCTGCAATGCAACACTAGCTGACACACAGAAAGGGGAGAAAACCGACACATCCCAGCCCAAGTCTCCCTCAAACAGAGCGGCGATTTCAGCCTTGTATCGAAGGGTGGTTGGTTTTTTTTAAAAGGGGGGGTGGGGGGATCCAGAAGAAAATTAACTCTTCTCCCCTCCCCCAATTTTGCCATCTCACATTTGGATTGTACACCTTTTACACCCCGTCACACACAGCCCCTTTTATTTACCTCTTTGGACTTGCTACCTTTTCAAACTTAATACCTGCAACAATAACACGTCTTTTAAACCCGAAGCGCACGGACCCCCCGGTGGAAAAGATGACCACCCAACTGTCTTCTTTCCCACCGACCACGCAGGTCACCACAGAGACCGCTCTCCCTCCCCGGCCCCCCCACCTCGGGTGAGGGCATAAAGGCTGAGGAGGGGATGGATCAGGAAAAGGGGAGAGCCAGAGGTGCATAAAGAAAAATGGGGGAAGGGGAGGGAAGAGAGGGGGAAAGGCGGCCGAGGGGAGAGGCTGGAGAAAGAACGCCGAGAGCAGGGGAAGCCCCTCGGGAGAGGGGCGGGGGGAGCGGCCCGGGCGGGGGGCGGGGGAGGTGACGGCGCACGGCGCGGGCCCCCCGACCCCCCGGGGCTCCCCTCACCTCATGGTGCCGGGCGGTGCGGAGGCTTCCCCGGCCGGAGGAGGGAGAGCGGGCGAGGACGGCGCGGCGCGGAGCGGGGTGGGGCGGGAGCCGGGCTCCGGAGACGAGCGGCGAGCGGCGAGCGGCGGCGTCCGGGGTCGGCGGGCTCTGGCGCGGCGGGGGACCAGCTACTCCATCCTCTCCCGGGGCACAAAGCCGAGGCGCCCGCGGCCGGCCGGGAGCGTGAGTGCGAGTGTGAGTGCGCGTGTGTCTGAGAGAAGGGGCGCGCGTGTGCGTGTGTGAGAGAAAGAGGCTGGGGAAGGGGGAGGGCGGAGAGGCGGACAGCGGGGCGCCGGGGCCCCCGGCCTCCCTCCCTCCTCCGACGGGCGCGGGGACCCTCGAGCCCGCCGGCCTCGCGCCGCCGCTGGAGAAGCCGGTCTGGAAACGACGACGCCGCCAGCAGGCAGGCTCCCGCTCCGCTCCGCTCCCGCCGCCGCCACCGAGGCCGTGTGCAACCGGCAGCAGCAGGAGGAGGAGGAGGAGGAGGATCAGGATCGCCGCCGCGAGGAGCCCGGGGAGGGGGCGGGGCGCGAGGCGAAGGAGCACGCACGCGCCAGCCCAACCCGGGGGAGGAGGGCTAGCGCCGAGAGGCGGCTGCGGAGGGGTGGGCAGGGGGAGGCGGGGAGAGGGCAAGGGCTGGTGGGAGAGCGCCGGCCCCCGCCCCTCCCCCCGCGCCGGCCCCCGCCCCTCCCCCCGCGCCGGCCCGGCCTCTCCCTTCCCTCCGCTCCTCTCCCCTGCAGCGGGAGTGGGGAGGGGCCTCGAGGCTGGGAGAGAGGGAGAAGGCTGCGCTGGATGATTAAAGATTCTTTGTTGGGATTCCTCCCTCCTTCTCTTCGACGTCGCCTTTCTTCTTTTGGGGGAGTGGGGGACGCTAGCCCTTGAGGCTGCCCTGCCCAAGAAGCCTCTGCCTCCTTTGCGGGAGGCCCCGGCTTTAAACCGTTGGGAAGGAGGGAGACCCTTGGGGTAACCTCAGTCCGAGGGCCTCCCCAGGCTGAGGAGATGAAAGCGAGGTCCCCGTGGCCCACCCCAGCGGGAGCCGCCGGCTGCAGAGCCCCCTTCTCTCCCCGCGACCTTGACGGAGCGGGTGTAACTGAGCAGCTGCTGTCCCCGGGGCCAGGCACGGGGGATTCCCTGAGCGATGCTCTCCCGGAGGGAGCCGCGGCCCTTCCCAATCGTTCTGGGGAGCTCCTGTTCTCCCTGCGCCGACGCCCGAGTCGTCTCCTGTGGCTACCCCTTTAGCAGGCGAGAGACAGACCGCCACGCCGCCCCGGCCCTCCTCCGGCCTCCGCGAGGCTCCGGGAGGAAAGCGCTAAATAAATGCAAAGTGGTTCTATCCCGGAGAAGCCCGGAGTGCTTTACCGGTTTAACACGCTGATAGGCAAACTATGTATAGCGATGACTTCATCCACGTGAAAGGCAGCCAGCCCGGGGTGAACCACGGTAGCTGTGTAACAGATCCCAGAAACACTATAGAACCGTTTAGGGCTAGACTCGAAGAATACGAAGGCAGCCAACTGAAGTTCCATTATCTCACCATTGTACTGAAGGGATTTTTTTTCTTACAGCGTGTTCCTAGGAGACCGAAAATCTCAGTCATTCAAATTTTCTCGGTCTGAAATCTATGCCTTATAAAGATAGGTGAAGGCTACTGGAGGAAGCCTACGGCAGTCCAGTTAACTTAGTGGGGGGAGGGAAGGGGGAAGACCTGGGCTTGTCTTTGTGTTACAAAGTGTCCGAAAGCAAATACAGTTATGCAAGTACACGGTAACCCAACACAAATTGTAACCCTCGGAAGAGCTTTAAGCTTTTTTATAAGTAAAGGACGTGACAGAAAATGGTAGTTTCTGCTAGATTCACGTTATTAAGGACAGTAATGAGAAATAAAAGGTCGAACGTGATTTCCAGTCTCAGCTCAATAGTGCGGGATTTTTGTGGTCGTCCAGAGCAGCATTCAGGCTCCCCTAGGTCCTGGGCAGTCAGCCTTGGGCGGCTCTTCTTTGTGAATCATAGGAAGGTGTACCATGGACCGCTTAAGGGCTTCGCTGACTTCAAACCTCTACAAGAGTCCTGAATTGTATTTTCATGCTGAGACCCGTCCTTTCCCGTCCACAGTCCTCTAAGTCAAGGTGCCCCCGGAACTCGGCAGAGGACCAAAGTCTCTGTCCCCAGTTTGGGTGCCTTAAGTATCGTATACCCATGAATACAGTAAATATCGCCCAAGTACATGGTTGTTTACGTATTGTCTTCCTCATTAGAATATGAGCCCCTTGAGGGCAGGGACCAGGTTTTACCTTTCTTTATGTCTCCCTGGCTTAGCTCAGTGCCTGGCACATAGAAAGTGGTGATTATAAGTGCTTGTTGGCTTTTGACTTAAATTATAGCGATTCCCACCTCCAAATCATCCCTAATACCTTTTATCAAGGGATATGAAAATCCTTGGGATATTATTAATCTATTTTTTTTCAGGCACTCGGGGTTAAGTGAGCAGGGTCCCAGGGCTAGTAAGTGAGACCAGGTTTGAACTGAAGTCCTCCTAACTCCAGGGCCAGTTCTCTATCCAATTTGCCTCCTAGCTGCCCCTTATTAATCTTTACAACACAATTCCTAACACATGGTGAGTGCTGAATAAATGCTTTTTCACGTATTTATTTATGATACCCTTTTGATCCACTACCCAGAAGCTAGTTACTCCCTAAAAAATTCACTTTGTATTTACTTTGTCTGTTCTTTGAATGTACTTATCTGTGAACATGCTGTTTCCCTAATAGAGTGTAAACCCTGGAGGGCAATAACTTCCATTCTGTCTCCCCCAGCATTTAGTTCCCCATCTGGCAACTGATAAATGCTAGTTGAATGAATGAAATAAATGTCATTGTTATTCTATTCTAATGGCAATGCTAAAGTACACTGGTAGTTACAGGATGAGTTACTGGAAGAGGCATCATTAAAAATCACAACTGCTAACATGAGTCCATATATTATTTTGCATAATGTAAAAAGAATTTCATATGGGTTAGCCTCACTAGAGGTCTCCAAGCTAAGCTAGGATGACCTCTTGGGGTGTTTATTGAAGCAAGAATTGTTATTCTTAAGGGATCTCTAATTTTAAAGATAAGGAAACTGAGATGAGATGACTTGCCTAAAGTCACATACATATCTGAGCATCTGAGGCAAGATCCGAATGTAGCTCCTCTCTTACACAGTTTGTGTCTTTGTTGACAAGACCTGGAGGATCAAAACAAAGTCACAGGTGTCTGACTTAGGTCTATTCATAGCAATGCAAGGAAAACTTGAGAGTTCAAGTTCAAAAGGATATCAGTATTGAGGGCCAAAAGAGATGGTGATTTTCAGAATAGTGACTCACTTCTGGCCAAGGCCAAGGGACAAGGGCAAAATTCTTCTCATGAGACTGCCTTCTTGTTTAAGAAAATTAAATAGAGTTAGATGAGTGAGCTTTCAAAATGTTAATTCTTATAATTTATATAAATAGCCAAAAGTTTTGGCTACTCACAACTAAATCCATCCTTTTGGATAGCATCATGCTTTCCAACTCATGGTCATGCCATGGTTGGATATAAATATGCTATAATGGATGGTCTGGCATGCTGGAGTCAAATTCAACCTCAGACAACATTTATTTTTACTAGCTGCGTCACCCTGGGTAAATCATTTAACCTCTGTTTGCCTCAGTTCCTTCAACTGTTAAATCGGGATAATAACAGCACTACCTTTCAGGGTCATTGTGAGGATAAGATAAAATAATGTTTGTAAAATACAAACTCTACATAAATAAATGTTAGTTATTATCCTTGTTATTTATGGTAAAGCAATTTTCTTAAATATACTTGTCTTATTTGGGTTATTCATTATCAATTAAAAAGTCTTTATTAAGCACTTACTATATGCAAAGCATTGTGATGAAGTATACCTTTCCTATTTTTTTATTACATCTCGTTCAGATTAGGTGTCAGCCAAAGAAAAAGGGAAAGGTGGGGAAATTCAGAGAACACCTTTGATCACAGAAAGCATGTCATTAGAATGTCTACCTTTTCATGTTACTAGTATGTGTTGAAATAGCAAAATCAGAGACGGTCTCTGACTAAGAATTAGTTCTGACACTGTGAATCAGATATGATCTAAGATCACTCTTTTAGCTATTGAAAGAAGCATCACACCCAAATGTTTTATCTCTTCCAAACCTTAGTTCCCATGATCTGTAAGTAATCCTCAACCTTTTTTACCACTAATATGCAGATGTATTGAGTACTCTCCCCTTCCATGACCTTGGTGTAAACAGTCTTCAGGAACCAGTCTGCAAATGTCTGTTAGCAGTGTGCAACCAGGCATAAAATGAAACAAACTGTACTTCTGTTTAAGATTGATTAGCTCCAGGAGTGTTGTCAGTCTGGCTCTGAGATTTCTCTCTGAATATACCCTGTTTGACTCAGTCTGATATCATCAGTGTCGGCCTTCCTCCATTTATGGGCATGAGGAGGATTCATGACTAATGCTACTCAGCAGTCTGGAGATCAGTTCTGAGCATAGCTGAGAGAGTCTCCCTTCTCACCTAAAGAAGGTTTTCCCTTTCAAAGTTAGGGTTGACATGAGTGGGAGTGAGGAGCAGGGGGAGGTGGGGTGTTGTTTGGGGTTGAATGGGATTGCTCTGTCTGCTACTAGTATTTTCTGTGTTCTTTTCCTCTTATTACTATTGCCTCATTGTAATTTATGCCTATATTTCCAAGAATGGAAAAAACATATATGTGAAACTTAATACAGTGGGATTCAAGAAGGTACAATTTTGTCAATCCCTATAGACAGACAGATACATGTCTCTTGTCTGGATTTTGCTTCAGTTTTGTTATTTTTATTTCTTACAGATCATGGTTTATTTGGTTAATTTAATTTCTCCCCTAGCTTCTCTTTCTTTTCTTAGCTCTTAGCTGATTGAAACTTAACTGATTGAAATCCCTGAACAATATTGGACTGGTATAATTGGCCTTACACATGTACCATAATCTCGTACAAAAATAAATAGTGTTTCCCATTTAAAGACCATTCATTCAGCAATCCAAAAATATTATACACATGCAAAGCACTAAAAATTTGGTCATTTCTGAAGAACAAAGTACTGTTTACCTTTTGTCCACATTGTCTATTAATCCATTTCCTGCACTCCAGTCCAGTCAAACTGGTCTTAATGTTCTTCAAACAAGGCAGTATACCTCCTGTCTCCGCCATCCCTTCCACTCCCAAGTCCATCATGCTGTTAAACAAGCTGGCTGTCCCTAGAGGCTAGAATTCACTTGCTCTACATCTCAGAATCCCTGGTTTTCCTTCAGAGCTCAGTACTATTGTCATCTCCTACATAAGATCTCTCCTAACCTTTTCTGGCTAGTGCTTCTCTTCCAAATTACCTTCTATTTAGAGTGATTATCAGTAGTAACTGTTGTTGTTTCCCACCCAGCCTGACATCTTTCTTTTTTCTTTTTTCTTGGTCTCATTAAAGGGGCCATGCTCTGGCTACTGCTTAAACAGGCCTATTCAATGAATGGGTGTTGCCTCACCCTAAGTGAGTACCTGCAAACCCAAGGTCTCTCAGTGCATCCTGGGACATCTCCAGTCATCCTGATGAATATCTGGTCACTGCATTCAGATGGCTCTGGAGGAGAATTGAGGCTGGTGACCTGCACAGCCCCCCCTCACTCAAAACAAAGTCAAGTGCAAGTCATGTCATTCCTTTGATGGCATGGTCTTCTTCGGCAACAAAAGGAAAAACCCAACCTTATATTTATTGTATCTACTTTTGTGTATACTTACATTGTATACGTGTTCTCTCCCACTACAGACTACTAAACTTCTTAAGGGGAGGAGGAGTGTTTCTTTTTGTGTTGGTATCTCCAGTGCCTAACAATACCTAGAACATATATATATATACATATATATATATATATATATATATATGTATATATATATGAACTTTAAGGTCCCTTCCAGTTCTAAAATATAATCATTCTAATTCAGGACATTTTATAAAATCTAGCCATTAGCTTGTCCTCTTTCATGCACAAAATTCTTTTACTGTAAACACAGTGAAGAATTATCAATCAATATAAAGACAGACATTGTGGTTTCAATAATGCCCTTGAAGCATTTTCCTAGAGGAGAATGGGAGGGTGAGAGAATAACAAGCTATTTTCTGACAGACCACAGTGAAGGAGAGAGGTGATGTCACTGACCATTAGTGCACCTAAGTTACTAACATTTTACCCAAGATGTACCTAAAATATCTACTTCTTAGGTAAGTTGACTATGACTGCCAATTTATTCAGGCGCTTATTTTTATATCTTCAAAGCTGCTTTCTTTCAGATGAATTTCAAAACAAAGATTCTGATAGGTGGTATTCCTTTAATATGATCATGTTACTTCTGTTAGAGAATTTCTATTAACTGTGGTGATCTGGACATCTAATTCATGTCTTCTTCATATATTTATTCTATTGTACAGTTATTAAATGTCAAAATTCAACTTCTAGTAAGGCAGCCCTGAGACCAATAGGAAAGATAATCAATAATTATTCAAACAATCAACCCGGGCCATATCATTAATCATAATATTTTCATTTGGTTTCAAAGTATATGATTGTCCTTAATTCATCAGGTACCACTACTTTCTTTTAAGGAGGGCAGCTGTGGATCCTGGGCAAGTTATTTATCATCATTGGCTGCCTCAGTTTCTTTATCCGTAAATGGAGGTAATAATACTACCTACCTCCCAGGGTTGATGGGAGGATAAAATGAAATGATATTTGTAAAGTATTTGGAATCCATAAGTACTACATAACTGCTAGATATTTTCATTACTCATTTTATATGTAAAGAAGTTGGACTATATTGCAAGTACTTCAGCATAGGAAGTAGAAGAAACTCACATGTCTGTATATATATACATATATATATATATATATATATATATATATATATATGGATACCACTGAATTTTTTAAACTCAATTAGCACTATATTAAAGAGTCTCTACCCTCAAGAGGTTTACAGTCTAATGGAGGAGATAACATGCACATATATAATAAAATATAAATATACAATATAAATAAAAGGTAGTTTGGGGAAGAAGTACCCTAGCTCCTGGGTAATTAATAAGGAAGGCAGTGCTTAGTTGTGTTTTAAAAGAAATCAGAGATTTCAAGAGGCAGAGATGAGGAGGGAAAATATTCTAGACATGGAAAGGACACAGTGCAAAGACTGAGAGATTGGAGATGAAAGAGGGGTAAGACCAGAAAAAGAGACAGAGAAGGACATCAAGTAGGTCTGAACAGTGAATATAAGCAGAGGGAGCCCTATGTAAGAAGATTAAATATGTAAGGAAGGACAAGAGCAATATTCTCTCTTCATCCTTGTGAAATTTTTTAGTATTTCAATGCTGGTGCCTACAAACTTATTACTTGTGCAAATATAGTACATCTTTCTTTTCTTAGAAACCATCAAAGTACTTTGCAACATAAATGAAGCCAGTGTATACAAGACAACACTCCCCAGTACATGAACCAGATTAAAATGTAATTGGGAAATACGTAACAAAATAAAAATACAATAGGACATAGGTAATGTTAATATGTGATTTTCTAAGTCTTGAGAACTGACTGGTACTTCAGGATTTGTAGTTTAGAGAGACAAGCATCCCCTTCTCAGCCATGAGAGCAACTTTGGATTATCTGAATCTTGGAAGAGGAAGGAGAAATCAAGTCACTCCCAGGAGTTCTTAGAATGACATAGGCTTTGAGAAGACTGAAAGGAAAGGGGGTACTTCAATGACTGAGCAGCAGCAGCAGCGGGGCTAACTTTCCCAGCCTCACCCAGGAGTTAAGAGCTAAACTGGAAAAAGTGGATGGTGGTAGCGCAATGAGTGAAAGAAGAGAGAAAAATAGGACAGAAAAGATCAAGAAGGGCCATGATTCTTACAGGCATCTCAGAGCAGAAGACTTGAGCTAAAACTACTTTTTCTAAGACTGAGGGAAAAAGCCCAAGAGAAGATCTGTTATTTCCCCAATTTTCCTTCTCTATTTGTAGACACTGAAAGGTATTCTGCTTTCTTCTTTACTCAAACATTCCTAGTAGCCCAAATTTTGCCCCTACCATAAAAAGGCTGAGACAGTTGAACTAACATTTACCATAAATCTAAATTAGTTTAGAGAGTCAAACCTTTGCCTAAATGTTAGGACCTTTCCTAACTAAGGACTCTGAGACATTTTAATTGTACTCTTTAACTTTTTGTTTAATATAAACTCCATAAAGCATCAGAGGAGACCAAGGCAAATTTCAGGGGCTATTACACAGGGTGTCCCAAAAGTCTTAGTGCAGTTAAGCTACTACAATGAAGTCTTTGGGGCATTCTATATTGTCCCTAGGCTTAAAAAAAAAAGAATTATTATAACAGGGTATCTCCAGATAACTCTCCAGAGGTTGATTATTGGAGTAGGGAGGAAGTAACAAGAATTTGCTATCCACCTATACCCTTCACAATGATACCTACAACCCCTGGTGTTACAAAGGGCATTTGGGCAGAAGCACAAGCAGCAAGGGGGACCAGGAAAGGCTTCATATCTGTAGGAGGCAGTGCTTCAAGCTAAACTTTGAAGGAAACCATGGGTTCTAAGATGGGCAGTTAGGTGTCACAGTGGATAAGGTGTTGAGTTTGAAGTCAGGAAGACTCATCTTCCTGTGTTCAAATCTGGCCTTGGACACTAGCTGTGACCCTGGGCAAGTATCTTAACCTTGTTTGCCTCAGTTTCCTCATCTGTAAAATAAGCTGGAGAAGGAAATGGCAACCCAAAATGGGTTCATAAAGAGTTGAACATGATTGCTCATTCTTGTAGCACACTCATCAGGAAAACTCCTCTACTCTCTTGAGGTATCCTTTGTGTTGGGGCGGGAGCCTAAGAATTCATCTGGTCTGATGGTGGGTTATGGTTTTACCAGACAATACTCATAGCTCTAGCAATCAGGTTCCAGACTGAGGGTTTCCCTTTTGTTGAAACTTATTATTTCCATATGTAGATTCACCCTGTTAACCCAGTAGGGAAGGCAATGTAGTAGAATATTTATTGCCTAGAATGTGCACAGTAATGATGAAAATATAAATCTTTCTGATATCTCTACCCATGCTGGAGTTGTGTGCAAACAGCATATTTAAGTGGGAGAGGCAATGTGACTTATGAGAATAGATTCTCCACAAATAGAAGGGACCTTGAAGGCCATCTAGGAATACCAAGGCAGGAGTGTACTGGTAAATGTTTTAACAACCAGCTCTTTGGGAGAGAAGGGGGAATGTTTACAAGATATACTTTTAAACTTAATCTTCAATAACAAAGCAATAAATCAAACCATGCTTTGTGGTATTTATCAATTTCCAAGGTATAAATGGGGCACCTAAGTGGCACAGTCGACAGAGTGCCCAGCCTGGAGACAGGAATTCGTGTTCCTGAGTTCAAATCTGGCTTCAGACCCTGTGTGACTAGCTGTGTGACCTTGGGCAAGCCACTTAACCCTGTCTGCTTCAGTTTCCTCTTCTGTAAAATGAGCTGGAGAAGAAAATGTCAAACTATTCCAATATCTCTTCCAAGAAATGGGGTCACAAAGATTTGGACATGACTGAAACAACTGAACAACAACAAGGCATAAATGCTCACACAGAAAATTTAACACTCTTTCCACCAGTCGTTTAGAGTCTACCCAGTATAGCCCTGAAGCCCCTATAACATCTTTGACCAGTGTGGTCATCCAGCCTCTTCTAAGAGATCCCTTCCACATGGAGGCGTTGATCATTAAATGGTTCCCTTTATGCTTCTCTCAACAGAAGGATAGAATACAAGGAAGAGTTAAGTAAGACCTTTAGGGGAGGAAAGCAGCTCAGTGTACCTGCTGTTCCAGGTGCCCCAAAACGTTAGATCCCATGTGTGAGTTTTTGTACTCACCTGTGGAGTCTTCCTCTTCCTAAAGCACCTTGATGTTTAACCCTGTGGGGTGTGACCTTTAATGTGCTTATGCATTTAAGTCTGGTCAGTACTTTTGGAGGATTTAATTCTGAAGGAGTGACCCATTGGACACAAGCAGTCAAGCTCTCATCGATCTCTGCATAAACATAGATAGACTTAACTGGAAGTAGAAGCTTTGTGCCAACTTCCACAACAACACACTCTCCTCTGATTTTATCTCTTCTTGCAGAGGCTGCAGCACTGAAATGGAGTCAAGAAGACCTCTCTCATGGTAACCTACTTAATCTCTCTCTTTTGATTTCTTCATCTGCAATATAGAGGCAGCTAGGTTGCACAGTGGATAGAGCTCAAGGTCTGGATCCAGGAAGACTCCTCTTCCTGAGTTCAAATCTAACCCCAGACACTTACTAGCTGTGTGACCCTGGGAAAATCACTTAACCCTGTTTATCTCAATTTCCTCATCTGTAAAACGAGCCAGAGAAGGAAATGGCCAACTACTCTTGTATCTGTGCTCCTATATCTGTGCCAAGAAAACCCCAAATAGGATCACCGAAAGTCAGACACATGAATGAGCAACAGCAAAAGAATATAGAGGGAGTGGGGAGTGGTGGATGGGATAGCCTTGAAGATCCCCTCTAGCTCTATTTATATTTCCTTCCTCTCTACTCTCCAATCCCAAATATGTATTTGCCCTGGGCTTAGGCATTTCTCCCCCAAAAGACATATTCCTCGGTACACCCTGAGTGCTCCCCAAATTAATCTCATTCTTCAAATGCCTCGTCTGCGATATGACTTGGGGCAAGTCTCAGAACTTGCTTGGGATCGGTTTCCTTATCTGTAAAACAAGGGGACTGGGTTAGATGGCTTAGAGGTTCCATCTAGCTCTAAATCTAAGACCTTGTGATCCCAAGACTATTCAAATGACACAGGATGAGGTTCTGTCTTTCAGCAGCAAATAAAGGACATCCTTGTAATAATAGCCAATATTTATGTGGTACTTACGATGTATTTCATAATTACTATCTCCTTTGATCCTCACTGCAGTGGAAGGTAGGTGTTTACTATTATTATTTCCCATTTTACTGTTTAGGAAACAACAAATAAAAGTTAAGTTACTTGCCCAGGGTCACCCAGCCAGCAATTGTCTGAGGACAGCTTTGAACTTAAGTCTTTCTGACTCCAAATCCAGCACTCTCTCAATCCGGTGCACCACCTAGTTGCCCATCAGAAATGTAAACTCACTGACAGTAAAGATTTGTTTCACTCATCTTTGTATCCCCAGAACCTAGGGAAGCGTCCGGCACATAGTAGGTGGTGAATAAATGCTTGTTGGTGATGATGCTGTCCTTTGGTCACTTCTAATTCAGTTGTTGGGAAAGGGGTTGGTTGTTCTATGTTTGTGAACTGTATGTTCATTGTACAAGGAAATAAAACTGGACGTAAAAAGATCACAGGTGTCATGTCTAAGGTCACCCAGGAAATCCATGAAAGATCCATGATGGAACTTCAGGGCACCTGCTTCCTTCTGATGTCTTCTTTTCCAGATCAAGTTCCATTGCTGACTTGTCATCCTGGAACAAGTCTGGCTTTGGGAAGCCTCTGTTTGCTTTTGATGTTGCTCTCATTCAGCATCTTGTTCTGTTTGTATTATATTCAGTGTCTCTCACATGCAAATAATATTTCCTTTCTAAAGTCTACAGTCTGGTCTTTTCCTTCTTATTTTTCTACTTTAATCTTCTCTCCTAATGCTAATGAGATGATAATTCCTGATTTATTTTATAATCACTTTGTGTCTCCAGTCCTCTGTTTAATACCA
Organism: Potorous gilbertii; assembly: GCA_028658325.1. Taxonomy (NCBI): domain Eukaryota; kingdom Metazoa; phylum Chordata; class Mammalia; order Diprotodontia; family Potoroidae; genus Potorous; species Potorous gilbertii. The sequence goes on along the minus strand of CM053770.1, from coordinate 578,704,075 downwards.
AGTCTGATTTAGCTTCTTCCCCTACTGGGCATTGCCCAAATTAAGTTAGGAAACAATTCTGTAGGAAACCGGCCTGGGATTTTTCATCTCATTCTGGTATCCCAGGCATGTGGCAAGTCTGTTTAATGGAGCGTAGTCACAAGGATCATACCGTACTTGGGGTTCTCTCCGAGATGAATGTTGCTGGACTGGGTAACTTCAGTGTTTATATCAGGTTTGACTCCATGCATGCCTCTTTAAGGAGCTCTGTTGTGAGGCTAGGTGGGACAATGAGAGGAAGGGGATTCTGAGGATGAGTATGAGAGGATCTGGAGAGCATTATTAAGCAACTATCATGTGCCAGTGTTTATTCTAAGAACCTGGTATACAAAGACAAAAATAAAACAAGCACTGTCCTTGAAGGGCTTATATTCTATCAGAAAAGATGACATGTTAAAAGAAGGTTAGAGAGTGCAGAGCCTGAAGTGCTGAGCCTGGAATCACAAAGACCTGAGTTCAAATTCTGCCTCAGATATTTATTACTTAGCTGAGTGACCTTGGGTGAGTCACTTAACCTCTTTCTGATTTGCTTTCTTCATGTGTCCAATAAATATAAAAATAGCACCTATTTCTCAGGTGAGGTTATGAGGATAAAATAAGGTAATATTTGTAAAATGCTTAGCAAATCCTATAAATTCTCTCCCTGACACACACATACTGTGCACACATTAGGTACTCAATATTCTTCATTTGAAAGAACCCTTCTAACTCTAACTCCCTATTCCTAAGAATACTACGCAGGTTGAGTCATTGGAAAGGGACAGATTTGAAGTCAGGTTCAAATACCTCCTCTGTTATTCTCTGTCTCTGTGACCTTGGACAAGTGACTCAATCTTGATGGTTTTCAATTTCCAACTCTGTAAAGTAAGGTGGTTGGATTTGACAGCCCCGGGAGTCTCTTTCTGCTTTAAGCCTACAATCCTTGGTGTTTATGAGCACAAGATCCCTAGAGAGTGCTTATGCAATAACCACTCTTTTCTGATCCTACAAGAAATTCTCTTTCCTTTCTGACCTTTTTCTTCAGACATACAATTCATCCAGAATTCCACATAAACAGGTGAGTTAAGTAGCCAGGCAGATTTACTTTTGCCCTTCCTGGTCTATACTCTCCAGTCATTGAAGGGCAGGCTTCTCAGTGAGGAATTCCAACACTACCAAATTATGTTAGTGTAGAACTGGGACCAGGACCAGAGCCTTTGCTCTCTCAGCTGGAGAACCATACATACATAGTATTAAAATGAAAGTTTGTCCTCAAACTTGGGAGGAGAGGGAGAGAAAATAAGAAAGAAACAGTAACCCCACACATCTCCTACTAACATTTCAGAGCCTGACTTTTAGTAGTGGTCATTCAGGGTGGCAAAAGAAACTGCAATAAGTGGGTGGGGAAGACCACAAGTGACCTTGAAGTCACCTCACCTCCACAGGCCTCATTTTGTCATCAGCAAGGTCTAATCCCCTTCCAGATGTAGCTGCCTATAAGTGGGATGAAGGGATAGAACACAAGTTTGGAAAGAAGCTGAGAGACAAGGAATCTGTTTCAAGGGTGAATAGGATGTTTTGATAGCTTTCTTTCCAGTGAAAAAGTGGGGGATGGAGGGAAGATGAAGAGAAATGTGAGGAATTTCTCTTTTCTGTATTTGTAAACTATTAGGATAAGAATGATAATGGAGGAAATAAAGAAAAAAATTAAATTGCCACTTTTAAAAGATAGTTATTTTATTAAGTCTATATACAAGAGAAGAAATGAATTTATTTATACCTTATAGAGAATTCCAGGGAAGCATCTCCTGTGGAGAAGGAGACAGCCATCCCCACCAACTGCCAATCAATTGCCAATCACAGGGCAGGCAAGGCAAGCCCCAGGGCACCCTGAATGGAGACAGGAGACAGCACAAATTGAACCCACCACCACTACCTGGACAACCATCTCCCCTTAGGCTCTGATGGAGCCAATCTAGGAGTGTGAGCCTTGGAAAAACCAGTGTCCCCTCACCAGAACTGCTTTCTGTCCCAGTGACATCCATCACTCGGGGAAAAATCACTATGGAGAAGAGGTCCAAAGTATCATCACCAGCAATCATTCCCAATCAGCTGCCACTAATAGGCAGATTCAGATTTTTGGAAGTGTTGGTACCTTTCAGACCACTGGTCCTGCTCCCCACATGGCCCTTGCAGTCACATCCACAGAGGCAATTCCTGTGGGAAAAGGACCAGTTGTCTCCACCAACTGCCACACACAAGAGCAGGCAAGACAGCCTAAATGAAGCAGCAGGAAACCCTAAAGAAGGACAGGAGGTAATGTTAAACAGGTTAAAGCCCCACTATCACTTTGACCACTATCTCCTCTCACATTCAGATGGAGACAACCCAGCATCCTAAATCCAAGAGCCCTTGGAATAGCTATGCTTCCAGCCCAGGGACTACTGCATCCAATGTCCTACGAAGTAACCAGGCGAATGTTCCTGAACGTGCCATGGCTACTGAAGACCCAAAAAAGAAAATCCTTGCCACCATAGTCCTTGGCACTATCAAATGGTTCAAAATCAGAAACATGATTTTTTTCAGTAGAAACAACATTAAAAGAAGAGACATTATCATCTGCTTTGCTGTCACACCTTAAGGACTGTGGGATCTTTCTATCTGATTTGCAGCTGAAACTATCTGTATATTGTCTTCACCATTAGGGTATGAGCAACTTGAGAGCAAAGAAGTCTTACTTTTTTTCCATTTGGAGTTCTAGTACTTAGCACAATGATTTGCTCATAGTAAGCCCTTCATAAATGCTTCATTCACTTTTCCAACTATAAAAATGTCTTCAAATGAATGAAAAATAGTGCATTAAGATCTCAGAATAAATTATTTCCAATTCCATTAGTACTTTCTAGTATAATATGATTAAGTTTCATTTTATAACTTATTCAACAGTGTCTTACAAATAGTAGGCACTCAATAAATGTTAGAACAGCCTCTTTAAATGAATAAGGATATATTATACTACTCTATTGAATTTTATATTGTATAAATTCTTCTACATGTAGTGACAATGCCATCTATATTGTTTTCTGTCTGTGCCAGTTTGTGATCTTATTAAGACATCAATTTGTGACAAAATAGAGCAAAGGAAAAACAGGTTTTCCAAAACATATCTATTATTGTGTTTTCCGTTTTATTTTATTTCTTTATTTTATTCAATTCAATTTGTCTTGAAATTATATTCACTTTGACTCTGACCCAAGAAAGGTTTAAATAGATTTTTTTTCTTTTTTTTATTAATTTATTTTTAGTTTTCAACATTCATTTCCACAAGATTTTGAGTTCCAAATTTTCTCCTCATCTCTCCCTTCCACCTCCCCAAGACATCATACATTCTGATTACCCCTTCCCCAAACTGCTTTTCCTTCTATCACACCCCTCCCTTCCTTTATCCCCATCTTCTCTCTTTTCTTGTAGGGCAAGATAGATCGATAGATTTTTTTAAAAATATGTTATTGTCTTGGATTTTGTCTTAACAAGCAAAAAGAAAGGAAAATTTTGAAGCCATTTTCCAGCTGGTTGAGTACAAAATGACACTGAAGATAGAAGAGCAGTTTGGTCTGTATAATCCTCACTCATTCATTCATTCTTCTTCCCCTTACCACACCCCCTCAAAATATGTTCCATAACTAATACATGAGCACTCTGCTGGAGGTTGTAGAAGATACCAAGATGTAAAAAAAAATGATCTCTATCATCAAAGGGCTCATGGTCTAGAAGAGGAGATAGCGCATGTACAGAAATAGCTATAAAACATGACAGAGTAGAGACTTTAAAAGTGGTAGAAGCAAAGGATTATTGGCATTAAGAAGAAATGATTATCAAATCTTATATCGGATACCTGCCCTTTAAAAATCCACCAGGTAATTGCCTAACTTGACCAGGTTAATTAATACCTGTTAATTAGGTTAATTAATGCCTGTTTCCTTCTCCTCTGATGTCAAGCCTATGGGTTCAATTTCCATATAGACCAGTTAGCTATACAGTAGTCTATAATGGAAGTTCTCATCCCTAATCACCAGTAACCATCACTGATCACAAAAGGAATGACTGGAAAAATACAAGTGGGTTGGTATAATCCTTCACCACTATGAGAGAAGAGGCATAGGACACTGGCCCTGCTTCAGATTAGTAGCATCACCTCTGAAAACAAGGACAGATCATCCTTTTTGACTGATATTTCTTTTTGAATGGGAATAACCTGAGAGTTAGCTTAGATTATTACTATATTATTGAAATGTTTCCTTGTAGTGAGTCCCTTATTACTCTGTTATATTGAGAATTGAGATTTAAAGTTTCTCCAAAAAATTCTGTCTTCTCATTATTTTCATATAAACCAAACTACATTCCGAGAAGTCACTTTCCCCCAAATTCTTCTGATATGCTTATTTTAATTTTAGGAATCAAGGAACATATTCATCTTCCCCATATTGGCATTTATTATGTCTTTTTGGTTTTGTCATTTAAAGAAAAATTTATATTTATATTTCTTTTATAACTATTTTATTCAAGTAATATACTTATAACGTCACTGTTTTCCCTGAATTAATGTAATTTTTGTAATTAAATTAATTCCCTAAATTAATTTAATTAATGTAATTTTTTCTCATAAAACTTTTGCTTTGCTGTATTATTTGCTGTATACTGATTTGAGAACTAAGAATTTAAGATAACTTTTACAATATTGTCCTAAGACATAAAGAAATTCTGCTATTCAATAGTGATTTGCTCATATTTTTAATAAATGATTATTACCAAATGTGATCTGAGGAAAATCACTTAACTTCTCTAAACCTCAGTTTCTTCATCTATAAAATGGGGAGGGGGGGGATGGGTAGGAATAGCTCCTACCTCTCAGGATTGTTGTGAAGCTCAAATCTGATAATACATGTGGAATATTTGGCTCCTGGGCTTTTGCCCAGAGAGTGTTGCCATAGAGATGTCACTCTGTAAATGGATATTACAAACAGATCCTTTCCCAGAATTCACCAGTTTTGGTGATGTCGAAATTGTTGTGGGAGGGAATCCTTGGAGGAAGAAAGAAAAGAGAATTCCTCCATCTTTGTGCCATAGGGCAGGAAGAATGGGCAGGGTAGAACAGGTAAGGCAGCACTCTGGATGTTTGTTCTCCTGATCCATTCCCTTCCAGATTTTGGTGGGCCACTAAATGAGATGGAAGGGAAAGAGGTGTTATCTTCCTGTTTACCAGACAAAGCAACCGGTGCTCACCTATGTTATTTGTTCCTCAATCATGTCCTCCTTTGTTTTATCATATATGTCCTGTGTCTGATTATAAACAAAAAGCTAGTGACCACCTGTACCCTTGTGATGTGCACATGTAGATATCAGTCAGTAAACAGTTATTAAGCACCTACTATATGCCAGGCACTACGTTAAGAAGCAGGGATACAAAAAGAGGTAAAAGACAGTCCCTGCCCTCAAGGACCTCCCCCTCAATGGAGGAGATTTGAAAATCCCCCGCATAGAGATGGTAATTAAATGCATGGGAGCTGATGAGATGACCAAGTGAAGCAGCATAGAGGGAGAAGAGAAGCAGTCTGAGACAGAATCCTGAGGGATTCCTGAGGGACAGGTACACCTTACAGGGCATGATCTTGAAGGAATTCCAGTAAAGGAGACAGAAAAGGAGCAGTCAGATAGGTAGGAGGAGAAACAGGGGAGAAAGTGTTAAGGAGGCGAGAATGATCAGCAGTGTCAAAGGCTGCAGAAAAGTCAAGGAGAATCAAGATCGATAAAGGGCCACTGGATTTGGCAACTAAGTTTCAGTTGAATGATAAGGACAGAAACTGGATTATAAGGGGTTGAGGAGAGAATGGAGGAGGAGAATTGGAGAGATGTTAAGATTCCTTTAAAGAGGAAAGGGATATTATCATTTCTTTTGTGGGTGCTCTGGTACAAATAGAAGAGTGGACTCTGACCTTCTCCGGATTTCTCACAAACAAGAGAAATGTCCTATAAAAACACCCCTAGGCAGATGCAAGTTTTTCATAAATAAGAGAGTCCATAAAAATATATACCATCGTAGTGAGTATGCTCTGGCTTACTCATCCAGAACCAAGCCTTCCACCAAGATGTGGGTACCCTGAGAGCTTTGGAGGTGTTCTTCCAATGTCATTGACTTTATCCCCAAATTGATTGTTCCCCACAATTTTAGTGCCAATGACTAGCTAGCTCCCCAGTTCTGTTTAGTCACTTAATGTCAATTACATTTTAGAAAGAGATATTTACTTCAAAATCACAGCAATAACAAAAGTACAAATGTTTTCCCTTGGGGCACTCTCTCCTCTATACCTTCTCAGTCTCTAGAGAAAGTTAATTATTCTTGGCACAGTTCCCATCACAGAACTAATCCTTCCAAGTTCATGTGCAGATGAGGCATGACTTCTAGATGAGTCTCCATGTCCACTACCCCTGTACTAGTGACCAAAGATCACTCCTGAAAGTTACTGCTTATTCTTCAGGATATTGATGTTCAGTTAGCTACAAAACCTGGCCACTGGGATACTGGGACACCAGGAATCTTGAATACCCAGAGATTCATTCTCCAGGTCATTGGAAACTCATAAGATCAGAGTCTTCTCGAATCTCTACTCCCTTCAGATAAAATGGAACAGTACAAAGCCTGAGGCAAAGGACTGAGGCCTATTTCATGGAGCCATGTATCTACCTTAGAGAGAGAGTTCTGCTCATTGAGGTGTCTCTCACTGGATATTAGAGGAATCAAACTAGAAGAAGACAGCTGAAGACAAAATTGCCAGGGCACTGGTTGCTTGCTAGTGACTTTTTGATGGTGGCCACAATTCTAGTATGCAGCCAATCCTCTCCACCTTGGCAGACCAAAACCAGTTATAGAATATCTATGAATGCTTAAGTCGCTCCAAGACATTTCTATTATACTTCATCACAATTCTGAAAGCCAGCTCGAAAGCCTTGGGAGGCAGTGTCAGAAACATTCCATATGTGTGCCAGTTTCTGTTATACAATAAATTAAGTATTCCCCTAGATCTAATACCGATAAGCCCTTGAGGCTCAGGAGAACCCAGCCAGGATAAGCCTCATAAAGTAAACATTTTGAGCTAAACTTCTCTTTGGAAACTTCTAGTGTGATAGGATTGAGGGACAAGGGAGCTTCCCCTTCTGAGAGTGCCTTCTTCATCTTGATCCCTCAGTCATGGTTGTTGATATTAGACAAACTCTGCAGCCCACTTGTTGACATTACATAGGACCATCTACCTATCACCTATTGTCACTGCATCAGGAGTTCCCTCCATATCTATTACAAATGGGATCACATATTATTTTATATGGCTCTAGTATACTCAGAACTGGAGCTCGTACTTATTACCACTGACACAGCTGTTAAAAGTGGTGTTCCCCCTTCATCCTTTACACATGTAAAGTACTGTGTAAACCTTAAAGTGATACGTAAGTGTGAATTATTTTATTGGCTCTAGAAAAATACAGCCCTGACATTTAAAGCTCTTTACATTTTGGGTTTCCAGAATGATCACACTTCATTCCCACTCATGTCCTCTGTGTTCCAGCTAAATGATACTACTTGCCATTCCTGGTTTGTGATATTCTAATTCATCATACTGTCTCTAAATATTTGAGCCAAACTGCCCTACTAGTTATTTTTCAAGCTTGACATGCCATCTCCCACCTCTGTGATTTTTGTATAAACTCTGGTCTATACTTGGAATGTTCTCCCTCTTCAACACTTTGTAGAATCCCTAGTTTCCTTCAAAGCACAGCTTGGTTGGCAACTGCTTTAGGAGGCCCATCCTAATCTCCCCAGTTGTAAATGATCTTTGTCCTTCTGTACTCCCTACTCAGGGGATTGCCTTGCATTTATTCTACATATTTTTTGGCATATTTAAATGTATACATATTGTTATCCCCAATAGCCTATTAGTTTTTGAAGGAGAAGGAATCGTTTTGTTTTTATTGTTTCATCCTTAGTGCCTAGAATAGTGCCAGTCACATACTTGAGGTACTTGAATCAGATATAATTCCTCCTCTGAAGACCTATTCCAATGCTTCCTCTTATCTTGGAGATAATCCTCATTTCTTGAAAGTAATGCCAATGAAACCCAAATTTTGACAGGTTCTGATAAGCTGGAGAGGGTTCCTATATGAGTCCTTGATGAATTCCTTGTCTGTCATCCAGTGGCCAGTTTAGCTAGATTCAAAGAGGTTCATTAACACATTGACTTCAGATTGATGAAATTTTTCAACCACAGTAACTCTCTTCAAATGATCTCCTGAACCACAGAGGGGCTATGATCCATGTCAGTGGAGGGAGGACACCCATCAACAACATCATAGATTCTTTACATCACAGGCAATTTAGAAATAATTAAAATTTATGAAGCTAACTTATGATGCAATTCAATATATTTGACCTTTGCTAAAGCATAAAACTTGGTTATAGATATCTCTGACAGTGAACATTAGATGAAATTATTTTCATAATTGACTCTTTAAGGATCAGATTTCTTATATAAAGGAAGAAAATGATTTACTTGATCTTTCTTCTCAAATATGTTCTTCCCTTCAATTTTACTAGGAGAAGTAGGAGCAGCTAGATGGTGCAGTGGGTAGAACACCAATGCAGGCATCAGGAGGACCTGAGTTCAAATGTCACCTCAGACAGTTGACATTCACTAGTTGTGTGACCTTGGGTAAGTCCCTTAACCCCAATTACCTCATCCTGGGTCATCTCCAGTCATCCTGATGAATATCTGGTCACTAGATTCAGATGGCTCTGGAAGTGAAGTGAGACTGGTGACCTGCACAGCCCTTCCTCACTCAAAACAAAGTCAAGTGCAAGTCATGTCATCATTTCTCTGATGGCATGGTCTTCTTTGGCAATGAAGGATGAATATACTAGGAGAAGTGAAGAGAATTAGACCATTTTAATCAAAATCCGAAAGGACCTAGGACACAGCAAGTTCTCCTTTATATTCTTTCACAAGTAATCTTTTCTTTTCTTTCACTCTACTTTTTTCCTGTATGTGTATGTATTCTTTTATTCAACTCAATTCAATAAACATTTTATTAAATGCCTACTATCAACAAAGAAATTTCTGTGCTAGGTTTTGGGAATTCAAAGACAAAAATGAAACAGGAACTTACATTCTACTGGGGGATGGGACACAACAGGTACAGAGAGCAGTCAATGTAAAGTAATATTATCCAGGAGAAAGTACTAACAACCATAGAGCATAGGAAAGATATCTTCTAAGATATGATTCCTGAATGGAGCCAAGAAGGAAAGGAATGATTCCAAGAACTGGGTAAGGAAGAGGAGTGCATTCTAGGTGCTGGGGACTGCCTGTACAAAAAAGCACAGGGAGGGAAGAAGAAGGCTGGTCAAGTTTGAAGAATAGCTTATAGGTCAATGTACAGAATTGTATAGAATGTATAGAATTCTACACATTCAATATACAATTGAATGTATAGAACATAAAGGGAAATAAGATGAATTGGATATTTTTTTAAAGGAAAAAGAATGGAAGCACTTAGGAAAATTTATTTTTATCGCTTGGCTAAGTAGTCACAATTGAGATAGTCTGGTAATTACTTAAGTTGTAACTTGTATTTATAATCTAGAAGAAGAAAAAACAGTTCAGTTTACTCAAGCATGTTATGTTATAAATATAGGATGAAGAAATTTTTCCATGTGGGAAATGACAGAAATTGTTTCAACTAATGCAAATGATTAGTCTGTATCATATTCTGGAAATCCAGGAGTTTCTTTTCCACGTGATCAGACTGGATAAAGTTAGAAACTGAAGCAGACCATGATAACTTCTTAACTTCTTTCCAATATTATACCATTTGTTAGCTGGCAACAGCCACAGCCAAATCCACAAGTTGGATTTCAGATTTAGTAAATGGTAATTCATTTCTAAGACCCAAAATACACAAAGCTGCAGTAGCAGCAAGCAATCTCCTTCCTAAGCATTTTAGAAAGCTCATAAATGCTGCCAGAATTAATTAATTGCTCTACAAAAAGGCACACGTGAAGGCTTAAGTCCCAAAATCTCTGAAAAAGACAGCACACCACTAGAATTACCACTAACTGTCAATTAACACTGGAGTAATAGATGCCCAGCATGGCATAGTTGATAGAAAGCTGGAATTGGTATCAAGAAGATTCCAGAGTTTGAATCCTGCCTGACATTTACTAGCTATGTGGCTGTAAGCAGCTCATTTGACATCCCTTAGCCTTAGTTTCCCCATGCGTAAAACGGGGATAGCAATAACATTCATTTTTCAGGGTGGTTCTGAGGATCAAAGGAAACATAGGAAAAGTGCTACATAAATGTCAGGTATTATGAAATTATCAGTTTATAATTATATAGTGTTTTGTAGTCCACAAAGCACTTCGCTCACAACATCCTTGAAAAGTAGGCATCACAAGTATAATTACCTTCATTTTAGACATGAGAAAGCTGTATCTCAGACAAGGACTCATTCAAGATCTTAGAATTCATTTGTGTCATATAGATAATAAGTGTCAAAGTCTGGGTAACAAGCTAATAAGACCCCAACACAGGTCTTCTGACTCCAAGTCCAGCGTAGCATAGTAGAAAGCCTTTTTCATCCCTAATAACGATACCTATAGCATTTAGCACTTTATATCACTCTCTCATTTGATCCTCACAAAAATTCTGGGAGGTAGGGGCTATTGTTATCTCCATTTTACAGATGAGGAAACTGAGGTAGACGTGGTTAAACAACTTTCCGTGGGTTGCACAGCTAGTGTCTGAGGCTGAATTTGAACTCAGATCTTCCTGACTGCAGGTCAAGCAATCTATCATGTATAAAATAAATAGGTTAGACTTGAAGACCTTTTCTAGCCCAAATGCCATTATGATGTTTTATTTTCATTTTTCAAATTGTACACTTTCTTGAAAGAAGAAGGAATTTTAAAAGGTTTTTTCTTTTTGGTTCTGCTCTGTAATACATATGTGTATCATTTTAGGATATAAGTGAACTGATAACTATAAATAACATCATGGTCTTATGGATATAGCTAGGAGTCAAGAGATCTATTTTGTTTTTCTCATCCTACCTGTCATTCACTATGTCAGCTTGAGGAAAATACTTAACATCTCTGACTTTTTTCTCTAGCTCTAAAATTGGTATAGTCCATACCACCTGTTTACCTCTCAGGAATTTCATAAGAATATGTTCAATTTCTTTGAAAGAAAGAAAGGGAGCTGTGAGCTCTCCCACCCAGCGTGCGCTCGCCCTCCCCTGCCTCCAGGTGCGGCACCACCTCCTCTCTCTCTTAAGGGTTTAAACTTGCCACTTCAAAGTTCGCCATGGATGATGATATTGCTGCTCTCGTGGTTGACAATGGCTCTGGCATGTGCAAAGCTGACTTTGCCGGAGACGATGCCCCTTGGGCTGTCTTCCCCTCCATTGTTGGGTGCCCTAGACATCAGGGTGTGATGGTGGGTATGGGCCAGAAAGACAGTTATGTGGGGGATGAGGCCCAGAGCAAGAGAGATATTCTGACCTGAAGTACCCCATCAAACATGGTATTGTCACCAACTGGAATGACATGGAGAAGATCTGGCATCATACTTTCTACAATGAGCTCCATGTGGCCTCTTCAGGGGCCTGTGCTGCTCACAGAAGCCCCCCTGAACCTCAAAGCCAACAGAGAGAAGATGACTCAGATTATGTTTGAGACCTTCAACACCCCAGCCATGTACGTTGCCATCCAGGCCGTTCTGTTCCTGTATGCCTCTGGTCATAGAAAGAAAGAAAGAAAGAAAGGAAAGAAAGGGAGAGGAACTGCAATTAAGAAAATTAAATACATCACTCCCTTCTCCAGCTCACATTCCTACTGGCAGGTTTGGTCCCCAGAAAGACAATTTCTAGCTTGGATTCTAGGTGACCATTCTAACAATCAAAATCTTTCCTGCTTATTAATATATGCTGGAGTTTGCTCTTCATTAACCTCATATCCACCTGCTTCCTACTAACAATTCAAATCAATTCACTCTTTTTAAAATATTTCCTCAAATGACACAGCAACAGCAACAGCATTTCTTCCCAGAACCTCAGTAGCACTCTCCCACAAAGACACATGAGTCGGGCATTGGGCACATGCTTGAAGTACAATAATAGAGAAATACATGTGAAGGGTATACATGCGACCGAGCAATTCTCAGTTCCAGCAAGGTCCTTAATATCCTTTCTTTCTCCAGAGGGGTCTCATGACTCCTCTGTGTCCCACTATGTCTCGTGTCCCATTGTGGGGTGGGACATCAGTTGGGTAATGGAGAAGTCACTAGATTGCGAGGCTGTCTAGACTAATCCCTTACAGAACATGGTGTCTCAATTGGACAAGTGGTTAAACTTGGCATGTTCCTTGCAAAGTCTGGCATCTGTGCTAGATAGATTCACCTGCTTCTGGGATGGTCTGAGCATGTAGGTCCACCACTAGGCTAGCTCTTCTCAGGATATAACTGTGGCCAAATATGCTAGGCTAGCTCCCCAAAGGACATGCTTGCTGTTGGGCTGGACCAAGCAGGTCACTCAGGCTTTGGACTGGCTCCTCATGGGGGCACTTGGCATGTTAGATATATTGATCAATCCACCAGACTCCCTGGGCTCACTCTTTGATAGGCAGCTACATACTCCACCACCTCTAGTTTCAGGCTTGACTGGGTGTTTCTGTGTTTTTTCATCTGGAATTTAATAGTCCTTTGTTCAACAGGAATGCTATTACACTTTTCAAAAAAGATAGAGAAACTGTATGTCCAAAAATATTCTAGAAGCTTTTTTGAGGAAGCAGTACAGTGCAGTGAAGAGAGTGTTGGCTCTAGAGTCCAGAAGACCCAAATGTCCAGCAAAGGACATTTTCTAGCTGTGTGGCCCTGGGCAAGTCACTTAACCTCTGCCTCTAGTTACTCAGCTGTAAAATGGAGATAATAACAAAATCTACCTCCCAGAATTGTTGTGAGGATCAAGTGAAATAATATTTCTAAAGCACTTAGCCCAGTGCCTGACACACAGGAGAGGATTAATAAAAGCTTATTCTTTCCCTTTGTACTGGCAAAGAACTGGAAACTAAGAAAGTGCTCATCAAGTAGGGCAGGGCTGAGCAAAAGTACAGCATATGAATGTAATGGAATAATTCTATTGTGCCTTAAGGGATGGTTTTAGAGAAACCTAGGAAGATGAACCAATGTAGCATGAAATGAACAGAAGCAGGGCAATAATTTATATAATGATGACATTATAAAGACAATCAACTGTCAACTGGACTGAACTGACCTCTAACCTGTGTGTGGCTAGAGCCAAACAGAGCAGGTCAAGAATCAAACAGAAGTTTAATTTCAAAGTAGGGAAAAGGCTTGCAAGGACACGTGCCAAGGTCCCACCTCTAGTGGGGGGACCCAAGGCAGAGTGGGGAGATCTCAATTTTCATACCAATGCACAGACCTGACAATGACGGGTAACAGCAACAATGTGACAAGTTTGATTCATAGCAGGGCTTCATGGCCAAACTTGTCTGAGTTCAGAGAACACCTGGTGCTGGTCAAAGAAATACCAGAATTATGGGATTTTGCCAGAGGGTGAGATCCTCTGAGCACGAAGGATTGTTGCTATGCCAAGCTGGGGGCCCAGCTTGCTTGCTTTGCTCTGGAAAACAGGGTGTCTCCTAAAACCTTGATGCAACTTGGAAAGACTTAGGATGCAATGGCCAACTCTGATTCCAGAAGACCCATGCTAAACTATGCAATTTATCTCCTGACGGACAATATATTCAAGATTCAAAATGAGATACACATTTTTGGAAGTTGACGATATGAAGATGTTTGGCTTGACTTGGATATTTGTTACAAGTATTTTCTTTTTTTAAATTTTCAGTGGGAAGGGGAGTTAGGTTTCTTAGGACCTTCAACTTTATTGAAATTTACCTTTACCTTTATCAAATATGAATTCACCACATTTAATAAGTATTTACTGAACTGAAATGAATTAGGAATGATTATTTCACAAAATAATTCTTCATTTTAGCAAAGGATTCATCATGGGTTTCTTTCAAGCAATCCTGGTGCTTTCAAATATGATTCTATTTTCATAAAAATAAGAGGAAGATACAGCAGGCAATTACAGCAGGTTCAATTTGATCCTACTCAAGAAAAAGTAATGTTTTTTAAAAAAGGAAAATGAATAAAAGAAAAAAACATCACTAGGGCCTATCATAATTTCCGGTGAAGTTTAATTGGGAAAGCAAATCCATAATGAAAATTCCAAAAGAACCTAGCAGCTCTCTCAGCCTGCAAACTCTTAATCTTCTTACTCTGGACATTCTCTCTGGCTATCTGTTCCTCATGCCTGGAATGCTCTCCCTCCTCCACTCCAACTACTGATCTCCCTGGCTTTAAGTACCAACCAAAATTCTCCCTTCTACAGGAAGCCTTCCCCAACCCCTCTTAATTCTAGTGCCTTCCCTCTGTTAATTATTTCTTGTTTATCCTGTATATAGCTTGCTTTGTAAATATTTGTTTGCATATCATCTCCCCCATTAGACTGTAAGGTCTTGAGAGCAGGAGCTGTCTTTGCCTCTTTCTCTATCCTCAACACTAAGCACAGTGCTTGGCACATAGGAGGCTCTTAATAAATGTTTCCTGTTTGATTTATTGATTGCGGAGCAAAGAGACATGGAAACCAAGGGTGGTAACACTGGTGTAAATCATAAACTCATTTTTAAAACCTTATGGAAAAGAATGGTAGAAGATTACAAATGGCCATGCCTCTTCAAGCATAGTAGAGTGGTACAGGGTAAAACAAGTCTGCAGAAAGCTTGAGACCCAATTAAACCAAGTCATTCTAAGAACATTTAAGGTTGAAACTAAAAGGTTCATAACAAATGTACCATAAATGTAACATTCACCAGAATTTCTATAACAAACTTTTTCATCATTGATGGCAATGGAACATTTAGATTCTAACATCTCAGACTGATATTGCTGTATTACTAGTTAGAGGAATATGAATATGGGAAGAGTAGTTGAGCTATAAAACTAAATGTATGTATGTTTGCATATGTGTACATTGTATATATGTAATAAAATACATATGGATTCCATGCTACAAACAACATAATTTTGAAAGTATTGAGAAACCAGTTCTCAAGATCTATTAAAGATGAAAAGGCACCAAAAGGAGCAAAAAATCACAGGTGATAGATAACATTACAGAAAAAGGTCATCAATAGGGCAACTAAGACTCTTAACTATTTTATTTATTTGCATACAATTTTCATGAGAGTGATCTACATATGTACTAAGGGTATCCTTGATGAAAATATGAGAAAGAGAAGGTAACATTTGTAAATATATATATATAATACTGTCTGCATATGTGCACATGTACATATAGATAGATATTGATATATTAGTAGATGGCTGGACAGACAGATAGTATAGCAGATCACATCTTCATAGTTGCATAATTGAAGTAACATGCTTAAAGGACTTTACAAACCTTAATGATAATTACAGCTAACATTTATATAATGCTTTCTTGTGTCTAGTACAGTACAAATGGGAAAGGGATTCCCTAGAGTGGCTGATGCTCTATTTTAAAGATGATTTTGCTGATTCCCACATGCCTCAGAATTCTCCAAAACCTTATTAATGATTTCTGCCTAAGAATCCACTCAGGAAAAGCCAAGTGAATAGAGAATGCCTATTGTTCCAATTATGAGCTATAGTTGGACAGACAGCTGATTGACTTAGCCAATGAGTATATTTATCTGAGACAGAAACCACAGAGAGACAAAGAGTTGAACTCGGAATTGAATAGGAATAAAAGAACAGGTTAAACTGTTTTTGAAAAATCATGCCCACTAGATTGTCAGCACCTTAACGGGAGGGACTGCCTTTTGCATTTTCGTATCCCCACCCTTATCACATAGCAGGCACTTAACAAATGTTTATTGTCTTACTGACTCTCAATGATCTGAAGCACTTCCCTAAAACCAAAAATCCATCTTTTAAAAATCAATCTGTCTACAAACACTGGAAAAATACACAGTCTCTCTAGAGTGAAAATTGTTAGTGATCTGAAGGACAAGGGAAAGATGTCTGGTTGGGCACGAATAGAAGGTTGCATTCTATCAATGATGACTTCTGCAGAAGAACTGATGTAAAGAATATTCCCCAGGAAACAGATGCTCAAAAAAGGAAATGGAATCATCCTGAAGCAAGAACCGTAAAGAGGGGGGAAAATCCTTTTAACTCAAGTGCTGCACTGATATCTGAGTAATGTGATGAAGTGCAATTTCTAGTTTCTAGAAACACCTCCATTGGTGAGATTGCAAATCCACTGAAATATCTTTACAAAAATACAATTTTCATACTTTTTAGAAACATTCCCACTGTCTATAAGGAGACATACTAATAAAATTTATTGTACAATAATACCTCCCTGGTCTACTTGTCAAGAATTTGGTAACCCTGTTATCTGGAACACAGACATGAATCAGGAAGTTAGCCGAAAAAAGGTCTCTAAGCAGTTAAAATCAATGTAACAGACGGCTAAAGCTCATCCTTTATACATTAGAGGATATAATGTATCCTCTTCCTCAAAAGCTATCCTCTCTTAATTTAGACATAATTCTAAGGGGTATTATTAAATTAGAAACACCAAATCAGGAGGGAATGAAGTGGGGGATCCTTCTGAAGGCAGATACACTGAAATTAGCCAGAAGTGACAGCCTCATGGGTAGGGAAGGAAAACAGAAAAATTATGAAAAACAGACACAAGAGTTCAGTCTAAAAGTCTGGGGTCATTCATGGCAGAAGGAAAGATCCCTGTCCTCCTAAATAGCTCCTGAACACAATGGTTAATTGTCATAATGATGACATTGAATCATCAGGAAAATCTCCAGGTAAATTCTGAATATACCATTGAAGCAGACAGGGAAATGTGCCTTTGAGAAAGTTCCATTAAAAATTATTAAACTTTTTAAATTTTGGCACTATTTCAATGCAACAAACTTAAAAGGAATAAGTTCCAGCTATCTGGAAATTCACTTCCATGGAATATCTCATTCCCTCACAATCCTGAATATGTGAAGTATTATTGAAAACGTGTTTATGATACAGAGTAATCACTTAAATTCAGGTCTTACAAGCTTGCATGATTTTTCTCTACTAGTATCATTGCCTTGGTTACAGTCTCTCAGGCAAAGATTCATTCACTTAAGCTTATGATGCAACATTTTCTCTGTGGACATATGCTGCTATCTCTCCAGAGCTCTGGTTGGTTTTTTACAGAGTTGTACACAGACACTTCTTTGTAACAACTGATCCTCTCTGAAGGGCTGGGTATTGCAGCTGCCCCTGAGTGTGATGTTCCCTTTGGAATCAACGAGCGTTCCTTGCTGAGCAGCTGCAGCATTGGGTCCTAAAGGAGGAAAATTCATGTGCATGTGAATAAGCCTCACAACACTCTTTAACCATCATTCAGATCTTTTTCTCTGATACAGTATTCCTTAATGTCATTTCTTTCCACCTCTTCCTATGCTTAGAAATACAGAAATCGGCAAAACAACCATTTATATAATATGTAGCATCATTAAAAAGTGGGAGTTTTGGCAAGCATTTTAGGTATAAATTATCACAACAATCAACTGGAAAAGCTGTAAAATAGGGAGTTTGGAGTAGATAGGATTTAATGTCCCTTTCAAACCTAAGAATACGTCCCTCTGTCAAAATTTAATTCAACATTCTTTGTGAGCGTTTAAGAAAGGAAAGAAAAGGCAGCAGGACTAGCAAGTATTTATTAACTGCCTGCTATAAGCCAGGTATTGATCTTGACACTGGTGATATAAAGATATAAATTAAATAATCTTTGCCTTCAAAGAATTCACTAGGAACCTTCCATGCACTAAGTTTCCACCTCCCAAATAATTGCTGACTGGCACCTCATTCTCTAAGACCTCAGAGGGGGAAAGCCAAACAAAAGATCTTGAATGAGAACCCATCCTTCCCTATAAAGCTCCTATTCCCATTTGCCACTCTGCAGCTGGCTCCACATAAGGAGCACAAGAGACCCCAGGATCCTATCCATGGAGCAGTGGGGAAAAGCTTGTGTAAGATGTGTCATATCCTATGAGATTTCTCTGCAAGGGTCTGCCTTGGACTTCACACTGCAAAGTCTCAAGGCTTTGGCAACATCCCTGTCTTTCCTTTTCATGTTTTAAAGGTGTCTGTTGTTTGCCTTAGTGTGAGGGGAATGCTACCCTAGAGTCCTTCCACTGTTTCTCCCACTGTCCCTCCATGTTCCCATCCTTGAAGGTCTCCACACGGTCTTTAGTACAACACATAAATTCATGGGACCATAGTATCACAAATTTAGAGCTGGAAGGAATCTCAGAGATCACCTAGTTCAGCCCCCAAATTTTATAGGTGAGGAAACTGAGGCTTGAGAGAGTGGTGAAAAGTGACTGGTACCAGGGCATACAATAAGAAAAAACAGTACAGTTGGATTTCAAACTCTCTGACCCTAAACCCAGTAATCTTTCTAGATGGGATGCATCAAAGGATCAAGAAAATTGATCCCAGGTATGATACTATTGCATGTGGAATAACCTGTTTTACCTTATGCAAAGTGAAGTACCTTTCAATCCACTTAAGGACTGAAAAATAAAGAGAAAGTATAATGGCAGAAAATGAGGCCAGTTAAAGTTTAAAAGATACATCTAGAGTAATCAACAACTATCCTGTTTTTAAAAACATCAAGAATTCAAGATGTTTTTAGTATGGGTATAACCTCAGACTAAAACTGAGCTTATCTTTCCTTACAGCCATACGGCCATCCTTCTAGTCACCAGACTCACTCCTCAGTATCATCCTCATTGTCTCCTGTTCCCAATATTCAGTCATTTTTCATGTCTTGTCCTTTTTATCTTTGTAACCCCTCTAGTACACATGCCCACTTTTCTCCTCTGACTCTGCTGCCAAACCCCCGGAAGGCCGTCATCACTTCAGTCCTGCTGCTGGGTCCCCCTGGCCCAAGTCTCTCTCGAGTCCCATCAATCTTCATTCAATTGTCAAATTGATCCTCCTAAAGCACAGGTTTGATGATGAGACATGAACCCAATCTTCCTGACTCCAGGTCCTCCATCCTTTTTGACCTCTGCCTTCTATGCTTCTTTGTAACCAGGGAATGGGATATATCCTACTTGATAGGGAAATCAAATAATCAGGAAGTCTTCCATCTTTCTACATTACATACAGCCCCTGGCATTTCGAAAATTATAATTTTGTGGAATTTTTATAATATAAACATAACAATGTAATGGAAACTCATTCTTCATGTAAACTTTGTACCTGTCATAAGTTGATGAATCATCCTTAGAATTTGTTTGGTCAAAGAGCAGATGAGATTAAGATAGAGGGGAGAGTGGTATTTTCTTTTCCCCATCACCAACCCTCCCCCCAGCAATCCACAATTTACATCATTTGTTTTCAAAGTGATCCAAAAAATATCATGATAAATCTGTAGAAATATGAGAATAATTAACATTTTTATTTAGAGCATGCTTGTTGTTCAAACTCTGAGTGGGTCAAACACTATGAAATTCCTTCCATAGCCTTTTACAGAGGATGTGGCAATATCCTATTTCACAGTTAAATAAATCAAAAAATTTGTAGGAATTTACCAAAATCAGAGGCAAAAGTAAGATTGGACCAGACATTTACTGACCATCTGGACTAGACAAAGCTGGTCATACTGTCTCTCCTCATTCTATTAAAGACTATTCTGGAAGTTATTTGTGAAAAATTACTAGTGGTTACAGCCAGTATCTCTGATAAAGGCCTCATTTCTAAAATATATAGAGAACTGAGTTGAATTTATAAGAATATAAGTCATTTCCCATTTGATAAATGGTCAAAAGGTATGAACAGGCAGTTTTCAGAGAAGAAATTAAAGCTATCTATTGTCATGTGAAAAAATACTCTAAATCACTACTGATTAGAGAAATGCAAATCAAAACAGCTCTGAGGTAGCACATCACACCTATCAGGTTGGCTAATATGACAAAACAGGAAAATGGTAAATGTTGGATAAGATGTGGGACAAGGGGAACCCTAATGCATTATTGATGGAGTTGTGAACCATTCTGGAAATAATTTGGAACTATGTCCAAAGGGCTATAAAACTGTGCATACCCTTTGTTTGACCCAGCAATATTGCTTCTAGGACTATATCCCAAAGAGATCATAAAAATGGGAAAGGGATCCACATGGACAAAAATATTTGCAGCAGTTCTTTTTGTGTCGGTAAAGAATTGGAAATTGAAAAGATGTCCATCAATTAGGGAATGGCTGAACAAGTTGTGGTATATGAATGTAAGGGAATACTATTGTGCTGTAAGAAATGATGAGCAAGTGAACTTCAGAAAAACCTAGAAACATTTATATGAACTGATGCTGAGAGAAATAAGCAGAACCAGAAGGACATTGTACACAGTAACAGCCACAGTGTGGAATGATTGACTTTGATAGACTTAATCTCTTCTCAGCAATACAAGGATATATGACAACTCCAAAAGACTCATGATGGAAAATGCTATCCACATCCAGAGAAAGAACTTTGGAGTCAAAATAAAGATGGAAGCATACTATTTACTCTCCTTTTCTTTTGTTGTTTTGTTTCTTCTTTCTTGTGGTTCCTCTCATTGGTTCTAATTTTTCTTTACATCTTGACTAATTGGGAAAATACGTTTAATATGAATGCATAAGTAGAACCTATATCAGATTGCATGCCATTTTGGGGAGGGAAAAGGAAAAGAAGAGGAAAAATATTTAAAACTCAAAATCTTATGGAAGTGCATGTTGAAAACTAAAAATTAATTAATTATATTTTTAAAAAACCTAGAAAAAAGAAAAATTATTGGTGAGAGTGAAGGTGTAATCTGCTAGTATTTAACCAGCTGATTGAAATTGACCAGTTTATCACCAAAGTTGGTTGCCATTGTCACAACCCCCATCTCCACAGTTGACTGGTATTTGCCAGTGGTGTCCACTCCCTTCCTCTACTCAGTCATTCTATAGTTAGTTTTGCAAGGGGTGTGCTGGAATCAGCTCATACTGGTTCTGAAAAGTTGATTGTTAAATTTGAGCATTTAAACCAAAGAAATTGGCAAATGCTACAAATGAGGACTAAGTTTTATTGTTTTGATGATTTTTTATATTTAAGGAAATGATGAAGAAAATGTCAATAATGTAGATTAAACTTCAAAGTATGTCCTCAGTACATCTCCTTCTCCCCTAGAGCTGGTTTTTAAATATTTACCAAGATCTTTGCCTACCCCCTATAATAAATATTTGTTGTGTTCATTTGTTGAATTGAATCTCAAGGGTTTAGGCAATCAAAGTATTGCTCAGCTTCACAAAAAGTTTGGGGATTACTGGTATAAATTTTTTTAAGAACTGATTTCCTGGCAGCATAAATTCCAAATCAGAGTGTTTGAAATTTATACTTCAGCTGCTTCCTCCTGACCCTCCAAAATCTGGAGCCACCCTCCCTTTCCAACTCTGTATCATAATACTGTCCTCCATTTGTCTTGTATACTGTAGCCAAGCCAGATGACTCACTATTCCCTATGCCCCCTTATGCTTTTCTAACTTTGTGTCTTTGCTGGTATGGTTTCCTATGAAGGAAATGCCTTCCCTCACCCTCAGTGCCTATTGAATCCCCACTCACCCTTGAAAGCTCAATCCAAACACTACCATGATCCTCCCTGATGCTCACTATCATTAATGACCTTCCCACCTGAGAACTTGCTTAGCATTTTGCTGTACATCTTTCTAATACACTTAGATTATAAAAATAGGCCTTGTAAGAGATGACACATGGCAGAGTGGACAGTGACCTTGGAATAAAGGAGATGAGTTCAAATCCTGCCTTACACATTACAAGATTGGAACCTTACTTAACCCTGTAGAACCTCAGTTTCTTCATCTATAAAATGGGGACAGTGCTTATATTATCTGCCTCAGAGGGTTGTTGTAGTTGTGAAGAATGTATTATATTACTGTGAGTTACTATTACTGGTTTTTTGTGTCTTAATAGTCTACTGGACCATAATCTCAGTAGGGCCAAGGACTGAGTTTTATCTAAATCTTATATTTCCTCTAGTTCCTACCATCAAGTCCTTCACACAGTAAAAATAATAAGTGTTTATTGAACTTGAATTATAAGTATAACCTGAATAATAACTAGCTTTGTTCTCATCCCAGGATCTGGTTATCCCATGAGTTACTCCTGTATCTCAAAAACTCAAATTAAAAGGAATTGCAAGTGAATATCTTCAAATATCTGATGGTAGAATTTGGCTCATGATCCATACTGCAATTATGCTGGTAACCTAAACTCTAGCTAATTTAATCTTAGCTAGCAATTCACATTACAAGGCTGTTTTTTTTTTCCCTAGGAATTTTCAAAAGCCTCAATTTCCTTAAACTCTTTCAAAATATTAAGGTATTATTATTTGAATTTACATTTCCACATCAGTCTATAGCAAAATACAAAGAACATTGATGCCCCCCTCTGAAAAAGAGTTTTGTAATTGATAATATAAGGTACACACATACACCAATGAGATAACACTAACAATCACTTTACTTAATTATAACCATTGTCCAAAAATTCCTAATCTTATTTGAAGGAGATATTGACTCATGTAGTGAAATGATTCCTGGAACAAGAAACTATTCATTTGCTGTGAATGTTCCAGTGGGAGTGAATTACCGTCCCTTTAAAGCACCTTTTCAAAGCAAGAAATTAACCCTAAAATACACACATGCAGCCAAAGAGTGGGATAATGGCATCTAGATTGTTTTTTTACTCTTGTTCTGTAGTTCCAGTTTGACCTAGAGCCACATTATACCTGAAAACAGACACCGAGTGGAAGTTTTCTGGCTAAGTTCTACATTTACAACCACAGCTCAGTTCCTCATGGAAAGGGATCCATATTATTTTAACAAGCAACTGATACTTTTATTTGATAATCTCAGTAGAAAAGTCAAAAGCTAAATCATCCATGGAGATCATGGAGATCGCTGCATGCTGAAGAAATAATGAAGGAAGATGAGAGAACCTACCATAGTCAGGATGCCTATGATCACTTGGACCTTACTGTTTACCTGGAGTTTTCCTGAAAACTCATGAAATGAGGTACTGGCCAAAAAGGGCCCAGTTCTTCTATCATGCACTGTCTTTTATTCCTGGTAGAAATTCAAGTGGATGTTTGGGGAGTCTGCTTCTAGAAAAGTAGAAATGATTTCTTTAGAATTGTCCATTTAGAAACTTGTATCAGGGTTGAATTCATGTAAAAACCAAAGCACTTTGCTGAGGCTGGCCTTATAATAATCTGAGAGTAAGTAAATTTTAGAGTTATAGTCACCAGTTTGACAGATAGGAGAAAAGAAAGTCTTCCAGACATTGGGATCATTTAGTTGAGTAAGTTTTGACTCTCGGTAGAAAAGCATAAATGGAAAGTGAAACGTCCAGGCTGGCATACCAGAGAGAATGGGCAGTGCCTGTAATTCAAGCACTTGATAAAATACCTTCCATGGGTCTTCACAACACATTAGAAGGTCCAATTATTTGTATTAGCTTCACTTTATCTATAAGGAGTCTGAAAGTCAGTAAGAAGAAAGCAAGGTATAGTTCATATAAATTTTCTCTAAGGTTACTTCCTGCCTTCTCTTTAAGTTTCTTGTAGATACCCATAGTATCTCCCTCTTTGGAACTTATGTTCCTCTATGCCTGAAGGACTGTAAAACTGTGCATACCCTTTGACTCAGCAATACCATATTAGGTCTATACTTCAAGATCAAATAAAAAGGAAAAGGACCCATATGTATGAAAATATTTATAACAGCTCTTTTTGTGGTAGCAAAGCACTGAAAACTGAGGGGAGGGGGTGTCCATCAACTGGGAAATGGCTAAACAAATTATGATATATGAATGTGATGGAATACTATTGTAATGATAAGGGGATGGGTTCAGAAAAACCTGGGAAGACTTACATGAACTGATACAAAGTAAAGTGGGCAGGAACAGGAGAGCAATCTATACAGTAACACCAATATAGTAGGGAGAATCAACTGTGAAAAGCTTAGTTGTTGTTATTCAGTCATTTCAGCCATGTCTGACTCTTCATGACCCCATTTAGGGTTTTCTTGGCAAAAATATTAGAGTGAAAAAAAATAAAAAAAATACTACAGTGATTTACCATTTTTTCCTTGTCCAGTTCATTTTATGAAGAGGAAACTGAGGCAGACAGGGTTAAGGGTCACAGGGTCAACTAGTAAGACCAGATTTCAACTCAGGAAGATGAGTCTTCTTGACTCTAGGTCCAACATTTTATCTACTACATCACTTAGTAACTCTGATCAATACAATGATACACTATAACTCCAAAACACTCATGATGTAAAACGCTAACCCACTTCCAGATAGAGAACTGAAGGACTCAGAGTGCACATTGAAGGATTTTTTTCCCTTTACTTTTCTTGATTTTTTTTTTTTAGAACATGACTAATGTGTAAATGGTTTGTATGACTTCATATATATAATGGATATCATATTTCTTGCCTTCTCAAAGGATGGGAGAAGGGTGGAGGGAGAGAGAGATTTTGGAACTGAAAATAAAAATAAAATTTAAAGAAAATCACTGGTCCAAAAAAATAAATAATAATAGGGTATGGGGAGAAGGGGAAGAATTTTTTTTTTTTGGTTTTTCCCTCCATCCCTAGCTCTTAGCGCAATACTTGGCACATAATAAACACTTAACAAATGCTGGTAGATTGATTGCAAAGGACTTTGGGACCAATTTCTAGCCTTGCATCTGCGATTAGCTCACTCTATAATGCTGGGTAAGTCTTTTTTCTCTCTTTGAGTCTCAGTTTCTTTCTCTGTGAAATAAGGATTTGGATGAGAATAGATGATCTTTATGGTCCTTTACAATTCTAATAATCTATGGTCCTCTGATTTTCATTGTGGGTCAAGTCATGCCCTTTGTCTAAAAAAGGATCCCTTCTTTCTCCAGAAATAGCTACAACACTAGGTCAGTCTAATAGGGTAACCCTCAAATAGACTAACCCTCCCTGCCAGGTGTGATTTAGAGACAGACTCACCTATAATCAATTGAAAACACTGTACTAGAAAAGAAGTTCTTGCTCCTCAAGCTGATAATATCTTGGAATTTTTCACAAAACCATCCTACTTTAACCTTGGGTTCTCTCCAAATAAGAGACAATAATTTTTCCCTCTTAGTATGCATGACTTGGATTCTGTCCAAAGCCCTAGACTGTATCTCAATCTAGCACTCTATCAGAAGCAACTCCTCAATTAATGCCTTTATCTATTCATAACCACTTCCCATGTGGCCATTCTCCCTCAAAACAAAGGTTCAAGTCCCTGGGCAGAGAACTCTTTACTTTTTTATAAAAGACCATCTCTATCTCTAATGCATCATAACATTGAAATATTATGGTGCACTCCATTACTTACAATACAAAACTACACGGAACAGTTCTCTTGTTGCCTTTTGTAAGACTTTAATTTTATCTACATGTTGCCAGAGCAAGAATTTAAGCTTCTTCAACTCAAATCAAGCCAGAGCCCCAATCAATCTTAATTGTTCGGTGTTGGCATTTCATGAAGGTCACTCTACCCACACTGATAAACATGTGTATATGCTCCCTAACTCTGCTGTCTCTTTCACTGTCACCAATAACTGTCTCTTGTAGTTTGGCTGTTTTTTTCCACTGACTGGTAAAATTAGGGTACATCACTACAAGGGGCATGGCTATATTTTCCAGGGAAAAGTTTACCGGCTGCTTTTCAGACCAATTAAAAAAAGTCCAGCAAAACAAGTTTGCTTTCATCTGAAAGAAAAGGAAATTATCCCAATGGATCCTTACAGATCATCTAGTACAATAACACTCACTTGACAGAGGAGGAAACTGAGGCCCAGAAAGTTACACAGGTAACTTTCACACTCAGGCACTCTGACTAAAAATCAATTACTTTTTTCCCTTCACAATTCTGTCTTTTTATATAAGGTACTTAGGTCAGATGTTCAGAATTTTAAAAAAATATTGCCTCATATGCATATAGGTCAGATGACCAGATGTTTTAAAAATATTGTCTCATATCTGTATATATTTTATGCATATGGGATGAGGAAGAAATGAAAAATAAAACTAAATTATTAAACAGAAAAATGTGTCCCAGTGCAAAACAATGTTAAATGCCTATGAAGGTCAATCCAACTTGGAGGGAATGTCCCAAATCAAAGGTTACAGAGTGTTCTGTAAGTATGGGTCAATCTACCCACTCTGATAAGCATGTGTACATACCCCCAGGACTCTTCTGAAGCTTGGATTTTGTTTGTTTGTTTGTTTTTAGGGATTAGTAAAATTAAAGCATAGATATATTAGCTTCATAGCTGTATGCTATAGTAGGCAGCACACTACTGGGCACATATCTGTCACTTAAATGATTTTTAAATCATTCACTTGTTCCTTAAACATATTGAAAATATAATCAAAACTCTCCTAAGACTTACAACACCAAAGATACAATATGTTATAATTTCCCACTTGGCTGTACTCCTTTAGACTCTATCATGCCCCCAGAAACTTTGTCATCAGGAAACACCATCCTTGGAGAATGCATCATCATGTAACTTCTTTCTTCTGCCCCACCTTTTCAGCTTCCTCTTGTGTGTTATCTTCTTCCTCATATTGGAAGCTCCTTGAGAGCAGAAACTCTTTCTTTTTCTTATTTGTATACCCAATCCCTCAACATGGTACCTGGCACCTTGCAGGCACTTAAAGAGGTTTATTGATTGACTGAAAAGTGTTGCTGATGGCTTTCCCAGGATAATGAATTCATTTTCAAAAACTTTGTTCCATCAGTTCTTTTAGGTTTTGGTTTTTTTTTTATTATTATGTGTCAGGTTTTGAAATAGTAATTTTTTGATGAATATAATAGCTCTTGTTTCATGATCATGCAATCATGGCCAGTTTGACATTTATCTACAGATCATTCATCAAGTATGGAATAACTTTTATTGTATGCCACAGAACATTGAGAAAGTACGAAAGACTCAGAATCCCAAAAACAAATGCAGAAAATACATTGTGGACTTACATCTTGTAAGTAATCCACACAATTAACTGACATCAGTGAGTGAAGTCCATCCTCCAGAAGGTTCCAAAGAGGGTATTTATACCTTCTCTATAGGAAGACACAATGAAAGCCCCATGCAAAAGCTCATCACTATGTAAATTTATTAAGTTAATTCTGTGATGAGGAAGAAAGGAGAGAGACTCCTTTGATTTATCCTCTACACCTAAATTCATTAAGAATTGTGAGTTGTTGTGGGTTTTTTTTAATTTTAATTCATCACTAACAAAACAAATCCTTAAATACATAAACAAGAAAAAAATCACAGTATCTCAGAATTGGAAGGGACTTTAGAGAAATAGTCTAACACAAGTAACTAACAAGTAAGTATGTATTAGTCTAATCCAAGTAGTCTAACACATGCTTAAATAAGAATGCCTTCTCTGATATGCCTGACAAGCAGTCTCACCCAGCCTTTCTCTGAAGACCTCCATTAAGGGAGAACCCCCTGCCCCCCAAGGCATCTCATTCCACTTTGTCGTAACACTAATTGTGAGAAAGTTTTCCTTATAACCAGGTAAAGTCTACCTGTCTCTAACTTTAGTCAGGGCTAGGCGGAACAAGTATATCCCTGTTCTATGTAATAGGTATTCAAGGACACATAAATAGCTTTCATGACCCTTCAGGTATCCTCCCCGATCTAAACCATTTCTTTCAACCAAGGCCTAGGTGCTATGACCTCGAAGTCTTCTTTTACCATCCTACTTTCTCTCCTCTGGATGGCAGTTTAACTTTAACAAGGTAATAAAAAATTTTTTTCACTGCCAAGTCCTTTTGTGAACTTTGTTTATTGATGTCTTATTATTAATAATGATAATAGCTAATATTGATAGGATACTTACCATGGGCCAGGCACTGTGCTAAGCCCTAGACAATTATCACCTCCTTTGTGGAATGCTGTTGTGCACGCAGAAACGACAGTGTGTATCATGATCAACTGTGAATGACTTAGCTCTTCTCAGCAATACAATAGCCCGAGACAATTCTGGAGGACCCATGATGACAAATGCTATCCGCCTCCAGAGAGAGAACTGATGGAGTCTGAATGCAGACTGAAGCATACTTTTTCATTGCTTTCTTTTTTTGCTTTTCGTTGTCTGTTTTCTTTCGCAACATAAACTAACATGGAAGTGTTTTTTGCATGATTGCACGTGTATAACCTATGTCAAATTGCTTGCTTTCTCGGGGGGGGTGGTTAGAAAGAGAGGGGAGGAGGGAAGGACTTAAAAGTTTAAAACACAAATGTTAAAAATTGTTTTTACATGTAATTGGGGAAAGAATAAAATATTTTTTAAAAATTTTAAAGTTACCACCTCATTTGACCTGCACAACAACCCTGGAAAGCAAGGGCTATCATCCCCATTTTACAGACAGGAAAACAGAGGCAAATTGAAGTTAAGTGACTTGCCCAAGGTCACTCAACAACTAAGTATCTGAGGTTGGATTTGAACTCAGGTCTTCCTGACTCCACCTAGCTGTCATAGATAATATTATCTAATAATATTAAATGTTTTTATACATTTGTCATGGTTGTATATATTGTTCTTACTCTGCTTTCTTTACATCTCATTAGCTACATGAGTCCATGAGTCTTCCTGTATTTCTTTGTATTTTTTGGACTATGAAAATAGCCTCTGACTTGGTTTTCCTACCTCCTGTATTTCTGCTTTTCTGTCCACCTTACTCAGCTGTCAGAGTGATATTCGTAAGATATGAATCTCATCAAGTCATTCTCCCCTACTCAAGAAGCTACAGTGGGTCCTGGCTTCTACAGTGAAATGCATGTTACTTTATTTGGTATCTCAAGTCCCTCACCAGCTGGTGCCACCTGCCTTTTCAGATACGTGGCCAATTGTTCTCCTTTGCAGATGTTACCTTCCCGCCAAACTGACCTACTTGTTGCTCATAGGTTAACATCCATTTCCCATTGGTGAGCCTTGGTCCAAGCTCTTCCCCATGCCCAAAATGTTCTCCCAGTTAATCCTAACCCAAGCCTCTTCCCGCCACCCCAGCTTCCTACTGGGTCTTCCTTCTGGGTCTCACTGCAAGTGCCACCTTCTACCTATATAGGATCTATTCTGATACTCACACTACCTGGTGATTTTGGCTGCCAGCCCCACATTACTTCATATACATTTTGTATTACTTTGTGCTTACTTATCTGGAAACGTGTTGTTTCTCCCCAATCAAACTGAAGTTCTTTGAGGACAGAAACTGTTTCCCTTTTATCTTTATACACTCAGTACCTAGTAGAGTGCCTTGAACATGGTTGAGATTCAATAAATATTGAATAAATTCCTATTTACCATTTTATAGTACAAAGATATTCTCTCATATTCCTATGCCACAATTTACTCATCCATTCACCAAATAGGAGTGATTTCAAGTTTCTTACCATTACAAATAGTGCTTTGCACTTTTTCTTCCTGAGAGTAGTCTTAGTAATGAGATCATTGGGTGAAAGGGCATGGACAGTTTTGTAATTCTTAGTATATACTTCTGAATTGCTTTCCAAAAGAAATTACACCAAGTTAAAAGATCCACCGATAGCACCATGCTTCCATTAGCCCTGAATTTTTATCATTTTTAAACTTACTTTGCCAGTTTTTCAGGGGATTATTGATAATCTGTTTACCTTTTTGAAAATTACATCTTCATCTCCTTTGACCAATTATCTGTTAGATGAATAGATCTTATTCTTAAGAATTTGTGCCAATTCTTTATGGAGTTCAGATATTAGATTTTCATTGGAGATATTTATGGCAAGATATTTTCTCCCCCAATCTGTTTCTTCCTTTCTTAATCTGGATATGTAGTTTTTTAAAAACTCCTTATCTCTAGACAATCAAATCTATTTTGTCTTTCATTACCTATTCTCCTATTGGATAAATTAAACATTTTCTCCTCTGCATTTTCTTTGGATATATTTTATTTTCTTCTAATTGTTTGTAATTTTTAAAATAAAAGTACGTCTGTTGTAATTTGTTGTAATCTATGGTGTGAGATGTGGACCTAATCTCATTTTTTGCCACATTGCTATCCAATTTTCTGAACGATTCTCATTGAGTTCTCTTCCCCATTGTTCTGTGATCTGGGATTTAGCAAACACTGGTCCATTATATTCCTTTAATTCTAATTCTGGATTATTTACTCTGTTCCATTGATCTCATTTTCCATTTTTTAAAATCTAAGGCCAGATAATTATTGCTTTACAGAGTAATTCAAAATCTCTAAGTAGAAGCCCCCATTTCTCCTTTGCTTCCCCATAGTCTTTTCTATTTTTCCTCCTGCTGCTTTATTATAAGCTTATCTAATTCAAAAAACTATCCTATTATTATTTTGATTAGCATTACATTAAATGTATAAATTAATTTAGGTAGTATTACTATCTAGATAATGTTGGTTCAACCTAACCAAATACATTTACCTTTATAGACTGTGGAGTTTGATTCTCAAAGTAAAAATCATGCCTAGATCCCACAGCTCTTGTTAACTCAAGGGGAAGTAACAAATTTCAATATTTTAACTGTGAGAGCAATAAATGAAAGGTATTTATTAATAAAAGTCATAGCCTATCCTTGTCTCAATCCATTATAGCTACTTTTAAAACTTAGAGACTTTCAAAGAATAGACTAGCCAGTAGCACTCAAAACAAGCCTTTATTTTAATTTTAATTTTAAGTACATTTTACTTAATATAAAGGAAAAGTGTGGGAGGAAGAAAGAGAAGAGGGATTCTGGGAATAGAGTATATCACTGGAGAAACAAGGATACAACTGGATCTGTCATTAGAGGACAGAAAGTTATTGCTGGCAGGGCTGAGAAAACTGGGGCCTCGAGACTACATGTGTGCATACACTTGAGGACCTAGAGGGCCACATGTGGTCTCAAGGCCATAGGTTCCCCAGCCCTGTAGCTAGGCTTTACATAGGATCATCAGCAGGCCACAGCAGAAGGATGATGGAGTTTAATGGTCTTGCAAGAGTCTGCTGCTTGGACTTGGCACATTCAAGTAATGCTTCAAGCTCTTGTCATTCCTACATCCATGTGGGGACATCTGGGTTCCATCCACACAAAATCTGTACCACACAGTAGTACAGATGGAGGTCTGGAATGTTATAGGGAAGGTTGGAGTTCCTAGTAGGTGCATCTAATTAGCTTTCTATCTCTAATGTCACAAGCATGGAGACATCAAGTTTTGGTTTAATAAGTCCCAGTCTGTTAAAAAAAAAATTAGGCCCAGTAAATTAGAAAAGATTCTGTACTATCACAATCCATAAGTAAAAATGAGAATCTTTCACAAAAATAGATTCAGGCAAAGTCATCTATTTTAGTTAGCAAGGATAACTGACAAAGGTAGAGAACACATTCAGCTAATAGAATCTGTGGATAAATTGGAACTGCATTGAGTACTGGGGAATGGGAGCTCTCCTCTAATGAGAATGGGGCTAAGCTTTATGTTTTAACACTCACAGGATCTTTTAAACCTCTACCCTAGTAACACAAAGCCAAATTTTCTTGGAATTTAGGTTGTGGCTCATACTAGAATTTCCCCAGAAAAGTAGAACAAAAAGGCATTTATTGTACAATATGAATCAGGTTCAGGAGGATATGTATTCCTACACATGAAATAAATTAGAATAAAATATTCAAAACATTTATTAACAGAACTTAAAAGGACTCTGTAACAATTGTAACTGCTGCTATAATCTGCCAAGGGGATTGATACTCATCAGATTATCATGATCTCATGATGATCTCATTAGAACATGAAATGATCTCATCAGAACATAAAGCAGTGTATAGAACTACTAATCAGGCATTTTGCATTTCACCTAGGCTCTGCACTGTCCAAACAACTCCTGGCACATATCTTCTGGTTAAATGGTTAGACTTAGGACAATTCTCTTCTTGGTAGCCATTCTTTCCAAGAATTCTGTTGTAGTTTTCAGGGATCGCTCTCTTGCCACCACTGAGCTTCAGCTCCATGGGATATAACATCTCCAGACTTTTTGAACTCATAAGATCACCTGTAAGCCTAAATATCCATGTTGGGATCAATAACTAAAGCTTAAGCTTCCCTAGAAGGGGGCATTGATTTTTTTTTAATGTTGCATAATTTTAACTGTCAAACTTGTTCCCAAGAGAAGAGTTGAGGAAATGAACTTCCTTCCACTCTTTGTAGAGGTAGAGGAAGATTGTGGGTATCACGTTTGCCATATACTTTTTATTTTATTTTATTTTATTTTCAGCTTTGAATTCTCTCCTCCTCTCACTGTGAAGACAAAAAAATCCAAAATCCATTACAATTATGTATAGGCATGCAAAACAAATTCCAACATTAGGGGAAGGGAATACACACACACACATATAACTATGTACACACATATATAAACCTAATATGTGCCAAGCACAGTACTAAGGGCTTTACAAATATTAACTACCCTGGAAGGCAGGGGCTGTTATCATCAGCAGCTGAGGAACCTGAGGCAAAGAATGAATGACTTGACCAGGGTCACATGGTTTAGAAGTGTCTGAAGCTGGATTTGCACTCAAGTCTTCCTGACTCCAGACCCAGCATTGTGCCACCTAGTTGCTGAGCAACGAAGGATCTATGCTTTACATGGTATGAAATCATGGACACATGGAGGCCAGGGTTAGGGGAAGCCGCTCTTTCTCCCAACTCTCTCTCAGGAAGCATCTTGAAACAATGCAGACCCATTTCACATCTGGAAAGGAAGAGAGAGTCTTGGAGGAATATTGCTTCTTTTTATTTTTCTATTGAATTGGCAGCTCAGCCAATAAGGGGTTAATTCTCTCAAAGTCTGATGCCTTTATCCCTAAGTTACTGGTGGCTGGAAGCAGTGCCCCAAACTCCCATGTGACTGACCCAAATCAGGAATGATAGCTTTGAGCACACATCATGGGATACATAGGCAGGGGTGTAATGGGGCCAGGTGCAACTGGCTCTCAGGAACCACCGCTAAACTTTCTGTGTAAACATTTATACCTTTAGAAATTGGCAAACACAACAAAGCATGGCTTATTGTTTTGTTGATTGTCTAAACTTGAGAAAATGATAGAGAAGATGTTATTAATGCAGATTAAATGTCAAAATGTGTCATTCCTTTTTGGGGGGGAGCTGGTTGTTAAACATTTACTGGCACATCCCTGTTATAGGCCACTATATCTCACTAACATGTTGTAGCATGGGAAAATAAGTGATGGGCTGTCAGGCTAAC
This sequence comes from Potorous gilbertii, assembly GCA_028658325.1. NCBI lineage: Eukaryota > Metazoa > Chordata > Mammalia > Diprotodontia > Potoroidae > Potorous > Potorous gilbertii. Next base: position 578,670,486 of record CM053770.1, on the reverse strand, counting down.
AAAGGATAACAAATAGCATCTGAGTGCCAAAAAGAGTTCACAGAATTTGCTATACTCACTTTCCTGTGGGCACATGCATGGTTCTATGTCTAGCAAAGTGAGGCTCTCATAGCTACCTTTATTGTTGTTTAGTTACCGTTCAGTCGTGTCTGACTCTTCATGACCCCTTTTGGGGTTTTCTTGGTGAAGATACTGGAGTGTTTTGACATTTCCTTCTCCAGCTCATTTTACACAAGAGAAAAGGTAAGTGACTTGCCCAGGGTCATACAACTAGTGAGTGCCTGAAGCCAGATTTGAATTCTAGAAGCTGAGTCTTCCAGACTCCAGGGTGGTGCTCTATCCACTGTTTCACCTAGCTGCCCTACCTTTAAGCCTCCCCTAAATACATTTCAGCTGCTACCCTCCCTTTTAGGAAAGGGCCATTCACCGGAGCAACAGTCAGTAAACGTTTAGGCACAACCAGAAAAAGGAATTCTCTCTATTCAAACCATAATGACCTTACCTGATAGGTATGAGAATAAGAAAAGGATCTTTATTTCAGCTAAAACCTCTTCTATAGGACTTTAATCCTTGGATCCTGCCTGCCATTCCTTCGAGTCTTTGAAACCTACTCTCCTACAACCTAAGACTATATGCCCAGCTCCCTTCCTATGAGGCAGTGGTTATTTCCATCCTAGGTTCCTATAATTTCACCTCAGCCACCAAATACTTCCTGTTAATGGGACTCAGATGTGGAATAGAATTTTCTCAAGTTAGTTCCTCTGTGTAGAGGGAATTTGGGCAGACTTCTGGGGTTATTGCTGTGGTTGGGGCTTCAGCCAGTTCTAGGCCTGTTGGTGGTTTGAATTATAAAAAAGGACTGGCCTGGGGGCAGGGAAGGTTGTCAGATGTCCCCCCCCACCCCACGACCTGCCTCAAACCGAGCCCCACCCCCAACTGCCTGCAGGGCACTTCTTTCAGTTCTTGACTGTTAATTGGGAGCTGTGTTTTTAAATCCTTTTTTTCCTGTAGTGTTTTTAAACTAGTTATCTAAGTGGTCCTAATTGGATTGCATCTGAAGGACTGAGTCAAATTTAAGCTTAGCCCTCAGTACAGCATCTTTGAAGGCTAGAATTGTCATAATGGATCATAGCTCTAGAATGAGAAGGGCCCAAGCCCTCTAGAGTCTCAAGGAAGTTAAATGACTTGTTCTAGGTACCATAGGTAGTAAGCATTAGCGGTGGGACTTTTAAGCCAGGTTCCAACTCCAGAGCCCGTTGGTAGCTTCTGTGTTTTTAGCACAGAGACAGAGCTTCAGCAGATATTTGGATAACTGAAGTTCATGCCCACCCCCGCTACTAAATCGGCCCTTTGTGCCAGGCTTTTAAACTGTTTCATCACTCTCCCCTGACAGTACATAGCCCTGCGTATAGGGACATATAGGGGACCTAGGACTGAGACTTTCTCACCCAAATCCTTTAGGGTAGGGGTTCTTAACATATTTTTGTGTCTCATCAACCAATTTGGCAGGCATGTGATATCTATGAATGCCTTATCAGAATGTTTATCAGTGCATAACATAAAAGTAAATAGGATTAAAAAGGAAACCAATAACATTGAAATACATTCGCAAAACTTTTTTAAAAAATGTTTGCGGACCCCATTTTTAGAACCCCTGCTTATGGGGTAGCTGTGTGGTGCAGTGAAAAATACCTGACTTCAAATCCACCCTCAGATATTTGCTAGATGTGTGGCCCTGCATGAGTCACTTAACCCCTCAGTCTCAGTTTTCCCATCTGTAAAGTAGGTGTAATTACAGTATCTATTCCACAGGGTTGTTGAAAGGGTTAAACGAGAGCCTATTTATAAAGTACTTAGCACAGTGCCAGGCACATAGTAGGAGCTATATAAAAAAATGTTAGTTATTATTAAGATCAAGACTCAAACCCAAGTGAGGACTGACCAGTTGTATGCTTGCCCTACTTCTCTATTCTCCCCAGTACAGTGGATTGTACCCTCTCCTTTGAACCCATTCTTTCCAAGCTCCATTGATCAAAATGATTAGGCTCACTACATTTCTTTTAGGCCAGTTTGGCCCACCATATTTATTATTCTTTCTTTCAGTGCACCAGTTTGGTAATTTTGAACATAAACTCCAACATGTTTCTTCCTTTACTATACCTGGCTGCAGGGGTATAACTTCAAGAGAAAGCTAGGAGCAGCATGGAGACAGGTTGGCCTGGGCACTCTAAAAAATAGAGACTCTCAGAGGAACTCACTAATGGGAGAAGGGGAATGGACCCTGTGAAGGAATGTTCCATGGGGAGTGGGGGTTGAGGGAAATCCCAGTATGAGCTATCAGTAAAGGGAAGGCATAGTTTTTAAGAAGGAAAACCTTGTATGATTCCACAGGTACTTTATATATACTGGTACTACTCTCAGGGAACTATATTCCTATGGTATCTTCTTTCTCTATTAGCCCCTTGTCAACTCAATTCAATTTAACAATCATTTTTCACTCTGTAAAAGGCAGAACATGTGTGTCAAATTCAGGGGCCATACTAAACAGTACCTAAGGAAACTGTGGTGCATATTGACTTAGAAAATCACATGTTTAACATTACCTATGTTTTATTGTATTTTTTAAATTATTAAATATTTCCCAGTTACATTTTAATCCCCTTGGGTCCATATTGTACAGCTTTGTAGTTATTCTCAGCAATGCAATGATGTATGATAATCCCAAAGGACTAATAATAAAGCATATTATCCACCTCCAGAGAAAGAACTGTTAAAACACATACTTGACACTGAAAAGTCTCAAGGAAAATTGATTAAAGTTCAGAGGAATTGAACACTGGCCAAAACTGACTCCACCTCTCTTCAGGAGGAGTGAGTGTCTTCTATGCTCTTACCCCGAGAATGAACAGGTTAGCTCCCAAATAAGGCTACAGGAATACTACAATTTATTCAGACCAATGCAAGTCCTTTTGTACTGTTCCAAATTTTGGACTTCTCCATACACCATTCATTGGCTACATGGCTTCATGTTCTCTTACCTGATAGGCTTTCCCTCGAACAGTTTATCAAGCTTGTGCACAAATTTCTGACCTTTAATCTGACCATGCTAGGTCACACAACTCTGATGACTTAAAGCTGGGAATTTTAACCTGTGGAAACAGAACTTCTTTCTTGTTTCCCACAGAACTGATATTGTCTGAATACAAACTGAACTATGCTATTTTTTACTTTTATTTTTTTTAAATTCATCTTCTTGTACAAAATGACCAATATGGAAATGTTCTACATGATTGTATATGTATAACCTATATCTGGTTGCTTATTGTGGAGGGGGGAGGAAAGGGAGGAGGGATAGCATTTGGAACTCAAAACTTAAAAAATGCCAAATGTTTTGACATGTAATTGGGGGAAAATAAAATATTATTTTAATATAAAAAAGTATGAGAAAAAAAGAAGCCATAACAACCATCTGAATATTTTAAGCCTTCATGAAGGACTTTAGTTGTGAGCAGAAGCCTTTTCATCTGTTTCTCTCTTTTTCTTTGCTTTTCACTTGTCCCTCACTACTGTCTTTACCAAACAAGGGGAAAATAAGTCACAAAAGGAAAACATGAGGGAGGTATGGGAAAGGGAGGAAGAACTAATACCTAGGTTATGCTGGTATAAGATGATTTATGGGTAGATTATATGAAAAAATCTCAAGGCTAGAGCTCTTGATGTCACCTCCTTCACCCTGTGCCTATTACATCCTGAGTCATTGACTTACAATAGTATAAGGCTCTGAATTTATTTGTTCAGATATGTTTGATGTTATTGGTGGAAATTGTTGAACGAATGTATAAAGGTGGTGAGAATTATAGTACAAATAGTTATTAGGTAGCATCAAGTGAGTAGGAAGTCCAAATAAGAGTTTTCCTGGTCAAGTGAGGTTTTGCTTTGGACCCCTTGTTTCTGTCACATTGTGAATGTTTCTCTCATTCATACTGTTCCATAGTGTCCACCTCCAGATGCTGTATGATTCTTGGATTCTGACTTTGGAGCAGGGGGAGTCTCTGACCTTCTACCTCATTTTTGACCACTGCTTTTTGTATCCTCTGAGGTTCCAGACTATTTATAGGATCAAAAGGTCATAAATATAGAGCAAACTGGAAAAGACCTTAGAAGACACATAGTCTAACTCCCTCACTTCACAGATGAGGACCAAAGGCCCAGAAAGGATAAGTGACTTGCCCCACATCACACAAGTAGTATCCAAAGACAGTTCTCTTTGCCATGGCTAGCTTGATTCTGCCCTTTGGTTCCATCCTGGCCCCGGTCCTACATATCAGGTTAACTGCTGCATCTCTTCCCTCCTCCACCTCCCATCCCCCAAGAGCTCAGTGTGATATAGACACCTTTAGGAATATTTGGGATGGGTACTCATTTCTTCATCTCTTTCAGACACCAGGAAACCTCAGAACGCAGCCACTGACGACCTACCAACTTTTCCTTTCCCTTTTCCCATGACATTTCTCATCGTCTGCCAAAAGGCTAACATTTCTTCTTTCTCAGCTGATCTCCTTCAGTTCCTTCATGGTGGTTTTCCTAGCCTGTCCCTGTTCTTTGATCTCTATGGAATAACCATTCCCTGATGGACAATCAACCATGACAGAATTGGCCTGGAACCATAACATTGAATGGAATGATAGACTCATAGTTCATCTGGAAATGACCTTAGACAGTATCTAGTTCATGGTTCCCAAAACTATTTGCAAAGGAACTTCTTTTAATTTTTCTGAAGCCTAAAGTTTTGTTTTTGTTTTTTAAGGAAAAAAGCAAAGGAGGAGAAATTAGAAAGGGATGGGCATACAGAAGGCCCTGAGAAGAGAAGAGGAAAGGAGGGAGCACCATGACTGTATATACTTTTCTCTGTCCTGGGAACTCCAGCAAACTGGAGAGAAGACATTATCACAATTGAGGAGGCAGAGCAGTCCGGTTGTGGGAGCAGCAAGCCAGGAGCTGTTGCCAATAGCTAACAAGGACATCAACATCAACATGAACACACTTTGAAACAGGTCTCATGAGAGCCTCAAAGTTGGATGACTTCAGCTGAGAAAAATATGACTAGAGGAAAAAAAATGTTCCCAGAGTTTTAAAAATCAAAGAGAATTCACAGCTATTTAAAAAATAACATTTTATTTTACTTGTAAGAAATGGCTTCTGCCAGTGCCTTCCTCACAATCACTTTGTTTCTATATTCTATATCCATATGTACATTAACATATATATGTGTATACTTAGTCTAGCATAAACATACATATACCCGTATGTGTATGCAAAATACATATAAAAGTACAAGTGCATATACAACTACATCATCTATATCTACACCTATACTTATACCTATGCCTATATCTAAACATATATATATATATATATATATATTCATATGCAATTATCCCTTTCACATCCCTACTTTCCCCATTTCAGTTTCAATATATATCACAGGCCAGCATAAGAAATTAAATGAATTTTTGGAGAGTTTTGTGGAAGCCACAAATGATATGTGAAGGCTAGCAGATGACACAGAAAAAGTTTAGAAACTCAGAAATGCATAATATACATATATATATATATTTTATATATATATATATATATATATATATATATATATATATATATATATATATATATATATAGTATTATATATCAACCCAAAATGTACATTAAGGTACTGTAAATACCCCAAAAAAGAAAAAGAAAAAATTCAGACTTCCTCTGTGGTATGAAGGGAGGGCCAAAAAAATTTACTAGGATTTTCCAGATCAAGGGAGTGCTGCACCATTAATCCCTAACCTGGATGTGGAAGGGATAAGTATACATGTACATATACATATACCCACATAAATATACACATATGTACACACATATGTGTACACATGTGGTCTCCCCCAAGTAAGCACCTAAAGAGTAAAGACTATTTCATTTCTTTCCTTGTATACTCAATGCCATATAGTAGGTGCTTAATGAATACTTGTTGATTCATTAACTGATTGATGAGCCTCTTTCCTGACTCACAAGCTGTGTCTGTAGGTAATAAATAAAAGCAGAGAGATGCAGAAACTCTGGATTGATATTCTCCAAACTGGTTCTTGTATTGGGGTTACAGAGCTAATTATATTACAGGAGGTGAAGCCAGGTAAGAACTCTTCATAATAGAACAATGCAGGGGTTCAAGGGCCCTAGTGTTCCTTGGTGGTTTTCCCTTTGTGTTTTTGTTCCTCTGTATTATACATACATACATACATATATATATATATATATATATATATATATATATATATATATATATATATGTTTATATTATGTGTAAATATATGTATATATACATGTATGTGTAGATAGATAGATACCCCAGGTAAAGTTTATGTACCAGGTTGTACTGAGTCATCTGAGGTCTTGGGCACAAGATACTAAAGAACTTAGGTGATGACTCTGTGTCCCAAGGTCAGCAACAGTTGTGACCTTGACTACACTGTTGGAAACAAAATTGTGTCCTTCCTTATTCCCTCAGGCAAGTTTTCTTCAGAAGTCACTTGACTTTGTAGTCAAAACCCATACAGAGAGGGTCTTAGAGATGACAATAACCCCTTTAAAAGATCTAATAGGTAAAAGTTTAAAATCTGCAAAGGAATGCTAATCTAATTAAGGACTCAATCTAAACCATTTCCTTTATATGGTGAATAAGAAACCTGAAGACCAAAGATATTAGATGATTTGCCTAACAGCCTACACTGGCAAAACCAGGCCTGGGTCAATTCCAGTCTCTTCCCTCCTAGGTCAGTGAGACTACACTACAACTTATAGTAGATTGAAAACTCCTTGCGGGCAGCGACTATATTTTGCCTCTTTTTACATCCCTAGAGATTAGTCTAGTGCATGGCATATGGTAGGTGCCTAATAAATGTTTCTTGATTGATTATTTGTTCAAAACTTATAAACAGCAGTCATGCAGTAGGACTGTTATTTCTGGATCTCTGCCATGAAGTCCTGCTATATAAGCAAACCATGGTGAATTGCTTAATCAAATTTTGCAATTCAGCCATGTTCATATAGAAGCAGTTTCCGTATCTGTTATTCTTTAGCCAACGGTTCATTCTCAAGGCACAGTTTCCATTGCAAATCCTTCTTTTCCAGGGTCCAATTATTCTCTGATATTCTACGTTTTCCTCCTCTAATTCCTTTCTGATTTTCTCATTATTTTTTTTAGCATGCCCAGATTTTCTTCCAATACCCTCATTGTGACTCTCAAACACTACTTACCTTGGTAGCTCCTAGAATTTCAAAACTTCAAGAAATAGGCAAGAATTAAGACATCAAACTTTAATATGCCAACAATGAATCTGTCCACTTTTGTCTTGATTGATTTTCATGTCCAACCCTATTTGGGTTTTTCTTGATAGAGATATTGGAGTGATTTGCCATTTCCTTCTCCAGTTTATTTTATATTTGAAGAAACTGAGGCAAACAGAGTTAAGTAACTTGCCCAGGGGCACCTAGTTAATAAATGTCTGGAGTCAGATTTGGACTCAGAAAGCTGAGTCTTCCTAATTCCAGGCCCAGCACTCTATGCACTAGCTCACTGTCTACTTTTGTAGACTTTGTCAATTGTCAAGCCCAGCCTGTGCTCTTCTGACCCTTGGTCTGACTTGGACACCACTTCCTCTCTCACTTCTACAGATAAGGATGATAAGGATGAAGGATACTGATTCTCCTAAGAAACAGAGCCAAGGCTGTGAATCTCGGTCTTTTAACTCCATTTCTAGGTTTCTTTCTGCCACACCACACTGTTTATCTTATCTGCCAAAGCAAACAAGGCAAAGTAATTAAGAGCACATCTTAGGATACCCAGGGATAAATGTGTAGGAAGTCATGGCTGGGGTCAGGATCTATGAATCTGGGAAACACTGGTCTTGAAAATGAGATCTGTATATTCAAATGAAAAGACCCCTGGTAGGGAGGGCAGAGAATTTTCCTAAGAGGACATAGACTCTTATATCATTCCACTTCTCTTGTCAGCACCTTATTGAAAAGAAACGAGAAAATTGCCTTATTGGGCTTCATTCCTGGGCTATGCCATCAGTCACCTCACATTCTTCCAATGCTCCATGTTCCTTTTCTTTCTCTTCTTTCTTTCTTCTGCAAACACAGATCAGTTACTCAACAGGGGTCGAGGCTGAAAATAACTCCTTGCTTCAGGGAGCTAATTTGTGACCTATGACGCCATTTACTGTATTTTTGGGTCTTCAGGGTCAACACAAACACATGTACAAAATAAATAAATAAAACCTCAAGCTTGTAAACCACAACTGGGAGTTTGGGACATTGCAGTGGCTTTTGTCCCTGAATTTTGTTCCTTGGAGATTTACAGGAAAAAAATTACTTCTACACTAACAGATCACCTTTCACTTAAGGATCTTAACTCGCTTTGCAGACTTTTAGAAGAACCACAAACTCCCCAAGGAGGTAGGAGTTAGAACCCTTGTTTTTTAAATAGTAAACTGAGATGAAGAGAAAGTCTGGGACAGCCTAAGTGACCTGGGGGCTTCTTATATTCAGCAGAATGCAGTTTAAAGACAAGTCAGAGAAAAAGCCCACTCTCACAAATTTTTCAGTAAAGTTCTAAAAACAAAAAACAAAACCCATCAGAAGGAACAACGATAAAGACAACTAAAGAGAAAGAGCCATAAGGCCTTTCCAGCATAGGACTGCACAAGATTGCCTGAAGCCTGTAGGTGCCCCAAGTAGAGACAAGCCAGGGAAGGCAATAGTTAAAGACTACTCAAGAGACCAAGTAAGTACAGTACTTTGGAGGCCTTTGCTGGAGACAAAGCAGGAGGTAGTGGCACCTGGGTACTACCAGTCTGCTACCAGTGCAATTGATAAATGGGGCCTGATCAGGGTCATAAGAAATAATAGAGACAATTCTCAGCTAGGAACAGTGCAAGAAGAACAGAAAAAGACGAAACAGACAAGACCCAGGTAGAAGCACCAGGAGACTAAGCCAGAAGCCAGGGATTCCTTAAATGGATAGGGCTTTCTTTTAGCCACTGGTTCCAGAAAGGCAGAAGTGGCAGCATCCAGATTACACAGGGTACAGGACCAATCAGGAACTGACCAGTCCATCTAAGAGGGTAAGAGAGGACAGAGTCTGGCCTGAGAATCAAGTGTCAGTCCAGAAACTGAGGTCGATTTAGGTCTAAATAGAAGAAAATGCTAAATGCAATAAAGCAATATAATATTTGTTGAGAGAAGCCCCAATGTAGTAAAATCGGAAGAAAATTCAACAAGTTCAAGTGGAACCTCAGAAAATAGAATGGTTTGGCCACAAGGACAATGAGAATGGCTGAATGAAACGAAATGCAAATTTTAAAAAATGAAATGAGAATCAAAATAAGGGCTCTGGAGGAAAAATTTCAAGGAGAATAGCCTGGAACAGAAGGTGGAAAACATCATCAAAATAGAAGATCCTTGGAAAATAGAATGAAGCAATCAAAATTCAGTAACTCTGTGAGACAACAAGAAATATTAGAACAAAATCAAAAGCCTGAGAAACCAAGAAAATGTAAGCAAAGTATCTACTATCAAAAATAACCAACCTGGGAAAAGAAAGTAGAGGAAAGATAATTGAAGAATTTATCAGACTTGCTAAAAACAATAGCCAAAGACCCTGGATAATATATTTCAAAATGACCACACACAAAATCTGACTCAGATTGATTAGAACTAGAGGGCAAAGTGAAAAGAGAAAGAATGTACCAATCACCTCCTCTAAGAAACCCCAAATTGAAAACGGACAGGAGTGTCATAGCCAAAATCCCCAACTCCCACGCCAAGTGACCCAGGGTGCTCTCAGCAGCCAAGTTAGGGATGGAGGATAACTGCTTGAAAGTCCAACTCTGCATAGGGATCCCTATCTTATCCGTACAAGATATTTTGGCAGTCATGGGGGTGCTGAGGGATAGGTTTTCCGAGGAAATGAATTCAGCATTCTTGGCCCAGGCTAAAATAATGGGAAACTAACAATACCAGAACAACACACTCCTCCAACCATCCCTTACATCTGGGTTAGGCGAGGAGGTTTTGGTTAACCAAAGCTAGAGTTCCAGAACTCAAATTACAGAACCAGAGAGTGTCAGGGGAATTTCTGTTGGCTAGATTGAAAATTTTCTATGACCAGCTCTGCTTTGATTTGTACTGAAAAATTTCACTTGAAACATGAGAAACTGGCCTCCTCTCCTTGCGCTAATAAGCATTTGAACAAGGAAAATGCCAAGTCACAAAGATCTTTTCAAGTCATTGGAACTTGGATGTGTTTCCAAGATGTTTCCTGTCATCCTCAGTACATAGGGGAAATGAACTTCCAGTTATCATGTCTATGCTGATAATTCTGAAATCTATATATCTAGCCCTAAGCTAGATAAACAGACAACCCCTAGTCTTGCATTTTTAACTGCCTACGAGACTTCTTGAACTCAACATGTCCAAAAAGGAATTCATTATCTTTTCCACCCCTCTCCCCTCACTCAAATCCTTTTAAACTTTCCTGTTGTATCAAGAATACCACCATCCTCCAGATTCTCAAGCCAGGTGTCAACCTTGATTCCTCACTCTTTCTTATCCATCATATTCAATCTGTGACCAAGGCCTGTTGATTTCACCTTTTCAATATTTCTTGAATAAGACCCTTTCTCTCCCCTGATACTGTCACCATCTTTGTACCGTCTCTCATCTCCTCACACCTGTACTATTGCAATAGCCTCCTAGTTGGTCAAGGGCAAGGGCTGTTTTTTGCCTTCCTTTGTTTAACATAGTGTCTGTCACATAGTGGGTACTTCATAAATGTTTATTGACATTCTTTTCTGTAAATTCCCTATGTTTGGTAAAAGGAAAAGAAAAGCACAGGAGACACCAACCACTGTAGGCTTAAAAAGATATGTTTAGGACTGTTCTGGTAAATAGTTAACAACTGCCTCTCCAGAGGAAAAAAAGTAGATACAACACACTTTTAAATTTATTCTGCAGTGTTAACATTTTTTCCATCACTTTGTTAAATCTAGACAACCAACAAAACAATAAATCAAGTCATGATTTGAAGAATTTGAGATTTCCAAGGTGTAAATGTTCCCATTGAAACCTTGACAATTGGCAAAAACTAACTTCAGTATGATGGTTATTTATGTATCATTTATTTTTGTGTATATGTATGTATGTGTGTGTATATATGTCTATAGACATGTATGTGTATATATGTCTATATATATGTCTATATATGCCTTACATTGCTAGCTACTCCTTGCATATATGCCTTGTGCAGTGCCTGGCACACAGTAGGTGCTTAATAAATGCTCCTCAGCTAGATTTTTAAGCTCCCTGAAGTCCTAGACTGTATCTTACATTTATCTCACCTAGAGTAAGCTATAGAACAATAGAGCATAGAACAATAAATATTGATAGAAGTGAATGAATGAATACAAAATTAGCCTCATGAAAGAGTGTTTTAGTTTTGTCTCTACCACTATTTAGTTTGTGATCTTGGGCAAGACATTTCTTTCTCTATTCCTCATTTTCCCCACCTATAAAAAAAAAGTTGGTCTCTCTGGTCACTTTCAGATCTAAACAAGTCTGTGATTCTATGAATTGAGTGTAGCCATGTCATAGAATACTCAACTGTTTCCTGAGTGCCAAACATAGCTATGACACCCAGTGGAAGAGCAGCATGGTCCAAATTTCTAGAGTTCCATGACACCACTCCACCTCTCAGAAAACTTCCTAGATTGAGGAAGGTGCGGGGGGGGGGGGGGGGGGGGGGGGGGGGGGGTGGCAGTGACAGGCTCTGTATCCTCCATCCCCTTTCAAAGGTATATATGGGCATATACCATTAACAATATTCACTAGCTACCTGAAGACAGAGCCATTAGGTAATGTTACAGGGAAGAGGGACCTCCATAGGAACTAAATGATCGGCGAGTATTCAGTAACAGAGTTTAAAGAGATTTGTGATGTTCTGATGAGACATGGTTACCAAAAAATATAATGATAACTGGCATTTACCTACGGCCTTCAAATCTCAAAAGCACTCTGCATCTAATGCTTCATTTGAGCCTCCCAAGAACTCCATGAGGTAGATGCTATAGACAATATTATCCTTGCTTTACTAAAGGGAAAATAGAGATTAAGCAATTAGACTGGGGTTACATGTACCCCTACACACATTGTACATACCTAGATATGTACATATATATGTACACCTACACACTGTACATACATAGATATGTACACACATACACATGCACAAAACAGATACAAGATGATTTGGAGGGAAGGCACCAGAAGTTGGGAGATAAGGAAAGAACTTATATCAACGTTTACTTGAACTAAGTCTTGAAGGAAACTAGGGCTTCTGAGAGGTAGAAGTGAAGAGGGAGGACATTCTAAGCCTAAAGGACATCCAGAATCAGACCCACCAGGTCACTATGGGCAAGTGACTTAGCCTTTCTGTATCTCAATCCCTCCCATCGTGGGAAGAAAAGGATCACACTTGCCACTGTGTACATGACTGGTGCAATGGTCAGGATGTTAGAAAGTCAGCAGTATGCTTTAGGACCCTTATTTAAAGGGTCCCAAATGATAGCAAACTCTGTGGCTATGTTGCTCCGGCAGGCTCTGTTACAATGTGCATTTAAAGCATGCTTATTTAAAAAGCCAAAGGTCTCCTTAAAGTGTGGGACTGAAAAGTCAGAAAACCTGGATGTTGTTTCTGCATATATACAAGGGATGCCTTTGGACCTCAGGTGAGTCGTTAAAGCACTTGTTTTCAAAGTTTACCTAGATACAGAATGAGAATAACAGTAGTCTAACAGTAATTGCCAATTGGCTAATTACTAAAATCCCTTAAGAAATGAAGACTTCTGAATATACCACCATTCCCTGGGAGTTTAATATATGGTGCTGTGTCAGGCAGTTCTGTACTATTATTAGTACCACACAAGCAATGTTCTTCAATATTTCCAGTATTTGCCTGCATTATCTTCATCCTAGGGGAACAGAGAAGATTATGAGATAGCAGAGTGAGCCAGCAGGCCTGTCCCATTTCCCTTGAGCTATGATTTTCATGCCTAGGCCCTTTGCTTTGTACTTTCAAATACAGAAAAATAACCATTTTTCTGATTTCAATCAAATCCCTGGCAAGGCAATAAAGACTCAGTTTAATCCTGATCCGTGGATGGGTGGGGGTTGGGGCTAGCACTTAAGAAAGGGTTGGAGAAGAGGGAAGCAGCTGTGGTAGAGAATTTCCCCCTTACACCCCCACCCCCACATACACACCCCTTCCCCATAAGTCAAGGAGAGGGTTCCAAAGAAAGAAAGGACAGGAACAGATCTAAGCAGCTGTTTTCTCCCTGTCCCAAGTGTCTTTCAATGAATCAGGAGAGGACCTTCCATACCTATTTTTCGAAATTGACATATGTCTCTGGGGGTGGAGAGGTGGGAGGATTTTTGAGGGATCTCTGCCAAAACTTCACATTCCCAAAGGCATAGTATCATGCCTACGTCAATCTACCCAATCAATCAATCAATATTTACAAAGGGCCTATAATATGCTAAGCAATGCACTAGGCCTTGGGAATTAGAAGAAAGAGTCTTTACCCTCAGGGATCTTACATTCTACCCTTAAGGATATGAATCAGAGAGTAAAACCTGTGTGGAATTCCTTTCACCAATAGGTTGGTAAACAAGACTAAGGCTTAGTAAAGTGGTTCTCAAACTTGAATGGACCAAAGGCACCACCCCTTGTTTACAATAAAATTGTTATGTTCCCATCCCACACTTTTCATACAATAATCTTCACAAATAATTTTAGCTTGTATTTTATTCATATATAATTAAGAGTTTATTACAATTTTTAACCTCAAAAAAATTCAAAAATACACACAGATATTTGTTTATTGATAAAAATCCTTTAGATTATTTAATAAGAAATGTAATTTTATTTGTACTGAGTTGGCATTATACCTTAAACAGGTTATCAAAGAATTACAAAGTACACACAGTATCCCAAAAGTATTAGTGCCTTTTTAAGACTTAATAGCTTAACATGTATATATTTAAGGCTGTATTAAATAATCACGAAATTCTATTCACTGTCTGTTGGAGTGAATCAGCAGGGTAGTCCCACTTTATTTTTATTTGAATTTTTTTATTGAAAAAAGCAGATAAACCAAAATATGTCTGTGCTCAACTTTATATAAGAATATTCATGTAGGACCTGAAAATATCTTAGTATTCTGACCACTGCTTTCTACTCCAGTGATCTTGCTCTCAGAATATAAAGGTGGGCCTCACAACTTGGAAAACTCTAACTTAGATAAATCCTCTGTAGTTACCTGAGACCAGGAACAGAGTAGTTTGCCCAGGGATATACAATGTATAAGGCAGGATCTGAACTCAGACCTTCTTGCTTCCAAGTCCAGAATTATATATAGCCCCTGAGCCAGACTGCCTCCATTCTCCCCAAAAATATGGAGAAAAAAGGCACAAATCCTTTTAACATATAGAGAAACATCCAGTACTTCACTTTCCTTCCCTATAATGTGAGGTACTGAATTAGATGATTTCTATGGTCTCTTCCAGCTCTGCCTATGATTCTACTTCACCCCTAGAATGCTTAGTTGTATGGAAGTGTAAATGTGTATGTTAAAAGGTTAAGAAGGCTCTATTAGGTAAATTCTTCATGCAAAGTAGTTCACTGATTGAACTAATTTCCACCATGAGGAACAATAATCTGCATGCTTGTCTTTGTGTTAAATGTTCAATGCAAACAACAGACATTCTAATTCTGTAGGCTTAACACATTTGCATCAATGGTTGGATTTATTTTTTTAGATATTGTACAACTGCTGGACACTCAGTTGGATTTTTGACACTGATATTAATAAACATTGCATAAAGAAACCTCTCTCCCATAATCTAGCACAGTGTTCAACATAGTAGGTGTTTAGTGTTTGCTAAACGAATGAATGGTTGAAGAAATTAACAAACTAAATATTTTTGCATCAGTCCTAATCAACATGAATGATACTAAGTATTTAAATTCTGTACTTATTCCTCTTACCTGTGAACATATAATATATAAGGTTTTCATGTGTATGTGAATTCAGTAAAGTCCCTTTGAAATTCAAAAACAAGAAGTGCTAATGATGCTATGGCTTATTTTAAGCTTCCTGCTGTTGGAAAAGGCTTAGTTTCTGTTATTTATGAAGGTGATGGCTTGCACTGCACTGTCCACATTCTCTCCCATGTCCCAATGACCTGGTGGTATGCTGAGAAGGCCTGCTGGCAGTCATTGAGTGAATATTTATATATAGAGACAAAGTTGAGCACAAACATCTTTTGGTCCAATAAAAACCCGGTATAAAAATAGCAATACAAATATTTCATGATTAGAAAGTAATCAACTCCAAAGCACTTCGGTAGCTTCCGCTTTCTTAATTAGGAATGTGTTGAATTTTTTTTAATGTAGCATCAGGCACAGTGTCATATTTGTTATGTTTATATAGCAATGGAAAACTCTGAAAAAATATTTATGTGGTTACAAAACCTTTAACAAGTCAAAAATTCAGACTAATCTCAGAGAAAATAAAGCATTCCATTTTCTGCAACTGTAAATCTAGTCTTGTCAACGTGACTTCTACAAGGGAGAGAAGGAAGCCACCAGGAATGACTCCCAGATGGCTAGAGCCCACAGAAAACTAGACTGAGAATCAAGGGCTTCAGCACTACCGACTGGCCCCTCAGTCTCCCAACAGTTTGCTAACACACAGCAGCAGCAGCAGCAGCATCGGTGACTGCGGCATTTTGTACTTGTCAGCTGTTACTTGGTGGATGTCTGCATGATAAATGAATAATAGGATCCACCAGGCTCTTCTTACACTAAAAAATTCAGAGCATATGGTTCTGGCCAATATTCTATCCCATCCTATTTTTTTTTTTTAATCCTGGCAAGTACACTTGTTCCATGGGTCCCAAATGGTGTAGGGACAAAAAACTAAGAGTGGAAGGGTGGCTGGTGGTTCCTGACACAAAGGAAACCTTTCAAAATCATGTTGCTATCCTCAGCCAGTGGGAACATCTTGGAGAAGCTGCTCCACAGAGCCAAGCAAGACCAACAAAAATAAAGAGCTAATACAAGAGTTTAAATAAGGAGCAGGTGAGAGAGTCACATGAAGTTGATGTGGGATAATACTATTTGGATTACCTTCTCTTTGTAGGTACTGGGAGGTAAAGTGTTTGGAAATCTAAACAGTGCCATAGAAATGGGAGCTATTTTTATGTGAGATCAAATATTCCCATAATATAGTAAAACAATATCCAGGTTCATTCATTCAACAAGCATTTATGAAACAAACACCTACTGTGTGCCAGGTACTATACTAGGTGCCAGAGCTATAAAGACAAAATAAGAAAATGCCTGACACATAGTAAGTGCTTAATAATAAATGCCTGTAGAATCCAGGTTATCTGAGTGGTGCATGGGATAAAGAGCTGGACTTGGGGTCAGGAAGACTTAAGTTCAAATTCTGACCCACATATATTAGTTGTGAGACAATTATGCTTTACCTCTCTCAGCTTTGATTCCTCATTAGGTAAGATGAGAAAGTTGAACTTGATGGCTTTTAGAGTCACTTCCAGCTCTAAATCTGTGATCTTGTGAAACGTCTTCAGCATTTACAAATGTCAAAGGCATAGGACAAGCATACTGGTTTTTCAATAGCAAATTCCAGCTCTGCTACTTACTACCTTGCTACCTGTGTGACATGGTAGAAGTCACTTTCCCTCTCCTGATCTGTTTCCTTCTTTGTAAAATTGGGTTAGCTAAGATCTCCTTCCATCTCTAAGTCTATGATTCCATTAGCTTTCTAACATACAGTACCTTGCCCCTCCTATCCCAACTTAACACTAGGCACACTGCTCCAGGACCTCTAGAAATACTGAATATACCCTTTGGCTTCTGAGTAAATATTTTTATGGTGCCTATCCTCTGAAATTTAAGCCTTAGGAGCTTAGATAGTGTATCTCAACACAGGTGGAGAAATACTACCCCATTGTGCCTAAATTCAGTCAGCAAAGGACTATGTTGAGCTCAAAAATGGGGTGGGGGAGAAGGGGGAGTCTCTAGCTTGTTCTTGGTGCTTGGGCAGTTCAAAGTGTTCTTCAAAACTTGGGCTATTCTATGAAACTTGAAATAGCTTCTATCCACACTGATGTCTAGCAGCTGTGAGCACTGCAGCTGTTAACCCTACTCTGCTACCCGACTATGGATATGGGCCCCAGGCAACTGGTCTTGAGACCCCAAATTCTTAATTGGCTGGGATGCTGGGGAGGAAGGAGCAGAATCCTGGTGCCACTCTCTGGAAGTAACAGTTAGTGATGAGAACCCAGTCCTATCTCCTCTCCTATCACTTATACACTATATAAACTCACATTTTTATGGAGTTTCACCAAATGTTTTCCATGTTAGCAGCTCTATGAACTAGGTCACCCAAATATTACTATCATTTCCATTTTACAGAGGAGGAAAATGAAATTCATAGAAGTGGTTTGTACAAGGTCACTATCAAGAGTCAGAGGGCTTGAAGCCAGTTCAAGCCTGACTTGATTCTAGTCTCTCATCAGAGCCTGAGATAGAGCGTAACTGCCTGGGACAAATAGTATGGAACATATCCTCAAATTTACTTTGCAGAAAAATTCATTTGATGTATTGAGGGAGGCCCTGGGGCATTGCTCCATGATAAGGAGACAAAGAGGCTGCTCCACCTGGAAGTGGACCAAGAAGTGGTTAGGGGAGGGTGAAGGAGGAGATTGCCTGGAGAGGAAATATGACATCTAGTAACTTCCTATTTAAACTATTCTGGCTCACTAGGTGCTAAGCTCAGTTGTTTCTATGATATCAAAGTAAAGATGATGCCAGTGTCCTCTCACTTTCAGTGCCCTAGGACAAAGTCCCTATTGCCGCACAAGCAACAGCTCTCTAATACCACTATACTTTGTGGGCCTTTCAGTTCCAGGAAAAAATGAAGCCTTTACCTCTCCCACTGTTGGGCTATTCCACTTTTCCTCCTCACTTTTGAACAGGATAGAAACCTAACATGCATATTTTAGGGCATTGTGTCTATTGATTTATTGTTTGGACATCTAGTGAAGTTACTATGAGTTCAAGGAAAATACAGAAAATTGGAGACTTGAAAAGTTAAAGTATTTCCTTTCAAAACAGGAAGTGCATTTTGTCCAGAGTAAGTGGCCTTGGACATTTTAGGTTCAAGTGTAGTTCAGGACATTGACTGTTTGGTTTTGAAGAGGGTCTAAATTTGGTATAGTCTTTTCTTCTATTAGCTACTGCTTACTGATACAGGCTTTCAATACCCTGGCTCTGTTTGTCAATTTAGTTTTAGAGACTTATGTTCCAGACCAAGAGGTCTAGTGGTTTGCCCAAGGTCACATAGCCAATTTGTGTCAGAGGTGGGTCTTTAACCTAGATCTTCCTAGCTCTGAGGCAAGCTCACCATGCTGACTTTGTAAAAACGAATAAGCAATTTCTAAATGTATTTAAAGTTGCGATTTCAAGGTCACAGGGACATGAGTGTCTCTCCTACATCAGGACCGAAATCAGAGATCATCAATAGGTTTCCAGCTTCCTTATAGACTACGGAGTGAATGTTCGTTATTCCCTATGTCCCAGAATTTTACACTTTAATTTAGCAACCCCAGTAATATGTGTATGACTTTAACATATCTATTTCCTTTGACAGATAAATAACCCTTCACGGGGGCCCCTTTGTTGGGCATGAGAGCTCATGCTCTGTTTTGATTCTAACTTTGTCCCTAAGATATCAGCTGGGGGCATTCTTCCCATTTTGTCTGATCTCATGGAACTTTTTTTAGTAAGAGCTGGTTTGCCTTGAAAGACAGTTTATAATCTTAAAAAGCCTTTTATATTGAAGTCATATGGGCTTCATGACAGCTTGTGTCTAGAATTACAATGTTTTCCCTGTCACAGGGAGTACCTTTGAATTTACCCTTTTTTATGTATCTCAAAAGAGGAATGATTGGGTGCTGAGCTGAATATAGTAACTGTAACATGTATCATTTTGGACAACGACTTCCTGAATCTCATCTGTGAATGCTGAAGATACTATTTTTATTGGTCTTCAACAGTGTTAAAAAGTGCAAAAGAAAACAAGTATGTGACTTCAGTAGCAGCCAAATCATACCTTCCTGGTGGATTTTTCCAAGGAGTAACAATGCTGGCTTATTTGGTATTTTTACACAGACACTTAACAAATGGAATGCACAATCCATTTCGCTAAAGCCCCTTTGGATAAACATGGAAAAAATGCAAGGAGCCGTGTCACGAACCACAAGGGTTTCATGTCCTATGTAATTTGAAGACAGGATTCCTTTGCTATGTGTCACCTTCTATATTACCACTGTCGCCCAATATTTCGTAACCAAGCATTCTTTGCCAGTGCCCACATGCAAAGATAGGTTTGTATTAAAAAATAAATGAGAACAGCACATTCTGATGCAGTGTTGTATGTCCGTATTTTCCACAAGAAGCTTCATTGCTCGGCCTTTCCCTTTAGGGAAACAAAGGATACTTAGGTACTGCCTACTTATCCTATTACAGCTTCTTCCAGTGTGTGAGGTATGGAGATGGTAGGGCAAGAATGAGAAAGAAGAACTCTTTCAAAATACCTAATTCCCCAAAGATAAGGAAAAGAGCAGAAGAAGAAACAAACTGCCCAGTCCTCTGCTGCTCTGACTTTCATGGCTATCTATTCCTAATTATATAACTGTTCACTTTGAGAAAGATGATAGGGTTGAATCAAATATATTTAAAACATAGGAAGTAGGTGGGAACTTGGTTTTAAGGGGTCCTGCCTGAAAGAGATTCAAACAAATCTATGTGAACACGGAAAGCAGGGCTGTATAGGAAAGGGCTTTGGATTTGGAGTTAGGACCAGTGTTAGAATTCTGGCTCTTACTATATGTGTGACCTTGGGTGAGTCACTTAATTTCCTCATCTGCAAAATGAGGGGTTTGGATTAAATGACCTCTAAGGTCCCTTTTAGGTCTAAATCTATGATCCCATGGAAAGATCAGAAGTAGAAATAAATTGCTCTGCTTGGGGATCAATCAAGGCTTGATTTAGTATCATCAGGACTAGCTTACTAAGGACTTACTTCATGGCTGGAACCCGATGTCTGTAGTATAATTGTTACCTGTTAAAATAGGAATCCCCTTGGGCTGGGTAGCCACCTTTAAGCTATTTTCAGTCATTTATACCTTACTGTGAATAAAGAATCCAGAAATAGGTTTGAGGAAGGAACATTCTCCCACAAATAAGACATGTTGCTACTCCTTATTCCCTCTGCTTACCCAAGTACTAACCATCCTTCCAGGTGCCCCTCAAGTCCCACCCTGATCTTTACTTCTCTAAATATCTACAGAACCTATAGTCTATAACTTTATAATTTAGCATTTATTTATATCCAATTAGATATTGTTTAACCATGCACAGTGCCTTATACATGGTAGGTGCTTAATAAATACTTTTGCATTCATTCATCCTATGAACTTAAGTTTAGAGAGCAGCAGTAGAGAAAATGGTGACCTAGGAGGCAGAGGTTGGCTTTTTATACATCTCTCCCTAGTTTCATCAATTTTAAACCTGAATGAATGTGAAACTTAGAGGTGGGAGGCTGTAAGCACCAGCTCAGCTCCAGATAGGACGGAGGAAGAGCTGGTTCCCTGCCAGTGTGAGTACATGCTGGAATCATGATATTGCTTCGTTTTGGAAAATTATGGAGCAACACAGCGAAGTCTGGAACCCACAATATGATCATACCCACCATTTTTCATTGGTTTTAATAACAGTTTTGCTGCTAAGCCTATGTAATTTTATTTCCAACATCATATCAAACCTCAGGAGCACAGCAGTTTTTAATTCTGTACCATTTGAAGGATGTGTGTATTTTAACTGACTCAAGTCCTCACTGGAGTTGAAAAGAAAGACACACATATATTTTCTTTTTCTTTTTTCCCCTACAACTTCCAATCAGGGTAGATATGATATCTGATCTGTGAGCAATGTGACATGGCAGAAAGAAGAAAGGAAACAAATATTTAATAAGTACCTACTGTGCTTTACAAATATTATCTCAGTTGATGATATTGATATTGAAAGGACACTGGACATTCTGTTAGAAGAAAGGGATTGGATTCCAGTTTCTATCACTGTACGCCTGTGGGCAAGTCACTAATTCTCTCTGAGTCTCAGTTTCCTCATGTGGAAAAGAGAAACAGCAATATTTGTCCCTCCAAATTCACAGGGATTGATTGAAGTTAATTCATAATTCTTAAAGTGTCAGATAAATGTAAGCTCTAAGTATATCAAATTGAAGAGACCTGTTAAGAGTTGGCCTTTGTCTAGGAAAAAGAGAAAGCATTTCTTTACAGTTGTTCCTGTGATAATGACTGGGTAATACCAAAGTGATCTTGAGATGGTCACTTCTTCTAGAGTAGGGAGGAAGGATTGGCCTCTATGGTCTGAGTCTAAATACTCTGGGACCAAATCCTATAGGGATGACAATTGTAGCTCCTACTTCTGCTTTTGAGTTTTATGACAATCTCTTTGCTTAATGTAACTTGAAACATTACTTTATCTCCCTACTATCAGCTTTTGGGTTGGGAGGAGGGGGGTCCTCTGCACCTGCAATACACTCCTTTCTTATCTCCACATCTCAGAGTCCCTAAATTAAATTCCTTCAAAGCACAGTTCAGACGCTTCTTCCTACAACCCTTTCTTGATTATTTCCAGGTGTAACCGCCCTGTATCCTATGGAACTCTTTTGTATATAGTGTACTTCTCTTTGTGTAAGGTGTACCCCTCCCAACACAGAATGGAAGCTTCCTGAGGGCAGAGACTGCTTTAGTTTTGCTTTCTTTATTAGTCTCGAAATTAGTGGGTGCTAAATAAGCATGGGTCAAACTGAATTGACCCACTACTCCCTCTGTGAGCTACCTGAAGTCAACTTGAATTTGGAAAGAGAAATTATCGAAATCCAATGAATAACAAGGGATCATTTGAACATATGTAGAGTTAAACCCACTTCTTTTACAGATGAGGAAACTGAGGTGCAGAGGAGGGGAAATCACTTACCCAAGGTGTCATGTAGTGAGTGGCAGTTAGGGTTTAAATTGAAGCCCTTTTACTCAAAATCCAGCTCTCTTTCCCAGTACTGCTTCAGGTATTATCATGAGAAGGATAGTACCAGCTACAGGGAGGATGTGTTTTGACTTGTTGTAATTTTACCCAACCTGATATAATAAGCTGTGTTATATTGCTGATTGGTTTTTAACTATTACTGAAAATGTTTCTTCATTCCCTGGAATCAAGAAACAGTTCTTATTTATTTATTCCTTCTAATTCTTATTTAATTTATTCCTTCTAACTCTGTAGAAAGTAATAGCATGCCTTATAGAGCAGGGGTCACAAAGAGAGGGTCTTAGAGGGTGTCATGACCTGACCCCAATGAGAACAGGATTATTCTTTTTTTTTTTTTTTTTTTGGCGAGGCAATCAGGGTTAAGTAACTTGCCTCGGGTCACATAGCTCGTAAGGTTCAAGTGTCTAAAGTCACTGACTCCAAGGTCAGTGCTCTGTCCACTGTACAATCTAGCTGCCCCTAGGATTATTTTTTACAGAGGACTGAAATATGCATTACGGGGTCTATTTCCAGCCCAGCAACACCCACCCTTATCCCTCAGTTACTCCTTCATTCTGTCCTCTCTCTCCTTTGTTTCAGCTTCCAACTTCTCAATCAGTAACCTAACCAGTCACAGGTCCCTAAAGGCAGCTAGCTGTAACTTTACTATCTGAGCAATTGTAGGTGCCTTATCTCCTTAAATCTCTTGATGGAGGTAGGTGGTAGAGCGGGTAGAAAGCTGAAAGGCAAGAAAACTTGTAGTTTGAATGAATCCTGTCTCAGATCTGTACTAAATGGGTAACTCTGGACAAGTCATTTAACCTTTTTATGCCTGAGTTTCCTCATTTGTGAAATAGGAATAATGATAGCAACTGCCTCACTGAGTTCTTACAAGGATCAAATGAAATACTAAAATAAAGTATTTTTTCAAAATTTACAGCACTATATGAATTATTACTACTCTGTCATCATCATTATTTCCAGGCAACTAGAGGACTCAGAGGATAGAGTGCAGGGCCTCGCATCAGGAAGACTCATGTTCCTGAGTTAAAATCTTTCCTCAGACAATTACTAGCTGTGTGACCCTGGAAAAGTCACTTAATTTTGTTTGCCTCAGTTTCCTCATCTGTAAATTGAGCTGGAGAAAGAAATGGCAAACCACTCTACTATCTCTACCACAAAGACTCCAGATGGAGTTGTGAAGAATTGGACACAAGTGAAATAACTGAACAGCATTCATTACGGCTCAACCTCTGCCCCTCAGATCATATAGTTGCTACTCCAGCAGACCCTCAGAACTTGTTCCAGGTTAGAGTCCCTTCTCCTTTTTCATTTTGTGTGAGATAGAGTGAGTCACATAGATGAGCAGGGATTGCTGGATTGTGATCCTCCTTCCAGGTCTCATTACATTATCTTCTTCCCCGTCCCCCTCCACACACCCACCTTCTTTTCCAAATTACTCTGTCACTTTCAAGGGGACCATACTCTAGTCACCCAGGTTCACAATCCTAATATAGCTAGTGTTTATGCAGAGCTTTAAGGTTTGTAATATGCTTTACAAACATGATCTTTTATGACAACCCTAGAAAGTAGATGCCATTATGATCCCAATTTCACAATTGAGGAAACTGAGGAAGACAAAATTTAAAGCTAACAAGCATCTGACACCAGATTTGAACTCAGGTCTTCCTGACTCCAGGCCTAATGCTCTAACCACTGTGCCCCCCTGCCTCACTGTCATCTACTTCTATTTACTCTCTCTTACCCCATATATCCAGTCACCAAATCTTTTCTCTACATCCACAATCTCTCTGATTGCATATAATTATTACCATAGTAGCATATAATTTATAAATAAGTAAATATATCCATATAGGACATACTCTAAAAAAAATTTACTGAAAGGTTGCTTGATCAAATTAGTCTGGAGATAACTAGAATCATAGAAATAATAAAATTAAACAGTTAGTAATCAACAAGCATTTATTATGCTCTTAGCACGAGGCTGGGCACTGTAGATGACGAGTCAGTCTTGAAGGTGCTTCTTGCTATCTACTTATGGAGACAACACTAGTACATATATATATATATATATATATATATGTATATATATATATATATATAGTAACAGTGTATTCTACCTTCGTGGCACAGGTTATATTAATGGATGGGACAGCTAGGTGGTGCAGTGGATAGAGCATTAGTACAGGAGTCAGGAGGACCTGAGTTCAAATCTCATCTCAGACACTTGACACTCACTAGCCGTGTGACCTTGGGCAAGTCACTTAACCCCAATTGCCTTATCCTGGGTCATCTCCAGTCATGCTAATGAGTATCTGGTTGCTGGATTCAGATGGCTCTGGAGGAGAAGTGAGGCTGGTGATGTGCACAGCCTTCCCTCACTCAAAACAAAGTCAAGTGCAAGTCATGTCATCACTTCTCATCAAGATGGCATGGTCTTCTTCAGCAATGAAGGACAAACACATATATATTGATAGTGTAAGAATTAAAATCATTTCATCAAGATGGCATGGTCTTCTTCAGCAATGAAGGACAAACACATATATATTAATAGTGTAAGAATTAAAAGAAGAAGGAGGTGACTCAGCCCTACAAAGTAGCCAGGGCAGGCTTCCTAAAGGAGGCAGAAGAATATGATCTGGTTCTAAAGGATGAGTAGGATCTGGATAGCTCAAGAGCTGGTGTGTCTCTTTGTGTATATGTTGTAGCCCACTCCTAGTCTATAAGTTCCATGAAGACAAGGGACTACATTTATTTTGTCAAAACTTTGTGTCTCCTCAGAACAAGCAAAGTGTTCTGTATACAGTAGGTACTTAATAAATGTATGTTGACTTGTTGAATTGAATTGAATGCATTTCAGGTAAAGGGAACAAAAACCTGGCTTTTCTGTTAGAAAATAGTTTATACTAGGTTAGGACTGAATCACTCCAGTATCTCCTGCTCTCTTGGCTTGCACCGGCTCTGAAAACTACTTAGCAATCTTGTCCTTGAGGTTAATGGGGACTGCAGCTGCCCAATATGCATAAGAGAAGATTGTGCTTGCCATATGGATGCTGGCACACCTCCAGACAATAGGGCTACGAACCTGAACAATGCAGCAGCCTTGGAAAGACTAGGGTTCACATGCACCCCCTGAAAGTTTACACTAGCTTTGTCTCCATTTCTCAGGTCAGTCTCAGATTGGACAATCAGATTCATAGTTTCATTGGATTTTACAAGAATCCTGTGAGATTAGCAGGATGGGAAATAGGCATTATTTTCCCATTTGATTGAAAGGAAAACTGAGGCACAGAAAGAATCCAATTTTTCATGTTTCCCAATCTAACTATGGTGGGCCATTCTCAATTGATGTTAAAACGATCCTTCCTCTAGCCTAGAGAAAAATTTATAATAAAGATTATTTGTATCTTCCATGTCAAATAAACTTTCCTTTTGAATGAAGGTAGACTAGCTCTTCTGTGAACTTTCACCCCTTTTCTTCCTGGCTGGCTGTATTTTCCAGTCTCTTTTGAATTCACTGGTATTTTTATCACCTCAGCACCTGACCATTCTTACCAAAAATGATCACCCTTCATTATGTCATAGTTTCTGAAGGCAAACTGCTCAAGACTGGAGAAGAGATATTTTTAGAGATGATTTTAGGATAAGAAACCAGGTTTTAGATGACTTCCCACAGAGTATGAAGATATTAGAACTGAAAGTCTAATGCATTTATTTTATGTATGAGGAAACAGAGACCCAGAGAGTTAAATGGATTAACTTAAGGTCACATAAACAAAGGCAGAACTTGAACCCAACTCTCCTGACTCCAAGTCCTTGAGGAACTTTCAGGACGGAGGACCTTAAGAGAATGTGAAAGGAGGAATGCTTAACCTCCAGCCGGAAGGAGATGAGGGGTTAGTGCTAGGGTACATAGGTGTAAATGTCACCTAAGTGTTTCCCTTCTGGCATAGAGAGTCTCAAAAAAGCTCCTCACTCCACCCACCCTTGGATTTGTAGTTAGACGCCGAGTATTGAAATCCTTACTCTTCATTTATTACCTGTGACCTTTAGCAAGTTACTTTAAATCTCTCCGATGGTTTCCCAATTGGTAAACTGAGAAAATTGGACTCAGATGACCTCTAAGATCCCTTCTGAGCTCTAAACAGATGGTAGACCAAGAGACTCTGCAAAATTTGTGTAGCTATCCAGAAGCAAAACTTAGGCATTATTGGAGTGCTTTCCTCTTCTGATGCTCTTCCACCTCCCCACTCCCCCAACCTGCCCATGTCAGAGATCCCACAAGTCATCAGTCAGGCTGCCCCACAACATTTTTAATTGTCTACACCTCAATAGCAATACCTCTGGTTCATCTTGGCTTTCTCGGTGTGCAGAATTTCCAATCTACAGATGAGCAGAGAGCTCTCCCAGAGCATCTATTTTCCTAAAATTTTCAATAATGAGACTCTATGCTGAACAAGGGAGCAATGAACCAGGGATAGGATAATTAATCCCCACTACAAGGAGATGAACATGTGTATGCGTGTATGTACATACATACATATAATATACAACACATATAGATGTGTTTGTATATAATACAATATATATTGCATCATAATATATGAGATATATATATGTTTGTATACAGACCCCTCCACATATATATGTATGTATACACACACACACACACACACACACACACACACACACACACACACACACACAGTTCCTCAATCTGACAGAAGTGGGCCATTCCAGACTGATGATAAAACTGCCTCCTCCTCCAGGTCTGTGAACTTTTGCATGTAAATGTGTTTTTTGATAACCATATTTGAATAAATTTGGTTTTCTTTGCAGTCCTATACATTTTATTTTATGCATTTAGAAACATGATTCTGAGGAATATGCAGGCTTTATCGGATTGTCAGAGGGGTCCACGACGCAAGAAAAATTAAGACTCTTTCCTATTTCAAATTCTTTCATTTTTATCTCATTTTATTCTCAACTCTGTGAGGTAGCTACATGTTGTGATCTCCATTTTAGAGATGATGAAAGTGAGAAGTTAAACAACTTCCCCCAATGTCACATAACTCTCTAGTTCTGAGTATGGCGAGAACTCTGGGTTTCCTGACCCAGTATATAATATAAACACTATGAAGAATATATATAATATACACATTGCATACGATAAATTATTATATATAGTGTGTATGGTGTATACATACACCTCCGTGTATATATGTATATATATGTAGTGTGTATGTATGCACACATATACAATATACATACATATATACATATATGTGTATATACACATATATGCCTTGAGAAAGACAAGAAAGGAAAATTTAGGGGATGTAGAACTAACTCCACAGAGCCTTCAGAAGTGACACTGTATACAATATACCATGAGAAAAACTTGGCTCCATTGAAGCTTCCACATGAAGAAGGGAACCTCTGACTCAGAGAGATGATGTGTCACTAAGGGAATCTATTTTACACTCTGGGCAGAAGACTGTCTACATGTGCACCTTGCTGGCTGGCAGGAGAAACTCAGAGAGCCAATCAGAGGCTTGACATACTACTGGCAAGGAAGAAGGCTTGGGATAGCTAGAGAAGATATAACATGTTAGCAGCCAAAGACTCTTTTACAGGAAACCAAGACCTTAAAAATCAAACTTATGCCCAGAAATTTACTTCGAGGAGAATAAAGAATAGCTAAAGGGTTGCTCACTCTATTTTAAATAATAACATCACTACTCCCCCACCCCTTCTTACTTTACATTTGGATAACACTTTATCTGGGATACTTTTAACTGGGAATCTGTGAACTTGTGTGTGTGTGTGTATTTAATTTTTGATAATCACATTTCAACAAAGTTGGTTTTCTTTGAAATTGTACATATTTTATTTTATGCATTTAGAAACGTGATTCTGAGGAGTCCACAAGCTTCACCAGATTGTCAAAGGGGAACATGACACAAAAAATATTAAGAACACTTTTATATTTTTCAAAATATTTTCCCTGTTACCCTATTTGATTCTCAATTTTGTGAGGTAGTTATATATTGTGATCCCCATTTTACAGATGATGAAAGTGAGAAGTCAGACAACTTTCACATAGCTAGGTAATTTGGGCTGTGGCACTAACTGTGGGTTCCTAACCCAGTGCTATTTTCACTGTACCAAAAAGTTTGAATGGTTACATCTATAACATATTATTAAAAATTTTTGTATTCACATTCATTAAGGACATTGATTTATGATTTTCTCTTGGTTTTTTTTTCTCTCCTTGATTTGGTTGCCAAGACTATATTTGTATATAGAAAGAATTTAGTAGAATCCTTTCTTTCCTAATGGTTGCAAATAGTTCACATAATATTGAAAGTAATCTTTTTAAATGTTATTTAGAATTCACTTGTAAATCCATCTGATTCTAGGGCATATTTTCTTTCACAATTCATTTAGGGTTTGTTTAATTTGGAAAATTTGGAGAAAATTACTGAAATTTTTTATTTCTTGTTCTGTTAACTTGATAATTTTATATTTTTGTAGATATTCACCCATTTATATTTTTAGTTTTATTGGCACATAATTGTATAGAATAGTTTTTCAAATTTTCCTTTATTTCTCATTTTTAGTATTAGAAATTTAGTTTTCTTCTCTTTTTAAAATCAGACTAATGATTTATCTATTTTTTAAGTAGTTTCTAGTTTTATTTATCAATTCAGTTGATTTTTTTTGTGTTTTGCATTCATGTTTACCAATTTCCTCAGAATTCTATTTTGATGCTTAGTTTGGAATATTTTGGATTTATTGCTTTTCTAGATTTTGTAGGTTTTTTTAGAATGTGATTTTCTTGAGAGTAGGGATTGGGTTTTTTTGCCTTTTTTTATATCCCCAGCACTTAGGAAAATGTTTGGTACAGAGTAGGTGCTAGATGACTAACTTACTTCCATGCCCAAGTCATGGATTTGTTCTATCTTTTGTTGATGAAAATGTTTAAAGAGATAAACTTCACCCAAGAATTGCTTTGGCTATCCTTAAAATTTTGCTGTGCTGTCTCATGTTTTTCATTAACTTTAATTAAATTATCTATTTTTTATTCTTTTAACCCACTAGTCCTTTAGTAATAAATAATCTCTAATTAATTTAATTCTTTCTTCAAAAGTCTTTTTAAAAAATAAAATGTTAATGCATTATGATTACTAGAAGATATGGTTAAAACAGAGGATGTACTTAAGATTTCTGCCTTTCTGATTTATTTATGAGATTTTTAATGCCCCAATGCTTGTTCAATTTTTGTTGACATCTTGTACATCAGATAAAAGAAAGAAAGATGATTCCAAGATGATAAATCTTGGCCACTGGAAGAAACATCCTATTTTATTTTTCAACAGAAATAGAAGAATTTGAAGGGGAAGTAGGTTTAGGGGAGATGGGGAAGATTTCCATTTTGGATTCCAAATTTTAAATACCTTTGAAACATCTAGGAGATGCCAACAGGTAGTTGATGGTGTAAGGCTGGAATTCAAGAAATTAAGGTCCTGGATATATAGATTAGAGAGTCATTTGATTAGGGATGATACCTGGGCCTATAGGACCAGATGAGATTACCCTAGTAGAAACAATATAATGAGAAAAGCAGAGGCCCCAGGAGGAGGTTTGGGAGATGCCCAACCTAAGAAAGTGAAAAATAGATGATGAAGAGAGGTAGTATGGCAAAGAGATAAAGGGTTATATTTCAAAGTCAAGTAAATCTGTGTTCAGGTCCCACCTTTGACATTTACTAGTTGGATGATCACAGATAAGTCACTTAACCTTTCCAAGCCCCACTTTCTTCATCTGTAAAACGGGGATATTAATGCCCACCATACCTTATACCATTACTGTAGGTTCCTAATGAGATAATATATGTAAAGCACTTGGCCATCTTTAAATTTTATTATCCAGCAGAGGAGAATTAAGGGGTCATCAGAGAGGTAAAAGCAAACCAAGAAAGTATCTAGGAAGAGGGAATAGTCAACAGTATCAAAAACTGCAGAGTTCAAAGAGGATGAGGACAGAGAAAAGTCCATTAGATATATCAGATATGATGTAAATTATTGCTAATCTTGAGGAGAACAGTTTCATTCAAGCAGTGCAATGTGAAATCAGATTACCAGGGGATGAGGAGTAAGTGGTGAAGTGGGAAGTGGAAAATATAGGCATGTTTTCCGTCTAAGAGTTTGGCAGTGAAGTAAAGGAGAAATATGATATGGTATCGGGAAAGGATGGCAACTTTTGAGGATATGGCAATGAGATTTTTTTTTTAAAGATGGAGTAGAGTTGATCATGTTTGTGTAGCAAGGGAAAGAGTCAGTAGACAGCAACTGAAAATGGGGGCAAGGAAGAGGAGGAATGCTTTAAAAATGAAGCTGCTTGAAAGAGGATGTGATTGAGAATGCAGGAAGAGAGCTTAGCCTTGGCACAGAGAAGAGCCATCTCTTCCTCAGAGACAACAAGAAGGAGAAGATGGGTGAAGATGCAGATACTTTGAGGTGTGGTAAAGTAGGAATAGGTTATCACCAGTGATAGCCTTAATTTTCTAGTAAAGTAGCTGGAGGGGACATTTGCCTAAAAAGAAGGTGATGGGTGGTGCAGGGGGAGAGAAGAGAAGGTTTGTAATATCTTCGGAGAGTAGAATAGAAAGTCAATCAAGTTTTCCCATTAAGAAATTAATTGGTAAGAAAAGAGGGAATAGCATTATATACAATGTCTACTATGGGCCAGGCCACTCTACAGTATTACCTCACATGATCTCCACAACAACCCTGGTAGGTGCTGTTACTATTCTCATTTTACACTTGAGAAAATTGAGGCAGTATTAAGAGACTTGCCCAGGGACACGTAGCTAGTAAGTGTCTGAGGCTAGATTTGCCCTCTGTCTTCCAGACTTCAGATCCAGTCTTCTATTCACTACACCCAGTTGCCTGTAAGTACACGGATGGATGCAAATTGGAATTGGATTGGGGATTTGGCTCATTAAGTGAAATTCCCCCCATCATTCCACAAGTCTAACACATCAAGTCGTTATCAGTGAGTAACATTTTAGTTTGCCTTCATTTATCTTTGAATATTAGTACATCAGTACAATATCAGTCTATCCCAACTTCTTCATCCCAATATCTTTTCCAACGGGATAGTTAGCTAAGATCAGTAATTTCATTCCAGTAATGAAACACATTGGACCCATTTTAAGGAGAAGTGGAGACAGAGAAGTCCAGAGATGAGATACTGCTGGGAAAAGAAGGTCAGCATGAGGAACTCTCATGTGTTCCAGAGAAGACTTAGGAGAATTTAACCTATTCCAACTAACAAATATCTACTATGAGCAAGGTACTGGGTTATAAGCTGAGAATACAAAGAAAAACGATCTCTGACTTCAAGGAACCAATATTCTACTGGATATTATTGCTTCATTCAAATATCTGAAGGCTATAATATGGAAGAAGAATTATATTTATTCTTTTTGGATCTAGAGGATAGAACTAGAACTAATCATCAGAAATTATAGAGAGATAGATTACTGATCAACATAAAGAAAAACTTCCTAACAATTCAAGTTGTCCAAAACTGCTAATTCAGGCTTTTAGTAAGAGTTAGGCTAAATAACTTCTGTGATCTCTTTCAAGTCCACAATTTAATGATACTGGGCTATTCCACAATGAAGGGTGTCCAAAGGGCAGTACAAAACATCTGGCATAGCCATGTTGATATCATGAGAGGACAGAAAGGTATTAGAAGAAAAAATGGGAAGATATGAGATGCAGATTTCTCTTCTCCACAATATTGTGGGTCCAGCTCTATTTGGAGCAGGGATCTTTAATTCTGATTTCACTAGAATTGTAACTAAGGAAAAGCACCTGAGCTTGCCTCAGGACAGGAAAATTTGGAAGGTGCCAATAGTACTTTAAGTTCTCGGTAGCTAGAAACTTACCACCTATTTAGCAAGAATAATTAATTAAAATAGGAAGCCACCAGATGCAGGCTGAGGTAAGCTCTTTTATCCTCCCTTACAATATGACAAATTCCCCATTTTTGATTCAAGTTGGTATCCTGGAGTCTCTCTCTCACCTACACTCTCACTTCAATTGAGGGTGCTTTATGCCATTTTGCTCACCCCCTCCCAAATTTCTAGTTATAGCTCTAGTTGCACAACATTCTTGAAGTGTTTCCTATTATCTAAATGGGTACCTTGATTCTCAAATATTTCTCTAAGCAAAATTTATTTTAGTTCCTTTTAATTTTTAAAACAAATCCACAGTTTCTAGCAATTTGGGGAGAATGTGTATTGTGTTAAAAGAAGCAAGAAACAGTAAGGTGTTCTAACGCTGAAAGGGTTTAATATGAGTTTGCAGCTCTTTCAGTTAAGTAGGCTTTTCTCTGGAAAAACAATCAACCCTGTCATTATCATCATCCTAATTTACAAAAAGCAAAAAATGCTTCTCTTCCCACGCCACTGGAGTGCTACCATCCCAAGAGTGGACCATGCCAAGCTAATGCCTGGCACACAGACGGTCTTGGGACTCAGAAGGTTAACAGATAAGTCCAGGGCCCTTGGGGAGGCACAACTGAATGATTGGACCCGCCGGCTGCAAACTGGCTGAGGCATCTATCTAGGCTAACTTACAAAAGCTTACAAATGGCATCCTGGGAACTCTTTGGAGGTCAGAACCTTGGCTTTGTATTTCATTTTAAAAGATGCGACCTCAAAAAGTTGAGGTATCCCTCCTTATATTATATTATATTATTCTGGTCAATCATTTATTGGTGCTAAAAAGAGGCTAAAGAGCAAATGAACCTTATTTTCAAAATAGGTAAAGATTCCTACTACCTGCTAGTTTGAAAAGGCTTCTAGAGTAAACTAACTGGCTCACAATGGGAAAAGAGTTGTGGTAAAACTAACTTGTGTGGAGTTTTTTGACCAGGAAGTTTATGAATATTTAGCATTTTCAGCTGTGTACAACGACTCTTCAGTTTTAGTGGTTGTATAGAAATAATCAGTTCGATTAAATTCTATTCAACAAACATTTATTAATTACTTAAGAAGTGCAGGGCATTGTAGGAGGTGATGGGGAAAGACAAAAATGAAGCAGTTCCTGTCCTCAAGGAATTAACTACTCATACATCTGGAAACAGCATGTACACAGATGAGTAAATTCAAATTAATTTGAGGGGCAATAACAGCTAGGGGATCAGGACAGGCCTCGTGTGGAAACTGACAAGTAACCTGAGCCTTGAAGGGTGCTTGGGATTCCAAGCAGTGGAGATGAAGAGAGAGAGCACTTCAGGCATGGGTGAGAGCCTAGGGGAAAGTATGGTAATGGAAGATGGAGTGTAGGGGAACAGCTAGTCGGTCAATATGATTGGAAAAGAAAATGTGTGTGTGTGGGAGTAATATGAAATTATGAGATAAGTTAAAGCCAGATTGCGTAGGCTTTAATACTAAACAGAAATTTATATTTTATTCTGGACTTAACTGTGAGATGCTCAAGCAGGGGAGTGACATGATCAGACCTATGCATCAGGAAGATCAACTTGGAGATTCGAATGGGAGAGAGGCAGAACTCCAAGGTGGTAATCCCTCGGCAAGGTCCAGTGGTCTCCTTGTCTGAAGGTTTCAATGCTGGCTGAAGTCAAAATCAGACATGCGAGTGGGCTCTGGTAATAAAGCCAAGCAGGTAATGTGACACAGATGTTCCCTGTGACTTTGCCAGATGGAAGAGGAAAGAATTGTATCTTTAAGAACTGGTGCACTCGTTTCCCTGTCATAGAGCAAAACAAAATGAAAGGATTTTCTTTCCTATGTATACCAGAGAGACCTAGCACAAGATCAGTTCAGGTCAAGCCAACAAGCTTGTATTAAGTACCTGTTGTATGCAAAGCACTGTGCTAAGCACTGAGATTATAAAGAAAGGCAAAAGATAGCTCTGAAAAGCTCATAGTCCAATGGGAATGGGGGTAACAAGCAGACAACTATGCACAAACAAGACATATATAGGGCAAACTAGAGGTGATCAACAGAGGAAAGCATTAGCATTAAGGGAGAATGGGGAAAATTTTTTCACAGAATGTAAGATTTTAGCTGGGTCAGTGAAAATGCGCCGGGAAGGATAAGGATTATTGTCAAATGCATTCAATGTCTTTCACAGAGAAGGGGAAGCAATGAAACAGACTTGCCTTCCTAACTGTCCTCTCCAAAGTAGAGTAAGAAGTGAATGGTTTCCTGGGATGAGTTCGATAACCATACTCTGCTTTGAAAAGTGACATGCTGAATAGAACATGTCCTCCGTCTGAGTTATCTCCCTCACAGTGAGGGTAGGAATTCAGTGCTGATAAGATCAAGGAAAAACATGTAGGGCCATGGTTAGGGTGCTATCTATGGGATGGAGGAGAGGGGAAACATTTATCTCTCAGTGTAAGGTTCTTGTGTCTTGATTGGCATAGAAGGAATGTCTTGCCCTCAATTAGCATTCTATTCTAACCCACTGAAATTACATCAAGGAGACAAGTGAGACCTAGTGGAAAGAGCACTAGAATGGGAGGTAAGAAACCTGGGTTCAAGTTCAGCGCCATTCTTCACCTCATTTCTTACCTAGTGTTAATCAATGAATGGGCATTGTCCCAGTCAAATTGAGACCTAAGAAAGGATTTAGCTTAAAAAGGCCAAGGTTTCTCATTGCATCTGGGACCATCTCCAGTTGCCCTGATCTATGTTCTTACCATTGCACCCAGATGGAGAGAGTGAGGCTGGTGACTTTGCACAGCCCTCCTTCACTTAAATCCAATTCACTTGCAAGTCACCTTCCTGATGTCATGGTCCTCTTCAAGAACAAATGACAAACAACAACAACATTGGGCAAGATTCTTAACCACCCTGAGCCTCAGTTTCCTTGTCTGTAAAATGAGAGGCTGAGGTACTTACTAAATGACCTTTAAGGTCCCTTTTAGTTTTACCAGTCTATCATTCTGTGTCTCTTCCTTAACTCAGCCCCAAGAAGCAGGGAAGTTCCATTCCACCCAGAAATTCTTTGTGGTGGTTGGGGGTGAAGGGGATGAGGGGTGGGGGGTTGGGGAGGTGGAAGGTGGGGTAGCATAGTGGATACTCATTTGTAAACAGGGGACAAGAATACTGTAAGTATCTACTTGACAGGATTGTTGTAAGATTCAAATGAGGTAACATATATAAAGTGCTTTACAGACCTTAAAGCATTATATAAATTTGTTGTTTCTGTTGTTAAGGCAGGGATTCCATTTGTATTATTTTCTATTTTCTAACCCTCCCCTGAAAACCCAGAAACACATACACTACACAATCACGCACACACAGCACAAGCACACACATACATACAAAATCTTGATCACCACTGCTTCTATCTCAACCCAACCCTGGGGTGTCCTGGAAGAATTCCAACATTCCAACTCCTGAACTTGCATTCAGACCCATTAGTGGGTTTGGGTGGGATAATCACTTTTCCCTTCTTGTCCAAAGTTGCTAGGGAGAGAGTTACTGATAAGTTACACATTCAGTAGTTTTCCATGTCAACATTCCTATGGTGACTGGTGAGAGAGCTGAGCTGTGCACAGAGCTCTGTCTGTTGGTCAGGAGAAGGCTGCTGCTTAGCATTCAGGCACGGGAGGGTAGCTATACTTTGCTTAGTTAAACAACAGACTAGAAACTCATGAGTCAGGCATTCTAACAGAAGCTTGCTTTCTATTCACTGTCTTGCCTATGGTAATTTAGGATCATAGACAATTAGAGCTGGAAAGGACACTGGAAGTCATCTAGTCCAATCCCTTACTTGTCCAAGGTCACACAGATTACTTTCCTTCTTCTGGCTTTCATTATCTTTTCTTTTATTCCTCTGAAAATGAGAACAACTTCTTAGGGGGTGGTTTCAGAGGAGACAGTAATAAAAAATAATTGTAAAGTTCATTGCTAAATATAATGCATGGCATAAATGCTTAATGACAAGATAATACATTTTCTTTTCCTGCCTGGGAACTTTCTGAGCTACAGAATCAATATTTGTCCAATTCTGGCCCCCACCAGGTAGTGTATCTAAATTACTGTACAGAGGATGCTCCTGCCTGGTCCTGCCCTTGAGTATAGGTGTGGACCATAATGTACCCAGCAGGGGCTGCTGGGTCTGTCTCAGGACTATAGTTGGTTATGTTGTCATTTCCTTTTCCACTGCTCTAGCCAAATGCTAGGACTGCATATTTCTCCACCATAGAGAAAGGCCCATTTTTTGTCTGAATTCTTCACTGTGGCCCCCTGCTGTATCCTTCTCCACCCTGTTTGTTCTTCATGGGTATCACTGTTGACCATTTGACCCTTTCAGATTTAGTAAAAAATAGTCTAGTGTCAGACTATCCAGTATTCCTGCTCATACTATAATGAAGACCCTCAATGTAAGGCCATCACCTTGTCTCCCTGGGCAATAGGAAAGGGGCATCTTTCTTATTCAAGTCCTGGGAACAGAAAAGGATGGATTCCAGGCAAAGACTTAAAGGCCCATCCTGGAAGTCTTGGTAGGAGGGCTACCCATTGAGCATTTTACACATATTACTAGAATGCTGCAGAAGATTGAATTTAAAGGTAATACTTGCTACAGCTAAACTTTCTCAACTTTCATTTGAAAAAAGCAAAGTTCAGCTTTGTAGATTGTTTACTTATTTTGTTGAAGTTGACCGTAGAGGTGGCTAGAGTGGTGGGCATGGAGACAGGAATCCTGGGTTTGAATGCTACCCCAGACATTGGGTATTTGATCACTTAGACTTTAATCTCCTCATCTGCTAAATGGTAATGACACTCTTGTACTACCTACATCCCAGGGTGGTGGTGAGGAAAGGGCTATGCAAACCTTAAAGTGCCATGTAAACATGAGGTATCATCATCATCATCACTGTTGAGTTCTTCACCTTTCTGTGGTGTACATGTAGAAATATGAAAGATAATGGAGCTCATGTTAGAATAAGGGAAAAAACCATTTGAAGTGGCTTCACTGTCATCTCTCCTTGGTGTAACTACTTCTTACAAGTCTTTAAGAGATGTTATATAGATTTACAATAAACAAAAATAACGGGCTCTTCTTGATGTTTTTGCTTAGAGTCCTAGGTCATCCAACTGGGTCCTGTGGTCCCTGAACAGTTTCTACTTCCATTCCTACACTTCCCCAACCACCCCTCACCCCCAATTCAATCTAGTAGAAATGTAGTGAAATACAGGTTATCCTGAACCATCCACACATTTTGCAGAACCAATGTTGTCTGAAGAATGTGATTATCTAGAAAAGTCTACAGGTAAAGGCCTCTTGGGCACCCCAAATTTAGTGTCTAGGGCACCTCAAGTTAATGGATATTTATTAAGCACCCACTATATGCAGCATGGTGTGCTAGACCCAGGAATACAAAGACAAAAACCAAAAAGTTCCTGATCTCTCAGAACTTCCATTTCACTAGGAAGGATACAAGAAGTGTACTACAAAAGTAGCTACAAGGGAGAGAGCTAAGTCATCAGGAAAGCTCTCATAAAGGAGTTGGTATATGAGCTCAAACTTGAAGGAAGCCAGAGATTCTAAGAGGCAGAGGAGAGGAAGGAGAATGGGTTGCAATCATAGGGGATAGCCATTGCAAAGCCATAGTGATGGGAAATGGAATATTTATACTAGAGTGGAAAGTGTAGTGTTTGAAGGGAAGCAACATGAAGTAACATGGTAAAGAGAGACGAGGCCAAGTCATAGAGGGCTTTAGATGTTAGGGTTTGTAATTTGTTAAGCAAGGTTCTACACCTGGGTTCTATGAACTGTTTTGGTTTTTTTTAAAATTTTGATAACTACATTTCAATATAATTGGTTTTCTTTGTAATCTCACACATTTTATCTTATGTATTTAAAAACATTTTCTTGAGAAGACCATATGCTTTACCTGACCACCAAAGGGATTCATGAAACAAAGAAGATTAAGAACCTATGCTATAGAGGAAAGAGGAAGCATCAATGGCTACAGCATCCTGAAGGTGATTAAAAAAATCCATTTTTGATGGCATCATCAACCTACTTTGCCAGTAGGGTTAGGAACTAATTTTCAGGAACCAGAATGAGAAGCAACAATCATTACATAAAAACATCATGTCCCCATATAATTATGCCTGTGATTTAGAAGGTCATTCATCTTTTTCTTCACAATGCTCATGATATTCTGTGTTACGGTGACATTTTTTTAAAAAGCATATTTAAAAGAAGAAATGTTTGAGGGATATTAACACTGATTCAAGACAAAGAGCAAAATTTAGGGGAAGGTGTGATTTTACTTGTACTGTATGAGTCTGTCCAGGCTTCTCTGTATGTAGACGATGACTTAGGATTTGGAAAGATGGAGGATGGGCCTCGGGAATGCTCCAGTGGCCTCAGTGAAGCCACCATACTCACACCAGGTTTGATGATAACTGGTTAGTTCTGCTTTCCCTACTTCTTAAAATGATCTGAGGTCCAAGGTATAGGTGAAACTGAGTTGACTCATCTCTCCAGAATCCTTATGACTGGAAGTGATCCTGGGGTCCAGATCCCTTGGTAGTCACTCCTAGTAGTGAGGATCCTGAAGACTCTCTGTGGTCCAAATATGAACACAACCTTCCAGGGAGATGTAGCAACTCAAAATGTTATAGACTCCCTATTTTTACACCTTTCTGGAAAGCAAAAGGAGGAGAGGAAAAAAAGGAAAGGTCAAGAGAAGTAAAAATAAAATGTAGGAAAGAAAGAGAGAGAGACAGAGAGAAAGACAGACAGAGAGACAGGGAGAGAATATGAGATTCCTTGTGCTAAGCTAAGTCAGAGGAGATAGAATATTTACCTCTATATGTTGAGGTTAATCATCTTATTTCTTGGTGCTGCAGTTTTAACTTCTACAAAACAGGATTTCTTTTGTTGTGACCAAATAATAATCTTCATAGGGCTCTAGAGTCTTTGGGGAGAGGTGGACTGGGCCAGTATTCAGTATTATATCTGGCAAGATAGTATCCCCACCCTCTGTTGGCTGTCCTTATATGAAGGTGATGCTATTGATCCATTAAGAATAGACTCTGTGCTTGGAACTGTGTTTTTAAGTAATGGTGAATAGATTTGTTGTGAGTCATCCACATCCTCCCATGTGGCTTCTCCTTGTATTCAAGGGGTCATATTTGCTAGGATTATAATTCTAGTTAGTGGTAATGAAACAGAATAATGCTAACTGACCTATGGGATGATTGAATCCAGGAATTTGACTTGTGATCTCATCAGTGAACAGCTGGCTCCACAGCTGCCATGTCTACATTTTACATTTCAGACCTTTAAGATCTCTACCCTGTCTCAGCCAGTTTCCTACATTCACTTCAAACTTTCACACACTGTTCCAAGTTTCCCACCTCCACTGCTTCTTTCTCTGCTGAGGAGAATGATAGAACAGAAATGATAAAAAGGAAGTTGGAAACCCAAGGAAAAGGAGGAAATGCTAAGAAAGCACCTAGCTGCCTTCGATGAGTTTAAATTACCAGGCCTGAATGAATTCCATCTCAGGATACTGATAAAACTGGGGAATATGATTACTGAATCATTGCCAATGATCTTCAAAAGATTACAGAGACTGATAAAGATGCTGCTTGACTGGAGAAAGGCAAATGTAACAATTTTCAATAAAAGGGAAGGGGGTAAAACCCTTGATTTTGGCTCTTGAAAAATCATATTATTTAGAGGAATGGTTTGTGAACTTTTAGAAAGGGAAACAGTGATCATTAAGATCAACATTTTAATAACTGGTCACTCCAGATTAACTTTATTTCCTTTTTTGAAAGGGGTAATAGACTGGCAGATCAGTAGAATGCTGCTGATACTGTACCTAGATTTCAGCAAAGCATTTGACTAAGGTTTTCATTCCTTTCTTAAGAGCAATATAGAAAGATATGATCTAGATGACAGTAAAGCAAGTTCAAAGTTGGTTGAATGACTAACTCCAAAGAGTAATCATTAATGGATCAACATTGAGGAAAGACTCTAGTGGAGTATACGATACTGTTGCTTAAATATTTTAATCAGTGATTTAGGTGAAAGCATAGATGACATAGTTGTCCAGTTTGCAGATGACACAATACCAAGAAGGCTAACTAACCAAGAACAGAGTCGAGATTCAAAAATATGTCAGTGAGTTAGAGGAATAGTCTGAACCTAATTAAAATTTAATTGGTATAAATATAAATGCCTGCACTTAGATAAAAAAAAAAAAGATCAACCAGAAAAGAAAAGAATAAAGGAACGTGGCTGGATAACAACTAGTGCAAAAGTGAGCTGAGAATTTTAGCCAATTTTCCCAAGGAACAAATGCAATCTTAGGCTGAATTAAGAGAGCATCCAGGATGAAGAATGTGATAGTTTCATTGCAGTCTGCTCTGGTCAGTCCCTGGATCATATTGACAAGATGTGGTGAGTCTAGCAGACAGTGACTAGGAAGGCTAGAGGGCTATAATTCATGCTCTACAAGAAACAGATAAAGAAACTAAGTATAGTTGACCTGGAAAAGAAAAAATTCAACAAGGACATGGTAGCTATCCTTTCTCAATTCAAGTATTTAAAGGCCTTTTATATGGAAGGAGGAGGATATAATTGCCCCTTGCATATAAAAATAGTTATGGTGTTGTGGTGGAAATGAAATGAACCTGGAGGTCAAAAAAATTTGAGTTCAAAACTTAGCTTTTCCACTTACTAGTGGAATTATGGGCAAGTTATTTTACTTTTCTGAGCCTCAGTTTCCTCATTTTTAAAAGGGGCATAATAATAGCTATAGTACTTAATTCATAATATTGTTGGAAAGAAGATATGAGATTAGGTGAGTAAAATGCATTGAAATCTTAAAGCATGATTGAAATGTCAAATGATGACTATGATTAAAAACATGGAAGAGAAATTGCAGAGGGGTCAGAAAGTGAAATGGACTGTCTTGGGAGATGGTTATTTCAATTTTCTGAGTCTTAGTTTCTCAGTTTTCTCATCTTTAGAATGACTGGACTTCTAAGGTCCTTCCCTGATCTAAATCTGCAGTCTAGGTTGGGTTCTTCTCCACAACAGGTCTTCAGGTAGAGGCTAAATAATTACTTGCTGGGGTTCCTGAAGGAGAGATTCATGTTCACATATAGACTAGAGGACCCTCAAGGTCCCCTCCAACTCTAAAATTGTGTGATTGTGTGAACAACTTTTTTATCACTTCAGATGTCTTTTCTTCACTGCTCTCCCTGCTATCTTCTTTCTTCTGTTCCTCTTCAGGACTCTTTTCAGCCTGTACGTTGGAAATACTCTCCAAGTTCTTAACAAGACAGCAACCTCCTGCATTCACCTTCAGGTCCCTCAATCCAGAGGATCATCCATCCCCTTGTCTCCCCAAACTTTAAGCATCTATGGATGCTCTGTCTGGCGGATTCTTATTCTACAGGCTAAGGCAGTCCTGTGTGTCAGAATTTGGGTTTTTTTCATCTTTGAGGTGCCACATCTGCCTTCAGAAGTTGAAGGCAGCAAGAAAAATCCGGGGAAAGACAGACACAATGGCGGAAAAGCCATTTCACTTGAAGGTTTGAGTTGAATTACAAACATCGTCTCATTAGCTCTTCCCAACTACCCCTTGAGGTAGGTCCAAGTATTATCCACATTCTACAGACTGGGAAACTGAGACTTAGAGAGATTCCATGGCACATGTTTGAAGTGGACTTTGAATGAAGGTCTCCCTGACTCCAATTCCAAAGTGTGTGGGGGGAGGAAGAAAAGAACTGATCTATTCAACAGGACAATTAGCTGCAATCAAGAATAAAATTCCCAGTCAACAAGCTGATAGAGAAATGTGCCCCCACAGTGAGCTATCTGAAAGGCAATCAACAGGTAATGAGAGTATTCCAAGAACATTCTCTTTCCCACCTACCAGTGCCTTCCCTGCCATCCCCTCTGTCACTTTGCTGTCCTATTCAATCCTTGCATCAGGAGGAGTGGATCTAGGCCTCCTGTCACTGGTGCTTTCTCTCTGACTGCCTTGACAACAGGCCCCCTCACTAGGGGTAACAGCAGGATTTTGTATTGGGCTGCCAGAATCCGCTGGCAGAAAACACATAGTCTGAGTCAGAGCAGGAAGGTAATTAACCCTCATGATATTTCTTGGAGGGCCAAACAAATAGCTAAACCAGATGCAAGGAGTGCTCAAGTAATCCGGCTTCTGAGAGGAATACATTTCAAAGTGTTCCCAACCTGGGAGGTCTGGTTGCCACTCCTAGGTCTATCAACTGACTAGGTGCCCCCTCCCCCAAGGCCTCTTACTCCCAGCCTATGGCTAGTGGCTGCTTTCTGGATCCTCAGCCCCAATGATTATATTTGCACAGACCTAGTGCTAACATTCAACCAGACTGTCTTTCTTAGGTCCTGAATATAGCTATAAACATCTACCCAAAGCATGAGTTAAGAAGTCAATCATTTCTAATGAATAGCCTCTTTGTATACTGAATATGGTACTGGGTTCTAGATGAATGCAAAAGAAATGGGGAGACCCATTCCTACCCTCAGGGACTTTACACACTAGCTGTGAGAGACAAGACAAACACAAATGAAAAATACATTGTACA
The DNA here is from genome assembly GCA_028658325.1 of Potorous gilbertii. Classification (NCBI taxonomy): domain Eukaryota; kingdom Metazoa; phylum Chordata; class Mammalia; order Diprotodontia; family Potoroidae; genus Potorous; species Potorous gilbertii. The sequence goes on along the minus strand of CM053770.1, from coordinate 578,627,506 downwards.
GCATACTCTAATTTAAGATAGATAAGTATGAAGAATGGAAAGAAATCTGGAAAGATCTTTAAGAAATAATGAAAACAGGAAAAAAGCAGAGTCAGAAGAACTGAATATATATTAACTATAATGATATAGAGGGAAAAGGGAATGAGCAGGTAAAGAATGCTGATTAAACTTGAAGGGAATAATTGAAAAGTTAGGAGATTTTATACATTGATATTAATTTGCATGGAAATAGTTACTCAGAAAGTTTGATTTCTTCTGTGTTCAAAATTAGGTATATAACAAGTCATTTAATTTTAAAAGACATTAAGCTAGACAGACGCTATTGATTACATGCTATTCAGATTCAGTGAGAAGGGTGGGAAGATGTTTTCCAGAACCTAAATACATAATGACACATTTAGAAGGAAATTTTTGTACAAAGAGGCCAAAGTACTCACTAATGATGAACCTTTTATTTGCATCTGTCTTCCTTTTAAGAAGCTAGTAGAACATTCTGACATTATCTTAATAATCCTTAGTCACAGATTTCTACTCTATCCCATAAATTCCTTAAGGACCAAGAATTATTATTCCTGTTATAAAATAAGAAATAGGCCACAGATCAAATTAATTGCCAAGGTCATAGACCAAATCAGAGTTCAATCAATTAACAAGTACATACTAAGCACCCTAATGTATGTCAGACATTATGCCAGGTATTGGGGGTTCAAATACAAAGAATGAAACAATCTCTGTTCTCAAGGAGTTAACATTCGAACAGAGGAGACAAGTGCCTCTAGAAGTATATAAAGCATCACAATAAAGGGAATAAATGAAAACAAATAAGACAGAAAGGGAGGGCCCCATAGCTGTACAGATCAATAAAGGTGTAGAAGGTAATACTTGAGTAGCTTCTTAAAGAAGAGAGAAATTTTATAAGGCAGAGATAAAGTACATTTCAGGTATGGGGCATGGCCAGTGCAAGGTGCTGAATCTGCAGATAGAGTGTTGCATATAAAGTATACAGGTATAATGTCCAATGTAGCTGGACAGAGAGGTTCGGGTCAGCTTGTGTCGGACTTTAAAAGCTAAAAAGAGGAGTTTCTATGATCCTACCGGCAACAGGGAGTCACTGGAGTTTATTGAAGAGGAAAGGAAAATGGTCAAATCTGTGCTTAAGACTGGCAACTGTCCAGAGGATGGACTGGAATGGGGAAAGACAGATTAGGAAGCAGAACCTGAGTAGAGAGAGAGGGTCAGATGTGAGAGATGTTATTGTGGTGCAAACAGAAATATTTAGCAACTAATTGGATATGTGGGTGAGAATACCTGGGAGATTGGAGATAGAGCCAAGAATTTAGGAAGCAGAAACAAAAAATATCTGACTTCTGGTTCCACCATCCTCTCCTCCTCCTCCTCTTTCTCTTCCTCTACAATTAACATTTTTAGGTGCTTAATTGTTTAAAATATTTTCTAAAGGAATCAGAAAAAACATCCATCCAGGAGTCCATGGACCAATACAGGTAATAGAGACACAGTTAAATATTGCATCAGTGATACACAGCTGCTATCTCCTGGATGCACCTGGGAGGGAATTTGACCCATGGGTACCTGAGGTCATCCCTAGCCCTCACTGAATGATGCACAGTAAATGCGACTGTCATAAAAAGGTCCCCTAAGCTCCTTGAACAAAGACACACAGTGGAGTCAGCTGGCAAGGATGGAATCAGGAGGAAAATGAAAATCTACCGGTGTGGGTGCTGAGGAAGAGAAGCAAAATTCCCTTACCTTCATGTTGCAGATTGAGGTATTACTATGCTGATGATAAAGACCAGTATTTATAGCATTTTAAGGTTTGCAAAGTGCTTTACATGCGCCATCTCATCTGATCTTCTCAACAACCCTGCAATATAGGTGCTATTATTTTCCTCGTTTTACAGGTGAGGAAACTGAGACCGATAAACTGGAGTTTTAGTGTACAGATTTGCCTAGACTTCAGTAATTCCACCAGTTCCTTCCAAAGCATCCCTGTGTGCATAACTGTCAGTCTTGATTCTCAGCAAGAGTGCCAACTGTGCTGCCCATTTGGATAAGCAGTAGCATGGCTCATTTGACCTGGGAAACCTTGCAACAGATGGCATGAGGTTTCCTGTCTGGTTTGGACCCCATGCTGGCTAACCTCTAGCTCCCCTTCTTGTGTCCTCCTGTGTACCTGCCTCCCTTAAGGGTTCTGTGGCTTTCTCCAACTCCAGTTAAGTGACTTGCCCAGGGTTACTCAGGTAGTAAGTATTGGATTTGAACTCAGATTTTCCTGACACCAGGCATAGTGGTTTATCTACCACACCAGATATTAGGTTCTTCTAAAGAAGATGTTCTTAACCTAAGGGCCATGAACTTAGTACTTTTTAAAATTTTTGATAAATATATTTTTAAATGATTGTCTTCTTTTACAATTTCATGTATTTTATTTCATGCACTTAAGACTGATTCTGAGGAGGGATCCACAGGCTTCACCAGCTTTCCCAAGGGGTCCATGACATAAAAAAGGTGAAGAAGCCCTGATCTAATAGAAGTTTCCAGCACCTTCATACAAGTGCTGTTAGATACCCTGCCCACTAACACGCATCACCTAGGGAACCTGCTGGTTGGAGTCTGTTTCTTGGGAACCATGCCTTAACTAAAAAAAAATAGGCGTATTGGGTCAGGATCCTATTTTTTGTGTCTTTGTGTGTCCTCCAATCTGTGATTTTCAGTTAGATTTGGAGGGGAAATTGCTACTGACTGATGTGAATTAGCTATAGGCAAGGCAGTTAGGTGGTTCAGTGGATAGAGCATTTGGCCTGGAGTTGATAGGACCTGAGTTCAAATTTAGTGGCTTCCTAACTTCTGTCTGCCTCAGTTTCTTCATCTTAAGGTGCTTGCTTTAAATACTAATTTTTATCATTGGGTTGGCTTACCTTTTGCCTGAGGCACAGGTTCTGTACATTCCTGCCTTATCCTCATAGCCACAAGTGTTTATTGAGTGCCTACTATGTGCAACACCCTGTGCTGAGCACTAGAGATACAAAGATAAACACAAAACAGTCCCTGTCTTCAAGTAGTTCACACTTTATTGAAAGCACTGAGAGAAAATAGAGATTATAAATTAGATTATTGATATGTCAAAATAAAAAACAGTCATCAGAAGTAAAACAAATCCAAATACATATCATGCACATCGGAAATAAAGGATTTTCAAGGTATGTGTCAAAGATGAGTGCCTAACTGAGGAGCAGAGTAGAGGGAGGGGCCCTTGGAGAAGAGGCTGGATTTTATTGCTATTAAGTTGAGTGATTTGAAGTAAGTTATTCAATCTTACCTTTTCTCATCTACAACTAAAGAATCTCTAAGTTTCCTCAAGGCTTCAAATGCCTATGATTTACAACAAATAATTCCAACAATAATTCCCAAATCCTTGTGTATTGTGATCTCAAGGAAGAGTAGATCTTACCCTCTATTTTTAATTCATGCAGCAGAACTGCAGTAAGAAAAGCTACAAACCCTCAGGAGAAGCAGGTGCGCAAGAGGACACAAGAAGCGAAGCTAGAGATTAGCCAGCATAGGGGCTCAAGTCAGACAGGGAACCTCATATCATCTGTTGCAAAGGTTCCCAGGCCAAATGAGCCATGCCACTGCTTAGGGAACCCTGTCTTCTGTCCTAGCGGGCAGCACCAAGATTGACAGCTATGTACACTGGGGCACTTTGGAAGGAACTGGTGGAATTACTGAAAAAGGGATCTGTACACTAATCCTCCAGTCCAGCAAAGAAACACCTATTTCAGCCTCAAATCCCCACCTCCAGATTCAGTCAGTCAAAGTATTTATTGAACACCTCTAACAAAAGCGCTGCATACCCACTGTGTATGGTCAAGGCTCTGGGAGAATCAGTGGAGGAATTCCTAAGAAAAAAAAAGACAGGTCCTTGCCTTTAGGGAATATCCTTGTCTCTATGATAATCCACATCACAGTAACAGTGAAAGGAAATCGTAGAAGCAGCTTCAAGTCAACCCAAAGCCCATTTAGTCCTTTGAGTCTCTCCTTAAACTCTTTCCAACTTGAAGAAAAGAGGTCCCCAAACTCCCCACACAGACACTGTATTGGTCTTACACAGGTTCTATCAGAAACCACCTGTACTAAGTGACTGCAGGCCTGCTATGCATTTGAGTCAGGAGTAAAATAGCTCTAAGATCCATTATCAAGGCTTCAAGTCACCCAAGCCTCTTATGTAAAAGCTTCTTAATTAAATATATTAACCAGGCTTCCATTGAGAGGGTTGTCTGAGACACATGCAGCACAGGGACTTACACAGCAAGGCTGGGTGACAGGCACTCAACTAACAGCTCATGTTGCTGTGTGAAGAGGCTGCTGTCCTCCCCTTTCCTGGAAGGGCTGAGTGCTATGAGGAAGGGAGCCTGAGACTCAGTGAGAACATGCACAAAGCTCTTAAGTCAAGGGACCTGAGTTTCATTGATAGATTTTGGGAGGTCTGTGAACTTAGATGGGAGAAAATAATCTTTATTTACACTGAGCTCTAACTGAAATTTAACATCTTCTTCAACTACAAATTTATATATTTCTCATCTATTTATCTATTTATTTTTGAGCCTGGATCCTCCTACCCCACCCCTTTTTGGACACCCAACTGGTTTTAGCCCTACTAGTCAGTCAGTCAGTGAACATTTATTAAGTGGTTACTATGTGCTAAACTCTGAGGATCCAAAAAAGAGGCAAAGTCCCTACCCTCAAGGAGCTCCCAATCTAATGGGGAAGAATATACTACATATGGGAGCCAGCAAGCTCAAGCATTCTACCAGTCTCAGCTTACCCTAGCAGTAGTGATTATAGCTCTATTTATGACTTAAAACAAAATGGAATACCACTTTGGTCTGAGAAGGGGTCCATAGGCTTTACTCTACGGCCAAAATGGTGCATGTCATATCCAAAAAAGGTTAGGAACCGCTGCCTAAAGCTTGAGTGATAAAAATACCCCAATTCCCCCAAACACTTGTAAGATCCAAACTGGAAGTTCAACCTAAAGCATTAGAAAGTCCAACCAAAATGTGTGTGTGCATATGTGTATGTGTGTGCCTTATGGTATCATATATTGTGGAGTCATTTGAAATGACCAATAAAATAATCCTGATTCAGGAAGAACTCGTACTGCTGGTCTACAAACTTTTTCACCCCATACAGGAGTAGACATGTTCCACTCTTCCCACATCATTGTGTTTTCCCAACCAATCCCTAGTCATATTTTTGGTTTAACTAACAATTCTGTCTCAAGACTATATTCCTCAGTTCACAAAGAATACTAGATTTGGACTCAGAGGAGCTACATTCATATCTTGGCCCTGCCACTCACTCCTTTGGTGACCTTGGGTAAGTAATTCCACCCCTCTCAAATGTAAAATGAAATTGTTGGACTATCTGACCTCAGAAGTTCCTTCCATCTCTAAATCTGTGATCCTATGATCCCTTGTAGGATTGTCCCTTGCTGGTTTCCTGGTCCTGTCCGTCAAGACTGACCCTCAACAAAACTGAAGCAAGAAAATTCATCTTGGGCCCTTCCACGCCCCCTTTCGGCAACTTCTTTATTTCTTTGAACCTGTCCCTCTTTTCTCTAACTTCTCTTCCTTCTCAGAGGCCTACCTCCTGGCATTCCTTCTGCATTTTGTTCCTACAGAGCCTTGTTCATAGATAACTGCCAACTCTAATCACCTCTAAAGCATTAGGGGCCAATGGCTTAAAGTGTTATCCCTCTCAGAGGCTCTGGAATCATAATAGGGGATTCCTGAGGACTAGAACATCTGCAAGCCCTACAGCAATAATTCCAGTGGTGGGATTTGTAGGCATTGGAGCAGGTATATGGGGGAAATAATTTTGAGCAAGGGTCAAGGGAGGAGAAAGATCCCCTTAAGAGGTCAGGCCAAAATTGTGACTCTGCACTTGTGATCTCAGATCCCATCTCCACCCAGATGCCCCAAACTGTGTGGCATCCAAGCAACTGCTGGGACGGCAAGCACAAGACTCACCCAACCCAGCCCTTGGGGGACAAAGCTAAGCAAAGCAGAGAACAGATTTACATGCAGGCATCTCTCTGGGCAGCCAGCTGCACAAACCCTGTTCTGGCTGAAAAGAGGCAATGCAAACAAAAAAAGAGGAGTATATCTTAGAGGTCGTGCCCTAAATCTGCTGCCTCCCACTGGCTAGGGATTTGAATACCAAACTTAGACCAAATAGAAACTTTATTTCCCTTTTTAAACAATTTACTAGTACTTGAAAGAGTATGTATGGACAAGTACTTGGTGATTGATTGCAAATTGCCAACCACTTTTTCCCCTTAAAGTGGGGGAGGGGGTTGGGGATGGACGTTGTTTGGAGGGTGTGTGTGTGATTTTTTTCTGCTTTGGGAAAAACCAGTGAACCAACAGATACATTCTGAGGCCTAGCCAAGGGTACCCCAAAGTACCATACTGAGTATTCTTGGGGTTATAAATGACATTTATATCATTTCTATTTTTTAGGGTCTCAACATAGGGGTCTACAGACTCTGGATAGATTTCAGGGTGTCTATGAATGTGGATGAGAAAAAAATGACATCTTTATTTCAATATAACTGATTTCTCTTGTAATCTTATGTATTTTATTTTATTCATTTAAAAACATTATTCAGAGATCAGGTTCATGGGCTTTACTGTACTGTCAAAGGGGTTCATGACACAAGAACTTTTGCTTTAAGGTATAAAAGATCCTGTTCCATAAATTACCTAACTTGAGACTTATAGCAAAACTGTGAGGTAGGCCGGGCGGGTTTTATTCCTATTTTACAGATGAGGATACTGAAGCTTTAAGAGATTAGGTGATTTTTTTTCATGGTCAGAGAGCCAATAATGCAGAGATAGGATTTGATGGTCAGGTCTGCCAAATTCAAGGTGGCACTGAAGCTATTTTGTTACACCTCCTCCCTCACCAACCCCGCAAAAGTGTAATACAAGGTCCCTCCTCTCCAGAAGCTTACAATCTAGATACTGTGAAAAGAAGAATAACCATACAAGTAACATTTTCCAAAGGAATAGTACAGATAATCTGAAAGAGCTCAGGAGAGGAGAGAAGGCCATGCAGTCTGCAGAAGCCTCCTGGAGCTGGTGGGAATGCAGCAGAGAACTGAAGGAGGACTATGATTTTGTTAAGTGAAGGGAGGTGCCAGTAAAGGTGGAAGCAAAGTCAGGAAGAAGAAAATGCATAAAGGATGTTATGGGAATGATGAATAGTTCCAGTTGGCCACAGTATAAAACAGAAATGGAATAATAATTGATATTCATGGTACATTACAATTTGCAAACTGCTTTGCCTGTGTAATCAGAGCCTCCAAGTCCATTGGGACTCTCTTCTCATTACACTGATTACTCAGTGCATGAAGGGTGGAGCTGGAGAATCTGGAGAAATGTGCCATTTCTAACCTCTCCTCCGGTACCTGGAAGGAGAAAAAGTCTCTGGGAAGAAGTCAATGAATGTATAGAGGAACTAGTGATCTCTAACATGTTCCTTCCTATCCCCAGCTTGCTACATTAGAGACTGGAGAATTTTCCCTTGAGGAAGATCTGGAACTCTCTCTTGATTGATCTGAGTTATCCCATTCCCAAAGGGAGGGCTCATTCAATCTGTATTGTTTACCATGTAGTTTCATGAGTGTATGTTCTCTGGTTCCTGATTGCCATGAGTTTGTATAAAAGGGTTTACTTGTGATTTGTTACGTGGGCATTGTAGAACTGGAGTTTGGTGGGAAAGGAGCCAAGCCTTGGATGTATAGTTTGACACACTCCTTCCCCATTAAGAAATAGGAATCAGGGGTGAAGTCTGAACCTAAAAATTATTTTCCTTATACTAACAGTATTTAAGGGAGCAGATAGATATAATTTTGGTACCCTCTCTAAGAAAAGCAGAGTGGCCAACCTCTGGTCCCAACTTCCTGGATTCCCTCCTGGCAGGAATCAACAAGGTCTCCCTCTCAGAAGAAGATGCTAGAAATAACTATTCTTGCCTCCCTACGAACCATCTCAAAACAGACTCATGTGTACATATGTAACCTACATGGGCGAAAACAAAACATTGCAACCTACACACAAGCCCTTACACATTCATTATTTTATTTGAGCCTCACAAAAACCCTGGGGGGACAGTTACATTATTCCCATTTTCTCAGATGAAACAGGCCAATGGTGGCACATCTAGTAAGTGTTTAAAAGTGTGATTCAGGGGAAAGGCAATAAGCATTTATACAGTGCTGGGCACTGTGTTAAGCACTTTATATAAAGATTATCTCATTTGATCCTCATGACAACCCTGCAAAGTAGGTACTGCTATTATCCCCATTTTACAGTTGAGAGGAAACTGAGTCAAAACCCAGACTAAGACTCCAACTCCAGAACTGTGCCAGGCTTCTGGGAAAGTAAGGTAGGATCATAATAAGGAGGGCCTCGAATGATAGGCTAAGTAGTTTGGACTTAAATTGAAAACCGAGTTATAAATTACTAGTCTCAATGTCTATTTGCATAGAGGTAAAGGGAATTCTGTTTCAATGTTCTTCTTTCAGGAAATCTCTCCACTCATCAGCCTCTGAACTTTTACTTCTCTTTATGGTTATTCGCTTCTAGTTTGAGGTTTAATTGCTCTTTAATTATCTCTTGGCTGTCATTTTATTTCCCTAAGGAGGCTGTAAGCCTCCTGAAGGGGAGAGCCCAATCTATAGCACTGCTATAGCATTCACAGTTCCTGGTACAACGCTGGGCATATAGGAGATGCCTTTAAAGGTTTTTTGAGTGATTGTAAGTCATAAAGTTTTGATTTGATTGGGGGAGGGAGGGCGTCTAGAACAGGCTAGGGAAAGCAATCAGCTCTGACTTCCAAGTCCTTTGTCTCCCTGGCTTCCTCCCTGTGTGGTTTTGGCAAGGATAATAAACTCAGTACTAAAGGCAGAAACTGGAATGAAGGTCAAAGCATACGGTTTGGGTTTAACAAGGCCTCTCCACAACCCAAGTCTCCTTTTGTGGCTAGAAGCCTGCCTTCCCTTTAGCAAACTTCCCCAAATAGTGTATTCTGATGATCTAGCATCTTGTGTAAACAGGCAAAACTCCCCCAATAGATGCAGAAATAGTTGTTATTCTAAGAGTGGAAGGCTTCTCTGTAAAGAAGTATCGTTGACTAAGGACATTCATCTCCTTGATTGCTGTACCCTGGAAGGACTCCTTGCATGCTTCCACATACAAGTCATCGTGTATCTAGTTGCCAGGGATGTCAGCGGCACCCCACTGCACCCCAGTTCTGGCAGAGAGGCAGCCCTATTTTCTTCTGCCAAAGCAGTCAAGGGCAGAAAACAAAAACAGAACACAAGACCAAATAACAAAGCCATTGAAACCATCATCTTGTTAGTTTGTGTTTTTCTAAGCCTTTCTTCCCCCACCCCCAACTCCTTCTCTTGTTACCCACAGGCCCCTGCTGTCACCATTATTACTGTTAATAATTGATGGGGTACCATACTGCATTCAAGGCCCCTTACAAATACACAGGACGCAAAGAAAGCAAAGCCTTTGCCCCAAGGGACTTCCCCCCCAAGTCAGTCAGATGAGATGTGTGTGCCGGAGAAAAGAGACAGAAGGTGGTGGGTGAGGGGATAAAGGTAGGCTGGAAGCTGGTGATAATGGGTCTGCCAATGGGAGGTGTTGCAAGGAAATAGGGGAGAATACTTGAAAAACTGAGAAAAAGCCCTATTGCTTGGTGATGAGAGCATGAGCGAGGCAGGCAGACAAGAAACTAGAAAAGGGGAGAAAGCAATGTAAGCAATTTATCAGGGTTTAAGCACTTCTCCACATGGCCATGTACTCAGTCACACCTTTTCTCCCAATCAGACTCAGGGACTGGCACCCCTATTTCCCTTTCTACTTCCCCAGCCTATTGCTTACAACTAAGGTTTCTTTTCTCTCCTACAGACTGGTCCTTGAGGCAAATCCACAGGCTCTTTTGGCTTGGGTAAGGATTTTTACTGCTAGTAACCTAGGGAATCAAGGAATGAAAGACTACTTCCTAGGCTTCTACGTACCTTTTCCCTCTTTTCTTAGGCTCTGAATGGATTAAAAATCACCAAAATATTAATAATGGTATTTTTTTTGCATGCGAAGAACTTTTACTTCTCTTTACAATTATTCGCTTCTAGTTTAAGGATTAATTGTTCTTTAATTATCTCTCAGCTGTCATTTTATTTCCCTAAGGAGACTGTAAGCCTCCTGAGGGGAAGCAGGGGAAATTTCTGGGGAAAGTTAGACCCAAAGCTTTCTGGGTATTTTATCAGATTGACAAGAGCAAGTGTTTCAAGGTGATTAGCAGTATTCAAACTTTTGGGTAGCAGGTAAGACACTGGATTTGGGAAAGCAATATTGGCAATGAAAATATTAGGAAAGGGTAGCAATGATGGCAGAGATGGAACAGAAGGATATTCTATCTTTTCCTCTCTCTAGCATTTCAATTTTGCTGCTGCCAGTTCTATCATCTGTGACTGGGGTTGGGACTGAAGTGATGCAGAAGTGATAAGTATGGGGACTTGTAGACTACACATGAATATCACACCTATTATATCATAAGTGGTATCTTTGTTATAGACACTATACTTTAAAATATATATATAAAATGTAATGGAATACTATTGTTCCATAAGAAATGATGAGCAGGCCTACTTCAGAAAAATCTGAAAAGATTCACATGAACTGATGCTGAGTGAAGTAAGCAGAACCAAGAAAACATTGTACACAGTAATAGCAACATTGTTTGATGACCAACTTTGACAGACTTAGCTCTTCTCAGCAATTCAAGGATCTAAGACAATTCCAAAAGACTCATGATGGAAAATGGTATCAATACCCAGAGAAAGAACTATGGAAAGAACTATGGATGCAGATTAAAGCATACCATTTTCTCTCTCTTTTTTTCTTTCTCCTGGTTTTTCCCTTTTGTTCTGATTCTTCTTTCACAACATGACTAATATGAAAATATGTTTAATATGATTGTACATTTATAACCTATATCAGATTGCATGCCATCTTTGGGAGAAGGGATGAGAGAGAGGAGGAAAATTTGGAACTCAAAATCTTATAAAGGCGAATGTTGAAAACTAAAAATAAATAAATAAAGGAAGAAAAAAATTTTAATTTATTTCTTTGTTTCCTAATTATATTTAAATTTTTTAAATTCATTTTTTAAAATTTTGAGTTCTAAATTCTCTCCCTTCTTCCCATTTCTCTCTCATCTTTTGATAAGGCAAGCAATATGACAATGATTATATGTGCAAAGTTATGCAAAACACATTTCCATATTAGTTATGTTGCAAAAGAAAATATTCCTCCCAAACCTCAAGAAAAATAAAGTGAAAAAAGTGTGCTTCAATCTGTACTCAAGATTCATCAGTTCTTTCTCTGGAGGTACATAGCATTTTTTATCATGGGTCTTTTAGAACTGTCTTGGATCATTAGACCCTATCCTTAATGTAGATTAGGATTATATTAACTTTTGGGGGCAGTAATGTTTCATTTAATTGACTGAGCTTTCAGGCAAATTAAAATTTACAACTTTTTTTCCTGTCAAGAGCACCATCATCTTTCCAGTCCCTTGGTTTCACAACATCAGAGTCATCCTCAGCTTTTCACCTCAGCTCCCTTCTTATATCCAATAAGTTGCAATCTTGTCCAGTCTACCTTCACAAGATATATCACATCCTTCACCTTCTCCAGTCCCACAGCCTTCATCTACTTCAGGCCCTTACCCCATTTCAACTGTCTTACTCTTTTAGCATCCTAGTCTCCCTGTGTCCAGTCTCTCCCCTCTCTATTTCATCCTCTTTATCATTAGGTCACTATTTACTATTTATTGATAATAAAAAAAGAGAGAAGAAGCTAATAGTTAACATGGTCTTCTTTCTCTTACTCTGGTAAACATCCCCAGGTCCTTCAGCCAGTCTTCATGAGGCACATCTGGAGACCTTTCGCCATCTTGGTTGTTCTTTTCTAGATATTCTCTAGGTTATCAATGTCTTCCTAAAATATTGGACTTTTAGAAAGTTTCAAATGTAGAAGAATACTACAGTCCTCTCCTCTTTCTAGGCCTTTCTGAACATAGAATAAGATGGCCTTACATTTCTTAGCAGCCCTATCATACTGTTCACTTATAGTAAGGGCCTCTCATGTGCCAGCAATGTGCTAAGCACTGTACCATTGTCATCTCATCTGACCCTCACAACAACAACTCTGAAGAAAGGTGCCATTACTATTATTTCCATTTTATAGATAAAGAAACTGAAGCAAACAGGAATTAAGTGACTTTCTCAGGGTCACCCTAGTAAGTCCCAGAGGTCAGAGTTGAATTCAGGTCTTCCTGAATCCAGCATGCCACACCATTTATTATAATTCTCTCTATCCATCCATGGTATGACTATGAGGTTGGTAAGCACGATGCTATTCAAAAAGATAGCTTTAGTTGTGGGCAGTCAAAATTTTTGACTATTATATTAGTATAAAATATAAGAATAGCCTCAGCTTAGAAGTAGCCCTTGAACAGTGCTTTGAAGGAAGCTAGAGATCCTAAGAGGTAAAGGAAGGTAAGGAGGACTTATGACCTGTGTGATCTTGGAGAAGTGAGCCAATCTCGCTAGGTCTGTTTCCTCATATGAAAAATGGAGTTCAGTTTTAAATCTGTGATGCTATAATATGATGCTATTCTAGACATGTAGGAGAGCTTGTACAAAGGCCCAGGGGTGGGAGAGGGAATGTTATGAGTACCTAGGAAGTAGGCCAGTTTGGCAGAACCACAGAGGGGAGTCATTTGTGTAATGAATCTAGAAAGGTAAGCTGGAGCCTGAGTGTGAAAGGCTTTAGAGGCCAAACAACAAGCAATCCTCCCAACATGGTGTGTGTGTGTATGTACATATATATATATATATATTTTCAGCTCTAGCTATTGCTTACGTTGCCTGCTGTGGCTCTATTTCTCTGTCTCGCATCTTTGTTAGAGAACAGCTACCCGTTTCAGAGATCTGCTTTCCTAGGTGGACGGTGGGTCTGCCTGTCTGCTGAAGATGTTTTCCTAGCATTCCACTCCATTGCTCTATTAAGGGGCATGTGAAATAACACCTGTGAAATTCTTTGGAGTCCTCTGGGAAGAACAATACTACATAAAACCCCAAACAAGATTGAGCTATCCAAGGTATTTTTCCCCCGTTTTTGGACCAGGACCATTTTTCCCAGAATACCTATGTTGAAAATCAGTATTGACTATGAGGAAGAAGGAAGGTCTCAAATTAGCAATGCTTTTCAAGCTTTTTTTGTTCTGAGGACCACAGTTTTACCTTCTCTACTATTTGATAGTGTATAAAGAAAAACAATTCATTGGACTTAAAAGGAAGGAGTCTGGGAGAGCAGCTTTTGGTGCTAAATATCCTAAGTAAATTTTTAATTCACTCTAGATAAGGAGTGAAGATTTCATATGATGAGCGTCAATTCCATTACACACATAGTCCCCAGACTATATTTTGGAGCTAATAGCTGCAGGAGCATCTACAATCCAAATGATAAGAACAATCACATCGAAGCTCTAGCCCAGCTTGACTTATAGCTCTGTAACCTGCAGAAAAATTTGCCACATCAGGCAACAAAACTCAGGTCTCCAATGAGAAGGTGTAACACTCGTCATCAGTATGCTGATGATGGAGACCCATATAAAAAAAGAAAAGGTTCTGCTGTCTTGCTTAAAGAAAAGTCTTCAGGTGAATTGTAACTTCTTTCTTCAGTAGAGAGGTGAGAAGCTACAGCTGCAGGATGTGGCAGGGCTGTCACATGTCACTGTCACTTCACTTTGTTTACCTACTTGTCTTTGTTATAAAGAGGATTCGTTAAGGTGATTTTTTTTAAGAGGAGAGAAAAGGGAGTCTTCCGATGCAGCGGCCTTCTAATCTAGTGGACAGAACAATAAAATATCAATAAAGAGACTTGCAGTCTAGTTTGGCTCTATGACCTGGGCAAATCACATGACTTCAGCTTCTTCGTCTGTAAAATATGTAGACTAGTTGACCTCCAATGTACCTTCTAACTATAAGATTCTGTGATTCTAAAGGTCCAAAAGAAGCTGAAGGAATAACTAGGAAGAACTACTACCTTCCTTACCCTTAGGGTGAATGACTACCAAATCCTGAAGATATCTATGACCATACTCATCAGAGGCCATGTGCTATACACAGCTTGTGGAAATCAAAGTTCTCCCATGATGGTCTATAGGCAAAGTTGCAAAACTGCCTCCACAGTGAGACAAATCAGAACCAATTTACCTGGAGAAATTTACAGTCAGCTAAACCCTATCAAACTCAAGACCTGAGAACTTCCATTTTACCACTTCTTGGCAGATGAGAAGAGTACAAGATGAACACCAAGGTGATCTCTCAGTGTTGGCATTTCTCCCAAGAAAGTAAGCCTTGCCTCTCCACTAGAAGACATCACTCCACCTCTTTCTCCACCTGTCTGCCCCTGGAAACAAGTCCTGAGGTGTCAGAGAAAAGCTCTGAGATCTCATTAAGGATTCCATTCCCTGCCTTGTAAAGGCAGCACAAGATTCTGACCTGCTTGGGTTAGTTTGGCTGCATGGTTCTTCTCCATTTCACTATCAATAACATTTATTAAATACCTTATCAAGCCTAGAAGTCTGTGCTAGGCCTCTCTCTCAACAAATTCTGTATTGCCTACAGCTCTACAAGAGAAGAAATCACAGAAGCCCTGGTGCCAAGGAGAGAAAGCCCAGGAAGTAGAGGGCTGGTTCTAGACACAATTCTCAGCTGACTTTCCTCTGAAAATCTGTATCAGTTCCTGTTCTTCTCACTGCCTCTGTTTCTTCCTCCATCACAGAATCAACTAGCCTCTTGGGAGAGGGGGAGGTCACAAAGATTATGTCATCATTGATTCAATTATCTGGAAAATATTGATCATCATATACAAAATACTGTCATAGTGGTCCCAGCTGCATGAAAATGACAGACACGTATATGTCTCCTGACACTGTGGCCCGCTCTCAATCATCCATGCTTATGATCCCATGAGCCCCAGTGGGGAGCAAGGAGAACACATCTAATTAAAGTCCATAGATAATCAGAAGGCTCATTTTGGCCATCAATTTGAACCTCCTCCTCCTGCCAAATCATTTATCCAAGCTGCTCAACAGCCATAAAACTGACTCATTTGATTTATACCTCTCTACTCTTCTCTTGCTTCTGTCCACCAGCTGGAGGAAGTATTAATGAAGGGTGGAATATAAAGTGACCACACTCTGAAATGCACACATGCACACACATACATGCATACACATGTACTCACACACATGCACATACACACATGCACACTCACACACACTCACACTTACACACTGTGGTAAGGCTTCAGCATCTCTAGTGCCATTCTTAGAACTATCTCTGGGGCAATCTTTAGTAAAATCACTCATTGGGAGGAAACAGAAGGCTACCAAGTAACTTCTGGGTCACGGTGGTATTTTGCATTGGCATACAGAATTAAGTGGAAGGGACTTCACAATGTGAATTGGATCTCCAACCAGTGACACATCTAGGGCAGGAAGAAGAGAATCAGGTCTGCTGAATCCAATATGGTATATGTAGTTTGAGTGACATAATATGTCAGAATGGAAACAGGAGGGAAAGGGGGCCTGGAGAACCTTTCACAAAATACTTTTCCTTACAAGGTTCTGCAAACTATCTTCTTTGAGACACTTAGGTAGATGTGAATTTAAACTATAGTTGGGTTTAACCCACATTTTAAAAATGCCTTGGGTATAACTATTCTACACATTGCTCTTTCTTCTTCCTTTGATGGGGAGGAACACGAGTGAGGTTGAGCTTTCACTAGCCTTGTGGGGAATGAAGCAAAGAGAACAATTGTACTCATCGATGTAACTCTTCCAGAAAGATATGACATGCCAGAAAGCTTATACCTGCCCGGAGTCTGGTATTATTTTCTTCCTTTCAAATAGGGGTGGGTTACCCACTGTCCCAAGGACAGAACATTATGGTGTCTTTTTCTCTCTCCTTCAGCTCCACAGTTGCCTATAAAAAATAAAAAGCAACCAATTACCCAGGTCTAATTACCTCTTTTTAGCTTCCTCCCTGGCAGCAATTTCCATAGCTTTTGCCAAATTCCACTCCACCAACACCCAAATCCAAAAAGCCTGGAGTCAGCTAAGAGGAGGAGGAGGCTGAAGAAGAGAGGAAGATGAAGAGGAGTAGAAGGGGGAAGAAGAGAAGGAAGGAGAGCAGAAGAAAGAGGAAGGAGGACAAGGAGAAGGAGGGAGAGCAGGAGAAAGAGGAAGGAGGACAAGGAGAAGGAAGGAGAGGAGGAAGAAGAGGAGAAGGAGAAGAAAGAGAAAGAAGGGAGAGGAGGAGCAGCTGTAGGGACACTCAGCACCACAGCAGGGCACCAGAGTTCAAATTCTGGGAGCTTCAAAGGAGCTCCTGGGCCCCTTGCCCAGGAGGAGAGAGGGAGGCAGCCAAAGTCTGCACGTGGGGGAGGTGGCGCCTGGAAAGTGGAACACCACCAAACAACAACAGAAAACAACAAAAATAGGATATTGAAATGCTTTTTTTTTAAAGGCTATTTGTTCTTGCTAAGATAACTGCCTAAGCAATGCAGCTTCAGAGGGAAGAGCAACCCCACTGATGGCTTGTGGCAGCTTGCTTCGAGTCTGAGCCCTTTTTTCTCAGGCAGGTACAGAATAGCTGACATTTACAAATACATAGACAGGAAAGAGGGCAGAAGACTCCAGGGATTGCTGGGAAAGACCTCCTGCCCATTCATCACACAAGGGATTATGCTCCTCCCTGCCTTACCACATCATCTTCCTGCCTTGGCCTGTCCACAGGTGAGTACGAGGGGTTTAGGAATCCTCCTGCCAGGAACAAAAGGGAGAAAATCTGGATCACATTCTCCTGACTCACTCCTAAAGATGTCATAGATTGCAAGACCTCTCTCCCTCCATCATACAAAAAATAATGAGTCAGTTTCCCAAACCCTAATGGCCTGGGGGGCCTAGGCTTCCTTGGGTAGTCGGGGGCCACCTACGATGCAGCAAGCCTTCTACCCCAGGGATAGAAGAACCAGGTGCAGCTAATCAGGGAGTTATGAAGCAAGAGCAGAAAGAATCTGTAGTGCTTCTGTCTTTTTGCTGAGAACAGGGATGGTCTTGTTTAATTGGGTCCTCACGGCTGTGCCCACCACCCTTCCTGCTCCAACCTGATTCCAATCCCTGAAGAAGCATGGAGGCAGAGGCTAAATTCATTTTTGGTAGGCAAACCAGATCATGACATAGCTGGCCTATTCACCTTGACTTCCTTTCTGATGGATTGCTAGGTGAAAAAAAATAAACCTAAACTAAACATTCTATAGCATTTTTGGTGGGTTTTTCTCCTTAAATACATAAAAAGCTCCTATCTAGATTGTATATCTACATCTATAGCAATATCTAAATATGTGTATCTATCTAAATATATATCTGTATGCAATAATTATGTTCTGGCCTCACTCTCCTTGAGCGGAGCCTGCTCTGAAGGGTTGGGGTGCCTTTCTCTAATGCCATTGGCTGAAGTTTCCACTATCTGTGTTTTCTCACCTTTAGGTGATAGTGACCAGTCATAGGGGTGGGGAATCTAGATCCTCACATATGGCCCTTTGATCCAAACTTGATTCAGTCAAAAAAACCACATTTGAGGACCTAGAGGGCCACATGTAGTCTCGAGGTTGCAGGTTCCCCGCTCCTAGACTAGCACCTTAGTTTTATTTAAATACAGCATCAATCAGTCTTTTAAAAGGGCTTCTTATTTCAAGGACAGAGGAATAAGAAAGGTACAATTCCCCTCCAACACCTCAGGGCCTTACTCTCCCCTCTCCCTTCTTAGACTCTGGGGTATTTAGGCTCACTCTTAGCACAGTTTCTACATAACATTGGTCCCACCAAGTTCATGTTCACATGCAGGATGACGGCCAGATGAGCCCTGTCCTGGATACCTCTGGGCAAGATCTGGGAAGTCACTTGTGCCCCAGAAGATTGCAAGCTCCTTGAGGACAGGGACTGTCTTTTACCTTTTTTTGTATCCCAAGGACTTAGCATAATGCCTGGCACATAGTAGTACATGCCTAATAATACTGATTGATTGTTTCTTTGTTTCTCCAGGCATGGATACTGAGCTGGTTACAAAACCTGATACTCTGGGACACTGTGATGATGGAGACTTGCTCTTCTGACCTTTCCAAACTCTCAAGATCAGAGTCTTTCATCTCTTCACCCAGAACATAAAACACAGAGACCAAGGACCAAGACTTGTTTCATGAGGACACATTTCAGTCTAGAGTGAAACAATTGGATGGATGGAACATTATGAATTTTACTTAGAAAAGTTAATGCTTGATAGAGCCACAAGGGATTGAGCAACCAATCAGGACCACATATGGCACTATCAAATACCATTTAATTATCATATCTCTGCAGTTGACTCCCAAATCTTTATGTTAATGAATCAATAAGCATTTATGAAATGCTTCCTGTGTGTTTCTAGTACTGTGCTGGTAATAAATGAAACAATCCCTATTCACAAGGAATTTACCTGGGCTGTTTCCTTATCAGTAAAATGAAAGGGTAGAACTCAATGACCTCTAACTTCCCTCCCAACTCTACATCAATAGTTCTTGGATCTTCTCCTTTTCTGATTATGGATTCTCCCTTTATCCATAATTGTGAAAGCTTATAACCTTGTGTTCTCTTCAGTGATACTGATCCTTCCACTAGGGGCAACTAGGTGGTACAGTGGATAGAGCACCAGTGCAGGAGTCAGGAGGACCTGAGTTCAAATCTCACCTCAGGCACTTGGCATTCATTAGTTGTGTGACCTTGGGCAAGTCACTTAACCCCCAATTGCCTCATCCTGGGTCATCTCCAGTCATCCTGATGAATAGCTGGTCACTGGATTCAGATGGCTCTGGAAGTGAAGTGAGACTAGTGACCTGCACAGCCCTCTTTCACTCAAAAAAACGAAGTCAAGTGCAAGTCATGTCATCATTTCTCTGATGGCATGGTCTTCTTCAGCAAGGAAGGACAAACCCTTCTACTAGGGAAGTAAATATAAACAAAATAAATACAGTATAAAAAAATACAAAGTAGCTAAAATTAGATTGGGAGGCAAGATACAAGCAATCGAGGGGAAAGGCTTCATGTAGAAATGTCTTGAAAGAATAGATGGATTCTATGAGGCAAAGGTAAGGAGGGAGTATCTTTCAAGTACAAGGGGCTACCAATACAAAGGCATGGAGACCAAAGATGGACTGTTGTGTGTAAGGGAGGAAGGAAATGAGAATTTATCAAGCACCTACCAAGTGTCAGGTACTTAGAAATGTTATCTCAACAACCCTGGGAGGTAGGTGCTATTATTACTTCCAATTTACAACTGAGGAAACTGAGGCAAACAGTTAAGTGATTTGCCCAGAGATACAGAGCTAGTGTCAGGACACATCTGAATTCAAGTCTTCCTGACTCCAGGTTCAGGGTTCTATCCACTGTACCACCTACTCGCCTCTCAGAGAAGTCCTAGTTTCTCTCTCTGAGACTCAGTTTGCAACAACCATCTCCTGTTGAACAATGCAAACTAGATAATCCTATAAACATCTTAAATTCTCTGCTAAAGACCCCATCAAACTGAATCCTCTTCAGGCTTCTTTATATTTGTCAAGGGCTTCCATTTACCTAAGCTGATACTCCAGAGTTCTGACTCTTCAACCTATCAAACCCCACATATCAAATAAGTTGACATTGTTTCTGCTTCCACAACCTCTCTCGAATCTTCTCCTTTCTTTCCATTCATATGGCTACCACCCTATCTCAGACATTTATCACCTCCTGCCTTTCAGTTTATCTCCCTGTCTCATGTCTCTATTCTCTAGGATCTATATCCCAGGTAGTTAGCTGCCCAATTGGTTTTCCTCAAGTCTATAGCATCAACCAGGTCACTCTCCTAGTCAATAAACTCGATTGGCTCCCTATTATCTTTGAGATTAAATACAAGCTACTTTGCCATTTAAAATCATTTGCAATCAGGCTTAACATACCCTTACAGACTTACTATACACTATTCCCCTTCAAGTATTCTATGGTTATTCCTCACACACAAGATTCCAATTCTCACTTCTGCGCCCTTGTACAAGCTGGTACTCATACCTAGAATCCATTCCTTCCTTATCACTACCTCTTAGAATCCTTAATTTCCTTCAAAGCTCAACTTGAACCCCCTTCTACATGAAGCTTTTCCTGAGTCCTCCAGTTGCTAGTTCCTTCTCCATCAAAACTACTTTATATTTATTTTAGACATTTTAAAATACTTATATATGTACCTGTGGTCTCCCCTAATAGATTGTAAGCTACTTGAGGGCAAGAAATGTTTAATTTTTGTCTTTCTACTCCCTACACTTAGCATATTATTTTATATACAGTAGGCACTTAATAAATGCTTTTTAAAAATTAATTGACAAGGGGTATAACATTATTTACTTACATTAAAACCAAAAGTTTGACAGCTAGATGACCAAGTGGATAATAGTGTTCTGGGCCTAGGGTTAGAAAAGCCTGAGTTCAGATACATCCTTAGACACTTACTGGCCGTGTGACTCTAGGTCAATCACTTAATCTCTGTCTGCCTCCGTTTTTTCAGCAGTAAAATGAGAATAAGAGTCATGAGGATCAAACGAGATATTTGTACAGTGCTTAGCACAGTGCCTGACACCCAGTAGGTAGTTAATAAATGCTTATATCCTTCCTTCGTGTTTGGACTATTCTTCTCTTTTGAAGTGTATTGAAGATGATAAAGGAATTACAAAAGACAGAAGGGGGTTGAGGAAGTAAGAGAACATAAAGACAATGACAGAAGAATAGAAAGAAACAGTTGGATGGGCAATAACTGGAAGTCTGAGAGTCAGACATGAGGACCAAGGCTGGCACATTCTCACCATGTCCCCTAAGACTGGGATTCTCTCTCCTCTACTAATGTCTAACTATTCCCTCTCTCTAATGCTCCTCTGTCCAGCCCACTGCTTCCTGCCCCAATTTCAGGCAGAATTTTCTTTCCGCTACTTAGAAGAATGAAAATATATCCATTCCCTCTTTCCCCTTCTAAAAAAAAATCTTCTGAACTTTCTGTGTTAGGGTAAGGTTAGAGATTTGTAATTTCACTAGACATTGAGAATTCCTAGGGCTGAAATTTCCTTCACTGATTCAGGTCAGCTAACTCATCTGCTAGGGCACTAAGGAATTCAGTGATTTTCTCATGGGGGCAGAGCTAGTATGTGTCAAAGACAGTACTTAAACCCAGGTCTTCCTGACTCCAAGGCCATCTCTCATTATACCGTTTGGTGATAAGTATACATGGAAATTGAAGCATCATATTTATATATATGTACCTATCTATGCTGCTTCAGGTATGGACACACATACATACGCATACAAACAAATTCAAGCATGGCATAACCTGGGTTCAAGTCCCACTTCTGACAGGTACCGGCTGTGTGACCCTAGGTAAGTCACCTAACTAGGCAATACTTCAAAATTCTTAAGTTGTACAGAGGAGCAGGTGGTTCATCATCCCCTGAGCTACTTATGCCAATAAAATCATAGATCCAGGTCCTATCCTAAATACACACACAGATATACATATATGTATATACATACACATACACACATGTATACATATATAAACACACTATCATTACATATAAAATGTGTGTATGCATATACATGGGAAACTAAGGCAGCAGAAACTCAGTTTTTAGTGATCACATAGTGAGTCAGACTAGAATTCCGGCCTTGATGAGAGTCCCCAGCCTATGCATCATACAGACTTAGGCTTTTGTCAATGACAGGACTGCTGTGATCAGTCAAGGCTCCAGTCACAATTTCCCAAGCCACCACGAGTGTTTTCACAACAAAACTCTGCTGTAGTGATAAGGCACCCTCTGATTTATCAATTAATGCAAACATTGCTCACTCTAGCGCTCGAGGGCATGGTACAAATGCAGGACATTTTAAAAATATCAAACCTATTTAACAGCTGAGAAATCAAAGGAATTGCCAAATAAGTTTTATTCTTTTTCCACTTTTCTCGGAAATGCCTCTCCCAGCTTCCCTTAAATCCTTTGTCCCTTTTCCCCACCTCCACCATTATGCTTCTTGGGTGATTAATAGAATCCCTGCCAGTGTTTGCTAATTGGGTTAATGGAGTGACTGCGTAATTGTTCTCTCCTTTCCTCTACCAACCCACCCTGCTGGCTGCTTTCCGAGTACCTGCCTGGCTCAATCTCTCATCTGTTCCCAGGGCACAAATTTGCAACAACAACTTCCATTGTAGTTCACATCTGGGACTTTGGGGTTTTAAGTGAATCTCCCCGAGGCAGAAAACAGAGGATGCTGCTATTTTGGTTCATCTTTGTACAATGGGGCCATTCTGTGGAGTTTATAGGCAGGGTAGGGTTTGCCTGGGCAAGGGGAAATCTGATCAGCGATGGGACCCAGGCCAGAGAGCAGGGCACTAGGAGAAGAGACAATAGCATGTGGGGCTAAAATTCTGAACTTTTCTCCTCTGCTACTTGGGTTTTGCATTTCATTTTAATCAGTTTCAGATGAAACTGCAAAACCTGTAGCCTCCCAATCCTGGTACTTCAGACCTGGGTCTACGTTGCAAGGATCAGTTTCAGTTTCAAGCCAAGCCTGACCTAGCTTGGCCTGTTCCTAGGGTGGCAACACAGATGGCCTTTCAAATCCCTAAGGCTTCATAGGAGCCAATTTCTCTCAGCACCACTGAGAAACAAATGGTTTTTGTTGTGGTTGGTTAGGTTTTGAAAGGTGTATGTCTTCTACTGAAAGCTGTTTTACCTTAGAAGTGACTGCTGGGAAAAGTGGAAATGTCTGTCCTGTATAGGGCAGGGTCCAACTGGGGTGGTTATCCCAGGCTATTAAATTGAGGGGTAGGAGGAGGTTTGTGGTTTCTCCTCTCTCAACCACAGGCAACTAGGTTGTGTAGTGACTGAAGGGTTGAATCTAGAGATAGGAAGTGCCGAGTTCAGAGCTGGCCTCAGATACTAGCAGTGTGACCCTGCCCAAGTCATTTAACCTTTGTCTGCCTCAGTCTCCTTAATTATAAAAAAGGGAATTATAACAGCTCCTACCTCCCAGGATTGTTATGCGGATCAAGTAAGATGATATCTGTAAAAAGCAATTGGCACAGTGCCTGGTGCGTTATTGGTACTATATATATGCTTCCCTTCCCTTGGGAACGTTTCCTTTCATGGCTCTAATTATTACTTCTAAATGCAGCCTTTCCTCCTTCCAGTCTATCCTTTTTCACATTGTTACTTTTTTTAAAAAATCTTTTTTAATGCACTAATCTGACCATGTCAATCCCGTCTTCATAAATTGCCTGTGTCTCCATATTGCTAACCTACTATAAACTGGATGGCTGGAAATTTAAGGCCTGCCACAGTTTGACTCCAATAGCCTTTCTAACCCTATCATTACTAGTTCTTTCATGCCTTCTGTGTTCTTGCCAAACTGGACCACTCGTCATTACCTGATCTTGTCCTACCCTGTCCTGACTCAGTGCCTTTCCTCCAGGCACGAAGTAGTTTGCTCTCCTCCACACATACATCTCTTCGTGTTGAAATCTTTCCATTCTTTCAAGGCTTAGCCTCAAAACACATGGAAGCTTCCTCTTACATGCAGCCTTTCCTGATCATCATCTGTCTTCTTAAATGTCTCAAGACAATGTACGGATCTTCCTTTGCATTTAGCATATGATAACTACATCATGTTGATTTTTGTATCTATTGACCTGCTGAGTAGATTGTAATCTCCTCAGAAGTGAGGATTTGTCTCATTTCATCTCATATCTACAGTACCAAGCTTTATACAAAATTTGTTGTTATTTTTTAGCCATTTTTCAGTTGTGTCAGACTCTTTGTGTCCCCTTTTGGGTTTTTTTGTTGGGTTCTTTTTTGGCAAAGATATTGAATTTGCCATTTCCTTCTCCGCTCAGTTTATAGATGAAGAAACTGAGGCAGACAGGGTTAAATGACTTGTCCAGAGTCATACAGCCATTAAGTATCTGAGGCTGAATTTGAACTCAGCTCTTCCCGACTCCATGCCAGGCACATATCTGCTGTGCCACCTAGCAGCCCTTACACATCGTAGGCATTTAGCAAATGTTTATTGAATTGAATTCATCTAAAGAAGTAGCTAACTGGTTCAGATGCTGTCAGCTTCTCAAGCCCCCAACCATGTTCTGGATGGCTGGAGAAGTTTTGCACTGATCACAACTTGAGGAGAAGGAGGCTCCCCAAAGCTTCACTCAGAAAAGAAATCCAGGGGGTTTGTTTTAGGGCACTGTCCTCAGTGACTCCTAAGTCTGAATGTGACCATAAGTGTATCACTGCCCTCTGCTGGATGGCATTTTCAAGGCTGTCTGAAATTTAAGGCCAACATTGACCTTCCTCTTTGTGTATGGGCACCGTGTTTCATTCCCTATCTATTACAGGACAAAGCTACCAGGCAAGTTTGTTTTGTGCCCAGTTTCATTGTCTATTTTTCTTTCCCATGTGCCTTTCACCAAGTTTCTAAGAGCCGGGAAAGATGCAACATAAATTAATCAACTAGGAATCTGTACTTGCTCCTTGGCCTCAAAGACTTTTAAGTTTTTTATGTGGCTATGGCAATGAAGAACTAATGCCAGTGTGAAGTAGGAAGATGGAAGCAGCTCTCACTATTTTTAACTTTTTCTTCTTGTCTGTTTGTAGACCTAGAATACTGTTGTATCCAATATGACTGGAAAAGGAAATGTTATGATGGAAAATGGCATGAGAGATCAGAATAATATTTTTCTACTGCAGTAGTGATTCGGTCAGAGCAGACAAAAGCAATCTATTGTGGAGTTAAATCTCTTAACCTTCTAGGCCTTGATTTCCTCATCTGTAAAGTTATAGGCATTACATAGATAAATCTCTACGATCTCTTTAGCCGTTATGATCATGACCCTCTGACATGTGAAAATCAAGGAATCAGACACTTGAATTACTAACACTTGTGGCAATAATAGGATGAGGAAAAGTACCTCGTCTTCAAAAGAGGGAGCTCTCAGAGAAACGCTTTCATAGCCAAGTATTTTAGCCATCAGACTGGCTTGGGAACACATCTGAAGACTGAGATGATTTTTTTTTAATCACTTCCTCTGTGAGAAGAAGAAGAATTTGGTCAGTTGAATAGGACTTTTTTTTCTGCTGAGTTAATTTAGTCCTCTTAAGAAGTCTTTAAGCCTTCACTTTCCTTACCCCAATCTATTCTTTAGAGCCCTGCTTTTAGGCCATCTATAAAAATTAATTTAACTTTTGGCCCTCTAAATGTGAGGTCATTGTTCAATGACCTAAAGGATACTCTACTAGAGAGAAAATGAATTATATTAATTATGTAAATATTGTTATTATATATAAACTGAACAAGAAGACAAGTTAAATGGGAGGATGGCTTATAGTCTCTTCATGGAAAGACAAGTAACCATAGCTAGTTTTATATGTCCAAAGGCAACAAAAAAACATCATCTAATAGGATACTTGTTCATCTCTGCTGTTGGGGCAGGCAACAAGCATTTATTTAGTAATTATTATATTCTAGGGGCATCTAGGTGATACAATGGATAGACCGCAGGTACTGGAATCAGGAAGATGATTCTTCCTGAGTTCAAATCTGTGTCCAGTTGTGGGGACCCTGGGCAAGTCACTTAACCCTGTTTGTCTCAGTTTCCTCATAAGTAAAATGAATTGGAGAAGGAAATGGCAAACCACTCTAATATCTCTGCCAAGGAAATCCAAATAGGGTCACAAAGAGTCAGACACAACTGAACTTGGCTAAGTGTCAGGGATACAAAAAAGGCAAAAACACAATCCTGTCCTTAAGGAGCTCATAGTCTAATAAGGGGAACAACATACAAACAACTTCATACAAACAAGATATGTACAGGATAAACTGGAGATAATCTTGGAGGGAAAGAACAATAAGGTGATTCAGGAAAGACCTTCCAGAAAGTTGGATTTTAGCTGAAACTTGAAGGAACCAGATGAAGATCGATCCTCAAACGCCTTAAGAAGGTGGTCTATAATCAAGGCCTCCATTACCTTTCCTCTCACTTTCTTTAATAAAGTTGAAAACCAGACTGTTTAGAATTGAATTGTCCTCTCTCAAGTTACCAATGATCTTTTTAATGACCAAATCTAAAGGCCTTTCCTCAGTTCTCATCCATCTTGACTTCTTTGTAATCTATGACACTGTGGATCGACCTTTTCTTTTTCAGTCTTTTCTTTTTAGGTTTTGATTATTCTGCGCTCTCTCTCTCTCACTCCTTCATATTTAGTCTCCTTTGCTGAATCTTTCCTCAGGTCACATTCACTGATGGTGGATGTACCTCAAGGATCTACCTTTTACCCTCTTCTCTTCCCCCTCTATACTACTTTGTTTGGAGATCTCATCAGTTCCATGGATTCAGTTATCATCTCTTGGCAGATGATTCTCTCAGATCTATTTATCCAGCACTAACCTCTTTCTTGACCTTCAATCTCACTTCTCCAACTGCCTACTGAATACCTCAAGGTGGATGTTTCCAAAACAACTTAAACTCAACATGTCCAAAACTAAACTCATTATCCTATTTCCTAATATCCCTATTTCTATCTAGGGTACTATCATTTTCTGAGTCACCCAGGTTCTCAACCTAGGTATTACCTTTAATTTCTTGTTCTCTTTCAGCCTCCCATATACAATCTTTTGCCAAGTGTTTTCAAATCACCTTTTGAATATCTCTCACATATACTCCCTTCTCTCCATTCACACAGTTACTACCCTGGTGCAGGGCAGCTAGGCGGCACAATGGATAGAGCACCACTGCAGGAGTCAAGAGGACCTGAGTTCAAATCTCACCTCAGACCCTTGACACTCACTAGCTGTGTGACCTTGGGCAAGTCATTTAACCCCAATTGCCTCATCCTGGGTCACTTCCAGTAATCCTGATGAATATGTGGTCACTAGATTCAGATGGCTCTGGAGGGGAAGTGAGGCTGGTGACCTGTACAGCCCTCCCTCACTCAAGACAAAGTCAAGTGCAAGTCATGTCATTATTTCTCTGATGGCATGGTCTTCTTTGGCAATGAAGGATGAACACACCCTGGTGCAGGTCCTCATCAGTTCACACTTCGACTATTACCGCAGCCTTCTGGTTGGCCTCTTTTTGAAAGTCTCTGCATTCTAGACCATCCTCCACTCGGTGTATAAAAATGAACTTCCTAAAGCATAGGTTTGACTATGTCAACTCTCCCACCCTCACATCCTTTAGACAATAAACTCCAGTGGCTCCCTATTACTCCCAGGATTAAATATAAAATCCTATGTGTAGATTTTAAAGTCCTCCATAACTTGGTCCCCTCCTCCCTTTCCAGGCTCCTAACACCTCACTCTCCTCTGCAATCCAGTGGCTCTGGCTTCCTCACTGTTTCTTACACAAGATACTCCATTTTCTGATTGTGCATTTTCACTAGCTGTTCCCTATGCATGGAATCCTCTCCCTCCTCATCTCAGCTTTCTAACTTCCCTGGCTTCATTGAAGTCTCATCTAAAATATTATCTTCTTCAAGAAGACTTTCTTGATCCACTTGACTGCTAGTACCTTCCCTCTGAGATTATCCCCAATATATCCTGTATGTATTTTGCTTGTACATAGTACAACCACCTAGGGTTCTGTCCTTAGCCCTCTTCTTTTCTCCCTCTATGCTACTTTACTTGGTAATCTCATCAACTTCCAATCAACTTCCATGGATTTAAGCACCATGTCAAAGCTAACGATTTTCAGATCTTCCTATCCTGCCCTAATCTTTCTACTGACCTCCAATTACCTTTCAGACATCTTGAAATGAATGTCCAGTAGAAATCTTAAAGTCTCTATGTCCAAAGGAGAACTCATTATCTTTCCCCCTGAACTTTTCCTCCTCCTACCTCCCCTATTACTCTAGAAGTCAACACTGGGGTGTATGGAATGTTCAGGGAAAACTAGCATCACTGGTGTGAGGGCTTGCCTTTTCAGGGCTGCTTGCTCATCTACCTTTGGTGTCCAGTTTCACTCAACTCTTACCTGTGGCTCCAAGAAACTATAGTATGTGCAGTGGCCACATCTCTGGGATGAACCAGGTTGAAGGTAACTAACAGGCCTCAAACTTAACAGTAAGTTAGAGGGATGTCTATTCCAAGCATGTGAAGATTTCCCCTGGCCAAATGGGCAGATGAGAACCATTTGTTTCAACAACTATGAAGATGGCTGAAACAGGTACTGTGAAAAGCTTAGAGCTTGGTTAAACATTGAAGATCCCAAGGCCATCCACTGTGTCTTGGGCCATCATCAGTTGACTTGATTTTTGCCTTGCCATTGGACTTTGATTGTTCTGGAAGAGCTAGATAGGCTGACAACTTTATGCAACTCTGCCTCACTTAAATCCAACTCACGAGCAAGTCAAGATATCACCCAGTGATGCAATTGGTCTCTTCCAAAAGGAAAGACAAACAACAATATTATCCTGTATATAATTTGCTCTGTTTATATTTGTTTGCATGTTGTCTCTCCCATTAGATTGTAAACTCCTTGAGGACAAGGACTATCTTTTGTCTCTTTTTGTATCTTCAACACTTAGCATAGTGCCTGGCACAAAGTAAATGCGTAATAAATGTTTATTGATTGGCTGCATGTTATTTCCATCCTTGGAATGTGTGTTCCTTGAGGGAAGGAAGGCATTGCCTTCTATGTGTAGCATAGTGCCAAGCATGTAACAGATAATAAATTCTCTTCATTTTACTTGATCATTGATTTGATCACTTTGAACAGTGCAAGTTTCAATTGACTAATGATATTGGAAGTCAGATGGTTTAAAAGAAAGAGAAAAAGAAGTGGAGACACCATCTGTAGGTATCTTTCCTTAAAATGTTAGCCACAAAAGAGAGGAGATATAGGATTCATCAAGGAAAGAGAGTGTTCAAGGGATCAGAATGTCCAGGGGATCAATAGATAATAACTACTAGAATCTTGATTAGGTGATTAATATGGATTGAATGAACCTCAAAGGAGGAGAAGTTGCTACATAATGGTGGTAGAGGGAGGGATTGGAAATAACAACGGGGAGCAAGGAGTATTCCAATACAATGCTGCAGTGTTCATGATGAACATTTGTAAAAAGACCACCATGATGATAATTGCTGCTTATGAGTCAACATCCACTTCAGAATATGAACAGATAAAGTCAGTAATACTCTCTATGTTAAATCAAAATGTAGTTTAAAGGGTAATTTTGATGCAAAGACAGGCATAGAGTAGTAAGATGGTAGAAAATATGTTGAAAAATATGGTTCAGGTTTAAGGAAAAAAGGGGCTAAATTTCTGCATTGAATCTTCATGCCTATATGTCATGAATATAGCTTTTGAAGTACAGCAAGGTCATTCTACTGGCAGATCTTCCAAAGTAGAGAGGTACTGCCTCACCCTTGGCAGATAGTTGCTGAGAAGGTCTTCTAGAATAATAAGACCCAGATTGATTGTAGTTGGTTTCACAGCAGGTTTCTGGAGTATTTCCTCTTTAACTTACTTTTTCTCTTCCTTTCTGTTCATACATGAGGCAGTAGCAGCCTGAATAGACTTTCTATTTAGGGTTCCTCCTTTGCTCACAGAGGTGGTTAAAAGGCTATCTTCGGGGATGGGGTGGGGGATGGGGGTGAACAGAATAATCAGAAGTATCTTTCTTCTTTCTTTTTTTCTCTGTTAGAAGTTAAAAAGTCCATGTGATCTTGCTTCTAGGCAGCCCCCATTGTGTTGGTGACAGGTATTATGCTAATCCATTGTCATCTTTTTTCAGTAATAATTTTGTGCCTTATATTTTTAGGTTTATTGTTAAAAGATGGCATTGCATTATGAAAGAATCACTTTTGGTAAATTTGTATTTTTATTACTTAGTTAATATTTGTTCTGTTCGCTTGGTCTATTTGTATTGAGTTGGGAAGTTTCCTTTGATAGTTATAGATTGATTGTTCACTCTTATCTGATTCTTTGTGACCCCATTTGGGGTTTTCTTGGCAAAGATACTGGAATGGTTTGCCATTTCCTTCTCCAGCTCATTTTACAGACGAGGAAATAAAGGCAACCAGGGTTAAATGACTTGCTCAAGGTCACACAGCTAGCAAGTGTCTAAGGTTGGATTTGACTTTAGGTCTTTCTGACTTCAAGCCCTGAACTCTATCCATTGTGCCACCTAATGTGCTGATAATTGCCACTAAATTTTCTTGAGAGAAGCTGTGAATTTATTTTGCCAACACATCATCTTGTATACTTATAAAAATCCCAAGATACTAGGACTCACAGATTTAGGGGTACAAGAAGGCTGCATAATAGCTGCAGAGGGAATTAGGGAGAGACCAAAGTCTCTCTGTCCCCAGCTAGTAGGTTTGTTAACACACTAAGAAAACAAATGTACCCTGGATTAGAATGAATGAAGAAATATTTATTATTATTACATAGTCCTTACTATATATAAAACAAGGTAGCTAGGAGGGCCTGGAGGCAGGAAGACCTGAATTAAAATCCAGCCTCAGACAATTACTAGTTGTGTGATTCCTGGGCAAGTCATTTAACCCTGTCTGCCTCAGTTTCCTCATCTGTAAAATGAACAGGAGAAGAAAATGGCAAACTGCTCCAATATCTTTGCCAAAGAAAGCCCCAAACCGGGTCATGAAAAGTTGGACAGAACTGAAGTAACCGAACCACAAAATTTGTGTAACAAAGTGAAACAAATAGAAAAGCAAGATAGTCCCTGCTCTCAAGGAGTTCACAGTCTAATAAAAGGAGACAACAGAGATTTCACCTGCAAGTCACATGGTGAACAGTAAGCAGATTGTAATAGTCTTCTGTAATGTTATTTCCACATATCTGTATCTATTTATCCATCTACCTTTCATTTCTAGTACCAAACCACTTAACAAAGTCAAGAACTTTGATGCAGAGAATTTTCTTTTCTGAGTCTTCAGTAACTATTCTAATCAATATAATGATGCAAGGCTATTCCAAAGGAACCATGATGAAAAATGCTATCTACTTTCAGAGTAAAGAAGGGATGATCTCAATGCAGACTGAAACATTTTTTCATTTTCATTTTTTTGCGTTTCCTTTATGGAAATAGATTTTTTCATGACTTCACATCTATACTTGGGGGAGGGAAGGAGAGAATTTGGAATGCTCGAAGTATGAAAAAATAAATGTTAAACATTTCAAAAATATGTAAGTGGGAAATGTTTAATGAAATAAACATATATTAAAAAATCAAAAAGTGTTATTTAACATGAAACGGGTTTAATGTTACTTTCAAATTAATATTTTAAATTTTACTTTAAAATTTTAAATTTTAATCCAGTAACTACTGATAGACATAACTCACCTAAACAAAAGCTCTGGGGTTCTCGATTTTTAAGAGTGTAACAGACCCAAAAGTTGGAGAAGCGCTTCATTAGAGAAAGCTCTCCTTCCTCCTGTCATTACAGAATTGGGAGAACTCAATTCACTAAGAACCTACTGCAGGAAAAGTGCTTAAAAATAAGCAATGACCAAACACAGCAGTTTCTGGCTGTCTCCCTTCTCAGCCAAACCGCCTGCCGCTGCCCTTTAGGGCGGTGAACCGGCAGGTCCGCCCCGTTACCCGGGTTTAAGAAAGAACCAATCAGGAAATGGCACATTACTTTCAACAGCTCTCGGCCAATAAGGAAGAACTCTTCCTTCTCTCTCTATCTACTTCCTCCCGCCTCTGCGGCAGTTCCTCCCCCTACACGTGTTACGTCATAGCACCACGTGACTCTCCACCCGCCCCCTCTTACATAACGCGTTCTGATTGGACAAACCCATTCCGTCCCCGTCCAATGGTACGGCTCAATAGTGAGAGGTGGCGTCGCCATCTTGCCGCGGAGGTCTGGGAGGGAATCGGCTGAGTCGGTGAGTGGCTTTCGGCAGCGTCGGCTCTTGCGGCCCGGCCTCATCTGACCTGTGTCGCTCCGGCCCCACCATGCCGCAGTACCAGACCTGGGAAGAATTCAGCCGCGCGGCCGAGAAGCTGTACCTCGCCGATCCCATGAAGGTACGGCCGGGGGCCCTCCTTCGCCGCGGCATCCTCCCAGGCTCCTCTGCGATGATGCCGGTGGCATCGGGAGGATGCCGGCGCACGGCCTACCCCCCACCCTCCTCCCTTCGGGGGCAGAGCGCGTTTGTTTCCCACAGCCTCTGATCGCTGACGCGGTTCTGCTTAACTCCACGGCCGTCCTCCTTCCCCGCCCCCACCCCCCACACCGTTAGAGACGTCTCTCCCAGCCCCGCGAGACTGCCCTACCGAGCGGGGCACGGCGTACGAAGTGAGCCTTCCGACGGCTCCACTCCCGCCAAGCGGTTCCGGTTCCCCACCCCCATGTGGTGCTATGTTTCTCCCCAAATGATGTTGTGTGTGATTCTCTGCGCACCCTCCTGGAATAAGTAAGGTCCTTAGGGACGGCCGGGACGGTTGGATTTTAGGTTTTGTATTCCTGGAAGCCTAGCGAGTGACAGCAATCAGATTGGAATCACATGATTTACGCCGCAAAGAGTCCCGGGAGGTGTCTCTATCTAGCCTAACCCCAAATGTCGCCGCTCCTACATCGAACCCTGCTGTTTAGACACTTGGTCCCTGTTTTGGTCCTGATTGGCTCAGAATGAGTGCAGATACGGAAAAAACATGTTTCTGCTTTGGCCAGAAACCGCATCTATTTTTTTTTCTTTTAAGAGGCCATTCTTTGTCTCTTTTCTTTTAAATTAATCCGAAATCACTGAATGGGCACTGCCTCAGTCCAACTGAGACCCGTCAGAGACCTGGTGTCCCCCACTGCGTCCTGGCCCATCTCCAGTCGCCCTGTTCTGTATGTGACCCAGATGACTCTGGAGGTGACAGTGAGGCCGGTGACTTTGAGCAGTCCTCCCTCACTTAAATCCAGTTCACTGCATGTCATAGCATCACTTTTCTGATGTCATGGTCCTCTTCAAGAATGAAGGACAAACAGCAGGAAGCCATCTAGCCCAGCTTCTTTTGATGGTGGTGGGAATTTAATATTCCAGTCTCCTGTCTCTTCTCTCTTTAAGGAGTATAGCTTCTTTGCAAGAAAAAAAGATGATTCAGAAGAAGTTTAAGCTTAATGAGTTAGGTTCTAATAATGCTATTTCAGTATTGGAAAATATCGGTTAGTTCATTCTTTTTATGTAGGAAGCACATTTCCTAGATGTGAATTCCTTTTTAGATTCCTAGATTACTTTTTAGATAGTATGTTTTTTTAGGTAGCACATAATTGTCTTTACCTTTGAAGATCACTTGCAGTTCTCTGTGGACAATTTGATTAGCTGCTGTGGTCAAAAGTATTCATCATCTAGTGGCCAACCATTTATTGATGAATTTCTCAGAGTTTAGCTAGATCAGTCCTAAAACTAAAAATAGAAAGCCTTGTTACAGGTAGAATTTGATGACCTTTCATTTTGCTGTTATCTTCTAGTACTTGTACTCTATGTGTGGCATACCACCTTCCAGAACCCAGGGTTACCACTTACAGGAAGAGACATTGGAGCAGAACTCTATTGGAGAAGGTTCAAATAACTTAAAATTTCTCAGCAGGGAATGGTGGTAACTGACATATAACATTTTAAAGCATGCAAAGTGCTTTAATATTTCATTTGAGATTGTGTGTGTGTGTGTATGTCTGTATGTGTGTATTTTCAGTCATATCTGACTCTTCTTAGCAGACATACTGGAGTGGTTTGCCATTTTCTTTTCCAACTCATTTTACAGATGAGGAAACAGAGGCAGACAGGGTTAAGTGACTTGCCCGGGGTCACACAGCTGGTAAGTATCTGAGGCCAAATTAGAACTCAAGAAGATAAATTCTTCCTGCCTCCAGTTCTGGAACTCTATCCACTATGCCATCTAGCTGATTCGGAGATAATGTTTCCTGAATTACAAATGACTGAACCATATGTATAACATGTACTGATAATTGACACATTTGAGGGTGTTTCTGGAGAGCTTGGTGAATTTGTTTTGCATCTTAAAAGCTAACCTCCAAATTCAAAAGCTAGAAAGGTGGTAGGGTTTGGTTTTAAAACAAAAGGGAGAATGAGAGTACAACATATTACCTTACGAAATTGATTCCCACTCACGCAGGTGAGGACTCCAAATTTTGTTGCTAATACCCTGCAAGAATCATTTGAAATGATTCAAAGAGGGGACTTGAGCACATGTACAAAAAAATAACTTTGTGAGTTTTATAAAAAGCTTTGGTTACCAGTGGCGCATTTCTTTAGGGAACAAAACTCAAGCCCCTCTAGTATTCAAGAAATGTAATGTTGCTCCTACTGAAGAAGTTGACCTGGCATTATCTTTTTCTGCTACTGAGATAGTAAATGCTGTCTGGTTATAAGCAGAAAGAACAAAGTTGCTTCTGTTGCTTCCATAGTTTGGGATGAAACTGGAAACAAAAAAATGTACCTGAGTTTAATTGAGCTTTGGTTTGCACATGACATATTGTGATGTAAAAATGTATAAAGCCATTATTAAGGTTCAGGGTTATCTACAGAATAGAATTTATTTCATAAGACAGGTACATCTAGTGGACTTTGGGTCTAAAATTGGGGTTATTTTTAGTTTGTTTCTGGGTTTTTTATTAGCATTTGGGAGACTAAGAAATGGTAATATTGATAGGAGGGTGCTAAATAGTCACTTTAAAAAATATATTCACTTTCACAACAGTTAATTTTATTTTCCAAGTAGAAGAAACATCTCAATAGATAAGGTGTGATAATTTGGGAGGCAAGGGAGCAAACTTGGGAGAATATAGGTGTAGGGAATATAGTAATGTGCATTTGCGTCAGCATTTGTTATGTTTGTGTTTGATTATTAGATATTTTATCTTCCCTAGATTTTAGCCTAAGAACCTTGAGAGTTGTAATAAAAACTTAGTAAATATCTATTTTTAAATGACACTGTACCAGGGATCATACAAAGAAAAATGGAGACATGCTATCCTGTTCTACTATCTAAGATAAAAATAAAGCTGATAAACTTGAGGATATACAGACATTTGAATATAAATGTTAAATAGGTAAACTATTAAATTGTTTTGAAGAGAAGTTTCAAAAATTCTCCTTATCTTTGTGTCACCATACTTTCCTGGTTCTCTACTTATGTCTCCAACTACTTCTGTTTGCTTTGGTATTCTGTCTTCTTATTCCCTAAGGACATTGTTCAGTTCTCAGTCTTTGGTATTTTTCTATTTGTATTATTTCTCCTTTGTAGAACTCAGCCACACAGCTTGAAAAATCACCAGATGACATATTTTTATTTTGGGAGGGTAGCTTGGTATCATTAAATAATATCTATGATGTGGTTTCTCAAATGCGGTCTAACCTGCTCTGCTATTTTCCTACTATTCATTTCTTACTTAGTTTGTTCCTTTGACAGTTCAAAATAGGTGCACTGTTGGATTACTTCATGGATTCCCCCAACTAGCTGCTTTTTTGAGCAGTAGATAGTCTTCATTTATTTTTTCATGTAGAAGTTGTTAGAGTAATCCCTTTTGAGTGGTCATTAATGTAGTGTTCTAGACCTTGATATAATTATTATTTGATGTAATTCTTCCAACAGGAATATTTGGAGAACTTCCCTTTCTACAAGGTAATATCATTAACAGAAGTGAAGACCTTGGATGAACATATATTTTCCTATTTTATACTTTCCTTAATTTTGTCAAAGGATCTTGAACAGTCCTTTCTGTTATTCATTAAGGAATTTTGTCTTATCTTAAATTATGCCCAGGCCACTTAGGCTTGATTGTAGAATGTGTGAAGAAAGTAATACATTTATAAGGTTAGGCCCAGGTTGGGAAGGATTTTAAATACCATACAGGAGCCTGTAGCTAATTTTAGAAACAATGTGGAACCATTGGAGTTTATTCAGTAGGGAGCACACCTGCTCTTTAGAAAGAAATCACGTTTTTCAGTAGGAATATTATGTCATTGATTTCACTCGTTTGGATTCTTTCTTCTTATTGCTATTTTAAAAAAATCAATCCTTAAATCTTTCTAAAATTGTCTTCTGTAATATGGTGTACTTAGCCCATTCAAGTTGCTTTACTTAGTTTTTACTGAATGACATTTTGTCTTCCTTGTGTAGCATAATCAGTGACTAAGGTGTTAGAGTACAGTTATTCCATTGAAATAGATGATGAAAATAATTCATTATAAAAATGCTTGCAAATTTATTCCATTTTTCTTCAGTTTGTTCTTCCAGTTTTCTTATAAGTCTTATTGGTTTGTAATTTTCATCCCAAGAGTTGTTTTTGCCTCTGTTACCGCTATTACTCTGCTGTTTATGAAGCTTCGCAATGCATTGTTGTGTAGACTGCTGTGCTGAATGACCTGGATTCTAATCCTGCCTTAGATGCTTATCTTGATTAGCTTGGGGGAAGTCACTTAATTTGTATGTGTTAGGCCACAGTCTTGGGCTGATCTGAGGAAAATCACAAAATTGATCATTTACGTATTCCTGGTTCTATTTATGATCTTTCATCTTTCCTAATGTTTTCCAAGTGAATTTTTACTCTGAGCCACTATTGTCTCTGGCTGTCATGTGTCTCATTTGAGTTTTGGGTCTTCTTGTAATAGAGTAATTTAATTTTTGTGGGAGCTATTCTCTGTAATCTTTTCTGTTGTTTAAAGAGGGCAATTTGTAGCTGTTGATAATTACCAGTGTCCCTCTAGTTTGGTGTTTATTTTGACCTTTTTCCTCTATAATCTGTTGAAGTTCAGATTTCAACAAATTATTTCATAATCATTGTTAATCAAGTAAGCACCTATTGTTTTAGAACCCCATGACTTTTTTCTGATGAGTTAGATTTTCTTTGTGTAATCATGGTCAGCAGTCTCTGGAAAGGGGCTGTAGTATCTGAGGTGGCTTTCTACTACAGTTTTATTGGTTTGTGAGACTTTTGCAAAGAGGGGGATGGTAGTGAGGCTTGTCCCTCAGAGGGAACAGTGGAACTTTTGCTTTAAAGAGTTACCACTTTGCTCTTGAATTCTCCATATGAATTCTGAGTGTAGAATAGGGTTGGAACAACCACACTTGAGAGTCACATGCCATGTCTGGCTCTTGGCATTTACCAAAATCCTAAGGAGCAAACACATCATGATACATTATTATTGGGAATATAGGACTTCAGATGCTAAACATCATGGTTAAGTGTTGTAATTATAACAGTCCAAGTTTTGTTGGCCCTTCCACATTCGTTCAGGTATAAGCTAGCTTATGTGGTTAAAGCCACATATAACTCCAGAACTCAACGTAGGGCCCTGAGGGGAAAGCTTATTATGGGTTTCATTGGTGTTGAGACTAACAATAATAGTGATAGCTGGCATTTATATAATGCTTTAAGTTTTATAAAGTGTTTTGCATAAATTGTCATTTTATTTATCACAATACTGTGAAATACTTAGTGTGCTTCCAACTTTTTTTAAAATTTTATTTTATTTTTAGTTTCAAATTCTCTCTCTCCTACCTCCTCCTTCTCCCATTGAGAAAGCAAGAAAAACAAAACTTCCACATATTTATAGTAAAGCTGGACAAATTCTTGAATTAGCCATGTACCAAAGAAAGTATGCTTCAGTCTGTACTCTTGAGTCCTTCACCCCTCTGTGTCGAGTTGGACAGCATGTTTCATCATGAGAGCTCTGAAATTGTGTTGAACAGAGTTCTAAGCCTTTCAAAGTTTTTTGTCTTTGCATTATTAACGGTATAAATTGTACTCCCAATTCTTCTCATTTCATCTATTCATACAAGTCTTCCCAAGTTTCTCTGAAACCCTCCCCTTTATCATTTCTTATAGCACAGTGATATTCTATCACTTTCATATATGTATACTATAACTCGCTCAGCAATTCCCTATTTGATGTGCACCCCTTGAGTTTCCATTTCTTTGCCACCACGAAAAGAGCTACTATTCATATTTAGGTCTCTTCATTTGAACTCTTAAGGGTATGGAACCAGTAGAAAAAGGTTATGCTCTGTATAGTAGCTTTTGGGGCATAGTTCTAAAATGTTTCCATAGTGACTATACCAGTTCAGTTCCACCAGTTGTGGTCATTAATGCACCAACAGTACATTAATGTACCTGTTTTCCCATATCTCTTCCAGCATTTTTAATTTTCATTGTTTCAGTTTGCATTTCTTTGATTATTAGTTATTTAGAGCATTTTTTCTCATGACTATATGTAGTTTGAATTTCTTCCTCTGAAAACTGCCTATTCTTATCATTTAACCATTTATCAATTGGAGAATGACTTTTATTCTTATAAATTTGAATCAATTCCCTATGTGTCTTAGATCTGAGACCTTTATTAAAGAAACCTGCTCCAAAGATTTTTTCCTTCATTTTCCTGCTTCTCTTCTAATTGTGGTTGCAATTTGTGTAAAAAACCTTTTTAATTGTTCATTTTACCTTGTGGTGAGTCTGTTTTTTGATCGTAAACTCTTCCCTTAACCATAGACCTGACAGATAATTTCTTCTGTGCGCCTCTAATTTGTTTACAGTGTCACCTTTTGTATCTAAATCAAACCTGTACAACATATGGCCAGCTGCCCTGCCAAAGGATTTTGGGTGTCTGGGAAAAATGTAAGGTTGCTACTGTGAATACTCCTATTTGTCATGTACCCATGACAACCAGTCATTGTCAGTCTGTCTCTACTATAACCTATCTGCACCCAAAGAAGTACACACGTTGTACAGGTCTTATCTAAATATATACCCATTGGGAACTTTGTCTTGGAATGAAGTATGATGTTGGTCTGGCTTCTGCCACACTGCTCTACAACTTTCCCATCAGTGTTTATTGAAGACTGAGTTCTTGTCTCAATAGCTGAGATCGTTTTACATTTCTGTGCTAGTTTGCTTCTGTATGTTGTGTATTTAATCTGTTCCACTGATCATCCTGTTTCTTATCCAGTGCCAATTTTTTTCTTAACTATTATGGCTTTGTAGTATATATAGTTGGTCCTTCAAGATCCCACTTCTTCACTTAAAAAAAATCCTTTGATATTTTTGACTTTTTGTTCCTCCTGATCAATTTTGTTGTTATTGTTTATTATTTATTACATTACATTACATTATACTACATTAGTAATCTTTTGGTAGTTTGATTGGTATCACAGTGAATAAATTTATTTAGGTAGTATTGTAATTTTTTTATTATATTGGCTCAGCCTACTCTGAGCAATTAATATTTCTCCAATTATTCAGATCTGTATTTATATAAAAGTGTTTTATAATTATTTTAATTTAGTTTCTTTGTGTTTCTTAGCAGGTAGACTCTCAAATATTCTACTGTCACTAGTTTTTTTTAAAAAATGGAATTTCTTTTACCCTTTCTGTTGGGTTTTTTGGGGGGGGAATGTAATATACTGAATGTAGATGATTTTTGTGGGTTTATGTCCTGCAACTTTACTGAAATTGTTAATTGTCTCCATTTTTTTTAAATTGACGCTTTAGGGTTCCCTAAATAAACTGATATATCATCTGAAAAAAATGTTAATTTATTTGCTCTTTGCCTCTGCTTAAGTCACTTTTCTCCCTTATTATTGTAGATAGCATTTCTAGCATAATTTTGAATAATAATGTCGATAACTTATTTTACCCTTGATCTTATTGGAATGCTTTCTAGCTTGTCCCCTTTACACTTAATGCTGGCTCTTGATTTTATATATACTACTAATCATTTTAAGGAAAGCTATATATTCCTATACTTTTCCAGTGTTTTTAATAGGCATAGGTGTATCTTTTCAAAAGCTTTTTCTGCATCTGTGAATATAATTACATGATTTTTGTTTTTTAGTTTTTTGTATGGTCAGTTATGTTTATAAACTTTCTAATATTGAAAAAACCCTGTATTACTGATACAGATCTAGTGTGGTCATAGTATATAATCTTTGTGATATATTTTTTAATTAATTAATTTGTTTTCAGTTTTCTACAATCATTTCCATAAATCTTAGATTACATTCATATACTACAACTTGTTCAGCCATTCCCCAATTGATGGGCATCCCCTTGATTTCCAATTTTGGGCCACCACAAAGAGGGCTGCTATAAATATTTTTGTATATGTGGGACCCTTTTCCATTTCTGTGAACTCTTTGGGATACAGTCTTAGAAGCAGTATTACTGGGTCAAAGAGTGTTTTTTGTAGCCCTTTGGGCATAGTTCCAAATTGCTCTCCAGAATGGTTGGATCAGCTCACAGCTCCATCAACAATGAATTACTGTTTCAACTCTCCCACATCTTCTCCAACATTTATCATCTTCCTGTTTTGTCATGTTAGCTAATCTGATGGGTGTGATGTGGTACCTCAGAGTTGTTTTGACTTGCATCTTTCTAATCAATAGTGATTTAGAACATTTCTTCCTTTCCATTTTCCTTTAAGATCATCAGAACATAAAAGAATCACTTCCAAGCCCCTCTGTCTAATTAAATTCCCTCAATGACCCCTGATGATAGAGTTCTAAGAGGATACATGTGTCATCTTATCATATAGGAATATAAACATTTAACTTTGTTTAATTCCTTGTGGTTGCTTGCATGTGGTTACCTTTTTTATGCTTTTCTTGAGTCCTGTGCATGTATATCAGAGTTTCTACTTAGTTTTGGTAGTTTGATCAGGAATGTTTGAAAATTCTCTTATTTCCTTAAAGGTCCAATTTTTCCCTATAGCATTATACTTGATTTTGCTGGACAATTTATTATTGATTGTAAGCCTAGATCTTTTGCTTTGTAAAATATTTTAAGTTCTCTTCTCCTTTATGGTGTGATGACTAAGTCTTGTGTGATCCTGACTGTGGCTTCTTGGTATTTGAATTCTTACTTGGGAGTTCCTGGGAGTTTTCATTATGGAGTTTCTTTCAGGAAGTTGACTGATAAAATTCTTTTATTTTCTTTGCCCTTTGGTTCTTCAAATTTTTCAGTTTTATTTTTTGATTTCTTGAAATACAATGTCCAGGCTCTTTTTGGGACCACAGCTTTCAAATAGCCCAGTGATTCTTAAAATACTTCTTCTTAGTCTGTTCTCTAGATTAATTGTTTTGGCTGTATCTCACATTTTCTTCTTTTTTTTTCAGCCTTTTGACTTTATTTTAATATTTCTTGATTTTTCATGGAGTTATTAGATTCTCTTTGATCAATTCTAATTTTCAGGGAATTACTTCTTTTGTAAAGTTTTTGTACCTCTTGTTCCAAGCTGTTAATTCTTTTTTTCCCTTCTCAGATTTGTTATTTATTTTTGACTATTTTTCTTTTAAGTTTTGAATTCCAGATTCTCTCCCTTCTTCCTCTCCCTTGTCCACAGAGAAGGCAAATAATATCTCAGTTATGTGTTAGCTATATTGCAAAAAACTATAGAGAAAATTATACTTCAGTTTGCATGCAGAGTTCATCAGTTTTCTCTTTGGAGATGGGT
The DNA here is from genome assembly GCA_028658325.1 of Potorous gilbertii. Classification (NCBI taxonomy): domain Eukaryota; kingdom Metazoa; phylum Chordata; class Mammalia; order Diprotodontia; family Potoroidae; genus Potorous; species Potorous gilbertii. The sequence goes on along the minus strand of CM053770.1, from coordinate 578,585,745 downwards.
AGCATTTTTTACATATATACACATATATACATACGTATTATGCCTACATATTTACATTCATTTGAAATGCCAAGTTGGATGAATCAAAAGCTGGGAAGTAAGGTGGAAAGGTGAAATGGTAACAGTCTCAGATATGCATATAATACCATTCTGATGGCAGAAAATGATGAGAAATTAAGCCTCTTGATGAGATTAAAAGACTTGAAGATTAACTTCAAAAAAATTAAGGTCACAGCAACTCTTCCCATCACTTTCTGGCAAAGAGAGGGAGAAGAAATGGAAGCAGTGTCAAATTTTATATTCTTGGACTCAAAGATCATTGTGTATGGCAGTTGCAGCCATGAAATTAAAATATACTTGCTCCTTGGAAGGAAAGCTATGGCAAATCTAGACAACTTACTAAAAAGCAGAGGCTTCAGTTTGCCAACAAAAGTCTGTATAGTTAAAACTATGGTTTTTCTAGTAGCAGTGTATGGCTTTGAGAGTCCAGACTGTAATGAAAGCTGAGCACCACTGAATTAACACTTTAAAATTATTGTCCTGGAAGAAACTTTGAAAAAATTTATTTATTCATTTACTTATTTTAAAAAAATGTTTTCAACATTCACTTCCATAAGATTTTAAGTTTTAAATTTTCGCCTCTTCTCCCCTACGCAAGACAGTGTGCAGTCTGATACAGGCTCTACATACACATTCATATTAAACATATTTTCACATTAGTCATGATATAAAGTATTAGAACTAATGAGAGGAACCACGAGAAAGAAGAAACAAAATAAAGCAACAAAGGAAAAAGAGAGCAAATAGTAACTTCTGTCTGCATTCAGACTGCACAGTTCTTTCTCTGGATGTTCTTTCTCTGGATCCATTTTCCGTCATGAGTCCCTTGGAATTATCTTAGATCCCTGCATTTCCAAGAAGAGCTAAGTCAGTCATAGTGTGGCTATGACTGTACAATGTTTTCCTGGTTCTGCTCACTTCACCCAGCATCAGTTCATATGAGTCCAGGTTTTTCTGAGGTCGGTCTGCTCATCATTTCTTGTAGCATAATAATATTCCATTATATTCATGTACCACAACTTGTTCAGTTCATTCGCCTCATTGATGGACATCTTAGTTTCCAGTTCTTTGCCACCACAAAAAAAGAGCTGCTATAAATATTTTTGTACATGTGGGTCCTTTTCCTGTTTTTATGATCTTTTTGGGATACAGACCTAGAAGTGGTATTGCTGGATCAAAGGGTATGCAGTTTTATAGCCCTTTGGGCATAGTTCCGAATCTCTCTCTAGAATGGTTGGATCAGTTCACAACTCCACCAACCATGCATTAGTGTTCCAATTTTCCTATATCTTGGAGAAGACTTTTAAGAGTCCCCTGGACCTTAGTGTCACTTTCTCTTTGAAGCCTTCTATGAATTGCCCCCCCCTACCCTTTGCAGCTCCTGTGTTTTCTTTCCTCAAATGTACTTTGTGTTGGTCTTATTTTATATACTTGTCACATTCCCAGAGTCCATTTCCCTCTGTAGAATATTTGTGAGCACCTTCAGTTCAGTTCAGTGTTATGTATAAAGCTCTGGGGCAGCCAGATGGCACAATGGATAGAGCATTGGATGTGGAGTCAGGAAGACTCATTTCCCTGAGAAAAATGGGACACTAATGCATTGTTGGTGGAGTTGTGAACTGATTCGGCCATTCTGGAGAGCAATTTGAAAAAATGACCAAAGGACAGTCAAACTTCATACCCTTTAATCCAGCAATACCACTACTACCAAAGATATAAAAAAATGGAAAAAGTACCTCCATGTACAAAAACGTGTCTAGCACTTCTTTTCGTGGTGGCAAAGATTTGGAAATTGAGGGTTACCCATCTGTGGTATATGAATATAATGGAATACTATTGTGCTGTAAGACTCATCTCCGAGTTAAAATCTGGCCTCAGACACTTCCTAGCTGTGTGACCTTAGACAAGTCACTTAACCTTATTTACCTCAGTTTCCTCATCTGTAAAATTACCTAGAGAAGGAAATGGCAAGCTACTTCAGTCAAATGGGGTCAGGTCACTAAGACTAGGGTAAGACTGAGCAACAATGTATAATGTTCTGGAGATCTTAAAAAAACTTTAAAAAGCTTTAGTTCTCCAGGGAGTAGGAAATATTTTCTTTTTGCCTTGCATCTTTTAGCCTCAGCGTAGTGTCTTACATTTAGTAGATGTTAAATATGTGTTTAAATCGTAGTTTTACTACTTAAAAGATCTCAGTACCTAACCTGTATTCTTTATTTCTTTCTCCCCTCCTGCCTTCTAACTGATATTTGTTTAAATTACATAGAAGGCTTAATATTTCTCCTAGCACTCTTTGGAGAAAAAGGAATATAGAACTTAATACTATCTTTTTTTTTTTTGGTAAAATTTAGTCATTAGGATTGCTGTAGAAGTTATTGTATCCACATTGGGACCAATTTATACAATTTTTTGTTGGAGTAATATACATTTTAAAAGATTATGTTGCTGACTTGTAGATGCTGAGTAATTTGAAAACAGCTCACTGACTGTAGAACAATTTAAAGTGGTCATAGCATGGAACTGGCACTGTTTAAACAAGGAATATTAACCCTTACCAATGGAACTCATCTTTCATTTTAGAGCCACATGCTAAAATTTAAATTATAGTTTGATCATTTAACTAGGCTAGGTTAAAAAGCATTACAGTTAGCTTTAAATTGGATATAGAGGAATGAAGTTGAAGATGTTAGGAGTGATAAATATTTAATCAAGAGAACACTTCAAATGTATGTAAGAAATGTACTGTAAAATGTGTTTGTACCTCATAGAGACTTGAAAGCATTCCTTAGCATTGTATTAATAAGTTGAGTTAGTCTTTCAGAAAGTTACAGTACCACTCCTACTGTCTTCCTAGCACAGTACTCTGAAGAATGAGTTGGGACTTTAACACACACACACACACACACTCTCTCTCTCTCTCTCTCTCTCTCTCTGTCTCTCTCTCTCTCTCTCTCTCTCTCTCTCACACACACACACACACACACACACTCACACTCACACTCACACTCACACACTCTTCATTACCCTGAGATGGGATGAGAACTAATGAAAACTTGTCTAAGTATGATGGTGGTAGAACAGGTATGATGTTTACCCTCCCTATTGTCGTGTATGATTCCTTGGAAAATATGACAACATCTGTCCTTTCTCTAAGTTCAGAAATTTAATTCAAATAACAAAAATTTATTAAGCACCCACCTCCTGCCAAACCCTGGGGACACAAAGAGAGATGCAACAGTCCCTGGGTTTAAGAACTTTCATCTAAAAGGGAAGTAGGAAGTGTGGAACAATGTGGAAAGACAAAAAATGAATACAGCCTAATGCAGTGGAGTGGAGGGAGGCCCAGAAACTTGATCATGAAAAGCCTCTTGTAGGAGTTGATATTTGAACTCTCTTGAATGGACCTAGAAATTCCAAGAGGCAAGAAGAGTTGAGGAAGTAGAGCATTCCAGGCAGCCAGTAAGGCACGAGGTGGGGGATGGAAAAAATAATATAAGGAACATCAAGTAGGGTGATTTGATTGGAACATAGGGTATGTCGTACAGTTGTTTTAGTGTATATTGGTTATGGAGGGCTCTATAATATAGAAATAGAGGGGTTTGTCTTTTATTCTGGTTGTAAAATAATATTTTATTTTTTCCTAATTACAAGTAAAAACCATTTTTAACATTCATTTTCTTTTTTTTAGGTTTGCAAAACACTTTAATTTTTTTTGTAAAGTTTTTCCCCCAATTACATTTAAAGATAATTTTCAGCATTCTTTTTTTATAAGATTTTGAGTTCCAAATTTTTCTCCCTCTCTAAGACAAGCAGTTTGATGTAAGTTATACATATGCGATAATCAATCATGTTTAACACTTTGGGGCTTCTGAAACTCCTTTGCGGGTTTAAAAATTTGAGGGTTCCAAATTTTCTTTCTCCCTTTCCTCTCCCACCCCAAGACAGTTAGCAGTATGAGATAGATTATACATGTTCATTTATACAAAAACATTACCATATTAGTCATGTTGTGAAAGAAGACAATCTGCATTTTGTTCTAAAGCACAGTAGGGAGATACTGGAGTATCATGAGCAGGCATGACAGTCAGACCTGTGTTTCAGTTTGATATCTGGATGAATTGGAAAAGAGAAATATTATTAATATTAGAAATAAGGAGACTCATTAGGCAAGAGGTGATGGGAACGAAGGGCTGAACTAGGATGTTGGTGATCTGAGTACCGATTGGGATGGATGCGAGCTGTTGTGGAGGTAAACTCAGGATGTATGGATTTGAGTCATCATGATGACATGAGCAAAAATGAATAGAGAGAGAAGAAAGGGAAGTCCAAGGACACAGTTCTGGGGTAGATTTCCTGAGGAGGGGATGGGAATGCATGATAAAACAAGAGACTGAGAAGCAGCTATACAGATAGGAGAACCAGGAGAGAGCAGCATCAGGAGAATCTAGGGGGATGTATTATGGTTAGTGCTAAATAATAAAGAGGAGGTAAGAAAGATGAGAACTACAGACAGGGTCCTGGATTTAGCAATAAAGAAATCACTGTTAACCGTGGAGATTATAGTTCTCAAAATTCTAATGTACTATTATATGTTACATGATGGGCTACATGTGACACTAGCTTTTTTTCTTTAGAAAATGTAATACATAAAATATAAAAGGATCCTTTAAGTTGGTGTACCATACTTGAATGGGTTTTGGTGGGCTGTACAATTAGTGGTTATTTATTCCATTCTTTTTGATATTTATGTTTAGTAGATAGAGCAGCAGTCATGTAATGAGTGGGAGAATTCATAGTAGTGATTTTTTCTGAAAATTTTCTTGAAAATGATACTTTGGATACTTTTTCATTTTGGAAATAATATCCCGACATTGTACCTTTTGTGGTATAGCCAGTCGAAAGATCAATATTTGATTGATGCAGATATGTGTTAGAGAATAGCCTTCTAGCCTGTCTCCAATTTCAGCTCTACCTTCTTGGGAAAATTCATATATTGCCTAAGCTTATTTGGTCATGTTCTGAGGAGTAGCTCTTTCCATTTACCAGTGATGTCATGATTGCCAAATCAAATGACCTTTTCTCACTTATCTTTCTTGATCCCACCCCCCCCCCCCCTGCAGCTTTTGACGCTGTGGATCATGCTCTTCTCCTTGATGCTCTTCTCCTTGATGCTCTTCTCCCTAGGCTTTTGTGAGATTGCTATCACTCGGATCTCCTACTTTTCTGAGAAGTATTTCTACTTCTTAGTCTCTTTCTTACTGGATCGTCATCCAAGTCATGCTTCTTCATCATCCCTTCTCTTGGTGATACCATCAGCTCTCATGGTTCCGGCTATCATCTCTTTGCTTATATTTGTCCAGCTCTAACTTCTCTGCTGATGTGTCCAGTCTTGTATTTCCAGCTGACTGTTGGACATTTTGAACTGACTCTTAAACTCAACATGTCCAAAATAGAACTCATTTTCACACTCCCCCCCAGACTCCCAAACCCTATCCTCCCTGCCCTCTTCTAACTTCCCTATTTCTCTTCCCAGTTAACCAGGCTTACAACCTAGCTGTGGTGTCCATTCTTTAATCTCATCCTCCTCCCTCATCCAGTTAGTTGCCAATTCCTGTCAATTCTGCCTTTGAAACATTTCTCATATGTACCCCCTTCTCTCCTCTGATTTTGTCACCACCCTACTTCAGGCCCTCATCACCTTACAACTGGACTATTGCAGTAGCCTATTGATTAATCTTCCTGTCACGTCTCTTCTCATTCCAGTCCATCTTTTATCCAGCTCTCAAAGTGATCTTCCTAAAACACTAATTTGACATTTGTCACAATTCTACCTTCATTCACGTCATCTCCCTGTTGCCTTCAGGATCAGATATAAATCCTCCGATTGGCCCACCATAATGTGGCTCCCTCCTCCCATTCTAATTTTCTTACTTCTCACACCCCCACAACCCTCACATACTCTGTGGGACACTGACCTACTTGCTACTTTTCCTTGAACTAGACACTCCATTTCTGACTCCAGACATTTTCACTGGTTGTCTCCCATACCTAGAGCTCTCCCTCATCTCTTCTTCCTAACTTACTTGGCTTTCTTCAAGTCTCAGCTAAAATCCCATCTTCTGAAATATATTTTTCCTGATCTCCCTTGATCTAGTTCTTATCTTTCTATTGCTTATCTCCAATTTATCCTGATGTACATAGTTGTCTGCATATTTTCTCCTCTATTAGACTGAGCAGGACTGAATTTTTCTTTTTATTGTACCCCCAGAAACTGTTTCCACAGTGCCTGGCACATAGTAGATGTTTAATAAATGATATTTAAACATCTAGCCAAATAGTTGCCTCAATTTACCTGTTAAATAATATTCAAAGTATATATACCTGTGCCATTTTTTTACTAAGGCAAGCAAAATCCAAATTCTCAAGGAACTGTTATTGAGCAATATTACCATGAACAGGTATACAAATATAACAATTCTACTAACATTTTATAAAATATGGAGAAAACTAAAAGTTTCAACTTCAGAAAATCATATTGATGTTTATTGGTAGGATTATTAACTGCCACTGGCATGGATCACAACCTTACTCCACCTTTGTAGAAGACGTTCATTAGCTAACTTAATTTACAAACATTTTTCACTTGATAGTCAACATTTTGAGGGATGAACCTCTCTCCAAATTTAACTAGCTTTTTCCTTAAACATACAAATTATTGCTGGGTTCATATAAAGCATTTCCAATTGGGCCTACCAGAATGTATACTCAGTTGATATACCTATTAGGCAATTTGGGGTCACCTCGAGGCCATGATTCATCTAGGTAGGACTTTAATGTGGAAGAGTGAAAGTTCATGTTGTAATTATTTATTTAAAAGAACTGAGAAAAAGTAAGGATAGCTTTTTATTTATTTTGCTGTGCAAAATGTGGGAAGAGTCGCAAATTGTCATGAATGTGGCACAGCCATTGAATTGGGAGGAATTGGTCCAGAAAGACATCAGAACTTATCCTCTGCTTAAAAACTTTGTATTTCCCGTGTCATTCATTATGACCAATCTTATGAAAGCACAGCAATGTTATGTCTGTTTTCAGTTCAAACCTGATTCCCTCTCCCTAGTACAGTTCTAAAATAGTTTAATTTTTTTGTCATTATGGAAATAAAAATAACCTCCCAAACAAAGCTGCTACATTTGGATACCAACATTTTATAAATTCACTTAAAATAAAATAACATTCTGTTTCTGTTTCAAAAATATAAATTCCTTTTAAAAGTACACATTTTAGATGATTTCGCTTTAGTGAGGGAAGGTTATTATGAGTGATAAGTGGGTACCAAAGATAATATTTAAGATCTGTTTTATTAAAGCTAAATTCATTAAAAAAAAACTGTTCACTATTTCTAAAATTGTATTGTTTCAGGCACGTGTGGTTCTCAAATACAGGCATTCAGATGGGAATCTGTGTATCAAAGTAACAGATGATTTAGTTGTAAGTATAAATTTTTATTCATTTTTCAAGTTTGAGTTTCCTGGGTTAACCATTTGTTAAAACTTAATCATAGACTTTATGCAAATTACTCCATAATGATATTTGTTTTGTTCTCTGTTCCAAGTTCAGGAACATTGCTTCAGAAATTACCTTTATGGGGGTATTGAAAAGTAATTCAACTTGCTTCATCAGTATAGCATGCCAAGGGGAATGTAGAAGCCACATATCAAAATACTGTATAATAAGAACAGAATCTGTGACAGCACCATAACTAACTGAGATTAGATTATTTAATTAGGAAGCAAATAGCAGGTTTTTATTTCTGCTTACTTAGAACTCTCTAACCTTTACGATAGGGGTTCTTAACTTGGAGTCCATTTTAAATAGATTTCAGATGTTCTGTGAATTTGAATGGGGATAAAATTACATCTTTAACCTCCAACTGAAATTTAGCATTTCCTTCAACTGTGAATGTAGGCAACAAGACATCCTTAGATGATGTCCATGGATTTCATTAGACTACCAAAGTGAGGGGGCCATGGTATGGAAAAAGGTTAAAAATCTCTGCTCAGGAGCTAACTAATCCCTTCGCAGTTTTAGATTATTGTTTATATTATCTTTGCTTGTATGTTACAGTATACCTTGTGTTTATAAATGCTTTCTCAGTGATGTACAAAAGTCTTATATTTTAAATGATTATACCACCTCCTTGGAGAACAGTGTTAAATTAGGTCAAGTATCAGTAAAAGGAAAGACTGGAAGATTCCCTTCCTTAAAGCAAGAAATGGAATCTATTAGAACTTTGAATATTAATATAAAAAAATTCTGATGGTTACTTGTGATTAATTTGTTATAGAACAGAGAACTATATCTTTTTGAAGAGGAAGCATAAAATTTTAGAGCTTAACAGAACTTTAGAAAAGTCCTCTTTCAATCTCGTTTTACTAATAAGAAAATGAAAGGTTGTATCTGGCTCAAGGATACATACGTAACAGACTGGAAAATACACTGTAATAAGGATTAGAACACGAACCTAGAAAGACATCATTAATATATAGACAGTTTAAAATTTAAAGGCAATACCTTTTCCCTCTGGTAATGATAATGTATATTTCAATAATCTAGAGGGCTACTATAGATATAAGAATTATATATACAAAAGATTTTTATTTAAAATGTGTTGTTTCATATGGTAAGACTTGCTTAGTAGGATGTTTTTCCTGTTTCATCTTCTCATTGGACCTTAAAAACTATCAGAAGATGCATGTATTACAAATTAGGGTAGCTAGTTGTTACAGTAGATAGAGTACCTGACTTGGAGTCAGGAAGATCTAAGTTCTGATTCAGCCTCAGATGAGTTATTAGATGTATGGCCCTAATCAAGTCACTTAATCTCTTTCTGTTTCAATTTTTTCATTTGTAAAATGAGGATGGTAATAACATCTACATTACAGGATTATTGTGGGAATTAAATGAAGGATATTTGTAAACCCAGAAGGGTTATATAAGTGCTATTATGATTATATTTAAAGGGACCAAAAATATAATCTAGCCTATCACCCTAAAAGGACTCCGACAATGAAAAATCTATATGTAATAATTGGTCATGTTGTCTAGTGGTCCTTACTCTTAGACATTTCTCACCTATAAACCTACTTATAACCACATTCAACTTAAACCTATTTCCTTTTGTTCTAGATTTAGTCGCCAACAGATATAGTTCCTTGTGTGGTGTTTTATGTGTGTAATAACTATTATTGAAGCCTTTCATGTCCAGATTGAATAATTTGTTTCAGTTCTACATGTTTTCTCTTACTTAGAGAACTCAGAATGAAGTATAATAGTAATCACTTGGCTAGAAATGAGTATATACCTTTTTGGTTTCTACATTCCAAATTCCCATTTATGCATTCCACTGTCTTGCTTTTGTGGCTGACTCATGTAATCCCAAGATCTTTTTCTGTTGTAATTGTATGTGTGTATGTGTACACTGTAGAAAGTGGAATATACTTTGGTTAGCAGAGGTTGAGGGCAGTTACGTGGTTCTTTAAAAATTGCTTAATATAGCACAATCATAAGTCATGTTTTTAATTTTCTGTGGTAGAATGTTGAGTTATGAAGACAAGGGGGAAGCAAATATAATTTCCTGAATTTGGACCTCATTAGAGTGATACTGCATCGATGACATTCTCAGAAAGTGAAGAGGATAGAATTGTGAAACTGTTCCTGCCAGGCATCTGAACAACCAGCTAGAATGACACTATTTGGTCATCAATAGGTAGAGTAGTATATGGCCTATCAAGGAGTGGGCCAAAGAGTTAATTCTAGAGTCTGTTACCTAATACTTATATCGTAGACCTAAATGAAAGAAACAAAAGTATGCTTGTTGTTTACAAATAGCACTTAACTGGGTGGAATTGCTGTATACTTTGGTATAAAGAAATTAAATTCAACATCTTTATTCATTGACAAGAATGATTCTCCAGGAGCAGGATGAAACGCAATAGGAACAGGCATTGACCAGAACCAAAATAGACATGAGAGACTGGTTAGACAAAAATACGGCAGAAAGAATTAGGAAATATATTGTTTTTTGTTTTTTGTTTTTTTTTTTTTTTTTAAACAATTATTTATTTATTTATTTATTATTAATAAATTTATTTAACTTTTTAACATTCATTTTCACAAGATTTTGGGTTCCAAAATTTTCTCCCCATTTGTCCCCTCCCCCCTCCCCAATACACTGGACATTCTAATTATCCATATCCCCAATCTGACCTCTCTTCTATCATCCCTCCCTTCCCTTACCCCATCTTCTCTTTTGTCCTGTAGGGCCAGATAACTTTCTATTCCCCATTACCTGTATTTCTTATTTCCTAGTAGCAAGAACAATACTCAACAGTTGATCCTAAAACTTTAAGTTCCAGTTTCTCCCCATCCCTCCCTCCCCACCCAGTCCCTTTGGGAAGGCAGGCAAT
>CM053770.1:578289827-578574719 GCA_028658325.1 Potorous gilbertii | reverse complement strand
GAAATAACCATCTATGGTCTTAGTTTTTTTCCCTTTTCTGGGCATTTTCCCAGCCAGTTACTTGATTTCTGAGAGTCCTCTCCACCCCCTCGCCTAGATCTGCCCGCTAGTCCTTGTGGTCTGAGATTCAAATGCTGCTCCCCAGCCTCAGGGCTTTTGGTGGCAGGCCTGACTGCTCTTCAAAGGGGGCTTATCTGCTGGTTCTCAGATGGGGGCAGGGCCACCTCTCAGGCTCAGTTCCCTCAGGGGGTTTATACAGAGATCCTTTGTAGTGGAGCTGGGGTGGAGCTCCAGCTGGCTTTGGGAGTCTCTGGCTGAGCTGCCTCAGCCTCTGCTGCAGCGGCCGCTTCCCAGGGGGTCCGAGTCCTGGAGATACCCCGCTCCCCTCTCAGCCCGTCTCTCTCACTCACCTGTGCATCTGTGGGTGGAGGGTCCTTTGCGGCTGCCGGAGATTCAGGTCCCTGACACCTGCTGGGGTCTGCTCCCTCCTCTCAGTGCCACGCGGCCGGGGTGGGGGAGGGGAGCGCTCGGCAGGACAGGGCTCAGCTCCCGTCCGGGGTACCTTTGCGGTCGGTTTTTCAGGGCTCTCTACAACGGAAATCTCCTTCACTGTGTTTCTGCGCAGCTTCCACTGCTCCAGAATTTGTCAGGAGTTCTTTTTACAGGAAATCTATGGGCTGTGGGTTCGGACCTAGCATAGGTGAGTCTTTCTACTCCGCCATCTTGGCTCCGCCCCCAGGAAATATATTGTAACACAAGTGGAATGAGTTAGTAAGTAATGTTTTGATGTAATCAAAAAGTACCAGAGTTTATGGCAGATTGATGATTTGTTAATCTGTACTTCTTTGTTTTGTTTTGCAGTGCCTGGTATACAGGACAGACCAGGCGCAAGATGTAAAAAAGATTGAGAAATTCCATAGTCAGCTGATGCGACTTATGGTAGCTAAGGAATCCCGAAGTGCTGCCATGGAAACAGACTGAATGGTTTGAAGTGAAAGCTCTGGTGGTCATGTTGTTCAAGAAGAAAAATCACTGGAAGTCAAGAAAATGTTGGGACAGAAGAGGCTTTATATAACTCAGTGGGCCTTTAAAAAGCCTGGGAGCATTTTTTTCCTATGTAGCTTAAAAAAAAATTCTAACTTCAGATAGCTATAAATATATATGCTTTCAGTTGAAAGCTTCTATTTATTTTTGAAATTTAAAACAAGCAGAAAAGTTTTTACAGGTTATTTGATGTTGGGCAAAACTTGTAAATATGATTTCTTGTAAATTTGTAACACTAATTTGAAAAGGAGAGATCAGCCACCTTTATTCTGTGAACTGCATCTGACCTTTAAAGAAAACTAAATATTACTTGTTTAGTTTGCTTTTCATCTTTAACTTAGAATTTAAGATCCTTTTTTATTGAATATATTTCTTTACAGGTATAATTTTGTCTGACAAAACACATTTATGACCAATAAACATAAGATATAACAGAAATTAATTTTGCACTATAATGAAGGTAATTATTTGTAGAAATGTTACATATCTTCTTTGAAGCCATACCTAAAATATGAGTGTGCTTTCCAGATTTGACTTTTTAACCCTAAAAGATTCCATTATTTCATAGATAAGAGCATAGCTTTTGAGTCCAGTTGTCTGTGATGAGAAACTTTGAGAAACTTTCTTCATAAATGAATATGAGTGACCAATATCCACCAAAGGACTGAAATTTGTTATTACATAGGCCTCTGTTATACTTGGTCCACTTGTAGAAAGCTTTTCAGAGGGCTCAGGACAAATTGGATTATATATTTTTTCTATGTATTAACCTATTTGTACCCTTTTTTCTGCTTTTGTTAACTTCTTAGAAGTAAAGGAGGTGCTAAAAATGATGGCACAGCTGGTTTAATTATCTGTTATGCTGGCTAATGAACTACAAGTAAATCACTAAAGATTGATAATTTTTGTGTTTGTAACCTGTCCACAGTTCCCCAGCCAAGTCTGTGTCAGAGATAGGATTTGAAACCAGTGTTCCTAACTCCCAGACCATCTCCCTACTTTATATACCATTTAAAGTCTCAGTGTTCTCTGATATCTCTCTGAGACTGTTATAGAGAAGGTCCTAATAAGTGTAGAAAGACCACCCTGTGCCATTAAAATCACAGCTGTAGTCTCCCCTCCCAGAAACCAAAAGCAAAAAAGTCCCCAAACCTCAATTTTTAAATAATTGCCCAACATCAGAATGAAGGTTCAACTTTAAAGATGTCACATTAAGATATTTTTGTTAGACATTTGATTTGACTGTTATTTCAACATTGTAAATAGTGCCATTAGCCATTTGAGTTTTGGCATGTTTCAAAGCAGTCTGCAAAAATAAAGAATTAAGAAAAAGGAAATGTAAAAATCTTAATTTTTCTGTTGAAACTTTTTTTACTTTTTAGGAATGACAGATTTTTAAAAATCAATTAAAAGTTAATTTAGCTTAAAGGATAAGTAATGGCATTAGAACAATACTTAAGTGTTTTTATATCCTTGTCTTCACTCCTCAGTACTATCAAATTCACTCTTGATGCTCTTTGGTTTTGTTTCTAAATTCCATTCTTACCACTCAGCAAATGTTACATGAAAAGAATTGGTCCTTTTGACTCTTTGTACCCCAAGCAGTCCAAGGTGGTAATAGACACATATTTCAGTAGAAAATACTGGCTATTTTCTACATGATAATACATTATATTTAAGAAAAAAAATTCAAAGGAATTAAATTAGTATGTTAACCTATACTTTTCCCTTGAAATTAGATGTAGTACATAATGAACTTCAATTCACTAATCAGATTTTTCGGTTAACAGGATTAGAACTAAGTTCTGTTATTTTAAATACAGCTTTCCTTCTTCATTGTCCTTGTGCAGTACTGGAAAAAAAGCAAGTATGAGCTCTAATCTTGAAGATTAGAAAAGATTTTATGAAAATATTTTTAATCTAATCTAGTCTAAGTAGCAGAGTGCCTTTCACCTGAGCATTTTCTTCTTTATTGGAAAGGTTTTTTGGGTTTTTTTTTCTTTTTTTTTTTTTTAAACTTCATTAAAACCATGTCTATAGCCACAGAACCGTTTTAGGTATGTTAGATACAGTATTGTAGGCAGCACTTTGAGAAAGTCTTATGGTATTTGTATAAATAAATACATGGGAAAATCAAGTAATTTCATTTTTATATCTACTTCTAATTTTTTTCTTACATTCCTTGGAACCAAAATCCAGTAAAGGCTATATATTCATGAATGTAAATGGCAATTCCCTCCTCTACTCTCTCTCTCCCACCACTATGCTGCCAATTTTTTTTTCTTAAGTGCATTAGTCACAACTCATGTTTTTCTTAGTCATTCATTAGAAACAGTCTTGGCAATGTTTTATAGTTGATAAGACCTTCTTTACCCTATTAAGAAAACCTAGCACTTAACAGCAATCTTTAATTATATTAAACTTAAAACCATCTTGAAACTAATTGAAAGTAAATGAAATGTAACAGAGAGAAACTAATTGCACAAGAACAGTAGGAGAGGATCCCTTCTCTCCACTCATCAAAACGAAGGAAGAAAATAAGAATCCTCTCAAATTGTGTGTTGCTCTTCCTGAATGTCTCCTAGCTATGACCGCTCTTGTAAACTGTTCTTCCTTTAAAAAAAAAAAATTCCTCAAAGCCCACTAGTTTTTTTATGAAGAGTGAGGAAGAAACATACACAGGCCCCTGCCTTGTATTAAAATTATACTGGTTGGTAAATGAGGGTCATTGGGAGTTCACATTTTATGGGACAAGAAGCCACAGAACAGCTTTTTGTCATGCAATTTAATGCCTTGCTAAAGCTGACATTGAAAACATTATTTTGTGATGTAATTCTCAGTACAAATTTGTAGTTATCTTTCTTATTTCATGTAATTTGTTTAATTGCATATTCAGCAGATCAGTAGTACTAGGCATATTGGGCTTGTTTAGGATAAACATGAGGATGAACTTTCTAAAAAATATAAATTTAATTGGAGTTATTTTTCGGGGGGAATGCTTTACTTTAAAAAATGTTAAATTTGAGTTAGCAAGTCAGGATTTTGGAACATGGCCACTATCATTACATTAGCATAAACATCAGTTCAACAAATATTTTTTAGGCAAAACTATAGTGCTATAGATACAAAAGCAAAAACAACAGTCTTTACACAAAGGTGATGGGATACTGCTAGGGCCAGATAAGCATGTACATAAGTAATCAATTCAAGGTAATTTGAAGGGTGAAAGCACTAATTGGGGTGAGGAAGTATAGGGATCAGGAGAAACTTTATACAAGGAGATGGTACTTGATCTGAGCCTTGAAGAAAGGCACAGACCCCAAGAAGACTGGGGAGTGCATTGCAGGCATAGAATAGTTTGTGCATAGATTGACAAGCATTTTTTAAGTGCTTTGTGCCAGGCAATGTGCTAAGTGCTTGGAGATACAAAGAAAGGTAGGGGACAGTCTCTGCTCTCAAGGAGCTAACAAACAACTATGTATAAACAAAATTTGTAAGGATAAATTAGAGATAAACTTACACTAATATTGAGGATTGGGAAAGGTTTCTTGCAGGTGAGGTTTTAGCTGAGACTTGAAAGAAGCCAGGAGGTGGAAATGAGAAAGAGCACTCTAGGAATGGGAGAGACCCAGGGAAAATTCATGGACTTAGAGATGGATAATGAGAGGAACCTCAAGGAGACCATCAGTATGTCGACAAGAGTAAGGTATAAGAAGACTGTAAAGGCAGGAAGGAGCCAGGTTTAGAGGGTCTTAAAAAGCCAGAGGAGTTTTTATTTGATTATGGAGGATTTAGTTTATTTGTGGAGTTCGGTTTTGGACGTGAGTCTAATAAGATACCTTTATGACAACCAATTCAAGATGTCTAACAGGCAGTTGGAATGCAAGACTAGAGGTCAGAGCTAGCTAAAATAGGTCTGAGTATCATCTGCATGGTGGTAATAGTTGAATCCTAGAAGCTGATGAGATACAAGTGAAATGACAGTTAAGAAGGGCAGACAGACTTGTGGGTCACCCAGAATTAGTCATTGTGGTCTAGATGAATAGCAAAGGAGACTGAGCAGTGGTTGTACAAGTAGGAGGAAACCCAGGAAAAGCAGTGTCATAAAAGCCTACAGAGAAGAGGGTATTGACAATTGTTTTTGCAGAGATCAAAAAAGATTGAGTAAAGGACATTAGATTTCAAAATTTAAGAGATTGTTGGTAACTTTACAGAAGACATTTTCAGTTAAATGATGAGGTTGGAAGCCAGACTGTAGGGAGTTAAAAATGTGAAAGGAAAGAAGTGGAGGATATTGATTGTAGATATCCTTCTCTCTCAAGGAAATTAGCCATGAAAGGAAATATCTTAGGATGATCACCAATGGCATTGGTTTGATAAGTAATATTTTATTGAGGATGGGGAGACATGGACATTTTTATAAGCATCAGGGAAGCATCCAATGGACGGGAAGAGTAGAAAATGAGAGGGAAATGTGCTGGAGAAGACTGGATGGAACAGGATCAAGGGTACATAGGTTGCCTTGTCAAGGAGAAGAGTCACCCCTTCCTGTGAAATGAATGAAAGAGGAGACAGTGGAGGGGGGTGGTGAGATGAGAAACCATGTAGTAGTTAGAGACATCTTGTTGGGGAGGCAGGTGGTATAGAAAATCCTAAAGTTGAGTATTGGAGAGGTATGAACAGCAGAAAAGTGGAGGGCAGCCTGTAAGTCGAACTGGTTAATTAGGTGGTCGATTACCAAGGGAAATGTGAGTCTAAAGCAGGAATGATGGACTGGAACTATGGAAGGCCTGGACATCATAAGGATGAAAAATTGTTAAGGCAGAAGGAGAGATGCAAGATGAGAGTCAGAAAGAATTTTAGAGTCTTAAGATGATAAAAATGGAACAGTTTTGGATAAGTACTTCTAGGGCAGATTATGGAAACTTGAGGTTGATGAACTGTGGCCACAGTGTTAAAGGACCACTGATTTAATTATGAACTCCTTGACTCTGAATTTAGTGGTTCAGGTAGAGAGAACTACTTGACAAAGAGGGAGAGAAATCGGGACCAGTAGATGATAAATATTTGCAGTTGAATCTGATGTTTTTATCAAAAGAAGACACATATGTAGTCCTATGTAGACCCTGCATATTCCAATCAACTCATAACTTTATATTTTTTGATCAGTTCCTTTTTCCCCACTGTTGATGAATAAGTATAAAGCACAATCTAATTAAAACTGTAAGTATTCTGAAATGTATTTAATTTTATCTCATGTTTATTGTGTGGGATGGCAAGACCCCTACTCAAATTGACTACTCAGAGGCATCTCAAAGTATAAACAGAAAGTCCTTTATTTGGTTCTTGCAAGAAGCAAGTGGACGGTCCCTTCACGAGTATCCTGTAGCAGGGAGGCATCTTACAAGAGCAGATGCAGGATTATAAAGCTAAAAACCACAAAACTCCCCCCCAACTTAACCTTTAACTCTATTGGTTAATGTTTTGAGCAAGTGGCGTATTCTCAGAAATTCCCCTGATGCAAAGAATTGAAAAAGAAATTGAACAAACATTTCCTTTGTTCTACAAGGGGTTTTGATTGTACAATATGATAAGGAAATGGGTAAAACAAACAAGGAGAGAGGGGATGCAAATGGTTTTATACCTTTAAGTTTAGAAACTCAGGCCTAGGGTCTGATCTGCTCTAGATGAGAAGTCTACACTTTATCCCACATTTATTATTTGAAGGACCACAGTATTTTGGAGGAATGTGTTACTGGAGGGCCTGCCTCTTTTGGTCTGTATAGTGCCTAACAATAATATGGTCATAAGAACATTTAGAAATACTCTTCGAGATTACAGTTTTAAACTAGGATTTATCTTTAATAATTTGGTTTAGGAGTAGCCTTAGTAATCCCTTCATGGAAACTAAGTACCAAGAAAATTTGGATACTTACCCTCATTTGTAAAATGAGGAGGTGGGACTAGAAATCCTCCAAGGACCCCATCAACTCTTAGTCCGTTATACAGTGATTCAAAACTTAAATGAACTATAAAATCATGATGTCACATCACAGTTTCTCTAATTTTGATAGCTTCTGTTGATGATTCTCAGCCCATGATCACTTTGAGAAGCTATCTCTGTGAGCTGTATTGGAATAAATATTCCCGTTGCCAAGTAAACTGTTCATATCTTTCTTTCAGTGGGAGTTATTGTGAGTAGACATAGAAAACAGTTCTCTGACTTCACAGTTTAGGAGGTTTGGGGAAGGATAGGGAATTGAAAGGTTGAGTAGAAAAGGGAATGGGGAGGGTAAAATTTTGGTAGTAAAATTCCTTCATGGTAAATAGCCACCAAGGCAATGTCCACCAGTAACCAATAGAGGTCTCTAAAGTTCTTTAATTGCACTGGAATCATGAATATAAAATTTGGGCTTGGTAGGGACCCTACAGATAGTTTTAACTTCCTCATTTTACAACTTAGGAAAATGACACCCAGAGAGGTTAAGTCTTTACCCAAGATCAGAGAGCTACTAGGTTGTAGAATGAACCCAAACCCAGGCCTTTTAGTTTCAAATCTGTTGTACTAAACTGTATACTCTGTTTTCCGTAGACACTGCATTGTTTGAAGGTGATAAATAGCCTCTATATCAGCTGTTTCAAAAAGGACTGTCCAACACCATTGAGTGGCCAGATTAAAATGCAATTGGGAAATATTTACCACAATACATAAAAAATATGATGTAGCATAGATAACATTTTGAAACTAAGTCAATAATACAACTTACAGGAATCCTTATGTATGGAATAGTGGTTTCCAATTCTGTTTGAGTTTGACACCACTGATCTATGTGACTATTGCTACATTTTTGTAATTACTCTGTGCAAAAGCATAGTAGTAGCTTGTAGAATTTAGATCTGGAGGGAACCTAAGATTAAGTCTAACTTTATTATTATGAAAGTTTAATGCTCCAGCAAAACCCGGAAGTTCTCACCAGACCAAATAATGATCATGAAATCTAATGAAAAACTATAGTATCTTCCAACTCAAAACTATAAAAAAAAAGTCAGTGAGAAGCCAGTATGGCAATAAGAACTTCCCCTAATTCTCTATGCCTAGAGAAGCAGAAAGATCAGAGAACTCTGAGAAAATCCCAGGATAGGGACTTGGAAATTTAAGTGGGTAGCAGACAATGTACCACAACATGGTCTCAAGGACCCTGAGGTCCCTAATACTGTCCTGAGACAAGGGCCCTGAAGATCTCGAACTCAGGAACTCAAGGATTCTAGGAGAAAACCTAAAAATCCTGGACACTATCCTTCAAGAAGTCATAAATGAAAGATGCCCAGATCTGTTAGAACCAGAAGGCAAAGTAAAGATAGAAAGAATCCCCTGATAATCTAATCTCCAGAAAGAAAAGTACTAGGAATATTGTTGCCAAAATCCAGAACTCTGAGACAGAATGCTAGAACCATCAAGAAAGTAGTTCAACTGCCAAGGAACTAGAGTCAAGATCACATAAAAAGAGATCTTGGAATACAATATTTCAAAAGGCTTACAACCAATAGCAATTTACCCCACTAATGGGAAAAATGAATGGAATTTTCAGGCATCTCATGAAAAGAGCTGAGTAAGAATACAAATCCAGAGAATCAGAAACGTCGCCTGATTTGATCAATTGGAAGGGGCTATATGATGATGTGCTAACATTCTAGTGGACAAGTTAGAATCTTCAGAGGGTACTGGGGTTAGATTGGTTCTATTCTGAGGGGAAAGAGAAGGGAGGGCAAGAGAAGGAATATACCAGTGTAGGAAGGAGGAAGAAAAGGTTAGAATTTGCTAATTCCCATAAATGGGATGTGTGAAGAGTTTGCAAACATGGAAGGAGAGGGGGGAAATGGGCATCAGATGAACCTTACAAAGTAGAGTTCAACACAGAATTTGATTCAGAACTAAATCAAGCTCAAGGAAACAAGTGCAGATGGGGGAAGAGGGGGAATGGGATTAAGAGAAGATAAACACATTTTCTGATCCTTAATGGAAGATTAAAAGTGGGACAAGGGTTGGAAGAAAAAACAAACTGAATATAAGGGGGTCCCCTAGATTGTCTTAGACAATTAGGGAATGAGTGGACAAATGGTCAGAAAAGCATGTAGTGGAATATTATTGCACCATAAAAAATGATGAAGGAATTCCAAATCATCCTGGGTGGTATGAACTCATGAGAGAAGCAGAAACAACATATTTTATAAAGACAAATATTGTAAAGAAAAACAATGTGAAAGACAAATGATTTATGCAATGACCAACCATATCCCTAGAGGACCAGAAATGTTACCCATCTCCTAGCAGTGTTATGTTTGTCTATTGCTGAAGAAGACCTGTCATCAGAGAAATGATGACATGACTTGCACTTGACTTTGTTTTTAGTGAGGGAGGGCTGTGCAGGTCACCAGCCTCACTTCTCCTCCAGAGCCATCTGAATCCAGTGACCAGAAATTCATCAGGATGACTGGAGATGACCCAAGATGAGGCAATTGGGGTTAAGTGACTTGTCCAGGGTCACAGCTAGTGTCAAGTGTCTGAGGTGAGATCTGAACTCAGGTCCTCCTGACTTCTGTTTTGGTGCTCTACCCACTGCACCATCTAGCTGCCCCCAACCCATCTCCTGACAGAGATGTTGGACACAGAGTGCTGAAAGAGACATCCATTTTTTTTAACATGGCCACTGTACATCTTTTTGACTAATTTATTAGAAGGATGTTTTTCTCATTTTCTTAATTTTCAAATGAAAAAGTTGGTGGAGGGGGAGGAGGAACAAGCAATGGTGATGCCCCCAATCCACTACTATACCTTTTTTTTATAATGCACTTGCAGCAATGATATACATAAATACAAATCCCACTGTAACTGTTGATCTGTGATCTGTGAATTTCATAAACCACTTCAACCTGATTCGGTTCCTCTGGATTCCTGGGTCTTCCACACATCTAACAGACTGGCCATTGTTGCTTTGTCTTTTCTTTCCTTCTCCCTACGTGGCATGGGATAGGTACTACAATGTGCTATAAGGAACAGAATACTGGACTTGGAATAAGGAGGACCAGCGTTTAAATCCTGCTGACAAGTTATAAATCTAGTGTTCTCACACTGAAGAGAAATAATAGGATTATTAAAAATTGCCACAGTAGACAATTATTCCTGATCAATCTTAATTCTTTAAGGCTGGGCAAGTCTTTATAGTAAGTGTTTAATGTACATGGAGGCAACACCCTGGCTGGAGGAGAAGGTTCATATTGCAGGTAAGTGGGAACTGAGGCAGGATAGTCTGGACTTTGTCTCTGGGTCCTGGGAAGACCTATTATTGGGAAAGGAAATGATGCACTTGTTGGCCAGACTTAGGTCCTGTCACAACTATTTTGCCAATACTCTGCAAATACAGCGAGGACCCGGCCATTTATGTTGTTAAGGACCTCTGCTGCTGGTGTTCATTTGTTAAGGGGCTGCAGGGGTGGAAGAAGAGAGAGGCAGAGGGATACTGAGGGAGCAGGGGAAAGGAGAAGCAGAAGCGTGGTCCGGGGTGGGGTGGAGACCGAAATAAGAGGCCTGGATGTTAGCGGGGAGGGCCGCGGAGGCTGGCCTGGGGCTGCCTTCGGGCTTGTTTACGTTTCCAGGCCCCGCTCGGTGGGGCCTGGCCAGGCTCCCCACGTCCGGCTGCACACCAGACCGCTCCGGGCCATCGGGGAGGGCGCGGCGCTGGGCGTGGCCAGGCCTTGGGCGGCTAGACCTCTGCGGAGCGGCTGCGGCGGCCGGGGCTGGAGGGGCGCGGCTTGCATTTGCTCCGAGGCTTGCTCCATCCTCCGGTTCTCCCGGGGTCCTGGAACCTCCCCCGTCCCGACCTCGGATCCGAGCCGCTGCGCCCGGTGCTGCTGCATCCCGCCCGCTAGCCTGTCACCTGTCGGCCGCGGTCCCCGCGCTGCCGTCACCCTCTCGGCTTCCAGCGGCCTCTGCCCACCTGCGGCCTTGCGCAGTAACTGGACAAACCGTAAGCGCTTGGGTCACTCCTGCTGTCGTGCCCTCGGGGATCAAAAGGCGGTCCCCGGGTTTTCCTACCCCTCCCCCCGCTTTCCGGGGAGAGACGCCGCAGCCGGGGCAGGGAATGTAACCCCTGGGCAGACCTCCGGGTCAGCTAATGGAGCCTGGCACGGGCCTCGGGCAGCGGGGCCTCCTAGCGCCGGGCTGCTGGATGCCAAAGTTGGCCGGCATCCTAGCCCGAGACAAGCCCGGAGAGTCTCTGCCTTAGGGTCGGGGAGGAGAGACGTAGCAACAACGCAGTTGTTACTAAATATCAAAAAATCTTTAAGATTGCTACTCATATCCCAACGGAAAGACAACGCACTCAACATGTGGAATGACACATTTTTGCCCTTGACCAAGGTGGAAATTTGTTCTTGTTGACTGCGTATTTCTTACAAGAACTTTGTTTTCTCATTTGAGGATAAATGTTTATTAATTGGGGGGAACTGTGTGTGTTTGTGTGTATGTATGTATGTATGTACATATATATGATATGTGTGTAATTTATTTTAAAAGAACACATACATTTGCTTCTCCTTAATGGACGATATTCTAGCCCTTATTTCCCTGTTCCTTTTCCTCATCTTAGACTTGCCCATGTCTCCTTCGTCAGTGACCCTTCATTTCTCAGCCTCTTGACTAAATTTATTTGGCTAGCCTCTAGGGCTGTTGACATTATATCTTGTTAGAGGAAAATCAACCCCTGATTTTGCAGAGGAGGAAACTGAGACCCAGGGAAAGTAGAGACTTGCCCTAAGTCATACAGCAATCTGGGAAAATATTTTCCTTAAGAGAAGCCCAAGAAATTTATTTAAAGACCATGTAAAAATAGCTTAAGTTAAAATTCTGGGTCCCAAGTAAAGAGTAATTAGGTGTTCAAACTATTGACTCCAAAAACCCATCCCCACTTCATGCTAAACCCTTGCAGCAGTACTTTAAATAGCATTTGGCAGAAATCTTCCTTCACAAGACATTTGTTTTCCCAGATTTCAAAGTTGTTTGGCAACATCCCCAGATAGTCATGTTAGTTTCAGACCAGGGGCAATTCTCTGAGCTTTGCATAATTTATCACAAACGCGTTTCTGTTAAATCAATAATACGCCTTCAGATAATTTGATTCAGGTTTGATTTTGTGTTCTTAAGTGAAACTTTGATCCCTGCACTGTTTGTATATTTTAAGCTTTGGAAGTAAAATGACCCTGACCCCACTTACTGGAAGCTAGAAAATGTGTTTAAATGATTTTAAGCAGAATGTTTTTTTGTCCAGCAAACTTACACAGCCAATACCAGGGGCTTTGAGGCCACATGTGGCCCTCTAGGTCCTCAAGTGCAACCCTTTGACTGAATCCAAACTTCACAGAACAAATACCTTAAAAAAAAAAAAGGTTTTGTAAAACTTGGACTCAGTCAAAAAGCCACACCCAAAGATCACATGTAGTCTTAAGGCGGAAGGCTCCCCACCCTTACAAAATAGACCATAACTGATGCTAATATTTGTCCCCTACATTTTCCTGGAAAAGTTCTGGTAGTTTTTCAGCTTTTCCTCTCCTTCCCACCCCCCCTTCAGTGATTTCATGCAGAAGAAGTTGGCCGTTGGACTTTCATCTGCCTCCCTGGAATGAGCCTCCTACCATACAAACTGGAGAAGTGAATCAGCCTTAGAACAGATATTTTAGGGGACACTGATAGAAACTTCTGAAAGGAAATTCCCAGCAAATTCATCAGTGTGATGGAGTAGAAGGACCCCTAGACCAGGAGTCATAGGATCACACAATTAAGAGCAGGAGAGGATCTTAGAGACCATCTTGCCTTCATGTCAGAAAGTTATGGTTTAGAGAGTGAATTTATCCAAGGTTACACAGCTGGCATATCAGCAGGCATTTCAGCACACCCTCTGAATCTAAAGCCAATATTCTTTTCACTCCTCTCTGCTACCCCTTTTGAGGTGCAGTTTTTATGGATTCATTTTATGGATTCATTTAAGGATTTCACTTTACTAAAGTTTTTTTTTGTGCCAATAATTTTTTTTAAACTCTCTTGGATTTTCTAGGTACAAAGATATTCCCTAACTCTCCAGAAATGAAGATCCAGGTCCTGAGTTTTATTTTGGACTTTGCTAGTAACTGTACGTATGGGGCTTTTATTTCTCTTTAAGCTTTAATTTCCTTAAGGCTCTGCTATTCCCAAGGTTTTGGGGGTAGTAATCCTGGGGTAGGAATCCTTGGGTCAGAAAGGAGGTAGTGGTTGCGATTGGGCTTCGATTCACCTCTCTCTCCTCTAAGCTGTCTTACTTCTCATATATAGAACAGCAATAATAAAAATGTGCATTCCTTTTGCTTCTTTGACGGGAAAATGGAGTATCTCTCCCTCCCAGACATATCACACAGTTCTTCTGCCCTCTCTATCCCACCAAACTACTTTTAAAAATTCACTTTTTTAAATTGTGAACTTAATCAACAGTCCAAATATTTTAGTATACCAAGAACAAAAGAGGCTCTCATATGAACCATTAAACTTCTATTATGTAGTTTATTTTTTAAAATTATATACCAAATTCAACAAAGTGGTAGCAAAATTGCCTTCTCTTTTAAACTTCTTTTTATTTCTTTTGTTTAATTTTAATATTTCCTTGATTGATTTTTTTCCATTTGTTTCACTACACATCAACTCTTCTACTACCATAAAAGCCTTTCCTTGTAATAAATTAGTCAAACAAAACAAACCACTATATCAGACATGTCTGAAAACATATGCCATATTCTGCACCTCTAGTCCACCATCTCTCTGCCAAGGAAGCCACTTTCATCATCAGTGTTCCCAGAGTTAGGACCTTTCAAGTTTTTATCCATATTCCAGTCTTGTACAGACTTGGGCACCCAGAGAAAAATAGTCCTAAACATACAAGTCATATGCCAACAGCCACACTTACCCTTAACCCTAGAGGAAGAGGAGGAAGCAGGGACTGTTATCCAGCCTGATCTTTTGTCTCTACAAGTCTTACAGTTGGGTCCGGGCAGGTTCCTAGGTGAGGGGGGATTATAAGATTATAGACTTAGAGCTAAAAGGAACCTTAGAGGTCAGGACTAAGTGGCTTCTGAGAGTCCTTTCCAGTTCTATAACTATGATTTTTTTGATCTGTAATCCAGTCTGACCCCTTTCTTTCACTGATGAGGAAAGGAAGGCCTAAAAATTTACTTAGAACCAATCTTCAAACCCTAGTCCTCTAAATGTACTTCCATGTAGTGGTTCATGATACTTCTGAATGATATACTTAGGTAGATTACATACTTGCCTTCAGGAATGGGACTATGGGAAAAAAACCTCTGCCTCCTCAAATACTTCTTTGGCCATTTTTTTTGGATACCTGAAATGCCATCATTAGAGATTAATTTGTTTGGCTTTTACTTTCCTTCCTACTTAACATGAATATATTCTTGGGAAAAATAATATACTAAGTAATTTATATCAATAATTTATACTTTGATATGCATAGATTTATCTCATTGTTTCCTAAAATTAAATTTTGTTAATAAATCAAAGAGTTCTAGGTCTCTGAACAGGATGGAAAGAGAAGGAAGTGGTACAGGCAGGGGAGGCTGGGAGCATGGAAGACATATGAGGCAATTGACAATTTATTAGGACCAGTTTTGGAATGGAGAATCTAGAAAAGGACTAAAGTTCCAATGCTAGACCCTTTTGCCCAGTAGATCATCGTCCAGTATTGCTGTTGCTGTGTACAGTGTTCTCCTGGTTCTTCTTACTTCACTTTACATTAGTACATGTAAGTCTTTCCAGGCTTTTCTGAAAGCATCTTCCTCATCATTTCTTATAGGACTGCGGTACTCCATCACAATCATATGCTACAACTTATTTAACCATTCCCCAAATGATTGGCATCCCCTTAATTTCCAATTCTTTGCCACCACCAAAAGAGCTGCTATAAATATTTTTTTACATAAAGGTCGTTTTTCCTTTTCCTCTTTCTGTGATCTCTTTGGGGTATATGCCTGTACATGCCTAGCAGGGAAGTCTCTGGGTCCAAAGGTATGCACAGTTTAGTAACTTTTGGGGCAAGTTTCAACTTGCTTTCCAGAATGTCTCTTCCAGTTCACAGTTCCACCAACAACAGTGCATTTGTGTGCCTGTTTTTCTACAACTCCTCCAACATTTGTCATTTTCCCTTTTTGTCACTGTTGCCAGTCCGATGGGTGTAAGGTAGAACCTCAGAAAGGCTTTAATTTGTAATTTCTCTAATTATTAGTGATTTGGAGCTTTTTTCCATGGTTATTGATAGATTGTATTTCTTTTTTTGAAAATTATCTTTTCATGTTCTTTGACCCTTTAGCTATTGGAAAATGGCTCTTATTCTTATAAATTTTATTTAGATGGAAATGAGACCTGTACCAAAGAAACTTGTTGCAAAGGGTTTTTTTGCCCCTAACTACCACATCCCTTTTAACTGTATTACTTTTGTTTGTGCAAAAATCTTTTAAGTTTTATCTAATTGAAATTGTCAGTTTTATCTCTATGATCTGTTCTAGCTTGTTTGGTCATGAATTCTTCCCCTGTCCATAGATTGATGGACTTTAGCTAAGTCTTACATGGAGGTAGGGGTTCTGTGAGATACTGAAGGAAAGCATTCTTGGTATGTGCAAATTCATGGAAACAGAAGACAGAAGGTCCTGTATAGGGCACATCAGATAGTTTATGTGGAACATAGAATCCATGTGAGAGAGTCATGTGAAATCACTCTGAAAAGATAAGCCGCAAGCCAAATCAAGAAGTACTTTAAATGCCAGATGTTGGAGGAAGTTTGTATTTTATTCTTGAATCAGTAAGGAACTATTAAGGCTTCTCAATCAGGGAATGACAGGCTCAGCTCTTAGCTTTTAGGAATATAAATTTGACAGCTTTGTGAAGAGTGCATTCGAGAAGGTAGAGTCTGGTGGCCCCCAGCTGGAGTAGTAGAGGTGAGAGGTAATAAGGCCTTGAACTAAGGGGTTAGTCTTTGTTAGTGGAAGGAGACCAGGAGGAGGAAAGAAGAGAACCTACTATGTGCCTGGCACTGTGCTTTACAAATATTATCTCATTTGATTTGTAGAGGGAAAAGGATAAAGATGAGAGATGTGTTGAAAATAAAATTGACAAGGGAAGACCAGTACAGTCTAGTGAGAAAACACCAGATAGAATTCTCTACACGTAGGCCCTTAGGTCTGTCTTTATTTCTGGGGCAGCCAGGTGGTGCAGCAGTTAGAACTCTGGGCCTAGAGTTAGGAAGACCTGAATTCAAATCTAGCCTCAGATACTCACTTCTTGTATGATCTTGGGTAAGTCACTTAACCTCCTTGCCTTAGTTTCCTCAACTGCGAAATGGAAATAATAATAGCACCTACCTCTGAAGGTTGTAATGAAGGTCAAATGAGATATTATCTGTAAGGGACATAGTACAATACCTGGCACATAGGAGGAACTTGATAAACACTTGTTTCCTTCCTTCTATAAAGAATGCTTTATAGCTTCTTTGTCACTGATCCTATTGCAAAGGTATCCATTTTTTCTTCATGATATATAATGTTTGCTCTTAGTTATAGATAAATGCTATTTATTGTATTAAGAAAAAAACCTATTTACTCCTATGTTTTCTAGCATCTGTAGCAGAGCCTGATGTTGGAGATTGTCCAGTAGGCATTGGATCACCTTTGTGAATGTACGCAAGTCATTTCACTTTCCTGGGCCTCAGTTTCCTTATCTGTAAAATAAGGGGTTAGATTAGATGATCTGTCCAGTGAGGTTCCTTTCAGTTCTACATCGCTGAGCTTATGTCCTAAATTTGAAATCTGATCACTTATTGGATGTGTTGGGCAAGTAACTTAACTCTTTGGACTTCATTCTTCTCATTTGTAAAAGTGGAGGTTGGAGTAGATGACCTTTAAGGTCCCTTCAACTCTACATCTATGGTTCTATGAAGATGCAGGCATGGCATCTGCTGATGCTTGTATTTGCAGCAGGTTCTAGAACAGGAAGGTGACCAGTCCATCCGTTCTTGATATGTATTGTGAATGGGAAGGGATGGGAAGGAAAGGTCCCTTCAACTCTACATCTATGGTTCTATGAAGATGCAGGCATGGCATCTGCTGATGCTTGTATTTGCAGCAGGTTCTAGAACAGGAAGGTGTGTATTGTGAATGGAAAGGAATGGGAAGGGATGGGAAGGAGATGATTTGTTGAAGACTTTGGGTATTAAGAATAGTGCCTGCCATATTGCTTGACTGAAACTTTCTTCTGATCTTGAGAAGGCAGAAATCCTGGTGACCAAGAACATGAAACAACAAAGACAAAGGGATGGGAAATATCACAGTCCAGTGGAAATGGTACTGGCTACAGAGTAGGAGGACCTCTGTTCTGATCCTTCCTCTGCCACTTACTAGCTGGGGGACCTTGGGCAAATCGCTCAATCTGCCTGAGTACCATTTTTGTTACCTGTAAAATGAAGGGTCTAGGCTACATGGTTTCTGAAGTCCTTTTTAGCTCTGTGTCTGTAATCCTAAGGACTGCAAAATGCCTATCTTAGATTGTGCATCCAAAGCGATGATTGTGGAACACACATTGTGAACTGAAGCCTGTTCACCACAAACTCATGATTTGTTTTACTCTTCTCTGACAAAATCTAGGGTCTTTAAAAGGCTCCATCCTGTTATTATATCAGACTTCCCTCACAGTATATCTGATATGTAAAGCATTCTGGCAAGAATAAGCAATCACTAACAATTCTGACGCCTAGGGCAAACAACACATTTCATGCCCTCAAATCAGCTTTTAAATACAAAATCAGTTGAGGGGGAAGGAAAGAGGAACAACATCTACGTGGAAGGAGAGACTGAGACCCTGGAATACCTTGGGTCTCCTGCTAGAGAGGTCGTCCTGATGGGGGTGGAGAAGAAAAGGATGAGGCTGGAAATCACCTAGTGCTTAAAGCACTGTGCAAATGACCAGGCACTGTTTTGGGTGGTCCATTTAGAATCCCACTTTGCCTCCCTTAGAGAAATTTTTATTCCAGCATAAAGGAGTAAAGAGCCCTTACTGTCTTGATTTACGTCCAGACATTGTCACTGAAGCATAGGGACCTATTAGGCCAATACTTGAAGTTACGTAATAATTAAAAAAAAAAAGTTTACCCTGAGCAAAAGCTAAGCAAACAAAAAAGAAGAAAAAAAAATCTGGTCATATTATTGCCCCATTAGAAAATAAACATTCCCAGGACGCTTTCTCAACACTATACATTTCTGTTTTGGCCAAATAAGTCTTATATTATGTCAGCAAATTCCATGGGAAATGGTGCTCTCCAGTTAACAGTGCCGTTTGTGACAATA
Source organism: Potorous gilbertii (assembly GCA_028658325.1). NCBI lineage: Eukaryota > Metazoa > Chordata > Mammalia > Diprotodontia > Potoroidae > Potorous > Potorous gilbertii. The sequence goes on along the minus strand of CM053770.1, from coordinate 578,556,248 downwards.
GTGTTAAAGGGCTTGTCAGAATGTGAAACCTATGGTTCAGGTTGACAGGAATCTTGAGTGAGTGGGGCGGGGTTGGGGGTGGGGGGAGAGAAAGGAATAAAAAGAAACAAGGGATTGTAAAGTATATAGTGAGAGATAGAATGAGTTCATGGAGGGGGGCGGTGTATGGGGAGAAAATCAAACCAAGTGGTTTATAAAGTCTGTGTGCATTATGCCCTGAAATCTGAGCCTTTCTTTGCAGAGTGGTAGATTTTACACATAAGTATTGAAATCTATATTTAGGCTAAGGAAGGTACAGCTTTTTTCTAACTATGAACAGACTATTTTCTCAGCAGTTATAAGAATTAAAAACAAACAAAATTTAAATGTTCAGGAACTCAGAATCGACAGAAAATGAAGATACCCATTTCTTAACAGCAAAGGAGAGAAAATTCAACCAGAAGAGCCACAAATGAAATGTCAAGGAGTAGGAAAATCCCCTACTCTAATAATTGACTTATAGCCCTTCTCCCTCAGAAGAGCACTTGTATTTACCAGTGTAAAAATCTAAGGAGGGAGATGTTCTCAAAGGAATTTATGATAAATCTAGATAATGGAATTATTAAAAATCTGTGAAAGCTGCATGATCTTCCTAGATTGATATTCTAGCTAGGTAGTGACTTGGAGACATGAAGGGATTGGTAGTACCCTTATATCAGATTTGCAGATCAAAGCAGGGAAGGAGAGTCTGGGCTCAAAAAGATCTTGTTGGGTTTCAAGAAATGGTTTAATTTTTCAATAAATAATAAATATAATTTATGTGATTTATTAATATGAATAAAGTAAATTAATGCATTATTTAATAGCTAGCATTTCTATTGTCCCTGTCATGTGCCAGGCACTTTGCTAAGTGCTTTACAAATATTCTCATTTGACCCTCATAACAACTTTGAGAAATAGGCATAATTGTTATCCCCATTTACAGACTAAGAAACTGAGCAAGCAAAAGTTGAGTAGTTACCTAACTATTAAATGTCCATGGCTAGATGTGAACTGAGGTCTTTGTGACTCCAGGACTAATGCTCTATCTACTATGCCACCTAGGAAACTACTTTTATTGATAAATCAGCAGTTTATCTGTAATTTATAGTCTTAGGAGGTTGATAAAAGGAATAAATACAAAGTCCTTTACTTGGGTTCAAAAAGTCAATTGCACAGGTATAGCTGGAGAGACGTGGATGGATGTTTCCTGGGGAAAGATTTGGAGGTTTCAGTGAGCTGTGAAGTCATCATGAATTAATAACATACCATGGCATTCAAGAAAGCCAGTATAGTTTTAGGCTACATTAAAAGATACGTAGTGTACAGAACAAAGGTGGTGACAACTCAGCAAAAGACCAGGTCTTTCTGTCCTGATCAGGCCACACCTCAGATGAGCAAAAATATTGACTTAGAAAATCACAAATTAATATTGTCTATGTTGTATTTTTATTTTGTTAAGTGTTTCACAATTCCATTTTAACCCCATTTTGACTGTATTCAGGAGTGTTGCAAGCTGTGTGTGGCCTGGGTCAGACACCTCTGATCCACAGACTTTTGCTTTACCCACCCAGTGCTTCCACTCTCCTAGAATGCTTTCCCTCAGCCTTTCCAAAGGGGAGCTGACCAACCTCAGTGCTGCCCAAGAAGAGAGGTCCAACCTGTGCTTCTCTGACCTTTTCACTCCCTGTAATTTTTCACCCAAAAATTCCTCTGGTCATCCTGATACTACTTTTACTCCCATGGAAGATATTTGTCTTCATTCAATTTTTAGGTCTACTTCCTTCCCCAAAGATTGGCATGATCCTTGACCTCAGAACAGCATGAGAACACCTGTGTCCTAGCTCAGAGTCTCCTTTCCCACCTTTACACCCTTCCGTCTTCCCTCAACACCCTGATGTGCTTAGCTGACTTTTCTGGAGGTCAGCTGACAGGATAACTGTTAGTCAGACCTTCAGAACTGTGAATAAATGCCAGAGGAAGTTTTTCTCAGGGAGCTTGTTCCCCTTCCTGCTAGTGTGAGCTATCTCTTCTGTTGTGATGGGTATGGATGTGACATTTGGGGAGGGGGGAGGGAACGCTGCCTGGAAGTCCCAGGAGACTGCCATCACCAGCTTCAGTTATTACTAACTGAAGAGTTGGCGTGCAGGAAATGTTCGCAGTCTGTTTGCCTTGGCAGATCCCCCTAAGAATGAAAGCAAAGACCATCTGGCTTCGCTTTCTCACTGGACGTTCAAAACCAGAGTAGGAGAAGACAGTTTTCAGGCCCTGGCCCTCCCTTGGCTGACACTGCTGCCCCATCCCCACCCCTGGACTTTGGGAGACTCAGGCCGACCTTCCCTGGTTTCACCTCTTTCTCCATCCTAGCATCTGTGCAGAAAACCCACTGCCTGTGTTTATTTACCATCTTCCCTCTACCCCTCACAGCCCATGTGCAGTTTTTCTTCCTTTAAGAGCATAAGGTTCTCACTCAAATTTGTGTCTGAATCATCATGAGGAAAAGATCAGATGAATATCGTATTGCATTCAGGGTGTTCTCATGTTCTCATTCAACCTGTATCTTCCTCTTACTTCATCTTGTCATCACTCCCTCATTCCACAGCCTGCAACCCCAGAGGAAGTGGAATAACCTGGCATTGCCACCATTCTTCCGTTTTCAGGACTTTATTAGAGAAAAGTAACTCTTTAAAATCTCCTTAAGAGGGGATAGATAGCATTAATTGGTACAAACTTTTCCTTCTGTCCCAAGGTGGAGAAACTAATGTCCCATCAGTTGGGTGGAGAAACAGACAATGAACCCCAGACTTTTTGGCTCTTTCAGTCAACAGATGTTTCAAATTTCTAGCTTTAACTGTGGATGATTGAAGACTTTATGCATACTCCTTGCTATGGAAGATAGAAAAGCAAGACTGTGTGGCAGGTGGATTGGAGAGGGATTAGAGTCAGAGACCAGTTAAGAGTCTGTTAGAAGAGCCCAAGGGAGAGGTAATGAGGGTCTGAAAGAGTGGAAGACGGATTACAAGATGGCACTTGAGGTGCCTGTGGGACAGCCAGGTAGAGACGTTCAGGGATCAGTGATATAATGCTGACGCTCAGGTGGAAGATGATTTTACAGAGTTTTGCAGGTTTTACAGAAATGATCATTGAACCTATTGGAGCTAGTGAGATCCCTGAGAACATAGAAAAAGAAGAGAGAAGGATCTACAACAGAATTGGGTGTACCTAGGGATAGAGTGGGGAATGGGTGGTGACCCACCAAAAGAGACTGAGTAGCGAGAAGGAGCAGTCAGACAGGTGGAAGGGGAATCAGAAGAGAGCAATGTCATGAAAATTCAGAGAGGACAGATTGTCTTCAAGGAGTTGATGGTTAATAAAGCTATGTAGAGGTGAGGCAAGGGTACAGTCTAGAGAAGAGAACTTGTGAGCCAACCTTCCATTTACGTTCAACTTCCTTTTATCTTCTGTTTCATTTACAGTGAAAATGTCAGTATTAATATGATTGAGTTCCTCTAGGAACTCACGTGTCCATCCCATTCAATTTCATTGGACAACAGTTGCACACTTAGATTGTGCAGTTTTTTTATAGCTGGTCTAAAACCATCCTCTGTCCCCTTTTGTACCTCACTACCACCACATTGCCAGTGTAGAAATAGAAGTGGGGACACATAGCACTGAGCAACATTTTATATTTTTCTTTGCGTCATGAGTTGCCATGGCCAAAGACTTCATCTCTCAGTAGCTAGTTTACTGATGAGAAACCTCTTTACAACCCCAGCACCTAGCAAAGTGTTTAGCACACAACGGGTGCATAATAGATGCTTGTGAGTTGCATTGTTGTTGATAATACATATTGATAATATATTGTGATTGTTATTTGTTACATATTGTTTTGTCTTATAGTCATATATATGTGTGTCATATCCTCCTACTTGACTGAAAGTTCCTTTAAGTGGAAATTAAATCTTACTAAAGCCTAGCACAGTGATCTATACACATTAATAAATATTTGTTATATTGAGTTGAATTAGACGAAGGCAAAGTATATTATTCTTTTTTAAAAATTCGTTCTTTAAAAATGAAGTTCTGCTTTCTTTCCCTTCCATTTCATTCTTCTCCCATTGAGAAAGCAATAAAGACAAAACCTCAGTTACAAACATGTGTAGTCAAGCAAAATAAATTCCCTTATTGGCCACGTCCAGAGGAAGTATATGCTGAATCTGTACTGTTGAGTCCATCACCTTTCTCTATAGAGGTGGATAGCATGTTTCATCATGAGTTCTCTGGAATTGTCGTTGATTAGTGTGTTGGTAGTGCCTAAGCCTTTCAAAATCATGAGTTTCCATGGCCAAAAGAATTCATCTCTTCATAGTCAGTGTACTGGTAATAAGCCTTTCTGTAATGCCAGCACCCAGTTTTTATAATATTGCTGTCATTGTATATGCTATTTTCCTAGTTTTGCTTATTTCACTCTGCAATAGTTCATACAAATCTTCTGAGGTTTCTCTGAAATCATCTCTTTTATCATTTCTTACACCACAATGGTACTCAATCACATTCAGAACTTATTTAGCTATTCATCAATTGATGGATACTCCTTCAATCCATTTCTTTACTACCACAGAAAGACGTATTATAAATATTTTTGTGTGAATGATCCTTTTCCTCTTTCTTTGATCTCTTTGGGATGTAGACCTAGTAGTGGCATTTTTGCCCAATTTTATAGCTTTTGGGACAAAGTTCTAAATTGCTTTTCATAGTGGCTGGATCAGGTCACAACTCTACCAACAGTACATTAATGTATCTGTTTTTCTACAATTCCTTAAGCATTTGTCATTTTCCTCTTTTTGGCTACTTTGCCAACAGATGGAGTGTGAAGTGGAATCTCAAACTTATTTTTAACCTGAATTTCTTAATTATTAATGATTTAGAACATTTTTGATCTAACTCTGATAGCTTGTATGACTTCCTCTGAAAACTACCCTGTCCATATCCTTTGACTATGAGTGAAGAAATGGCTATTAGTCATAAATTTGAACCAGTTTGCTATGTATCTTAGAAATAAGACCTTTATCAGAGAAACTTGCTATAAAGATTCCCCCCAGTTTCCTGCTTCTCTTCTAATTGTAGCTGCATTTGTTTTGTTTGTACAAAAACTTGTTCAATTTTTATGTAAATAAAATTACTTATTTTACCTTCTGGGATCCTTTCTATCTCTTATTTTGTCATGAACTCATCTCTCCATACATCTGACATAATTTCTTTCTTCCTCCTCTAATTTATTTGAAATTCTTTGCATCTAGGTCATATATCTGTTTGGTGCCTATCTTGTTATATGGTGAGAAATGTATAACGCTTAATGACTTAAGCCAGATTCTAACATGAAACAATAACCTTTCTTTTTCAAATCCTTCAGCTAACTGAAAAGTAGCTTTAGCATTCAACAGCTCTATATTTCTGCTTTGAGTCAGCATATTTCAGTGGCAGATGGCCAAACCTATAGTCTAGTCTATGAGATTTTTTAAAAATTATATTTGAACCAGTCCTTATGAAAACACAGTGCACTGATAACATGCCTGGTCAGCTTGTATCAGTAACAGGGATCTCATGAGTGGTATATGAAAATACGATCCATAGTTAGAATTACATTAGGTTACCATTGTACCATGTGTACTTTCATATTCCAAGCTTCCTGGAGTGAGCTGTATCCTAGGTTGGGCTTCAGAACCAGAAAGAAGTGAGTGAGAACTTAGGATTCTGAGGTGAACAATGAAAATGACAGAAAAATTCAAGAATAAAACTATGTGAAAAGGTTAAAAGAATTGAAATCATTCTGCCCAAAGAAGAAAGGATGGAGTGATGATCTAATCAATCAAAACTCATTTATTAAGTGTCCAGGCAGTGGGCTTTATATTAGGAATATCGAGATACAAATGCAACAGCTCTCAAGGAGTTTATATTCCCTATGGAATTACAACTTATATGCAACAGACTCCCTTATTAATTGGGTCAAGAAGGAAATGGTGTTATTGGCTGACTGAACAAGCTAACCACACACTTGGGGACTTTAAATAGCAGGAAAAATTCCAGCAGTTCTATCAAACTGTGGAAGAGTTCAGTGGTGGAAGCTTTCAGTTTGGAGGATATTAGCCAGGACTTTTCCAAGGGTATCACCATTGGGTGAGGGAGGAGACTTTCTTTTTCTCCCTTTTTCTCTCCTCTCCATGGCATGGAACATTTTATCAGAGAAATTGGACCAATAGGCAACTGCATCCAGAGGATATACTGAGAAGAAACCAGACAAGTACACAGACAGATATATAGATAACCTTCCAAGGAAGGAAGTAACTTTGAGGAGTGTGACCAGAGGAACTGGCCCTCTCAAAGCCCAGTAGAGAACTATACCTTAGGGGAATTTCATGAGGACTTTAAGAAGGGAGAACAGGACTTCCAAATATCCTGGAGTTGTAAGTTTATTCTTTAAATATGTATTTTCTATATCTGTACCTCATTGCCACTGATTATGTTTGTTGGAGAGTGCATCATAGCCTGGAGAGGGTGGAGTTTTGTACCAGTTGTTCTTACTATACTATCTCAGTAAATCCCTTTTCTAAAAGCAAATAGAGTCAACTGATTATTTATAAGGAGTCTACCAGTGGGGACTCAGTAGTCAGAATATTAGAGATCCAGCCCTTTCAGGTTTAACCCAAGGATCTAATAGGCAATAGTCCAATGGGGTCTAGCCATCAGTATGAATATGAGTGGGGAAAGTAACTCCACAAGAAGTGCTACACGAAGGAGAAGAGAAGGGAACAAGCGTTTATTATGTATCTATTATGTGCCAGACATTCTGCTAAGCATATTACAGATATCTTATATTAATCTCCATTTGGTTTGAGGTGGAAGTGAGGAGAGAATATATTCCTAGCACCAATTAAATAATCACTCTAAGAATCATAGAAGAGTTTTTAAAAGTCTTGTTACAAGAGGCTCTCATTACCTTATCACCATTGAAGTTCAGATAAGAGAATAACTTACAAAATTTTATTTAAAGGGTGAGAATTTAAACTGTGCCACTATTTAAACTTTATTGTATTTGTAGCCTTTTAAGTATCCATAATTTAGATGCATAGTTTGCATGATTTAGCCCACTAGCTAATGAATTGTTCCTAGCATATGGTTCTACTGGGTAGATAGCCTTCCAGTGTCTCTTCTTTTCCCTCTCCCTTCCAGCAAGTTTGTAACGTTTTCCTGAAATAAAATCTTGCTTTCAAGGACATGACCTGTATATGAAATACCTAATAATAACTGATAACATCATAGGACTGTAAATGGACAGGGTGATGGGCAACTCTTCTGTATTCTCTCCCAGGAAAAAAATTTCCTAAAAGATAGATGAAGCTTTCATGTCACTGAAGAATAAGGGACCATGCAAAAAAAAAAATCTCCCCTTGTGGGATATTTAAAAATAGAAGTTTATCTCTTGAGAGTACATTTCCTGCAGGCAGCCGGAACCAGTTCTAGGCTTCTTAAGCAAAGAAGGATATAAAGAGCTTGGAGAAGATCCCTAGGACAAGTATGCATCAAAGAAATCAAACTGAAAAAGAACCAGATTTACAAAAGTATTGCAGTTCCTATAGCAAAGAATTGAAAACTATGGAGGTGTGCATCAATTGGGGAATGACTGAATAAATTATGATGAATAAAATGGAAATGACAAAAGGGATGGTTTTAGAGAAACCTGAGAAGATTTGTGTGCACTAATAAGAGTGAAGTGAGCTAAACCAGCAGGAAAATGTTTAACAAAAACATTGTTAAAAAGTTAACTTTGAAAGACAATAACTGATCCGTTCAGTTGACCCTATAGGACCAATGAGAAACTCTGCTATCCATCTCCTGACAGAGAGGTGATTGACTCAAGGGGGAAAATGAGGCATACATTTTTTTAAAAATTAATTTTATATTTTTGAACATAGCCAATGTAGAACTTGTTTTCTTTAACTGTGCATATCTGTTTTGTTATTCTTTTCTCCAATTTGGAGGTAGGAAGGTGGATGGGAGAGGGGGCTAGCAATAGAGTTGCCCCTCCAAAAAAAGTAATCCTTAAAGTATTTTTTTAATGTACAGAAGAAAACAGAGGGAAACATCGACAAGGACATCTTTAAAAGTTACGTGTTACTTATTACGCTTAAGAGGAAAAGCAAGGAATTTGTCATAGAGATTCTCAGCTTCATGTATGATCTTTTCTTATGTTCTATATTGTATATGTCAATGCTCATTTTATTTGGTATTTATTAAGTTCAAAATAAAGGAAATACTTTTTTTTAAAGTTCACAAAACGAAGAATCATCCAAGTTCAAGAACTCTCTCTTTGCTGGTATCTGGGTAAAGTTCTTAGGTTTAATCTCAGGGGAATACATTGGACTGTGTAATTCCTAGATTTCGCTGAAGGAATGGAGTTGTAGCTGGCAGAAATGGAGTAACTGGGGATGAGAACCTTTATAAGGGGAAAGATAATGTGTTTGCTTTGAGATGTTCAGGGTCTGGTTAGACAGACCTCCAAATAGATAGAAATGCCCTTTGGGGAGGTGGGAAAATACAGACCTGGAATGTGTATCAGGGTTAGAACTGTAGAAGGAAATAGTTCCAACTGTGGGAATAAATGAAATTGCTGGAGGAATATGTACCTAGAGGAACAGAAGGCCAAGGGTAGAGCTTTGGTATGTGTCCACAGCTCCTGGATGGGGTGGTGGAAGAGGAAGGAAGGAGAACCAGTAAAAGAGGCAAGAACTAGAAAATGGTCTCATTCTTTGCAATTGTACAGTCTTCACTCTTGATTATTCTATATCTTTTATTTCCATTCACATTGTGGGTTTACTCTGTTGTTCTCTTGGCATAAGGGGAGCATTTAAGAAGAAAGGGGTAGTCGGTGTCCTCAAAGGCCGCCGGAGGAAAGAGACCTGGGAACCAACATTGGATTTAGCAAAGGGAGGTCATTGGTGATCAGTGGAGTGATGGAGACAGGAGCCTGAGGGCAGAAGGTTGAAAAGGGAATCAGGCACATGGTGGGTGGAGATCACAGTTCAGAGGAGTTTGCTAGAAAGTGGAAGGAAAGAGATTGGTAACTAATTAATCATGGGCAATAATGTCATGTTAGGGCTTTTAATTAAAAAAAAAAATTTAAGGTAGAAGCATGTTTATAGGCAGAAGGGAGAGGAGTCATGGAGTATCACAGTCCCATGACCACTACTGGCCACTCCTTCCTTGGGACAGGGAACTGAGCTAAACAGTGATTATAACTGTCCTGAAAACACATCATCAATGATTGGAGTTACTGTCTTTCAAAGATTTTCTTAAGAATGTTTGATGTATGTACTGGCAGGGGAAGATCCTTTTCATCTCACTTTTAGGCTATTGCAGTAGCCTGCTGGTTGGTCTCCCTGCCTTGTCTCTCCCAGCTCCAATATTACCTCTGCTTGTCTGTCCAGTTGAGCTTCCAAAAGTTCAGGCCTGGCTGCACCACCCTTCACCCCAATCAGTCAACTCCAATTCCTCCTTCTTGCCTCCAGGATCAAATATAAAAAGGGCTTTTAAAGTCTTTTATAACTTGGACCCTTCTCCTTCCTACCTTTCCAATCTTATATCTTACTTCCCTGCCCCTGCAGGGTTCTGACAGGGATGAGGACATGTTCTGGCATCCCTTCATATCACCTTACTTCTTGGTTTTCTGATGCCACTGAGTGGCATAACCAGCCCTAGGCCTTGTCTCTCCAAGTCCTGTTGTCATGGTACCCCTATCACCAGTAATCTTTCTTCCCTTGCCCCTGGACTGAGGATCAGACTGCCCCCTCTTCTCATATGACTTTGCAGAAGGTCATACCAATCTCTGGAGGAGGGCCATTTAATTTTCCCAACTATTTTTTGTTGATTTCAGCATGGAGATTTCTTTTTTTCTTTTCATTTTTATTTTGAATTCCAAGTTTTCTCCTTTCCCCACTCATTGAGAAAGCAAGAAATCTGAATCCTATAACACATATGAAGTCATGTGAGACATATTTCTGCTTTAGCCATGTTAGTTTGGAACTTTCTTTATAAACTTTCTCTTCTGTGAGAAAAGGGCCCGAAAAGACCCTGAAGATTATCTGTAGGGCATGGCCCCAGCTGTGTTCCTTTGACCTTACACCTGTTGTAATAAAGAGATTGTGAGAATGGGACATATTAATCTTTGGAGTTAGGAGTTGAAGGATGGACAAAACAATAAACTTGATAAAGTCTTTGAAGCAAAATATTTGAAAGGATACTTTAAATATTGCAACTTAAGGTTTACAAAATGCTTTCCTTAAAGTAACCTATAATGGTAATTTGAACGGGCATTATCATCCCCACTCTACAGATGAGGAAACTGAGCAGTGAGAGATGAAGTAACTTGTTTAGGACTACAGAACTGTTAAGTATTGGAACTAGGATTCCAACCCAAATCTCCAGGGTCCTAGAATTTAAAGTAGATATGTCATAGGAATTGAATCCCAGAAAGAAATAGACATGGTTTAAAATTTTATAATAAAACTCTGTATTTAATGTAAAAAATTCAGGACAATTAGATAGCACAGGAAATAGAGCACTGCCCTGGGAGCCAGAAGGACCTGAGTTCAAATCCAATCTCACACACTTATTAGTTATGTGGTCCTGGGCAAATCACTTAATACTAATTGCCTGCAAAAGAAAAATAAAAGCAAAAAAACCCCCAAACCCTCTATAGCCTATGAAGCTAAAGTATCAAATAAGTTTACAAAAAGAAGAATAAAACCTTTTATAAATACCTTGGTATGGAACCTAATAGACAAGTTGACAAAGTGTTTGACCTTAATTTTTTTTTTCAGGTTCTTTTGAAGCTCTGCTACATTTAACTTTGATTTCCTTAGTATCCATCAGCAGTCACCTAACGTTTATTAAGCATCTACAATGCACCAGGCATTTTCCTAAGCATTGAGGATATAAAGAAAAGCAGAAGACAAAACAAAAAAAGAACCCAACCCCATAATAGCTGCCCCCATCAAAACAAAAAATCGCAGAGCTCACAGTCTAGAAACAGGGGAGGAAACAGGTAAACAACTATGATCAGAGAAGATGGATATAGGATGAATTGGGGTTAATCTCAGAGTGAAGACTAAGATTAAGGAGGTCTGGGAAATGCATCTTATAGGGAAGGTGGGACTTTAGTTGAGACTTAAAAGAAACTTAAGGACACCAGGAGTTATAGATGAGGAAGAGCATTCTAGGCAAGAGGGAAAGCCAATGAAAATGCCCAGAGTCAGGAGATGGAACGTCCTGTGCAAGGAATAACACAGAGGGAAGCAAGGTATGAGGACACTAAAAAAGGCAAGAATGAACCAGGCTATAAAGGACTTGGTTTACATTTGAACATTGAGGCAATTGAGACACTGGAGTTTTATTTATTTATGGAGTTTATTTTTTAAAAGAAAATTTATTGGAGAATCAATACAAATCTCAGATTTATTCTTTTTTAACATGTTTTTAAATTTTCAGTTCCAAATTCTCTCTTTCCTCCAGCTCCTCCCCCATTTCATTGAAAAGGCAAGTAATATAATACCCATCATACATGTAAAGTCACATAAAATGGATATATGAAATATATAAAGCTGTGTTGCAAAAAAGCAAGAAAAATAAATACAGTGGAAAAATATGCATCAAGCCACACTCCGAGTTCATCAGTTCTTTCTCTGGAGATGTTTTCATCATGAGTCCTTTGGAATTGTCATGGATCATTGTATTGATCAGAGTAGCTAAGTCTTTCACAAATTGATCATTTTTACAATATTGCTGCTGTGTACTATGTTCTGGTTCTGCTCAGTTCACTCTGTATCATTTCATATAACTCTTCCCAGATGTTTTTGAAACTGTCCTGCTCATCATTTCTTATAGCTCAATAGTATTCTATCACACATACACCACTGCCTGTTCAGTCATTCCCCAACTAATGGATATACTCTCAATTTCCCATTCTTTTCCACCACAGAAAGAGCTACTCTAAATATTTTGTACAAATAGGTCTTTCATCTTTTTCTTCACTCTCTTTGGGATATAGACCTAGTAATAATATTGCTGGACAAAGGTACGTGTGGTTTTTATATGGCTTTGGGCTATTGTTCTCCAGAACAGTTAGACCAGTTTACAACTCCATCAACAGTGCATCGTATCCCTATTTTTCCACATCCCCTCCATCATTTATCATTTTCCTTTTCTGTTATGTTAGTCAGTCTGATTGGTGTGAGATGGTACCTCAGAGCTGTTGTAATTTTCATTTCTATAATTATTAGTGTCTTAGAGCATTTTTCATATGACCGTCAAAGCCTTTGATTTCTTCTTCTGAAAACTACCAGTTCATATCCCTTGACCATTTATCAATTGGGCAGTGGCTCTTATTTTTTATAAATTTGGCTCAGTGCCTTACATATTTGAGAAATGAGACCTATCAGAGAAACTTGCTGTACCACCACAAGGGTGGGGTGGGGTGAGAAGTGATGTAAAAGTAAAAAGACCTACATTTTAGGAAGATCTGTTGGACAGCTGAGCAGAGAATAGTCTGGAATGGAGAGAGACTTGAGATGAGGAGACCAACCAGCAGGCTTTTGCAGTATCCAGGCTTGAGGTGATGAAGGTCTTCACAAAGGTAATGGCAATGTCCGAGGTGAGAAAATGACAGAACTTGATTGGATATGGGGAGGAGAGAGTAGCTAGAAGAGTGTGGTCCACAGTGTCAAATGCTTCAGAGTCTAGAAGGATGAACGCTGAGAAAAGGCTGCTAGAGAGATCATTGGTGACCTTTGAGAGAGCAGTTTGAGTCAAGTGGTGGGAATGGAAGCCATACAGTAAGGGATTGAAAAGCGAGTGGGAAGTGAGAGAGTGGAGACAATGAGTATAGACAGCCTTTTCTAAGAGTTAGTAGAAATGCAGGACATTGGCTTGAGGGGATGACAGAGTCTGGGGAAGGTTTTTTAAGGATTAGAGAGGTCTGGGTATGTTTCTAAGGTATCAGGAAAGAAGCTAGATTGGAAAGATTGAAAATCAAGTGAGGAGAGGGACTGATTGACAGAGCAGACTCCTGGGGGAGACAGAAGGGGATGGTTTTGCGTTCAAGACTTGCCATAGTCTGGTATGACTCTACCTTTCCACTTCATCTCATCTGATGTAACTGCACCTCTAATAAGAACTAGTATTTTTGTCGTGCTTTCAGGTTTGCAATGTACAAATATTGTCTCACTTGATCTTCACAACAACTCTGGGAGGTAAATGCTATTGTTATCCCCATTTTATAAATGGGGAACCTGAGACAGACAGGTTAAGTGACTTGCCCAGGGTCACACAAGTGTCTGGGGCTAGATTTGAACTCACTTCTTTCGGACTCCAAGTCCAGTGCTCTGTCTACTCCACCTCCTAACTGTCTCTGTATTCTGTATTCCTGACCAGCCAGAGTACTACCACTCACTGTTCCCTTGAGCACAGTCTTATCCATTGTGAGCCTAGGTCCTTTCTGTTCCTATGTATGGAATGACCTTGTCTATTTGCCTGTCAGATTCCCTCTCATCCTTTGACGTTCAACTCAAATGATTTGTCTTCCATAAAGCTTTATTCATATAAGACCTGTAGGAGTATGTAGGGTTTTTAAATCTTTCTTGTACACTTATGTATTATTTTGATTATAGGTTTTCATTTCTTCACAAGATTTAACATAAAAACTCCATTAGGCAGGAACTAGATCTCATCTTAGCTGAATGTTTCCCTGGCCTAACATATTCAATTGTTGAATTGAACTGAGAAAGAAAGTACACTATTGTTAATACTTCAAGGCCTGATTCCAGCTTGAGTAACATGAAACCCTATCCTTTTTCTCTTTCACCTTCTTCAGTTAGATAAGACATTCCTTATCATTCACTGATTTTACCTTTCTTGTCTAAGTCAACACAGTGGAGTAGTCCATGGCCAACTCCAATAGTTTGTTCTATGAGGTCAAAAGGGTTTGTGATTAAAGTTCAAGTTAGTCTCCTCAAGATTAAACAGGGCACAGATAACCTGGTTAGTCGTCATACATCAAGAACTGGGATCCTAGGAATGGTGTATAGGACGATGATCTACATGTAGGAAGTGATCTACACACATTCAATTCTTGAATTGGACTATGGAAGAAAATATATTATTCTTAATGCCTGATTCTAGCATGAGTAGCATGAAACATTACCCTGTCTGTTTCAATCTTTCATCTGCAGTTAGATTCCTTATCATTCACTGATTTTTGCCTTTCTTTCCTAAATCAACAGTGGCATAGTCCATGGCCAAATCCAATAGTTTGCTGTATGAGGTCAAAAAGGTTTGTGCTTAAAGTTCAAGTTAGCCCTCCCAAGATTAGACACAGCACAGATAATATGCTTGGTCATCATGCATCAAGAACTGGGATCCTAGGAATGGGGTATAGGAGGATGGATGACAGGTTGAAGTTGGTCATTCTACCACTAATTATACTCAGTACTTCTCACATTGCGGGCTTCTGAGAGTGAACTGTATCCTGGATTGGGCTTCAGCACCAGAAAGGAATGAGGAGACTTTAGAGAGAATCCTGAAGTAAACAAAGAAAATGAAGAAAGAATTAGGAAATAGAACCTATGTGGAAAGGTTAGAGGCATTGAAATAAATCTTCTAGGAAAGAGAGGCCAGAGAGAATCACCTAATAATAAATCAGTCAATAAACATTTATTTACCACTTACTATGTACCAGGTCCTAGGGATACAAAGGCATGAAAGGAAGAGACCCTCCCCTCAAGCAGAGTACATTCTTTGGGGAGAAAATTTATAACTAATGATTCAGCTCATCTCAAATTGCATTCCTTCTTATTGGTCTTTCTACATTTCCTTGTATTTACCAGAAGATCAAAAATTAAGAGCTAGAAAGGACCTTAGGAGCCATCTAGATCTACTTATTATTTTACAAGGAACTTGGAGGTCTGAGAAGTGACTTGTCCAAGGTTGCACAGGCATCAGCAGGTGATTCAAATCTGGATTTACCAATGCCAGATCTGGCAATTTTTTTCATTAGGCCACCATGCTACTTCTCATTTATATTTATCCTAGTTTTAAAAGCACCGTAATAATCCAACATTATATTATACCATAACTCATTCAGCTATGTTAGACAAATACGTTGTTTTCAGTTTTTATTTTTAATTTTGTTGCCTTTACAAATAAATAGAGCAAGTGAAAGAGTATCAACTTTGGAGTCAGAAACTGGGTTCAGATCTTACCTTTGATACCTTACCTGTACATTGCACTTAACCAATGTGAGTGTCAATTTCCTCATCTGTAAAGTGAAGGAGATAGACTAGATGATTTCTTAACTTCCAGTTCTACTTATATTAGCCTGTGAATATTTTGTCCAGCTATCTTTTTGCACATACAATCTTTTTTCTTTTTTATGACATTTTTGAGGATAAAGTTGTATCAGTGGAATCACTGGATCAAGAGAAGGTGGGATCAGTTATGTAGATTTCAAGATGTTTGTACCACTCTAAAGTCCCATCAGCACTGGGTTAGAGAATTTGTGGTTCTCCATCAGGTTTGGTCATCCTTTGATGTTTTTGCCATCCTAGTGGACTTAAAATGGTATCTGATTGGTTTCCTTGATTTTATTTTCTCTGATTCATAGAGAGCTTGACTGACTTTTCACATTATCATTAACAGCTTGTATTTGGAAATTTTACTGACTAAATGTATATTTAAAACCAACTGTAAAAATAGTACTAAAGGCATGTGATCCTTGAAGAATGGTTTGAAAGAACAAATCAGGCCTGGCCTAAATATAATCGTGGAAGAACAAGAGGTCATAGAGAGGCCACTTTGTTTTTATCATGACCAAACTGGGAAAGAATGAAAACTAATCAAGTTTGGGATGAGGGAAAATGAGTTTGTGGCTTCCTAATCTAAAACTTATAAAAGAGGAGTGAAATAAAATTTGATCTTTTTCCTTGAGAAACATCTTTTGCATTTCATGTTGTATACCAATTACAATAACAGTATGTAGGCTTTTTGCCAAGCTGTTCAAAGAGTTGGCTTGAAAGCCTGTGTATCAAAAGCTGAGGTATTTTGGAATAGAGAGGGAAGGAGCTTAAGAAGCCCTTGAGTTCAGCTCTCTCACCTTACAGAAGAGGAAGAAGAATTGCAGAGGTTAAGTGACTTGCCACGATCAGATGTGGCATTAATAGAGGAAAATGGATTTAACCTCTCATCCCCCAACTCCAAATTCAGCTGTCTTGCCACTGTACCAAACTATCTCCTGTTTAAGAGGCCTGGAAAAGTTCTTTTGGAGAATAGTTTAGATTTCTGTGTAAAGGGATCAGCATTTGTCTTAAGAAAGACTGTTTATTCTTTCTGAATTCTTGGAGGAAGACTAGGGGAACTCTTCAACTCTAAGGGGTCAGCAATACAACTCTGATTTACTGAAAGGTTGGACTTCTACTCAAACCCTGAGGGAGTCACACTCCCCTGGTCGGATGAGGAGTCCCTTGTTTTGATACAGAAGTGGTATTACATGACATGCAAGTCATGTCATCATTTCTCTGATGTCATGGTCTTCTTCCTTGAACAGAAGTGATAAAATCTCAACTTAGACAAAGAGCTAGTCTCTGTCTTGGACACTAAGCTTTCCAATACTGTTTCAGCAGCCTTGTTAAGGAAGCATCCTTAGGATGGTTGGGGAGTGGTCTAATTGGAGATAAAACAAAATCAAATGTCTCAAACTTTGAAGAAGTTCCTTCTGGAAGCCACCAGCTAAATTTTAAGTAAATTATATGTTAAGCCCCATTGTAAGACAAGAATATTGTTTCATTGAGAGCACCCCAAGTTCACCATCTAGTCTGACTCTATAGATGAGAAAATTGACACTCAAGTAGGTTAAGTGTAATGTATTAAAGATAATATACATACAGGTAATGTATCAAAGGTGAGATTTGAACCCAGTTTCTAACTCCAAAGTTAGTGCTCTTTCACTTACTTCCTATATTTATTTGTAATGGCAAGAAAATTAAAAACAAAAACTGAAAACAACCTATTTGTATTACATAGTTGAATGAATTATGATATAATTTAATGTAATGTTGGAATATTATGGTGATATTAAAACTAGGATAAATATAAATGAGAAGTAGCATGGTGTCTCAGTGAAAAAAAGAATGCCGAATTTGGCATTGATGAATCCAGATTTGACTCTTCATTTGAATCATCTGCTGATGCCTGTGTAACCTTGGACAAGTCACTTCTCAGACCTTCAGTTACCTATAAGGAGTAGGTCTAGATGGCTTCTAAGGTCCTTTCTAGCTCTTAATTTTTGATCCTATGGTAAATACAAGGAAATGTAGAAATACCAATAAGAAGGAGTGTGATTTGAGATGAGCTGAATCATTTGTTATAAATGTCCCCCCTCAAAGAATATAAGCTTCTTGAAGGGAGGACCTCTTTTTTTTTTTTTTAATGTTTTTGTATCTATAGGACCTGCTACACCGTAAGTGGTTAATAAATGCATGTTGACTGATTTACTGATTGGTTATTAGGTGATTCCCTCTGGTTTCTCTTCCCTAGCAGATTTATTTCAATGCCTCTAACCTTTCCACATAGTATTTTCTAATTCTTTCCTCATTTCCTTTGTTTACTTCAGAATTCTCTCAGAAGTCTCCTCGTTGATCATAAAAAAAGGAAAAGGACCCACATGTACCAAAAGATAGCAGCTTTTTTTTATGGTGGCCAAAAATTAGAAATTGAGGGAATGCTCATCAACTGGGGAATGGCTGAACCAGTTGTGGTTTGTGAATGTAATGAAATACTATTGTGCACTAAGAAATGATGAGCAGGCAGATTTCAGAAAAACCTAGACTTGCATGAATTGATGCTGAATGAAGTAAGCAGAACCAGGAGAACATTGTATATAATAACAGCAACGTTGTGTGATGACCAACTTTGATAGACTTAGCTCTTCTCAGCAATACAATGATCTAAGACAATTCCAAAAGACTCATGATGGAAAATGCTATCCACATCCAGAGAAAGGACTATGGAATCTGAATGTAGAACAAAGCATGCTATTTTCTCCCTTTTTGTTGTTTGTTTATTTTCTTTCTCATGTTTTTCTTTCAGAATATGACTAATGTGGAAATATGTTTAATATGATTGTACATGTATAGCCTATATCAGATTGCATGCTATCTTGGGGAGGAAAGTGGGGAGGGAGTGGGAAAATCTTACAAAAGTGAATGTTGAAAACTAAAAATAAATTTAAAAAATAAAGTCTCTTTATTCCTCTCTGGTGTTGAAGCCCAGCCCGGGAATACAGTTCACTTTCAGAAGACCACAGTGTGAGAATAATGGTAGAATGATTAACTTCAGCCTGTCCTCCACCTTCCTATACACCGTCCCTGGGATCCCATTTGTTGAAGCATGATGACTAAGCATATTATCTGTGCCCTTTGTCTAATCTTGAAAGAACTAGCTTGAACTTTAAACACAAATTCTTTCGACTTCATAAGGCAAACTATCAGTTCCCCAGAAGAGAAAGGGAACCAGGGTTTCAGCGAGTGCAGTGAGTATTCTTCTAGTTTGTCTATTTCTCCTGTGATTTTTAATATCGCTTTTTGTGCTTATTACCGATTTATTTGTTGGATTTCTAATTTTTGCATGTATATTTAGTTTATCAATCCTCTCCATTTTTTCTATTGTGTTAATGTTTGTTTTTAGGCATATGATTTTCCCTTCCCTGCAGGACTTATCTGCATCTCAGAAATTCTATTTCATTATTATAATTTTCTTTGACATAATTTTTGTTTCTTGGGTTGTTTTTTGATCCATCATTATTTAAGTTTTTATTTTATTGTAAGTCTTCATTTGGTTCATATCTTTTGTTTGTGCTCTCTGAACTCATTGCTATTTATATTGCATTACTGTCTATAAATGATGTTTTCTGTTTCTTCCTTTTTACATTTATTTGCCATATTTTTGCCCTAAAACTGGTCAGTTTTTGTAAAAAGTTCAGTGCGGTGCTGAGAAACACACACACACACACACACACACACACACATTTAGCAGAACTGTTTAGAAAATGCAGTAAGTCTCTTAACTCTAGTTTCTCAAGCAATTTATTCAATTTCATATTTTCCTTTCTGTATATCTTTCTTTAAGATTTGTCCAAAATCAAGAGAGGGTCATTAAAGTCTCTTGCTAATATTGTATTACTATGTCATGTAATGCAGTTAATTTTTCCTTAGCTAAAGAAATATTAAGTAAGACATTTAGAGCATAGAAGTTTAATATTGTTTTGTTGTCCATGGTTCCTTTCAGCGTAATATAGTTTCCTTATTTATCTCTCTGTTGTGAATTTTTAGTTTTGCTTTTTCTGATAGAATGATTGTGATTCCTGCTTTTTTTGGATTCATCTGATAAATAGTAAATTTTGTTTCAACCTCTGAGTTAAACTTGTTCTAGCCCACACATTTAGATGTATTTCTAGTCAGCAAAAGATTGTGGGTTTTACTTTTATATCCAATTTGTCACTTTAAATTTTTTTTGAGTTGTTTAATCCATTCACATTGAAAGTTTTGAGAGTTTCTTTTCCTTCATTTGTTTCTAATCTCAGTTTTCTTTTCTGAATAAAGATTTTTGAGTTTCTTTTCTTCTTTAAACACAGGGCTTTGTTTCTTCAGTTATTTTTGCTTAATCTACCATAAGGCAGTTCTGTTCCCACAGGCTCTCTACCCCTCATTCCCAAACCAAACATATACCTCCTCCTATCTTCCAGTCTTGTTTATTACCTGTTTCCCTAGTTTTGGAGTTTTACTTATTAGTTCTGGGTTTTCTTTTTCCTTCCTTTTACCTAGTTATTTAATTCTTCCCCTCTTTTTTCCCTTTTCAATTAAGTAGTCAAGTAAAATCCCCCTTCCTTTCCTCCCTTAACTCCATTGATGTCTTTTACCTTTCAATGTTTTCCCCCTTGGGGTAATTGATTTCGTTACTTCTATCTTCCTTGATTACTGTAGTTTACCTTTCTTGTATTTCTGTTATCTAGGATGTTTGCAATGTACTTAATCTCTTCGTGGTGGTTTTCTTAATGGAAGACCTCAAATGCTTTGTTTTTATTTAGATGTCCATTTTTTTCATTACTAATTAGACTTAGGTTGCGGGGTGTGTCATCTTAGGTGTAGAGTTCTTTTGCCCTTTGGGACACACTATTCCTTTCTTCTGCAGTTTTTGGTGAGTGGAAGATGGTTTTCTGTTAGATGAATTTCCTTTCCTTTATAATTGAAGATCTTTTCCTAGTTGCTTGCAAAATTTGTTGTTATTGGAATTGTTAAATTCAACCGCTGCCTGTCTTGAAGGCACAGCACAGGGTTTTGTTTTGTTTTTAATTTATTCTGGAGGCAACTTTTATATTCTTTTAATTGGCAGTGTGCTTTCTCTGTTCAGAAGTTCCGGGCAGTTTTCTAGAATTTTTTTTTTTTTTGCTGCATTATACTGTTAAGGTTTTTGATCTGTTATGTTCCTTTTAGAACACCTATAAGTTGTCTCTATCCATCTTCTCTTCAAGGTCAATACATTTTGCTTGTAATTATCCCTTCCATATATTGACTTTTTTTCCCCATCATGGTTTTGACATATCTCAAGGACGGTTTAAGAAATAAAATGGGAATTTAGGGGGAGTTTAGTGGAAGTCGGAGATGATATTTGAAGGCCAGCAGATGACACAGATTAAGCTTAGAAATTCAGAAATGCATAAAATATGTGTATAGTATTATATCATATCAATATATTTTGTCTTTTAATACTCCAGTAATTCAGACTTCTTCTCTGGTATGAAGGGAGCACCAAAAATTTTATGTGGATTTTCCAGATCTTGGGGGCACTAAACCCATAGCCTCATCATGATGTTGAAAGGATAGCTGTATAAAGGTCATGCTTTGTTTTAATGGTAATAGCTTTTTGCTTCTTTTCATCCAGGATGTTCTTCCTTTCTGTGTATTAATCATTAGTTCTCTTTTGTTTCTTTGGTGAGATTGGCCTTTGTGGATTCAAGTTTTTCTCTTTTGCCATTTGTTTTTATTGTGTGGTCCATAAATTTTGCTTTCAAAATTCTTATTTCTCTCTTAAATCATTTGGGAACTTCCCACTGTGATTTCATGCTCTCTTGGGAATCTACAGGATTTTCTGCTTCTTAAGGTGTTGATTCATTTTCCTTTGTCTTATTCAAGGGTGTTTAGACTCATTTACATAATCTAGAGACCATATTCCCCTATGGAGTTAATATCTTCTCTCTTGGTTTATCTGCTTGTGCTCAGTATTTTTAACTGAGTTTTCTTCCTCCTGAATTCTTTGGTAATTGCTGTCTTTTTGCCTCAAATTTCCTTATCACATACTTTCTTATTCCTCCTAGACTCAACTCTATTGCAGTCTCCTCATACCCTGGGGAATTCATTTCTCACTCACCTCAATCTCTTTCCTAAATGGCTTCTAGGGGGACAGAACTAGCTTTAACTTCATGCCAGTCCTCTGTCCTTCAGCTCTGGTGGAGCCCCATACATGCTGGTTGCAGTTCCCTTGCTTCCTTAGTCCTCTGGCTGGCTGGGTACTACTACAGGAGAGTGCAATTCTAAGCAGTCATCCCAGACAGAGCAAGTTTTCATCTTTCTTGCACCTCTCCCTCCACAGCACAAGGTTGAGAAACTGGGAATGGGGGTGATGGGAAGTAGCATTCAATTCTTTTCTTTATTGCCTTGAAGTGGTAGAATGAGGGCAGGTGGGGGAAGTAATTAGGTAGCAGAAACTACAGTGGCATCCAGGGAATTGCCAAGTGGGTCCCAGAGCACAAGATGACAAACTGGGTTGTGCCATGCTACTAGAGCATATATGTGTGCTTGTGGGAGACAGGGTGCTGAATAAATAGATTAGATATTAGCCTTTTCTGCTGCTAGTGCATCTAGTTGTTGCTTTGTTAGGGTTGTTGGTGTCTTAGGCTGTGGAGATAGCTGAAATTGCATTATCTTTTGTGCATAATTCTTTATTTTAGAAAGGTTTGAGAGCTTATGAAGATTGGAGAAAATATCTTATCTATCATCTTGGTCATGGCACTTGGAATACACCTTCCAGTGGGTATTCCTGTCTGAGGAATGAAGGCACCAGAATGAATTGAGCCACAATTAGTAATTTTGATACCCAGCACATGTAGAATGAAGAGTTCCAAGACAAGCATCCTCAGATTGACTTTGTAATTTATGATCAATTTTGTGAAAATGATTTTTTTTTAACTGACCTGTGATTTAATCTGTACAGAGAGTTCCTGATGAGGGGCTTCCTTTATCAAAGCAGATAATTCTATTCTCACAAACTTGTGTTATTTTGAACTTAATCAATGTAATAATGAACATCTCCATATGGGATTTTACTATAGTTTCATAAGTGCCTTCAGGTCTAATCCCAAGAAGTAAAGGTGAAGCCTTGGTTTTACTGACTAAAGATTGTTCAATAGAAAAATGAAAATCACCCCCTTCTCTTCATCCATGGGCACAGCTAGGTGATGCAATGGATAGAGGGCTGGGCCTGCAGTCAGGAAGACCTGAGTTGGAATCTGGTTTTAGACATTTACTAGCTCTGTGACCCTGGGCAAGTCACCTAATCCTGCTTGCCTCAATTTTCTAATCTGTAAAATGAGCTGGAGAAGGAAATGGCAAACCACCCCATTGCTTTTGCCAAGAAAACCCCAAATGGGGTCACAAAGAGTGGGACATGACCTAAACAATTGAACAACAAACCTCATGTGGGACCCTGAGTGACTTGATGTGCAAATATGCTTAGTGTGAAGGAATTTGCATATGTTTTTCAGTAACTACTGCTGGTCTGATTTCTCCCAGTCTAAGAAAGTGCAATCCAAATGAAACCAGTCAGTTCCCAGGCCCTGTGGCACAAGAGAAATTGTTAGCAATTGTTTTTCCTTCTTTAAGAAACAAAACTTGGAGAGTCCCTCCTCAGTTTTCACTGTCAAGCCTCAGAAAGATGAAGAAAGAAAGTCCCTTCAGTCAGGACCAACCCCAAAAGGCAACCTCTGGACCTAAGCCCAGTGGGCAGGACTTCCTAAAAAAGGGGGAGCAGACCAAGGTCCATTTTAGAATTCCCTCTTTGTTTCTTTGGGGGAAATTTAAAGCACTTGCCTTTATTGAAAAGGATTAAAATCCTTTCTTACTGGAGAAGCTGCCACCTTTACTTTGGGTATTTACTTTCAAAAAGACAACTCTCATTTCTTTTGCTTTAGCTTGTTTTCATTATTGTCACAATTCCTTGGAGCTATGTGGGCCTCCTGTAGAAAGAAACACTATTAGCTAGCTCTAGTAGAGAACTGACTACTAGGTTCTGAGAGCGGGGTGGGAGTTAAGTGGAAATAGCCTATGAAGTAGCAGTTTTTGAGAAATGTTCGGTGGTGTTGCCTGTTCTGGGAACCCCTCTGGGGCATTGCTCTGATTTGATGCTCCTTCCAGCACCCCAGGGCCACTCCATTGCATGTGATGTAATGCTGGGAGGGAGAAAGGAAGGATAGGATAGTTAGTGGATGATTTCAGTTGGAAAAATGAATTGATGGTGATCCTGATTACCTTTTAAGCGATAGCATCCTAGAGCATTGGTCTTGGAGTCAGGAAGAATGAGTGTCATATCCTATCCTCCCAACCCACTTATAAGCTGTGTCACCCTAAGCATCTATAAGATGATACCATAATAGCCTCTTTCCTTACGGGGTAGGTATAAGGACCCAAAGAAATAATCTGTACAAAGTGAGATAATGTATGTACAGAGATTTACAAACTCTTAGGGCAGGTAGATGGTGCAGTGGATAGAGCCCTGGGCTTAAAGTTAGGAAGACTCATCTTCATGAGTTCAAACATGGCCTCAGACACTTACTAGTTGTGTGACCCTGAACAGGTCACTTAACCCTGTTTACCTCAGTTTCCTCATTTGTAAAATGAACTAGAGAAGGAAATAGCAAACCATTCCAGGTAACTCCAGGCCAAGAAAACTGGATACAACAGCACTAATAACAAAATGATATATAGATGCTCGTATTATTACCTGTATCAGCTGTTGTTATTTACTATTATAGAATCCAACAACCACTTAGTACCTGTGAGGCCTTGGACAAGTTATTCAACCTCTGGGCTGTGTTTTCCTCAAATGAAAAATGACAGGGTTGGACTAGATGACCTCTAAGGTCCCTTTGTGCTATAATTCTTTGATCTTATGAAGTTAAGTATTACAGATATTATCCTTCCTGTTGTACTGATGAGAAAACAGAGGTTAAGTGACTTCCCCCTTGTCCCACAGTAACTATCTGAGGTAGGACGTAGATCTCTTCTAAATCGTAATTTAATGCATCACCATTCAGTCGTCAATGACAGGCTAAGGGCATCCAGTAAACAGCAGAGCTGGCTGAGGCTTGGATCTGGATCTTCTGACTCCAAATCCATTGTCTTCTCCACTCTGACACAATACTTCTTCTCTCAGTACCAAGACGGTGAGATGGTTTTAGACTGTGGAGAAAAGAAGGATGTGGTAGTCATTTGTCCTTCCACCTAGGCAGAGGCTTTGTGATGGATGGTAGGCTATGCTGCTGTCCATTAGGTACTCTCTTTGAGGAACCGAGGGAGCAAGTGCCCGTTGTCTGTGGTTTCTCCCTGTTTTTGACCTTCCTGAATCAATGAATTTCAGAGTTGAAAAGGAACCTCAGAGGCTACCAGTACATCCCTATATAACCTCCCCTCTCTAAAGGAGAATGAATAAGTGGCTCTCTGACTTCCCCTTGAAAACCTTTTGTGAAGAGAAATCCAAGTGCTGAATTGGGCATCACAAACCCTGAGTTCAGATTCTGCTTCTTCCAGGAGAACACGGTGTACAGTAACAGCTACATTGTGCTGTGACCAGTTTTGTTAAACTTAGCTCTTCTCAGCAATACAAGGATCTAAAACAGTTTCAAAATGTTATCCACATCTAGAGAAAGAACTATGGAGTCTGAATGCAAATTGAAGCACACTATTTTCTCTCTTTTTTATCTTTCTCCTGGTTTTTCCCTTTTGTTCTGATTCTTCTTTCACCACATGACTAATGTGGAAATATGTTTAATATTACATGTATAGCCTATGTCAGGTTGTGTGCTGTCTTGGGGAGAGGGGAAGAGAGAAGGGAGAAAATTTAATACTCAAAATCTTATAAAAGTGAATGTTGAAAACTCAAAATAACTACTTAAATAAATAAATTTCATTTAAAAGAAAAGATTCTGGTTTTGCCACTTATTAGTGCTGTGATTTCAGGCAAGTCATGTCACATCTTAGGAGCCTCAGCTTTCTCTCCTGTAAAATGAGAGGGCTGGATTAAATAACTAGTCTAAGGCTCCTTCTAAATCTTTCTTTATGATCATAAACATAGAGGTAGTACCTGCTCCATATTGAAATCACGCTGTAAGTTTTTCCTTATATCAAACCTAAATCTGATTCTCTGAAACTTCCCTCACACTGCTCCTACCTCCTGTCCTCTGGGGCTGAACAGAAGAAATCTAATCCTTCTTCCTTGGGCCAGGCCTTCAAGTTACTTAAAGACGTTGATCAGGTTCTTACTGGATCTTCTTTTCCCTGAAATCAGCCTCCCCAGTTCCACCCTTTTAGGGCATGTACTATGCCAGTTTCAACTAAAATTTGATCTTTGTCAATTCCTCTTACCTCTAGTGCCTTCTCTCTGTTAACTATTTCTTATATAATTTGTTTGCACATATTTGTTTGCATGTTGTCTCCCCTGATTCAATTGTAAACTTTTTTGCCTTTTTGGATCCTATTTTTTAGTGCAGTGCTTGACACACTAGGCATTTAATAAATGTTGAATCATTGATTGATTGATTGGCCAGTTACCTCTTCATAGTCTCCAGTTTACTGGACATTTCCTTCTTACAATGTAGCACCGAGAACTGAATAGATATAGTAGTGCATCAGGGCCAGTACCTCAGGGTTATTGTAACTCCTTGTAATAGGCACTGATGCTTTGATTAAATCAGCTTAAGATTTAAGAGTAAGCTCAAAATCTAAACATTTTTGTATTAAAAAGGGAAGGAGTGGTAGTGGAATGTGATTCAAAAAGGTCCACCCAAAGCTTAACAATATTAAACTTTAAATACAATTAATTTATTATTATGTATTGTTTATATTACAATATATTGTATATTATATATGTTATATTATGTCATATATAAAATAATACATGTATATTATATATTATATGATTATATAATAGAATAATATTATATGTATAATTAAATACAATTTAAAAAACTATTCTTTGAAAGATTTGTTTGCTTAAGTATTTGTGTATTGTCAGTTTTTGTTTTAGTTTGTAAATGTTTAATATTTATAGTTTGAATGAAACAAAACTGATCCTTTGAATAGTGTTTTGGAAAAATTAAAACAAATTAATATATGAAAGGAAAAAAAGATTTCATTAGCTCTTTCAGCCACCATGCCATATTATTAACTGCTTCCATCCACTCAAAATGCTCAACTCTTTTTTTCAGACAAGCTCTTATCAACTTACACTATTCCCATCTTGTTCCTGTGAAGCTGATAAAAAAAATCCAAGTTCAGAACTTTGTTCCTATTCATCCCTATTAAATTTCATCTTCTCAGATTCCGGTCATTGTTCTAAACTGGTGAGATCTTTTTGGAGCCTGATTCTTTCTCCCAGTCTGGATGCTTTTCTTTCTAGCTTTTCATCCTCTGTAAATATGATGAGGGAGGGGGAAAGTAAGGAGAGGGAATAAATATTTCTTTGCTAAGGCTTGCTAGCAAACCTTTTGTTGACTGCTGAATGACCTTTGAGTACCTTATTTCATTGACATTGAGTGCCTTATTTCATCCAACATTGAACCTGAACTAAGAGGGTTAATCCTGCAATATTCCCTTTGCCTTGCCATATCTACCCAAGTACAATATGCTCAATTGGTGGTTTAATGTGTGATAACTATCTTATTTTCAATGCACTAGAAATGAAGTCAGGGGGACTTGGGATTAACTCTTCTTCTCACTACCAGGGAGACCTTGGGCAAGTCACCTTTTAGAGACTTAGGCCTCAGCTTCTTTATCTATAAAATTAAATGATTGATCCCTAAAGTTTCTTCTGGCTTTGACATGATATGATCTATGAAATTTAAATACTTTAGACCAGTTACAGGCTCATTGATGATTCAGGTTTATATAACAATGTAGATAAGTTCATCTTCTGAGTTCACTCTCATTTCCAGTAGCTGGTACTTAATACTGAGCTTTGCATATATTATCTTGTGTGAGTCTCACCACATTCTGTGAGGTAGGTGCTATTATTCCCATTTAACAGATGAGGAAAATGAAGCTTAAGTACATTAAGTGCCCAAGGTCACACAGCTAGTAGATGTCAGAGGCTGTATTGAACCCTAGATCTAGATTGAAATTTTATGTTCAGGTCTTTTCACTGAACCATGAAAGCTCATTCATGTAATCATCAGATGTGTTTACAAACTACTAAATCTGAGACTTGGCCCTTCAGGGTAGAAGAACTAATGTTCCCTGTTTTCAGAGGGGCCCAGGGTGGTGTGGCCCTAGTAAGAAGGATGCCCCACTCTCCTGGAAGCGTTAAGCCCTAGTGACTGGTCTCCAGCTATGGGGCTGACTGGCCCTGACTAACTTTGCTTATGTGTGTCTTCTCTTACAGATATGTGGCTACTATACATTTTTGCCATCCTGTTTCTGGTCCGTTTAATCTACTGGATCATTAACAGGATGAATCATGAAAAATTGGAAATGAAAGATGCATGGTGGGGCCCAGGAAGTAAGTCCAGCACACGTGAGGATGAAAGTATCCGCCCCTTCAAGGTGGAAACCTCAGATGAGGAGATCAAGGTAAGTAAGGCATCTAACTGGGGAGAACCAAACAGAAGCAATAGACTGAGCTAGGAAAAAGGGGGTAGAGGGGCTAGAGTGCTGGGCCTGGAGTCAGGACGATCTGAGTAAGGATTCTCCTCTACCAATGTAGATGAACGCTTCCTCTGTAACTTGTAATCTTAGAGGGATGGTTGGGAGAGACAATGTAGTGCAGCGGATAGAGAGCTGCCTGTCCTACCTCTGACAATACAGTAGCCATGCCTTTGGGTGGGAGAGGAGGAGGATAGGGTGGGAAAAGGTGGGGTAATGCTCTTAGAGGTGGGGGAAAATGGAGTTGTTTCTATAACCTATTCTCCTCTCAAAGTGTCAGAGACCTCTCTTCAATCTCTGGCTTCTTCCACACCAATTCTCCCCTCTGTCCCTGCCTCCCCAATCCTTCCCTCATATATCCTGGCCACACATGGGGAAGTAAGAAGATAAGGGGTGAAGAGCAGGAGTTGAGGGGGGTTCCCTGTGGCCAGATGGCAGAGCTATTAACTGGGAAAACTGGAAACTTTGGTAAATTTGGCTGAATTTGAGGTTGTAGGGTGTGGTGTCTAAGGAATGACTATTCCTCTGTCATCAAGTACACTAGAGAAAGAGTACACAGGTGAGGAGAATGTCAACAAACTAGGCTGTGAGGGATAGGATTTGGAGAGGGGAAAAAAGACTGTGAACCTGGTAGTAATTTATTGAGAAGGAGGGTACCCCACCCTACAGGGCAAGGGACTCCAGGGGAGGAGGCAGTGAGGGTTACAAGTCCCTCAGGGGCCAAGGCAGAAATGTACTCCTGGGCACCTGGACAGATATTGCTAGTTTTGGTTCTGGCCTTGAATTTCCCAGCTCATGTGGAGCTTTGTCACCTCATAGGTAATAGTGGAGGAAGGTACAGATGTTGTGATCTGAATTAATCCATCGCGAAATATTAAGTGTACTCCTACAGTGTGCCTTGTAGTGATTGAGACACTGAAGTTGATGTGGATGTGGTTTGGGAGGGCAGGTTGGTATCCAGAAATCAAATGAGTATAAGACATTTGTTTTTTTGAAGTTGTTACTTAAAAAAAAATACATTCAAATGTTCATATATAATACACCCAAAAAAGGTGTTGAGCATCAGGAGCAACATGGGACAGATTAGAAGCTCACATGAACTGGGTTCAGATTCCACCTCTGATGCTTACTTACCCCTGAGACCTTGGCACACTTTCACCAATAACTATGATCCAAGATGGTGGAGAGGATACACCCAGGAGAAACCTAAAGGGAGATACTTTAGTTATTTCTGCATAGAGCAATGTTGCTGCAGCAGGCTTTAGAAATTCCCACATGTGGCTGTGCTCTAGGACAAGAGGAGATCCTACATCCAACATAGAGAGATCAAACCTTTTGTAGAGAGTGTGAACAGGTGCCAACTGGTAGCTCTAGCTCTCATTACTCAGTGCTTGTCTCTCATTGTCATTGTTCAATTATGCCCAACTCTGCAAAGTTCATAGGGTTTTCTTGGCAGAGAAACTGAGTGGTTTGCATTTCCTTCTCTATTGTGTCCCCATTTTACAGATGAGGCAACTGAGGCAAACAGGGTTAAGTGATTTGCCCAGGGTCACACAACTAGTAAGTGTCTGAGGCCAGAGTTGAACTCAGGTCTTCCTGACTCCAGTGCTGGTGTTCTGTCCACTCCTCTAACTAGCTGGCTCTTATGACCCAGGCACAGATCTTGTTATTGTGGCTTGCAAAGAGGACCATGGCATAGAAAGGTGATGCCATGATTTTCCTGTGAATTGGATTTAAGTGAGGGAGAGCTGGGAAAAGTCACCAGCCTCACTCTCTCCTCCAGAGTCATCTGGGTCCAGTGGAATAGAGAAAGTTCTTTCACAAATCTAGTGTACAGAGCAAGGTATAAATACAGAACCAAGAAGCAGTTGTATGACTGACCCTAGCCTAGTATGAAGTCTGTAGCAGAAAAATCAGGGCAGGAATCCCAGAGTGAAGGGGACCTATTGTTCTGTTACTTTGAACCTTCAGAACTTTCCACATGGCTGATGGTGGGCATGTCTAGTTGTAGTCTAGTAGTAGTCTACTAGAGCTCCAACCAGGGGCTATGGAATGTTGTTTGGACCAAGAGGGCAACACTCAAACTTTGCTCTCAATAAGACTTTAGTCAGTGGAAGCTTGTAGGACCCCAGCCTGAGCTGCCCCTGAGATCCAGGTGTAATCCAGTATTCAAAAACAAGAACAGGAAAGCAGCAGTAGGACCCAAGAGGACACAAAACAAGTCCAGACAGACATTCCTATGCGAGTGCACAGAACCTTACTCTAACACAAATTTCAAAGTCAGGAAGTAAGGCTGGGAACATGAGCAAACAAGCAAGCAAAAAAGAATCCTACTGTAAAGAACTGTTTTGCTGACAAGGATATTGAAGACACAGACCCAGAAGAAGAGAATGACTTCAAAACATCTACAAGCAAAGCCTCAAAGAAAAATATTTCTTGAACACAAGTTCTTCTACAGTTTCTGGAAAAGATAAAGTGAGAGTTTAAATAAGAGTTTAAAATTATTTTATAAATGAAATAAGATAGCTAGCAGGAACAGTTGGAAAAGGAATGTGAACACTAGGAGGAAATGGAAAACAAATGAGAACAATGGAAAAAAGAATTGAAAGAGAATGAATTAACAGCATGGCACAAGAAGTGCAAAACCTTACCAAAGCTACAGACTCCTTGAAAATGAGAATGGACTAAATATAAGTTAATGGTTCTTTGAGATAGCAATAAATATTAGAACAAATTCAAAACACTAGAAAATAAAAGAAAATGTAAGGTACATGTCAACAAGTGACCTGGAAAACAGATCCAGAAGAGAGAATTTAAGAGTCATTGGACTACCCTGAATATCAAGACTCCCAAAAGAGCTTATTTCATATTTTAAGAAATCGTAAAAGAAAATTGCCAAGATCTCTTAGAATCAGAGGGCCAAGTGAAATTAGAAAGAATCCACCAATAATCTCCTGAGAGAAACTCTAAAATGAAAACTCCCAGAAACATTATAGCTAAAATCTAGAACTTTCAGATCAAAGAAAGTAATATTGTAAGGGTCAGAAAGTCAAGTATGAAGTAGTCACAATAGTATCACACAAGATTTAGTAGCCATGATATCAAGAACTGAAAACTTGGAATATGGCATTTCAGAAATCAGAAGATATGCTTACAATCAAAAATAACTTACCTAGTCAGTGGACAAATATTAAGCATCTACTGTGTACCCGTTACTATGCTAAGAACAAGAGATAAGACAAAAGTGAGTCCCTGCTTTCAAAGAGTTTAAAACTGAGTATAATCCTAACAAGAAAAAAAATACAATCTTTAATGAAATACAGGGCTTTTAAGCATTCCTAATGAAAGGCTTGAAGTTGCATAAAAAGTTCAAAATACAGACATAGAAGTCAAGAGAAACAGAAAAAGGTGAATCTGAGTGAACAATCATACAATACTAAACAAAGAAACTGTTTACATTCCAATGTGAGGAGATGATACATTGTAACCCTTCAGAATCTTATCATCAGGAGTCATAGAGGGAGTCTAATAAGACAGAGGGCATATGAGTTTATTTTTACATTTTGATAATCTAAAAAGAAGAAAGGAAAGGGAAGGAAAAGGAATATACTGAGAGGGAAGGGGATAGCAAGGGTGGGGGGAAATTATCTTACATAATTGGGTTGTATAAGTAGAAGATTCTACAAGGGGAAAGAGATAGAGAAAATATGTGACACTTGAATCTACCTCACTTTTTTTGCAACTATTCAAAGGAGAGAAGAATATACACAGTGGAATTCTGGGAAATGGAAGAGAAGGGAAAAGTGGGTATAAGAGGGAGAATAGACTAAGGGAGGATTTAGTCTTAAGCAAAGCAAAGTGACCATGAAGCATAGACTGTGAAGAGGGGTTTAAAAGGAAAGAATGAAAGGGATAAGAACTTGTGATTAGGCTTTAGCTGATGGAAAGAGAATAGGGACAGGGGAGCAGAAGTCGACTGTATCAAACCTAGAGCACTGGTGCTGAGCATATTCTTCTCTCACTGCCCTTTTCTTTACAGAGAGGGTTCAGCCCTCCCTCACTCAAAACAAAGTCAAGTGCAAGTCATGTCATTATTTCTCTGATGGCATGGTCTTCTTTGGCAACGAAGGATGAACACACATAGAGAGAGTTCAGGGAAACTGATCAATACAATGACTAACCACCGCTCCAAGGGAGTAATGATGAAACCTGCTTTCTGCCTCCTAACAAAGAGATTTGAAGATTGAAACCTTTTGTGTATATGTGTGACATAGATAATGCAGAAATTTATTCTCTTTGACTATACATATTTGTTACAAAGATTTTATTTTTTAAAATTTTTTCTTTCTTTTTCAATAGCTGGGAAAGTCAGAGGGAAAAAAGATGAATTTTCATTCATCAAAAATTTTTTTTAAAATGTGTATAGGACATAGGATATCCATTAGGCAATTGAAGATGCAAAACTGGAGGACAAGAAAGAGGTTTGGTAAATGGATCTGAGGATCATCTTCATAGAGATAATAAGGGGAGATAATAGATGAGGGGCCCGTTATACGAGTGAAGGTATATTATTTTGTTTGACTATTCCTATTTGTTACAAGGGAGGGTTTCTATTGGTGTGGGAGTGGAAAGGGTAAATTAGTGGTTAGCTAACAAAAAAAAAGGGAAGAAAAAGGCATAAATAAAAAAATTTTTATTTATTATTTAACAGGAAAAAATACTGTTTTCCTAATTCAATTTAAAACTGTGGGTTTATGCAAACAATATAAATTCTTCCTTTAACTTATTCTGTCACTACTAAACCACAGCGTGCACACACAGAAGCTGGAATGGACCTCTGATCAGAGGTCACCTAGTCAAAATCCTTTCATTTTTAAGACAAAGAAACAACGACCTGATTTGCTGTTTAAATGTTTGTGGATGTCTCTGGGGAATAGAGCTTTTCATCTGTGTCCTATCCCTGTCACTCTTTGTCCCTGCTTCTTCCCTCTCTCAGGACTTACACCAAAGGATTGATTTGACTCGATTCACACCACCCCTGGAGGACTCCCGCTTCCATTATGGGTTCAACTCTAATTATCTAAAGAAGGTGGTTTCCTATTGGAGGAATCAATTTGATTGGAAGAAGCAAGTGGAGATTCTCAACAAATATCCTCATTTCAAAACTAAAATTGAAGGTACTTTTCAAAAATATACTGCTCCACATTAGCCTTCCCATAGTTCTGTGATAGAGTCAGGTTATGTTCATACCTTGGACAGCAGGCTCAACTCTGTTCCTTAACCATGCTTCTGGTAGTAGTTGTTGTGTTTGTCCTTCATTCTCAAAGAGGATCATGACATCAGGGAATGATGACATGACTTGCAGTTGACTTGAATCTGAGTGAGGGAGGGCTGTGCAGGTCATCAGCCTCTCTTTCTCCTCCAGAGCCATCTGGGTCTAGTCATTATTTTAAACTGAAGGATTTCCTGGACCTGGAGACTCATGAAATCTTTAAGATGACATTAAGAGGTCATCTTGTCTATTCCCTTCCCTTGAACAAGTCCAGCCAAGTACAGACTATATTAGAGCGAGAGATTTATGGCCTATTCCTTTTATTATTTCAATGTTAAATGACAACACTTTTGTTGGAAAGTTTTTTCTTATGCTGTAACCCCAGAAATCTTTTTTTTAAAAAATCTTTTCAAAAGGGGGGGCCTGGTATTTATTAGAAATTATCCTTTACAGGGCTCCGTTGGAGGCCCAGGTTACTATCTGTTCCATAGCACTTAGGGGCCCATCTATTCCTGTATACATATGACCTGATTGCTGGGGTAACCCGACTTCTCTGCCACCCAAAGCAGATTCCCTGCCCTAAGGTGATGTTTGAAGGTAGAGAAAGATGATGATCCTCCTCAGTTTGTTTTTGTGGAGATAACTGAAGGGAATCACCTCCCTATCTCCAATAATCTACCCACCGGCCTTCCCTACTGCCACCCACTGGCCTTACCTCGACATCCATGTATTCCTCATCTCTTTCCCCAGTACTAACATTCGTAATTCAATGTTTATAGAATCATGGGTCTAGCACTGCGGCCAACTAGGAGAATATAGAAATAGAATAAAGTCCCTGTCCTTAAGAGAGTTTAAAAGCCCACTGGGAAGACAAGATAAGAACACATGAGATTGTGAGAGAAAATATAGGGCACTAAGTGATAAGTAGTGTGACCAAGCTGCTTTGCTTCCTGAGAGCACAGTGTGGGTGGTGGGGGGCTGTAATGTGCAGCTCAGCACCTTACCCAAGTAGATTTGTTTGACTTTGGACCTGACCTTGCTGTTTCCTTCCAGGGCTCGACATCCATTTTATCCATGTGAAGCCCACAAAACCACCAGCAGGCCACAAAGTAAAACCGTTGTTAATGATTCATGGTTGGCCTGGCTCCTTCTACGAATTTTACAAGATCATACCCCTCCTGACTGACCCTGAGAGCCATGGCCTGAATTATAACCAGGTCTTTGAAGTCATCTGCCCTTCCATTCCTGGCTATGGCTTCTCCGAAGCACCTCACAAGCAAGGTATGAATGCTGGTCTGTAGGCATTGGTAGCAAGCCCAGTCCATGTGTAGCATCCCCATTTGATATCCAGTCCTGACTAAATTCTCTCATAAATGTACTCCTCCCAGGGGATCCAGGATAGAATTTACTGTCTTTAGAACCAGAAGATGCTATCGGGAGAGGAGAAACCACAAAGAGACAGTGGAAAGAGTGAGTTTTGAAGAAACAGGAATAGTATAGTCAAAGAATAAGGTAGAAGAAGGCAGAGATAAGAGAAATAGTGTGAAAGTTGAGAAACACTGGCTATGGGGAGGGAGGACCCGAGAGGACAGGGTTAGACTCTCAAAGTTTACAATCACATTCTCATACTCCCCCTTTAGAAGGGGTGGTGAGCAGCAGGGGAGGGCAGAACATTGAATCAGTCTATTCTATCTTTTTTGTGGGGGGAGGGGATAGATGGCAGTCAGGCTTAAGTGACTTGCCCAGGATCACACAGCTATTAAGTTTCTGAGGCCAGATTTGAACTCAGATCTTCCTGACTCTTAGGCTGGTGTTCTATCCACTGTGCCACCTAGCTGTCCCTAGACTATTCTGTCTTAATAAGCTTAAAACCATTTGTGAACAAGCTGTTCTCCTGCAGACTTGAGTGCCAAGGGCTTTTCATAGCTACATGCCCATACAGAGTCCTACATCTGTGCACTATACACATATATATTTGTACACACATGGATCCATTCACATTTAATTCAGTTTATTGAATTTAATTCAATTATTATTAAAATTAAATAATTTTAAGTGCCTGCTATGTTTAAGGCACTATTCTAGATGCTAGAACCATATATTCATGTTTCGCCTCACGTTTCCCCTCAGTCAGGGACTCTTCTCTGATTCGACTCATATTTTGAGGGGATTTCCATCTTGGTCAGCATGTTAGAAAACCCTGAGGATTAGGCAACCATTGTGTTTCCTATTAGCAGGTAGCTACCACCGTGTTCCTGCATAACACCAGAACCTCCCCCCCATCCTACCTCCTTACCACCACCACTAGCACCAGCATCACAGAGGTGCAGAAAGGCTGTATGGACAAAACAGGTGGTATTAATAGGTGTAGTTGGCTGGTAATGGCAACAGAGGGTATACTAAGGGAGTGATCAATTTTATTCTCACTATTGACAAGTGTTTGGCTTCTGGAGAGGAGGAGACATGGGCTAAAAGTGCTAGACTACCAGACTTTCTTTATCCCAAGTGTAGACATCAGGGGTGAGGGACTCAATCCTGAGGTTCCTTGGATGGTGGGGGTGGATGAGAGTTCTCTCCATTGGTACAGCGCTCTACTCTTTGGGCCCCCTGGTCCTGCTAATCAAGGGATAATAGAGGGCCTGATAACTGGCCTATGAGACTGAGGAACCAGAAAAAGTCTAGGCTCAAAGCACGATTTTTCAGATTCTGCTACCCCATCCTTTTCCAGGTTTCGATAGTGTGGCTGCTGCTCAGATCTATTGTAAGCTGATGACCCGCCTGGGCTTCCAAGAATTTTTCGTCCAGGGTGGTGACTGGGGGTCTCTGATCTGTACCAACATAGCCCAGATGGCACCTTCGTGAGTGATGTGTTCTTGTGTGATGTGTATGTGCTCAGGTGGTTATGGTGATGAGGCTGGTCATATCTGCAGACAAGGCCTATTGGTAGCCACAGAAGCATCCTCTTCCCCCAAAGGATTCTAGTGTAGCAGCTTTACCCCAATTTCCACCCCATCTTAGATGCTTTGGTCCTGGCTGGTACCAGATACAAATTTTGGCTCTTGCTCCAGATCTCCCCTTGCCAGAGTACATGAACTCCCAGGTGCCCAGTAGTGTTTTGGGATGAGGGTGATGGCATCCATAAATGCCTACGCCATTTAATGCCAGAGACCTTTTAGCACAAAGGCTGAGTTTTTGAAATGGGATTTAGAACCAGGTCTTCCTGTCTCTTTTCTCATCCTCCATATACAACCACCTGTTACTTACCAGAGACACAGGTTGTCCCATTCTGAAAAAAGTGTGAAATAGAGGTCCAAACCAATAATGTGCCCTAAGCCAGGTCACATGACAGAGTTGAGGGGAGGGAAAGGAGATAGCCAGGGACTAGACTCTTGGGTGGAGCTCTGGCTACTGAAATTTGGGTTATACTCTGGGTAGAATGACCTGTAATCCCAGCATCCCTCTAACTCAATGACCTTCTGAAGGGATTGGGGTGAAGCACAGTAGACATGGGTCCTAGAATGGCCAGAAGCTAAATATGGTGTCTGGATCTTTTACTACATTCTTTCTTCCTGTGCACCTTGACCTCATCTTTTTTCTTTCTCCTGGACTTTGTCCTTTACCCTTCCTTCTCCACATTCTCTTTGTCTTCCTTTATGGCCCCTTCTTCCTCCTTCATGACCAGTTAGCCTGACCTAAATCCCCCTTCTCTGCATTCCTAGACGGGTGAAAGGTATCCATCTGAATATGTGCTTCATTGATTCGAAAACCTTCTCCGTCCTTGTGTCTATTCTGCTGGGACGGTGGTTCCCATGGCTTTTTGGCTTCCAGGAGAGGGATTTGGAGTTGTTGTATCCTGCCAAGAAGATCCTCCATTCAATATTTAGAGAATCTGGGTACATGCACATCCAGGCCACCAAACCTGATACCGTAGGTAAGAAGCTACTCAACTGCCCCACTCATGGAGGCATTTTTCCAGAGGTCCAGGTTTGATAGATAGCAAAACAAACAAACCAAAAAAAAAAAAAAACCCCAAACAGACAACCTAACCAACCCAATCATTGAAGTAGCACAGAAGTCCTTAGGCTGGCCTCAGCCTTCCTACTCAGTTCAGAGACTTCATCCAATTCAATCCAATTCAGTTCACTAAACATTTATTAAGTTCCAGACAATGTACTAGGCACTGAGCATATGCCAAATACTGTACTAGGATACAAAAAAATGGAAAAGAAAGTAGACTCTACGCTCAGGGAGATTATATTCTTCTGGGGAAGAACAACTTGTACTCAGACAAATGCATACAAAATACTTACAAAGTAAATAAAACAAATTTTGTGGGGGAGGGAGAGAGAGTTTGCTAAAATGCAGGAGAATCAGAATAGTTGTCATATAGGAAATAACACTTGGATGAGCCTTGAAGTATTCCTGAGTGATAAAAGTGAAGAGGGAGAGTGTTCTGGACATGTTCAAAGATCCAGGAAAAGGAGGTGATTGTAAAATGGAAAGGTTGGAGTAGATGACCTCTCAACACATTTCTACCTCTCAGTCTCATAGCCCTGTGTCAAGTGATGCCATGTGGAAGAAGGATTAAATTTCTAAAATCCATGGCCCCAGAAGAGAAAACTCAGACCAATGAGTGGAAGTTACAGGGAAACAAATTTCTGCCAAGTGTAAGAAAGATATCCTTAAGTTGCCTTATGAGGATGTGAGCTCCCCACTACTGGAGGGATGCAAGTAGAGAAGCTGGCTGACTATTTTTCTTGAATTGGGTGGGGAACTGGACTAGATGACTTTCA
The DNA here is from genome assembly GCA_028658325.1 of Potorous gilbertii. Taxonomy (NCBI): domain Eukaryota; kingdom Metazoa; phylum Chordata; class Mammalia; order Diprotodontia; family Potoroidae; genus Potorous; species Potorous gilbertii. Next base: position 578,518,095 of record CM053770.1, on the reverse strand, counting down.
AGTTCCATTCTAATTTCATCAGGTAGGGAAGGTAGGAATTATTATTTCCATTATTTCTCAGTTAAGGAAACTGAGGCCTAGATGAGTGAATTGATTTGCCAAAGAGAACCTGACCTTCTCCCCCCATACTAGGCTGTGCACTGAATAACTGCCCTGTGGGATTGGCTGCCTATATTCTGGAGAAGTTCTCCACATGGACCAATCCAGAATATCGATACCTGGAGGATGGAGGCCTGGAAAAGTGAGTATCATTTTTCCTCTCTGGAGCTTAGGTCCCGATCATACCAGAACTGGAGAAACGTAGACAGGCAGAAATCTTGCCTCTGCTTCTTCACACATCACACCTATCTTCATCTCTGGCTGCTTAGTTCCAAGGAACTGGAAATGGGTCCTTTGTTTTGGCTAACTCACAAATTCCAATCCTGTGAGGTAGGAAAGGATCATTAGAAATTTTCCCTTTTTTATGTATGTAGAAGCAGAGATGCAGAGAGATAATATTTTTTACCCAAAATACATGGTGATGGATCCAGGAGGAGGATAATTACAGTGAATAGTGGGCAGTGTGTCCAGGGCCCTGTGGGGGAAGGAGGGCTGTACATTTGGCAGCAAGGCATAGTTGATATATTGCTTGATTTGGAGACAGGAAGATTTAGGTTCATATTCCACCTCACATACCTATGAGCCTTGGTGACCCTGGGCAGGTCATTTAATTGCCTCAATTTCCTCATCTGTCAAATGACCAAGGTGAAATCGATGATCTCTGAAGTCCCTTTTGGCTCTAAATCTAGGCGCCCTATTTCTTTCATTCAACAAAGAGATGGAGTGGGAATTTGACTGGTCTCCCTTGTGGGTAGGATCTCAATCTGAATGAATGAGCAGGAAGACTACATGGAAGTCATTGTTCATTTCTGCTTCTGAGAAGGCAAGTCTTCAGATAGCAGGGACTTCCAGGCTTGACAAGCTCAGTCATGTTCCATTAACTCCAGTTCCGGACCTTATTGTCCAATTAGCTTGTTTAAATGTTTAATATTGACGTGAGTCTTAGGCACATATCCTGTGTAAACTTTTTCTTCCTCAGGGCCTAGAACCTCTGTGTTCACTGCAGGCACTTAAAATGAGTATTTTGTATTGAACTGAAGATGGAGTCCTTGCTCAGCCAACTGGCGCCTGGACCCTCATGCCCAGGCTCCTTGGCTGAGTGTTTGCTGGGGGTGGTAGCTAGAGGGAGACAAGGTTCACATCACGGGCTGAGCATGTGTGCCCACCCTGGCATTCCCCACTGAGGACCCTTTTTTTGCTTGTATGTACATTATTGATGGCTGACATGGAGTTCAGCTCTCCCCTCATGTTTTGAGCATGCAGGCTGTCAGGGTTAGTGAATAACACATGGTTTTTGTTCCATCTGAATTTCCCCAAGGCTGGATGGAAAGTTGTATTGGAAAGGCATCCCCGAGGTTTTTCGGGGGTAGCATTCCTCCCACAGCTCTGCCTTTCCAGCTCTGGCTGCACTTTTACCCATTTCCCCCAGTTCACTGATCTCAAGAGGGGAGTTTGAATACTTGCTCTCCATTGCCACTTTCATATTCTCCTGCCATCACTCTCCTTTGAGGTTCACTCAACCCATATCTACTGCACAATCAAAATTCTGGTATCCTATTGTCTACCAAGCTCCAGATCACTGTCCCTTCTTTAATGAGTTCAGTGAGTTTCTGTCCTTCTGTCTTCCCCAACTCTTGCCTTCATACTAGGGAACTTCAACATATATATTTATATTCTCTCAAACACCTTCAACTCACAGTTCCTTAATTTACTCATATCACATGACCTACTCCTGTCCCACCCTCAGCCACAAAGGTGGTTATACCCTTAATTTTGCCATCTCCCACAAATGTACCACTCCATGTTCATGAACTCTGAAATCCCCTTATTTGATTACTCTCTTGTCATTCTATTTCTCCCTCTGCATTGCACCCCCAAACCTGTTCTTCATCCTTGCTTTGCCCTCCAATCCTTTATTTCCTCAGTTCTTTCCCAAGTTGTCACCCCAGCACTAACTACACGTTGTCCTTTTCTCTTGAGTCTCTTGCCCTCTTATCATATTGATAGTCTCATCCTGCGCCAAACCTCAGCCTGGAGTCATCCTCACCATCTGCTGCCATCACAAAACGATGATTGGGTTTACTACAGACTTGTGTTCTGTACCTCCTTCCACACCTGCCTAATAAACCCACTGTCCTACTCACTGCACCTCTTGCCAGATCTTTTCATCCCTCCTCAAGCCTTCCCATGGTTCTTTCCATACCCCTACCCCCTCTCCATGCCACTATCTAGTTTTCACCTTGCCTCATTTTTCACTAAAAAAAAATGGAGGCCATTCTCCAAAGACTTCCCTAGGAGGCACAGTGGATAGAGTGTGGAGCCTACAGGTAGGAAGACCTGAGATCAAATCTGGCCTTAGATCTTGACATCTGCCTGCCTCAGTTTCCTCAACTCGAAAATGGAAATGATAGTAACTAACTTCCAGGCTGTGCAATAGTAATTGTAAAGAGCCTAGCACCGGGACTGGGATGTACTAGGCATTTAATAAACGTTCTCCCTCCCCCATCCTTTCATATCCCCCATTGCCTTCTGCTGCTATCTCCTCTTTTGCCCTTGTCTCACATGAAGAGGTGGTCTTACTCCTTACCAAGGCAAATCCCTCTACTTGCACAAAGCATCTCATTCCATCCCATCTCCTCCATCATCTCCAATCTCTCATTTATGTTCCATGGCTCTTTGCTTTCTAGCAGCTTCCTACCACTTGCAGTTATATATGCCACCCTCAAAAAGCCCTCACTTGATAAAACCATCCTCACTAGCTGGTATCCCACATCTCTTCTTCCCATTTTCTGCCTAACTCTGTACCATCTGGCTTCTGACCTCATCATTCAACTAAAACTGCCTTCTCCAGAGTCACCAGGGATCTCTTCATTGCCAAATCGAGTGGCCTTTTCTCCCTCTTCATTCTTCCTGACTTTCGTAGCTTTTAATTCTTACCTGTCACCCTTCTCTCCTTGATACCTTTTCTCCCTAGGTTTCTGTGACACTACTCTCTCCTGATTCTCCTCCTACCTGTCTGACGGCTCCTTGTCAAGCCTCCTTTCATGAATCTTCTTTCCGGTCAACTTACTAAAGGTGGGTGGCTCCCAGGACTCTGTCCTGGACCCTCTTTGTGTTACTTCCCTTGGTGATCTCCTCAATTTCCATGGTTTCCATTTTCTCTGTGCTAATGATTCTCAGAGCTACTTTATCTTGCCCTAACATCTCTCTAACCTCCAGGCTCTCATCTTGAACTACCCATTAGACATCACAAACTGGATATCCCATAGACTTTTTAAACTCAGTGTGTCCAAACTGGAATTCATTACCTTTACCCCAAAACCTTCCCTCTGATGAACTTTTCTATTATTGTTGACGACACTACCATATTCTCTCAGTCACCCAGACTCACAACTGAGGTGTCATCCCAAACTCCTCATGCCCTCACCCCCCATATCCAGTCTGTTGCTAAATCCTGTCTATTTTACCTTTGAAACATCTTTCATATTTGTCCCCTCTTCTCCTCTAACATTGCCACCACCCTGATGCAGGTCCTTACCAGCTTATGCCTGGACTATTACAATAGCCTGCTTCAAGCTTCTCTCTTTGGTCCATCCACTCTACTCCATCAAGTCAATCTTTCAAAAGGACTTCCCAAAGGCACCAACCATGCCATTCCCCCATTCTTTAACCCCCAGCAGCTCCCTATCCCCTCCAGGGTCATGTATAAAATCCTCCCTTTGACATTCAAAGTCCTTCACAACCTGGTCTCCTCTTACCTTTCTAGACTTCTTACACTTTACACACTCATGTACACCAAGATCCAGTGACACGGGCCTCTTTGCTCCTCCTCACACAAGACGTTCCATCTCTAGACTCTGGGCATTTTCATTGGCTTTTTCCCATTCCTGGCATGCTCTCCCTCCTCATTTCTGTCTCCTGGCTTCCTTCAAGTCCCAACCAAAATCCCACCTTCTACAGGAAGCCTTTCCTCATTTTCTTTAATACTAGTGTTTTCCTTCTGTTGATTATCTCCACTTCATTCTATTCTAATTTGTTTGCACCTCGTTGTTTACATATCATATACCCCATTCAAATGCGAGCACTGAGGGAAGGGACTGTGTTTTTCCATTCTGTCTCCAATGCTTGACACAGCACCTGGCACACAGTAGGTGTTTAATAAATGCTTATTGACTGACTGCCTTGTAGAGTCAGTCCCTGGCTTCCTTTGGGGTTCAGCTCAGCGGCCACTTCCTACACCAGGACTATTCCAACCTCCCCAATTGCTAGTGCTCTGCCCCCCCATAACTTTGTATTTGTGAATATTTTGTATTTATGAATATTTACTTTGTATTTACTCATGTTTACTTATACTCTCTTTCCTGTATATGATATTCCAAGCCCTGAAAGAGCCTCTGAATCCTTATGTCTCCCTAAGTCCTGATGCTATCTGGGACTTTTTCTTTGATCTGTACAGGAAATATACTTTGGATGATCTGCTGACCAACATCATGATCTACTGGGTGACCGGCAGCATCATCCCCTCACAGCGATTCTACAAGGAGAATTTAGGCCAAGGCATAGGTGTACAAAAGCATTCCAAGTGAGTCTTAGGGCTTAAGGGAAACCCTGTTGGATAGGTGGGGATGTTTTTTCATTCTTGCATGATTTGGGACTGAATCTCTCCATCATTCTAATCCTATTCCTCACCATCCTCTCTGTGCCTGCCCAGCCCTGGTCTCTCTTGTATGGTACTTATTGGACTGGAGAGAACACTTACCTGGTTGGTGCTAGGGAAAGGCGGCTAAAATCCTTCTGTTTGAAATCTTGAATTCAACCTGAATTTTCCTTGACTCACTTCAGTGAGCCCCAGGAGTTAATGAGCTGTTTCCCTGATGATGATTCAGACCCTCCTTGGGGGACAGGGATGGGGATAAAGCTATATGACCTACCCCTCTTCAGCTAACATCTCTTGTTTTGTAGGATGAAAGTATTTGTGCCTGCTGGTCTGTCTGCCTTTCCTTATGAGCTGGTACATTGCCCAGAAAATTGGGCTCGGAAAAAATTACCTTATCTCTGCTCCTACACTCATATGTCCCAAGGAGGCCACTTTGCTGCCTTTGAGGAGCCTCTACTGCTTGCAGAAGACATTCAGAAGTTCGTAGGGACACTAAAGGGGAAGTGAGTTTCAGAACGAGACACTTCCCTCCCATCCCCAGCTGGTTCCACTCTACCCACCTCTCTCATCACTCCCCATCATCTCCCAGATGCCCCAGGCTCGCCTTCCAAACCCCTGCCCCAAACCATGTCTCTGATGTAGATCTACAACCAGCCTCTTGGAAACAATGATGGGAGGGAAGTATGCCAGCTCTTCCTGCCTTGAATTCCAAGGCTGATCCACTAGGCTGGGAAATTGTGCCAGATCCTCTTAAAACCTCTGTGTTCCAGTTACCCAGAATTAGTTTCTAGGCTGGTGGGGTCTTAATTGGGAGGTGTGGTACTGGTTCCCTTATCCTTTGCTATTGGAGCTTTTATCAGTCACTTGTTTACTGCCAAAGGAGTGATTTTGCTTCCCTTCCCTTTGTAGGCTGCAGATGGTGCAGCTCTACAGAGTTTGCTCATCCTGGACATCCCATCATGAATAAATAATAGTCTGTATACTCTGTTGTGTGCTGGGTGCAGGCCATGTTCCATGTTCCATGGAACAAATTCCATGTTCCCTACAAGTCTCAACGCTTTTCTTGGGTCTTGAGGTGGTAGATTTGGGTTGGATGGGTCTGTGGGAAGGAAAATGGCTTTTGATAATAAATGTTTTTGCTTCATAAGAACTGTTGAGTCTTGGACAAAGGGGAAATTATGGGTGGGGAGAGGAGGGAGATTAAAGAAAATGGAGTGTGTATAATGGGCTGAACATCCTGAAGAGCTCATTCCCGTCCTGAAGCAAGATACTGCTTCTCATGCTCCTTTCAGCTAGTTCTAAATCTAGGATCTAGTTCTAGATCTCATTTGTTCACCTCATCTTCATGGGAAGAGACATGGCCAGGAGAGCCAGGGCTCAGAGGCTCCAGAGCACAGGACTGGCTCCCTTCTTGCTTGCCCTCCTTTCAGACTGAGAAGCTGACTCCCTACCTCTTGTTCTCGGTGGTCCTGTAAAATGCTGCCCCATTCCCACTTTCCCAGTCACCTAGTCGGTTGGCTCATTCCTGAGCCTCATAGTCCCCAACTGGTGGGGGAACTGAGGGGAGGGACATGTCCTGTTATTACCTGTGTGACCCCTCTGCCCCAAGTCATTTAACCTGGGCCTCTGGTTTCTCACTAGCATCATAAAAGCAGGAGGCATCTTGGGGATTCTGAAATCCAGCTAGATTACGTTCTTTGCCTGCCTCCAACAGACTAAAGGCAAGCAACTTGAATGGATGTACCCAACCCCTAGGGGATAATCTTGGCCCCATAGGAGGGATTGATTTACAGAGCTGTTGATCACAGATGTCAGGCCTGCTGCTGAGGGGTGGGGCCAGGTTACCGTCCTCAGGTTCACCCCATTCTCCCTCCTAAGGAAGCAAAGGAAGGGGAGCCAAGGGGTGGGCGTGGAGAAGAAGGCATCTGGCCATAGACTCCCATCTGCCATAGCCTTTAAGCTGCCAAGAGGAAGGGAGAGAAGGGGAGAGGGAGAGAGGAAATCGGTGTGAATGAAGTATGAGGACAGACTGAATTTTCTGCCCAAGAATCTTGTGGCTTATCTCCCCAGGTACAGACATATCAGTGCTCTATCACCCTGGGTGAGGCAAGAGAAAGAAAGGGACATAGTTTAAAGATGATTTTGACCTGTGGGGGCCAAATAGTGACAGGAGTGAAAAGAAATCAGCAGAGATATTCTTCAGCCCTTCTACTGCCAGGCCACCAGGAGTCAGCTCCTTCTCTAATGTAGGGAGGCAGGCCTGCTGGGATGCTGGTGTGTGTGTAAATTCACAACTCCTCTGGGATTATATTATGTCTCAGTAAAATGAAGGGGCTGGGATAAATCACTGGTCTTCAGAGTAGGGGATCACAGTGAGATCCCTGTGACTGACCAACTTATAGGAAATAAGGGAGATAGAATATCCCACCACGCTCAGGATAACCAATCATGGAATTTGTCTCCAATATAAACAACCACAGCTCTTTTTCCTCCACTGTCTCTGTGCAAATGCCCAACCTCATCCCTTCTGAGATGGATGTCAGTCCCTCAGATGGGTATAACCTAACCCCTCTACCCAGGAACTCCCAGCAGCAGCTGCATGCATAGACGCCACTGGAAAAATTCACAGTAGGCCTGTCCCTCTCAGATCATTTAGTATCTATGGCAGACACTCCCTTGAAGGGTTGAGTTCTCCCCTCTAGGGCAGGAAACTATAAGGACCTCCCACCTTTGTGCTTTTAGGGAGAATAGAGGAACTCAGGTTATGATCCGTATCACAAAACTCATTACACAATTTTTCTCCCTAAACCCATTGTCTTCCAAACTTGCCTATCACATAATTTAAGGGCATCTTCGTAGGTACTCATTCTCCCTCACCTCTCTTACCAAACTGAGTCATTTCTACTTCGACTAAATCTCCCACTCCTATCTCCTTCCCACCCCCTCACACTGATACCACTACGGTTCTGGCCTTCTTCACCTCCTGCTTGGACTTTTGCAAGTTTCCCCCCTCTCAAATCCATCCCCACACATCTGCCAACATGACTCCTAAATCGCAGCTTTGACCATGGCACTCACTCCGGTGATTTCCCATTGGTTTTTGGACCAAATACTATTTCCATCTTCATCTCCTCTTTGTTTTAGTGTAAATTTCACAATATGTATAATTATTAGTTCGTTTGTAATGTACAAATAACTGTATAAACAATGTAGGCACATACTCAAAAGTCTTTTACTGATGGGGTGGTGTGGTCCCAGGCAAGGTTAGATTAGGACTAGGTATCTTAAGTCCCTTGTCGCTCTAACTATTCCACTGACACCACCTGCAGGGCAATGGGAAAAATGCCTCCTTGCCTGAGTCCCTACTTCCCTCTCCTGGAGAATTAGAGCAAGTTCAGCCCTGACGGGATCACAATTCAGAGATGTAGAGCTGTAAGAGATGTTGAATCCAATCTTTTCTTTTTATAGATGAGGTGACTGCAGCCCAGAACTAAGCTAAGTGACTTGCTTAAGGTCACACAGCTAGCAAAAGTCACAGCCAGGATTCAAATCCAGGTCTCCTACTACCTTCCCTGCTAATGGTGGGTCCAGATGATGCTGTGTCTGACAGCTGAACACCATCTCCTTTCCCTTCTTTGGCCCACACTAGCCACAGGGGAGGACTCCATCAAAGAATATTGGTGGCAATAGCCCTTGCCTGACCGGCACTCCTAGACTGGGAAGGGTGGAAAACAGTGGCTATCTCTTCTCTATGACTCTTCCAAGACAGTGACACTATGTGGACCAGAGAGATCCTTCAAAAAAGGAAGTTGTTAATACTTCTGCTCAGGAGCAGTGGTGGGTGGTAGGGGTGTTGTTGAAGAAGCTGCCCCCAGTCGTGATTGGAACATTCAAATGAGGGCTGTTGTACTCAGAGACCCACAGAAAGAAGCTAGGAACAAATTAAAAGCAATTGTTTCCTTTTCAACTTTGTATCCCCAGCACCTACCACACAAATGTTAGTTGGTAGATGGATTGATTCCTCACTTATTAGCCACGCAGCCACAAAAGTCAAGGAAGATCTTTCTCTTTGGCCTGAGGGAAAGCACAGGTCTGGCCAGCTAGCACAGAGCAAGGTCAGATGACAGAGGCCAAAGGTGAACCCACAACTGAGGCCTGACACAACACTGGAGGGACTTGTGTAGTGCCAGGAGGCAGGATTCATTTGGAGACCAGGAAAAGGACCCTGATGCAAGTGCGAGATGGAAGGCTGTCAGGAAGACCAGGAGTGGGAAAGGATGCAAGATGTCCTTCATTCAAGCAGCTTGTAATTTAGAGAGTTTGAAATGGAGGTTATCTTGTCCCAAATCCCTTTTTACAAATATGGAAACTGGGGCCCCGAAAGTGACAAGGTCACAAAGGTAATTAATGACAGAGTCTGGGCTCAAGCTGAGGTCTTCTCACTCCAGAGTAGGCATGAATTCTAGTAACTGAGTCAAACTGCTAACTGGCTGAGGAGACCGTGGACACAGGAGAATGAAAGAGACCAGGGCAGCTGCCAAAGGTGGAGTGGGGTGTTGGGGGGGAGTGGGTCTTGCACTCTAGTCACAGGGCAGGGGGAGGGGGAGAGTCAAGGCAGACAGAACCTCACCCGACCTGGCCACCTGTGCACTTTCTGCCCCATGCTTTATTAAGGGACCATCATCTTCATCCTTGCACCTTTGTGATGGTGATCTGGCTGGCAGTGTGACTGACATCATGAGACAACAGGAAAGTCCAACACAAGCAATCAGGCAGCTGGAGGCAGGGAGCAATGGTGCTGTGCATGGAGTCAGCATTCAACCCATGAACCCAAGAAGAGATAGGCTTTGAAACAGCCTTCCCCTTCATCGCTGCAGGCTCTGGGGCAGCTGCTGGGAAGGTCTCGAGCATCGAATAAACTGGTACTCTGGCAGGTGAGAAAACAATAGTGCAGAGAGCAGTCCCCTTCTTCTGACCAGGAAACCTACCCAACCACCTTTGCCTTGGCAGACTCTTTGTATAAAACTGGAATATGTGTATTTGGATGTACATGTTAGTGCAAGGGTTCAGGAGGGAGACAACTTCCTGCTCCAGGCTACCCTGGCCCCAGTCTCTCATTCCCAGTACCCTGGATTGTTCATCTAGGGCCCCAATGCTAACATGAACCCTTAATTAAAGAGTTATATATGCTGGCACCAAACGGGCAGCACTGGCAGGGGACAGAGCTGGAGGGGAAAACCTCTCAAAAGGGAGTATCAGAAATGCAGAAAGCTGGGGTTGCCCCTCCTACTGGCCTTCTAGTGGGTGTCCACTGAGCAGTCTGGGCCAGGAGCCTTAACCATATCCTCAGAGAGGCCCCTGACTATGAGCCATTTGATTTGTCCTGTTCTAGGAAAATGGGCCAAAAAAAAAAAGGAGAAAGCTGAGGTGCTTGGTCTAGCTTTTCCTTCTCCCCAGAGTCAGACAGAGGAAGTCACACAGCCTTAGAGACCTCAGACCCCCATGCATGCTCATCCTGGGTTAGGTTCATTTTAATCATCCAAGGAAGGAGCAAAGTCTGAAGGCTTTGGAGAATGATGTCCAGGGAGGGTCCCACTGATGTTTTGGATGGCACCATATGTCTGCTGATCCTGTGGGGACAAGGAAGTCCTCTCCGAGGCCAAGCTGCTCAGGACCCTGGGCACATACATCTGTTGACAAATAGAGGAGTTAGGGCTTTGGTTCCATGGCTAGATCTTTCCATGTGTCCCAGACCTCAGCACCCTATCCCAATCCAACCCCACCCATCCCTCTATTTGGGAAGGAAAGTGAATGAGCACCTATGTGCCAGGTACTGTACTAATCACTTTATAAACATTATCTCATTTGGTCCCACCAGATAGATGCTGTTATTACATTCATTTTATGTTATAGTTGAAGAAACTGAGGCAAACAGAGGTTAAGTGACTTGCCCAGTTTCACACAGCATCTAAGGCCAAATCTGAACTCGGGTCTTCCTGATTCCAGGCCCAGCACTCTATCCACCTACCATCTAGCTACCTCTGGGGCAAGTCCCTGAGCTTGTCTGGCCCTCTTTCTTCAGCTCTAAAATGAGAGATCCGGATCAGATGACTGCTACAGAACTCTAACCCTATGACCTAGGAAGCACAGGGTTCCATACCTAATAGGGACTGAGTAAATCCTAGTTAAGAGAACAAAACTATAGAGCTCTGTGATTCTCCTCCCCTAAGACAGAAGGTTACATGTCTTAACTGCACAAAAGATAAATGAGCACAGAGGCCTGGGAGAGGGGAAAAAAACCAATGTGACTGTTTTGGAGTATGCCAGAAAGATGCATTATCTTCTCTGGGCTACAAAGCATCGTAAAGAAATGGGGACTGATTGCTGATGAGCGTTAACTTAGAAACTTGCTTTATCAGAGAATCAGAAGCGTCTGTTCCACAATGATTGATTCTCATGTGCTCAGCCAAGGCCCGGAGCATTCTAATGTGCCAGGGTCCTATTAATCTGAGTGGTGGAGCAAGTGACAAATCCTACTACAACTATCACTATCACTGCTAGTAAAAGCGGTGACTTACAGCAGCTCTGGGAGGGAGGCGTCCGTCTGTTTCATTTCCTTTGTCGTTGGCCGATTCATCTGTCTATAGACAACAACAAAAATTGCAACGATAAACAAAACCAATCGTCCCGAACTGACACCCTCCAAACAAACAGCCTATTAACACCCAGAATAACAGCACCAGCTGGCACTAGACTCTCATCTGAAGTACAGATAGAAAACTGGGGGAGGGGTGATGAAGCTTGGGGGACGGAGAAGGTGGCATAAAGAATACTAGCTTTAAAGGATCTGCATTCAAATCCAAGTTCTGAGGTGTCTAACCCCACCCTCCATCTTCTCCATGCCTCAGTTTCCTCATCTGTAAAATCAAAGGGTTGGTAGGCACTGGGGAGGGAAAATTCACTTCACACCAAACTACCCACATACTCCCCCCCAGCCCCCACCCCTTCTTCCCTACCTGAGTCATCCCTCACCTACTCTGTTTTAAGTAAAAAGAGTGGATGGCAAGCATGACTCCATTGCCCCTTCTTGTACCATGACAGAGTCATCTCACCTTGTAATTGAGGGGACTGAGGTGCTTGAAGCAGCCGAAGCAGGTGTAGCCTATGCAGGTGGCGATGGTGAGCAGCACTGCCAGCAGGGTGAAGAGGCTTGTGGGCGCCTGGAAACCTGAATCAGAAACAAACCCCAGCCCTGGAGAATAGGCCTGACCCAAGAAGGGTGGGAGGGAAGAGATCCTATACCCTCAGACCTCGAGAAACAAGCCCTTCTCCCAACAGCAGGATGCTCCTAACAAAGCCAAAACAGAGGCTATCCCCCACAAATGTGTGAGCTCTAAGACCCTCTGGCTTCTGGGACATTCCCCGCACCTTGTAAAGAAACCTATGTGAAGCCTCTGCCCCAAAGGAACCTTGTGTCAATTTTGTATCTATTTATATATTGAGAGATATTATGATTCAGGGGGAAACATTATGGATTTGGAGTCAGAGGTCTTGGATTTGAATTCCAGCTCTGCCACCTGTATGACTTCGAGCAAATTACCCAACCTCTCTGGGTCTGTTTCCTCATCTGTAAATTGAAAGGGCTAGACAGGCTGTGCTCTAAGGTCCCTTCCACCTGTAAATCTATGATCCTGTGATCTTTTATTTTACATCATCTCGTCCAAAAGAATGTAAGCTCCCCTCCAAGGGTAGGGACTATTTCACTTTTGTCTCTGAATCCTTAGTGCTTAGTATAACACCTGACCAATAAATCATTGTTGATTGGCTCTGAGAAGCAAATCTGCCAACTTCTTCTACCCTCAGTATGCTCTAATCCTTTATCAATACAGACAATGGAAAAGGGGTGAAGGTGTGTATACACACATGTACATGTATGTATATACATATGTACATATATATATACACACACATACAAATGCATACAAACACATCTCCTTAGTATTTAGTATACACACACATGCACACACCCCTTTGTCCAGTGGAGACACAGGCCAACAAACTGGGTCCTTCACACTATGGATTACTTCTATGTCTTGAATGGCTTGGAAGCTGATTTTGCTAAAGACCTCATCCAAATACAGACAAGGACCTTCCTTAAGTTAAACTGTGCTTCTGACTGAACCATCAACTAGAAGTCTTAAAAGCAAGAGATCTACTTGACTGATTCATATAGACAACACAGTTTCCAAATCCTAGATACTAAGGCTATAAGCTTCCCAAAGAGAGGCTTAGGACAAGCCTGCAATCCCCTTGTCTCCATACTACTGTGGAATCTGAGCTGGAAGGGACGTTAGTCAAATTCCTTCCATTTTACAGATGAGGAAATGAGGTCTACTGAGGTGAACTGACTAGCCCAAAATCACCAAGACAGGAAGCAACAGAACTGAGAGTGACTCCAGGTTCTCTGACTCCTGATTTATCTTGCTTTATCTCTGGGAATCCTCCCTCATCCAGAGCCACAATTCTACCACCTTGAGGACAGAAGTGACTGGATTGACTTCAGTTGGGACAGATGTGTATGGGTATCAGTGCCATATCAGCATCCATCCCTCCTGCACAGGCATGCTCAGAGCCTGGTCTGGCAGGACTACTCACCTAACCTCAGGAAGGAGAAAAAGTACAGCCAGAAGAGGCAGAGGATGGGTGCAGCCAGGGCTTGGTTCACAGCAGCAAAATGGATCTTCTTTTCCAGTTTGGTAGGGAGATAGGCAAAATAGAGGTTGTGTCGATCTACCATGTGCTTGAGGAGGATGTAGATAAGACCTGCAAAAAATGGGCAGGGAACCCAAGGATCAGGGTGCCATGATGCAGAAGTAGGAGGGGCCAGGTCTGTGGCCACAGGGTCACTGTTCCATCCCAACTGCCCTGGTGCCCATTGCTGTTTACCATACCCAATCACAGCGGGGTGGGGCAGTCAGGTATGAACCATCTAACCCACACCCTCTTCAACTCCAACAGTAGTGACTGTGATTTCCAATAGCCACTTGGAAATGGCAGCTGCTATATGCTCTCTGGGATCTACCCTCAAATAGCACTTTGCTGAGACAAACTCCTTTCCAAACTCACAATTGAGAATTCTCTTTAGCACATCAATTCAAAGAATACTGATAGATGGGGGCACTCACCAAAAGGAACAATGATGGGGCAGGTAATACTGTAGGCCATGATGACAGTGAAAACACACAGCATCCATGCATACATAGCTCCAAACTCATACTCAAATGCCTGATGCTGGAGGTTAGAAGGAAAGGGATGTTTTAGAAAGGAAAAGGGTGGGAGCTGGGAAAGGTGAGCTTATAGGCTGTTTCACCTCAAAACCCAATTACATATCTTACACCAAGGAGCAGTATAAAGGAAAAGATGTGTAATGAGGGATTTCAGAATTAGGAAACAAACACCTGTTTTTAATGCTAGCTAGATCTTGGGGCAAGTTACTTAATCCACCTGGGCCTCAGTTTCCTCTTTGGTAAAACTAGGGGGTTGGACTAGACTGTCTCTGAGATCCCTTTCAGGCCTAGAGCTATGATTTTATGACCATAAGTTCCTAGAAATTTCCCTCCTTCTCCAAATACACCCCTCTCCAGTATTTTAAAATCAGTTTGCCCTCTTGCCACGAAGTCTTTCCTGAATATGCTATCCTACATATGAAGACCAGCACAGTAGTGCAGACACAGATATCCAAACATGACTTTATTCTGACAGCTCTATGGAGGTATGGAAATAAAGTCACTATCAACGCTTCTCCCTACTTGCACTCTAATTTCCCTTCCTTCCTTCCTTCTTTCTCTTTCTTCCTTCCTTTCTTTCTTTCCTTTCTTCATCAGGATTAAGAGACTTGCCCAGGATCACACAGCCAGTAAGTGGCTGAGGTCACATTTGAACTCAGGTCCTCCTGACTTCAGGGCTGGTGCTCTATCCACTGGCAACCTAGCTGCCCCTCCACCCTAATATCTTAAAAAACAGGGTGCAAATTGTTTTTACAGTAATCTTCCCTATTTCTGTGGGGTAGAAGCAGATATTATTATGTATAGCAGAGAAGAAAACTGGAATGGAGATGAGTGTGCTGGAGCCAGCTTGAGCTGGCTTGAAGGAAGTCAGTGTAAACACTTATATGAGGAAACTGGCAACTGTAACAAATCAGGGCTTGGTTTATTGTTTTGTTGAATGTCTAGACTTAAGAAAGCATAGAGAAAAATATTAATAATGCAAATTAAACTTAATAGCTTATGTGAATACTTTTGCTTTGGTTTTTTGTTTTGAGAGCTAGTATATCCTAAGATGCTGACAATCTGCATATCTTAAAGGTGGCAACAGCAATTCACTTCAGGTGCAGGTCTCTGGGGACTATACACAACCCATTCTGCAGACAGCTCCTGCAGGTAATACTCTCCTTATTTGAACTCAAAGGATCATAGAAATTAAGAGCTGGAAGGGTCTGTGGAGATCATCTAAACCAAGGGTTCATAACCTTTTTTGTATGAGACCCCTTTGGCTGTCTGGTGAAGTCTATGGAATCCTCAGATGATTTTAAATGCATAAAATGAGATTTGTAAAATTACAAAGGAAATCGATTATACTGGATGCAATTATCAAATATTTTTAATAATAATAGCTAACATTTATATGGCCAGCTAGGTGGTAAAATGGATAGATTGTTGGGCCCAGAGTCAGGGAAATCTGAATTCAAATCTGGCCTCAGACACTTACTAGTCATGTGACTTTGGGCAAGTCACTTCACTGTTTGCCTCAGTTTCCTCATCTGTAAAATAAGCTGAAGAAGGAACTCTGTATCTTGGCAGTATTTCTGCCATGAAAATCCCAAACGAGTCATGAAGAGTTGGAGATGACCAACATGACTGAACAAAAAGCATTCCCATAGGGCTTTAAGCTTTACAAAGCACTGTACGAATATTTCATTTTATCCTCATGACCATCTTGGGAGTTATGCAATATTATCATTCCCTTTTTTAAAGATGAGGTAGGCAGAAGTTAAGTAACTAGCCTAGGGTCGTGCAGCTAATAAGGTACTGAGGCTGGAGCTAACCTCTTCAAACATTTTCCAGATTCGGGTCCAGTGCTCTATCCACCATGGCCAAGGTTAAGAACTACGCCCCAAGGTAAGAACCTTTGATCTCAGTCCAACTCTCTCATATTACAGAAGAGGAACATGAGGTCCCCTCAGTTATGTGACTTGCCCAGTCACATAGATAACAAACGGGCAGCTAAGTGTCACAGTGGATAGGCTCTGGAGTCAAGAGGATCTGAGTTCAAATCCAGCCTTAGACACTTGATACTTACTAGCTGTAATGACCCTAGGCAAGTTACTTAACTTCAATTGCCTATGGAAAATAAAAAGATAATAAATTGCAAACCCAAATGTTCCAAATGATTTCAAATGTATTTCTCTTTCCCATTCCACCACTGACTTCCTAGTACACTGAGAACAAATGATTACACTCTGGGTGAACTATACAGTTCACTCTTTCAAGTATTCTGCCTGGATAAACCATATGCTCCTTAAGGACCATCCCTTAGCTGTTGTTAACTAGCCAATGAACAGAAGAAGACAAGAGTGGAGATAATGCTGAGCCTGTTGATAAGACACAGGACAACCCTCCAGCACCTGTTTGAGGTTTCTTCGATCAGCAGCTGTCTTGGCCATGATCATGCGGATGGTGTAGAGAATGAGCCCAGGCAGCCTCAGGAGTTCCATACCATTACCAATAAAGGCTGAGGCGATGACGTAGTTTACAAAGAAGGCTCCTTGGTCAGGCAGGAAGACACACCTATGGGAAAGCCTAGGTCAGGACCAAGGATAGAGCCCCAGGCAGGAGCCCAGAGGCAAGGCAAGGTCTCAAGACAGGAAAGGTGGGAGGGCTCGGCCTCTCCCTGGGGGGAGTAATCTTTTTTGGGAGCTGGAGCAATATGCAAGTGAACCATGTCCTTATGCCAAGAACGCAAGGAGGTGAACAGGGAATGAGTCCTTGGAAAGGACAGTAGGTGTGTGGGTTTTTGAGTGTGCTTTCAGCATATGTCTGAGCTACTCAGACAAACAGATCCCACAAGGACAGCCAGTTCAGTCTTACAGCTTAATTATTCTGCTGCTTCCCTGAGTGTGCCCGCTCCCCCAAGTGTATGGGTTTCCTGTAAATAAGTTTCAGAGGATGACTAAGGCTCTGGTTAATTGAGTTTTATCTTCAGAAAATTAATAACATTTCCATAAGCACAGTAAAAAGTGGGTCAGCTCACAAACATGCTGAAAAGGAAGGCTGCACAGGCGCCCACCCCAATATGGGCTGGCGAGCCTCAGGCCAAGCCTGAGGCCTTGGGGGTTTTTGGGGGGGGAGGGTTGGAAAAGAGGGAGAAAAGAGGAAAAATATCTTTTCCTAAAGCCCAGATTTCAACCTTAAGCTTCTGCACCAGGTTCCCCCTTCATCCTGGGCAGGCCCCCAGTCCTCTGTAGGGTATTCGCCCCTGGAAGTATGCCAGAGAGACAGATGAAAGAACAAGGGAGATGTTATGTGTACCACTTACTCCAGTCTGACAGAGGTCTCAGAAGAAGCTTTGTCAAAAAGCCACCGGAAGAAAAAATCTAGACTGGAATAGAAATGGATCCCATGAGATTATTTTCACTACACACACACACACGCATGCACGCACGCACACACACACACACAAAACAGAATGGAAAAGGAAGACTGTCCTTGGAACTACCAGTCTTGATTATGTACAGCTGGCTTTTCCTTTTAAATTTAATAAGTTCATCCTTATACTTTCAAAGCTCTCCTGTTTGTCTGTGTTTCCTTCTAGACTTCCCTCTTTTTCTCCTCTGGGCATTTAAAAAAAATGTTTCAATAATCCATTTTTCTTTTGTAACTTTATTACTAGCTTCTCTCTTCTGATCTTGCCTCCCTATAAGTGAAAAAAAATCCACAAAACTCTGATAACCTACAAAATCAAACAACAAATTCTTAAGAGGCTGGGCCTTAAAATGTATGGCTCATTCCACAACTTAACCTCTCAGTTGAGAGTTGTAATTCCTACCTTCTTTACAGCTATCTAAGCTTATCAAGGACAAGGGATCTGTCCAAGGTCATCCGGTAAGAAAAACTGGGATTCAAACCCAAGTCTCCTAACTAGAGGTCTATGGTTTTTCCCAACACAGAGTGCCATCTCTCTACTGTGACTTTTAAATAGGACACATATGGTCTACGACTAGAGCTTCCCCAAGTGACATGGCTAAAAGGTGGTTTTGTTTTTAATTATCCAAGTAAAAAGAGGGGGGGAAATGAATCTCTCTTTGGATATGTTAATGCCTAATTCTAACCGAATCTCTACAATCATAGTATAAATAGGTAACATATAAATGAAAAAATAAAAATATTCATAGGTCAATGCCAAAGAAATTCCACATTTCTATGGATCTCAAAGTGGAAAGTGATGCCTTTTACCTGGTAAGACCCAGAGAGGGGAGGATCAGCACCATGAAAATCAGGAAAATGTACACCTTGATCATCATTATTCTGTTTTCTCCTGACCTAAAGAAAAGATGAGCATTTCAGAGATTTTCACCAAGCCCTCAACTGTTCCTTTTCAGGTTCCTTGTCAAGCATATATGGAGGAGGGGAAGTCTGGGAGACCCTGCTCACTCACTTGGTCCAGTGTGACTCCAGCAGTGTGGAGTAGTAGACTATGGAAGGCAGCAGCGCAGAGAAGGACCACAGGAGAAGTGTAGGGAAGAACTGACTGATTATTGGGTCCTAGGGAATAAGAGCCAGAGTCAGCCTCAGCAAGGGTAGGTAGAACAGGGCCCACAGGACTCTATCCCTATGGGGAAAGGACCTGCTGGCATTGGCACTTGATGCCTGGGGGTAGAAGGAGGGGACAAGGGGAGAAGAAAGGATCTGAAAAGAATAGCTGACAATTAACCAAACCCCAGAATGAAATAGAAACAAAATCCACAAAGATATGTGTGGGTGGAGGGGAAAGGAATGGGAAAGTGGATATCTCAGCCAAACCAAGTCCAGGAAAACCAACGACTATATCCTCAAGCTGAAACACAATGCAGTAAAATTAACTACATACACATAGTGGGATGAACCTTGAACTGGGAATCAGGTGCTATGGATTCTTTCACCCCAGTTTTGCCACTAAGGAGTGATACGACCCTGGACAAGTCACTTAACCTGATAGAACCTCAGTTTCTTCATCTGTTAAATGGGAATAATAACACTTATATGCCTACCCAACAGTAATGATGTTTGGTTCAAATGAAAGACTGCATGTAAAATGCCTTGCAAATGTTAAAGTGTAATAGAAATGTCAATTATTTTCATAGGTTCATATAGCTCTGGAGCAGGAAGAAACTTCAAAGGCCATTAAGCCCAAATCCCCTCATTTTACAGATGAGGAAACCAAGACACAGTCAGGTTAAATGATTTGCTCAGAGTCACACAGCTAATAAATGAATGAGAAAGGACTGAATTTAGGTCTTCCAGCATTCTATCCACTAAACTATTTAGCTACCTCCTACTGCATTATTATTTTATAATTTTAAGGGATTTCCATTCTTAAGTGTCAGGGATTTTTCATCTTCTCTACTCAAGACTTAAAACTAGAGAAATAACATCAAGACAGGTGTGGCTCCCTTATCCTTCTCAGTCTCTAGCCTTCTTATTTCAATTATCATACTAATTTCTCTCCTTCCCTCTCATCTCCACCCTCCCACCTCCAACAAGGTGGAGATCCAGCACTCACATTTAGGGCATGAATGGGTTTGGTGACATTGAACTTGTCCATAGTGGAGATAATGATGGAAGGAGTGGTCAGGAAGAACAATACCACCGAGAGGATGAAATTGATGCCTGACCACTGGAACCACCATCGAAGGCCCTGAATAGAAAGATTCTTCCTGTAGGAGAAAGGAAGGGAGAAAGGGAAGAGAAGTTCATTTTTAATGTTTCCTGACCCCCCTCAGCATTTCCAGCTAGAAGCAGCCCCAAATGGAGATATCTCCCACGTCCAGGGACTCAGAGGGATTCAGCATCTCTAGACCTTAGACAACCAAGGCTAGGGCCGTGGAGGATTCTTAATGAGGGAGTCAATGCAAAAACTTGACTTTGGACATGCAGGGGTTAACATAAGACCCACCTCTGCACTGGCTTTCAGCCGGAGGCAAGTCAAGCCACTGGATCCCTGCAGGCTTGGAGGGGAAACAAAAGAGGCGAGTTCACCCTCCTTGGGTTACCCACTGGACGACATACGTGTTTACTTTGTAAAGTAACTTAGAGACATAGCTGGGGCTGTGGAAAGGGTACTGAGCCAAGAACCATGAGAAAAAGTGGGCTGTGGTTCCTGCTCTGTAGCCTACTAGCTGTGTGATGGGCTCTCCAGTTTCCTCATCTATATAAATATGTGTGTATTTAATTTACATATACGTGTGTATAAATATATTTATGTTTATAATTTATGTATGTGTGTATATAATTTACATATGTACATAATTTTATATGTATATACTTTATGTTAATTATGTATATATAAGTATTTTATGTTTATATTTTTATATGTAAATATAATGTGTGTTTATATGTGCTTATATAATTTATGTATATATTTACATATAATTTGTATGTGTGGGTATATCTTTATACATGTACAGATGTAATTTATGTGCATGAATATGTACATATGTGTGTGTGTATATATGTATATTTAAATATGTATTCCTCCATTAACATGTAAGCTCCTTGAGGAAAGTGGTGGTCTTATTTGGTGTTTGACACATAGTAGGAGCTTAATTGAACTGAGAAATAGCATCACTCATGTTCACAAAGAGCCAACTGGGTTAATAACAAATAAGAAAAATTTCCCAAATTATAAGATGGCATCTCTACTCTGGGTAATTAAGCAAGTTTTTCCTTATGTGTTGTGAATGAGCCAAGGAGAGAATGCTTCTGGCGTGAGGAAGGAAGGCAAGGTTAGGCAACCTACATCAATGATATGTTGCCACAGACTTGTATTTCTCCCCTTTCTCTCTCCTCCCTCTTACATTTTCTTTCTCTTTTCCTACTCTTCCTAGGACCTAGTACAGTGCCAGGCATACAGTAGATACTTAATAAATGCCTACTGATTGATACTTCCAGGATATTCCTTAGACCAGGTATTTTTAACCTTTTTTTAAAAATCACATTCTTTGAGCAGTATGGCAAAAACTCATGTCTCTCTTCTCAGAATAACATTTTAAAATAATTAAAGGAAATGCTAAATTTCATTAAACATTGTGAAAATAAAGATGGCATTTTTTCCCTAGTACACGTTCATGACCCTCTGGGAATCTATCCATAGATCCCAGATTGGGAACTCCTACCTTAGAACAACTATGAGGTAGAGGGGTTGCTATCTCATGGCCCAGGGAGAGGATAACTGAGTTAATAAGCTACCTCTAGGGACCCCAAGGAGCTAAGACATCAATAGTCTGAATGTCCACCATTTAACCTGTTACAGTGTTACTGGGGAGATAGGTCAGAAAGTGATTAGTGAGAGAACTAAGCAGTGTGGTGCAGTGGTTAAAAGAGATGGCCTGGAAGTCATTTCCTATTCCATCTCTAACACTCATTAGCTCTGGGAAAATCACTCAGTCACACTTTTCTTATCTATAAATGGGAAGAATAACCCCTGCCTGTTGTATCTACATCACAGTTTATTGTGATAATGAGATAATAGATATAAAGGCCTTTGTAAACTTTAAAGCTCCATATAAATGTGAGTTATTACTATACTATCAGTATGTTGGGATGGAAAGATCATATCCTATGGTCCCCAGTGATTTATGCCAGATACAATTATGAACAACAGATGCAAAGATCATTGTAATAAACACAAATCCTTTCCACCAATACCCCTCCCCAAATCCAGTCCCCTTGGAGTCAGGTCAAGGAGCTCACCAACAAATGTTCTCTGGATGGGAGGCAAAGGAGACAGTCCAGCTGGAGGTGCAGAGTTCTTTGCTGTAGGATGAGGGCTGGGGTTCATTTTTACATCCGCAGCCCTGACACTTGCAAGCGTTGAAATCCTTGAGGATACTGCCAAGACAAAAGAGATTGGAACACACCCAGCATGCAGAAGGGGCTCATTCCTACCACAGCAAAGACTGGACTTCACGGGAAGATTGCAAAAATGCCTAAAGAGTGAGATGACCTCCTGTGCCTTCTTCTGAGACATTCCTAACCCTGAAGTCTCTCCTATCCAAGATCATGGAGCTTACTCCAGTCTTGTAGGCCAATGGTCTTGCCCATTGCTATACCTTCAAGTTCTCCTCTGCCTCTTCTCTGTCTCCACAAATAAACTTCCTCAGACTATTCCTCCTTCCAATCACAGGTACTTTTCTATCTCAGGCTCATCCTTGACTTCTCCTGTTATTCCTGTGGCTCTGAAGCCCCCAAGTGAATGGCATGATACTTAGCCAATGGGGAATACTGAAAGAGATGCTCTCTCAAGGTCCAAGATATATCAAAGACATGGGTTGGAAGGGGGAGCTAGTTGGCCTTCAGGGTCTGAGTACGGAAGAGGTGGGGGAAACATTTCAGATGGCCACATTTTCCTTGGCACCAGGCTGCTCCCAAGTATAGAGAGGCAAAGAGAGAGGTGCCCTGTATTGTCCCACTGCTGACAGGAGTAACTCCAACTTAGAAAATGGCTTCTGTTTGGTTAGGTTGAGAAATGACCTTTACTTTTGTCTTGGTTCCCCTCAAGCCTTCCGTATTTCTACCTTTGCTTCTAAGCTGATAAAACAGACAGTCTTATTTCTGGAAATGAAGGTTAGACCACCCACAAGATTAATACTGCACTAATACTAACAGAAGCTAGTCACTATTCCTGAGAGGCATATAAAATCCTTCAGGCCCAGCAGTGGCAAAGGGTGTGGTGACTGTCTTCTTAAAGGATTCTCCCTGTGGCTACATGTGCTTCTTGTCATCTTTGGACCTTTAACAGTTCTCCTAGATTGCTTATGAGCAAAGTACCATGACAAGAGGAAGAGAATCTTCCATATGATGTCTTCTTAAGGCTAGGGATACCAGGGAGACTTTGCCTCCAAAGGATCAATGATGCCTCTCATAATGATGCCTCAGATATTCCCACATTCAATGTTTTAGTGAGTGTGACACAGATGGATAAAACTGGGTTTGGAAGAAACCTGGGACAGCAAGCTTATGTTCTTCCCAGACTCAATGTTACTCCTATCTTCTAATTTCAGGCAAAACTGGGGAATTCAAAAGTTGGAGAAAGGACCGCTGTGTTTCTAACACTGATATCACAGGGGTGGGAATGGAATGGAGGGGAGACCTTTTAAATTCAGCAAGAGCAAGGCCTGAGCTGTAGTAGGATGGTGCTCTAAGGTGACACCAAAGTTTGTCAGCTCAATTAGTTAAATCCTAGTGCTGATGAAAACAAAGCCAGGGGTGAATGAACCAGGTAGCACTCTCTGTTCTGTGGTCACAAATGACTACACCCTTAACCTGTCAGACATCTCACAAATGTAGACCATGAGTCAAAAAAGAGAGTAGCTGAGAAAGGGAGGATGGTTCCCTGTAGCCCACATTTCTATGGCAGAAAAAAAGAAAGCCATATGTCCTAGTCATGGTGAGTTAACAGCAACTTCTTGGTATCTAAAAGTTAGCCCATGCAGGTCCTGAGTAAATAGGAAATGAACACAAGAAGAAGAGAGAGGGGAAACAGAGCTTTTGGGAAAACAGATCTGAAGCCCATTCCTCAAGCTGTATCCACTCACAAGGTAGCCATGGAGTGCTCCTGGAAGGTGACAAAGGCCATCCCCAAGGGGTGATCCTGAACTGTGCATTCCTCTTGAGACAACTTTTGAAGCAGCTTGTCTTTCATCCGGGTATAGTAGATGATGGCATCTTCCTGCCAGGAAAACACCAACTTGATTCACAGCAACACGTTAGGGAGAGATGGGACACCACCCAGACCCAGAAAACCACCGGACCTTCACAATACCTGTCCTGTAGGAACTCAACCCATGTAAACTGACTGAGATAAAGAACTTACAGGACAGTACCCAGTACTGCTGAACTAAAGGGTCAAGGCCCTCACCTTCTCACAGCCCTGGATTTCACAGAAACAGAATTGGCCACAGGGCTTGGGGTTGATGAATGTGCGCTCTCCAGTCTTCGTCTGCAAGCTGGTATAATAGTTCAGGCTTCTCTCAGCTTTCTTCCTGCAAATGGAGAGGAAAAATCAAGAGAAACAAAAAACACAGACAACATTTCCCAAAATGTGGTCACGAGTGAATGAATGGGCTCCTTGTAGCCACTGGGACAAAATTTCAATTACATTCAAACATTTGTTAAGTGCCAGCTATGTACAAGGCACTGTGCTAGGGGAGGAGACAGACAAAAATAAAATAGGCCCTTCCCTCAAGAAACTTAGTCTACTGACAAAATTTTTTGTAAAATTAAATGGTTTTATTACTCAAGCAGAGGTCTCACTCACTTTATAGATGAGGAGACATGGATCACCAAGGAAGACAGGACTAGAACCTGACGGTCTTGCATAATGCACAAGGTTCCCTCTCCCCCACTCTCACAGGGCCCCTTGACATTATGCACATTCCCCTAACTTACCTTTCATTACACAGATAAATTATCTTGGCGACATCATAGCACAGTTGGACTTCTACTACAGTACAGGTGGGATAGGCATCTCTGTAGTATGGAAAAAGAAGGAAAAAGGACACAGAGACACATTATGGAAAAGAGCAAACTCCACTCAGAGAATATCATTATTCATTTAAAATGGTAAGCAATGGGCAAAATGACTTTCTTATGGGCTGTTTTTACGGAGAACTCCTAAAAGTCTAGGAAGGGGTTCTTAACTTGTGATCCATGAACTTTTTTTTTTAAAGATTTGGATAATTATATTTCCATATAATTGGTTTACTTTGTAATACTGTATAATTTTATGCATTTTAAAAAAAGTTTTGTTGGTGGTTCTTGGTTGGTCTTGCTGCCACAAGTCTCTCTCTGCTCCAGTCCATCCTCAATTCAGCTAGCAAAGTAATCTTTCCCATGCACAGATTTGATCATATCACCACCCCCCCTTGATAAACTCCAGTGGCTCCCTGCCACCTCCAGGTTCAAATATAAAATCCTCCATTCACAACCTCGCCCATGTCTTACCAGTATTTTTGCACCTTAGTGCCCCGTACCATCACTACCCTCCTACCTAATCCATCCCCCCAACATGCTCTGTGATTCACAGACAATGTCCTCCTTGCGGTTCCTAGAACAAGACACTCCATCTCTGGGCACTTTCCTTGGTTGTCCCCTATTCCTGGAATATCCTCCCTCCTCATCTTTGTCTCCTATCTGCCCTGACTTTAAGTCCCAACTAAAATCCTAGTAAGCCTTTCCCAATTCCTCTTAATTTTAGTGTCTTTCCTTTGTTAATTATTTCCTATTTATCCTGTACAACATATAGCTTGTTTGTACATAGTTACTTGAATGTGGTCTCCCCAATTAGATTGTGAGCTCCTCAAGGGAGCCTTTCACTGTTCTCCAGCAATTAAAACAACGCTTGGCATAAGAGATGTAAATGTTAATTGACTGAATGACTGATAAATTCTTTTCCATTCATTCTAGTCCAGCCACTCCTCAAATTTTTGTTTTCTGAGTATATTAGCAAAATTTCTAGGCGAAGAGATTTTGAGGGACATGCCCTAGTTCCCTTGGAGAATCTTATGTAGCCTGCTTATACCCCAAAATCTGTTGGGAATCAGTATTCTTTAGATCTTTTGGTATGTAAAAGAGGGTGTTGATGAAGCCAAAACCCACAAAGTATGACTTTGTTCAAGAAAGATATGTAGCAGCAATTATTCACATACAATTATTAAAGAAAACTTCCTAGCTCAATACAAAAATACTCATCTAAGCTTCTCTTTTTCAGGTATGATATTCCTACTCTTGCAACTTACGTTGTCTTTGGCAAGTCATCTGAGGGTCTATGGGGCACAACTATGTGGCAGAGGCTGGGCCTGAAGTCAAGAAGGCTTGAGTTTCAAATGTAGTCTTAGGTACTTTCTAGCTGCGTGACCTTAGGCAAATCACTTAACCTCTGATGACCTCAGTTTCCTCATCAGTAAAATGGGGGTAACGATAGCAGCACCTACCTTCCATGGTGGTTGTAAGGATCAAATGAGATAATATTTTCAAAACCCTTAGTAGAGAACCTGGCACATAGTAGGCACTTGATAAATACTTGTTCCCTCCCCTTCCTCAAAGACTGAGCTTGAACTCAGGTCCTCCTGACTCATAAACACAGCACTCTAACCACAATGCACTGCTGCTTCTTTTCCTGATAGACTGGACAAAGATACATTTCGACCCAGCCCTGCTCCAAGGTCTCAAAGAAGATAGTTTGAATTAATGAAGTGGTACAGTATAAACAGGTTTTTCTTGTTATCACTCTCACCTTCTCCTATCCAAGGGGATTAGTTACTAAAGAACCAGAATGGTCCCATGACTGAACACTGTCCTGCAGGAGGCCTTCCCAGGCCTGATTTATGTGTGGCTCTGGGGTATTTTCAAGGGTGACCTAATAAGAGTGTTTTCATCCTTGCTGGGGCTTGGCCCATAAGAAGCTCCACCACTGCCCTCCTTACCTGAAGTGGCTCTCTAGCACCTCTTTCCTGGTGTTTTTGGGGAGTCCTGTAATAAACAGAGTGCGCCTCACCTGTAGGAGAACAAAAATAACACAAGTGCTTTACTTTTACAAATAATACCTCTAGGGTGTGTCCTTCGGGGTGCTGAAATGCCCAAATGAGGCGTGTATAAAAAAGCCCTTTGCAAACCTTAAAAAATAATAAATAATTAATGTATCTCAGGAGTTTTCCCCCTATAAAGCATTCTTCAGTTTAGTGTATTCTTAATACTTCAAGTAATTAAAAATTTTTTAATATATTAACATAATATATTAATAGGTTAAGCAGAATCATCTTTAAATAATTTCATTCCAATCTCACAGCAACCCTAGGAAGTAGATAGATCAGAAAGGTGTCACTCTTCCCATTTTACAGAGGAGGAAACTAAGCTTGGAAGAGGCTCATGGACTTGCCCAATGGTGTTCACTCAGTAAATGGCAGAAGGGGGACGAGGATCTAGATCCCCTGACAGCTACTCTTGAAGGGCTTTGAAATACTCAAAGAAAACAGCACAATTTTTTTGGTTCTTTCCAAAGTCCCAGAAAGAAAACATCTAGGAAACCAGTAGACAATTTATTGACTTTTGCTTTGGGCCTTTGTGCTGCCTTGAACAGGAGTTCATTTACATAGCACCTTCTTCAGAGGCTTACAAAGCACAGGAAACCAGAATGGTGGCTTTATGTGCAAGGTGGGAAGATGGAGAAACAAGAACTCAGAAAAGAGAACTGGCCGGCTCAAGACAACATAGTAAATCTGGGGCCCAGCTACCCACAGAACAATTAACCCAGGGGAAGTAGAACCGTTCTTTACCACACAGAATGGGCCTAACCATTGTAAGAAGAAAGTGGAGAGATAGGGTATCAAGTATAAGGACCATCAAGAAGGCAGATGCTGCTCATCTTGGGACATAACATTTCTTACTTGGTTTCTACTTGGAAAACGATTTTTTTTTAAGATATGACTCATCTGATTGTAGGCTGAAACACATTATGTGTGTGTGTGTGTGTGTGTGTGTGTGTGTGTGTTCCTTTGGGTCTGTGTCTTCTTTCACAACATGGAATATGAAAATATTTTGCATGATTGCACATATATAACCTATTCAAGTTGCTTACTATCTCAGGGAGGGGGAAGGTGACAGGAGGGTGTAAATTTGGAACTCAAAATTGTAAAAAAAAAATGAATGCTAAAAATTGTCTTTATATGTAATTGGGAAAAATAAAATATTATTTAAAATTTAAAAATAAAACTAAAGATATGACTCAAAAAGTAAGAAGACTCAATACCCAGTGGCTACAATGATACAAATTTTAAAAAATCACCAAAAAGGAAGCGATTGTATGAGTAAATGAAAAGACCCATGATGATCCTGGAGAATAGATGATGAAACAGACCTCTCTCCTCATGGCAGAGGGGTGAAGAAACACAAGAACAGAATGTAGTATATACTGTAAGACAAAGTTACTGTATCAAGTGTTTTTGCTTAATTGTTACACAGAGGTGTTCAATCTGGAATGGAGAGAGGATTGTTGGTTTTTTTTCCTTTTCCAGAAATAAATGTCATACAACAACAAAAGGCATCAGCAAAATGTTTTGTTTTAAGATATGACTTGAGAATTGGGGATAAAATATCAGAAATCTTAACAGAAAAGAATCAGTCAGCTGAATGAAAAATAAAACTCTTTTGTTGATGGTCTTGTCCTTTAGACCTTGGAAAAAACACTTGAAAAGCCCAGGACAAGTTCAGGAGCAAATCTGCAATGGTGGGCTCCACCAAGGCCCTCTCTGACCTCAAGCAGAAATCAGGATGGATTGGTGGAGTCCCCACTGGGCCTTCCCTCTCTGCACCCTTCCCACTTCCGGGCAGAGGCTCTGGCTATGTTCACTGACCAGGTTTTCATCTTTGTACTTGATGGACTGGGTGTGATGCCTCATGAAGCCAAGAGTGAGCAGGAGGTAGATGACAGCAAAGATGGTGTGCAGCCAGAGCAAGTCGTTTCTGAGGAGAAGGGAGAAAAACAGTTCAGAGTTGGGTTTGGGGGCCACCAAGGGGAGCACCTAGGAATTTCACGTAAAATTCTCTTTTTTGATTCTACTTTGTGTATGAAAACATTCATTTCTCCCTCCCTCTTTTTTTTTCCTTCTCTCTCTGGTATTTCAGAATATTTGGTGTATTCAAAATACATCTTTTTTTTGGAAAGGGACAAGAAATGGATACAAAAGAAGACATACGACCCCCTCAGTGCAGTCACGTAGTAGGACTGGTTTTGATTGGCCATGACATTCCCAATTCTCACTCAATTCACATGACCTTCATAGTGATCTACCTCTCAAAATTCAGGTCTAACTATGTCACCTCCACCCCTCTCTCCATTACTCCAGTGGCTCCCCATTACCTTCAAGATCAAATATAAAATGCTGTTTGGCTTTCAAAGCCTTTCATCACTTAGCCCCCATCTACCTTTCCAGTCATTACATTGGACTATTTTATGATCTGACAATATTTGTCATCCCCACTCACTTTCTCCACTGGGTGTTTTTACTGCCTATGCCACATGCCTGGAATTTTTTTCCTTCCTATCTCCAGCTCCTGGTTTCCTTCAAGCCTCAGCTCAAATCTCACCTCCCACAAGACACCTTTCCTAGTCCCTTCAGCTGCTCCCACTTCCCCTCTCAGACTACCTTTCCTCTACTCTATATCTTGAACATACATAGTTGTTTGCAGGTGTCTTCCCCCATTAGAAGGTGAGCTCCTTCAAGGCAGGGACAGTGTTTTTGCCTTTCTTTGTATTCCCAATACTCAGCCCAGAGCCTTGCAATACCAGCATTTAGCTAAATGCCTACTGATTGACTTGACTGACTCCTCAGCTTTGCAGCAACTTCTGGCCCTGAGCCCACTGCTGCCATCCTTGGGCAGGGGTTGGAAAAGCTCATGTTCTATGGAAAGAGAAGGGGTAACAGAAAGGCAGAGTAGAGATTCAAATGTGAGGGATAAAGAAAAGTATACAGAACAAGGCCAACAGTTTACACTCTGGGTCCAGAAGTAAAGATGTCAGAAAGCTCCCTCCCTGTCCTTATGTCTTGTTAACTGTAACATATCTGTATCTCCGGGGCATGAGGGACTCCTCCTTTTTTGAGCATCCCCTACAAAACATGGGTTTTTCCTTATGACGTTCATGGTTGCACATTCGTAGCCAGGAAGAGTTCACAAATCTTGACCCTCTTCTCATCTCTATCAATAAATCAACAAATATTTATTAAAAATCTAATAAGTATCAGGTACTGTACCAAGTGATGAAGATACAAAACAAAAATTAAACACTTGTTGCCTTCAAAGAATTTACATTCCAATGGAGGGGGATAAGCACATTTATATGTATTTACAGCCTAAGTTTAAAGTGAATAAATACAAATCAGTCCAAATTCACTAAATACAAGATAGTTTGGAAGGCAGGATGCTCGGGGCAGGGAATAGGAAAGTCTTCATACAGAAAATGATGCTTGAGTTGGGTCTTAAAGGAAAGGAGGGACTCAGAGACACCACACTCTCTACGCTTGTTCCCTTTATCACATCACCAAATTTCATATTTTCAACTACCATCTCTGACTCTCAAAGACATATCTTCAACCTTGCACTCGATTCTGAGCTGGCATCCGCTATCTCCAACTGTATCTCCAACAAAAATTTCAAAGTCAGCTTGTCCAAAACTGACCTTTATCTTCCTCCCTAAACCCACTCACTCCTCTTGGCTTCTGAATGTGTTGTGGCCTATCCTGTCCTCCTCAGTCTGGTTTCCCATTAAATTCCTCCCTGAGAAGAAACACACATCAGAGCAAGAATTGATAGCCCAGACTCTGCTGGGATCCCCAGCTCTGACACTCACCCAGTCTGCAGATTAGCTATTGTCGTCCTCCCAAAACTGTAAGGATCTTTATCTACAGATAAAACATAAACACAGTGTCTTGAGACAGTCTTGAAAAAGACTGATAGGGAAAGTCAGCTGGTGTTTATAGAACTCTGTGTAAACAGTTGAAATAAAATGTGGTCTAGTCTAGAAACCAGTGATTCTCATTTCTCAGGAAATTAGAATACTTTATCCAGAGTTCACTTTGGCCACCATCCTGAATTTTTTTCCTTTTAATATCTAGTATGCATGCATTTTTATAAGTCAAAATAAATTAAAATTTTGTTCTAGATAACTTTATTACAACCCTTAGGATAATGAGAAACATCTTAGGGCATCATAAAACTAGACTTGGGAATCTCTACCATGAATAAAGATTAATTTTAGCATTTGAAAATGAGGCCCTTTGCAGAATACTTGGAGGAGGAAAAAAGTCACAGAATGTGGAACTTGTCTGAAGAGAGTTGTACTGTGACAGAAGTACTGAATTTAGAAACAAAGGACCTATGTTCAAATTTCAGGTTTGTTATATAACACATCTGTGTGACGTTGGCTAGATCGCTGGCCCTTAGATGTTCTCAAATCTGATTCAGCCCTTGATCCCTGGAGATCCATTCTGGATCTTTGTCAATGAGCTCCAAAGCAGGGTCCCTGCTCTGGCCTCTCCCTTCTCCAATCAGAAAAATGGGCAGGGAAAGTTCTTACCCAGTAAATCGCCCGAGAGATTGACAGGCAGGATGACACACAAAGACAGGAAGCTGATCACCACCAGTAGG
The DNA here is from genome assembly GCA_028658325.1 of Potorous gilbertii. Lineage (NCBI taxonomy): Eukaryota > Metazoa > Chordata > Mammalia > Diprotodontia > Potoroidae > Potorous > Potorous gilbertii. The sequence continues at coordinate 578,486,883 of CM053770.1, read as the reverse complement.
AAGATAATATGGCGTTGGAAGGACAGGTAGTGTATGGCATCATCTCCACACCATTCCTGGATATGTTCATCTCTGGGCAGACACAGACACACACAAACATGCAGTTTCAATTGAGTAGCTTGGGTCAGAAATTCCTCCAGAATCTTACAGCTACCCTGATAGCATTTCATGCAACCACCTAAGTGCGTAAAAGTGTGCGCATGCCAAAAGACCTTTCTGCCAGTATGAATCAATCAATAAAGATGTATTAAACCTCTACTCTGTGCCAGGCATTGAGCTAAGTACCACAAAGCACTTATCTCCAAGCGCTAGTGACACAAAGACAAAAATGAAACAATCCCTGCTCTCAAAGAGCTTATGTTTTATTGGGCAAACAAAGATGCTAACAATTTTTAGAACAAGGTTCTAAAAATCCAACCAGCATTACGCTGGGCAACTTCACAGGGAGACAGCCCGATGCCCAAGGAGAAGGCTTCTGTATGGCAGGAGGCATCCCTTACTGCATTCCCCTCTCTCCAGACTCTGTTTACCACAATGGAAATCGTTGATGGGAAAGAACTGCCAGGGAAGCCCACCTCTAATCCCAAAGGCTGTTCCCTCTGCCCTGGCATCTCCCTGCTAGGTCTTGAAGACCAGAAGAATAAAGTAATGGCTTTTTGTCCTTTAGGACGCTGCATTAGGGAGGTCTACGGATGGGAAGAGTCTTGAGATTAAAGATACGAGAGCTGTGCCATGGGATGGAAAGGATTAAACGAAGTCGGAAGACCTGGGTTTGAATCTTGCCTCACACCTATTGACTGTGTGACCGTGGGCAGGCTCTCTGAGCTTGTTTTCTCATTTCTAAATGAAGGATTGGATTAGATGGCTTCTGGGGTCCTTCTAGTTATAAACTGATGATATCATGATGATTATTTTTTGTGCTCTAGAGGGAGAAGGGGTGCCACCCTTAGTTCAATGCTACCCCAACAACGAGGCCCTTAAAGACCCATCACTTCTCAGGAAGTCAGAAATCAATGTGTCCAGCAGAGGAATGACAGCCCTATCACACCTTCAGACTTTTTAATCACAGCCCACTTTTTAGTTTTAAGTCAAACCCAGCTCTCTTCTGAAAACCACAATGGAGATAGTATTGAGATGTGCACGGACAAGAAGAGGGATGGATGGGTTCTATGATTCCCTCCTGTGGTTTCCCTAAAAGTCTATCTCTGTTTCCTGAAGGCAAGGCAACATACGCTGCCCTCTGGGTCCTTCTCCTGACTTCCTCAATTATTTACCATCTTGCTCCTGGTTTCCCTCTCTTCTCCATGTCCTGCCATCATCCTGAAGGACCCCTCTAAGAGCTGGATCACACAATCCTTCAACATCAGAATCTTCCCCACCCCTCTTCAGCAGCATATGGGCATGACTATATCTTCCAGGGATGGGAATCTGTGCCCTGGAAGCCACATGTAGCCCTCTAGGTCCTCAAGTGTGGCCCTTTGACTGAATCCAAACTTTACAGAACAAATCTCCTTAACACAAGGATTTGTTTGGTAAAACTTGGGACTCAGTTAAAAGCTCATATCCAAGGACCTAGAAGGCCACATATGATCTTGTGGCCACAGATTTCCCACCCCAGCAAAGCTTAGGCATTACCATTCCTCAGAACCATGCCTTCTTCAAGTTCCCCAACTTCCAAAATTTTATTCTCTAACCACAGACTCCAGCTCTCCTGCCTTCTCATTTTCTCACACTAAAACCTATTTCAATTTTGTGTAACTCTAATTGTTAAGAATTAAGGGCAGCTATATCTATACAGTGGATAGAGTACAGGGCCTAGCATCAGGAAGATTCACTTTCCTTAGCTCAAATCTGATCTTGGGCATTTACTAGCTACATGACCCTGAGCAAGTCACTTTACCTTGTTTGCCTAAGTTTCCTCATCTGTAAAATGAGCCAGATAAAGAAATGACAAACCACTCCAGTATCTGTGCCAAGAAATCCCCAAATGGGGTCACAAAGAATTGAATGTGACTGAAAAACGACTCAACAACAAAGCTACAAAGCTACCGTACCACAAAGGTGAATGGGAGCAAACGGCACAGTCCTAAAGACTTGAATCAACAGTATTATGCGCCAGGCCTCAAACAAGGCTCTCCCCATCCAGCTGCATGGTTTTTACTTCTAAACCAGAGCTCTTACTATTATGCCTTGCACATAGTAAGTGGTGACATTCATCGTTGAATGAAAGAATGAATAATGAAAAAATCACCTATTTCTTTCCTCAGTTTTAATAGAAACCTTCTTCTTGCCCCACAGCTCCCATTACCTTTTGCTAGGAGTAGAAGGAGAGAAAGAGAAAATTCCAACCCCCTTGTAGCAATAACTAGACGTAATGTTAGAGATTTGCAACTAAAAGAACTCTTAGTTGCAGTTTTTATCAATGGTTAGTTTTTCATGGAGCTAGCTTAGAAATGAGGGGGAGAACAGATTTCTATTCCCCCATTTTTGCAGAGTGAATTGGTCCAAATAGAAAAGGTCAATGACATAGCCAATCCTGTCTAGAAAGAAAACAATATATATAGTTATGAATTCCAACCAGTGGCAGAATTTACATTTTAATTAACTGAAGAAAAAGAAGGTAGGACCCACCCATCATTGCCCTTTCTTTTTGACCACCTCACATTCCCAAGATGCTCTACTGCAAAGCATGAGGTCCCTCTATGCTCAGCAATTTATGCTCTGTTTTTGTGGGTTCCCTTCCTTTTGGGTACTTTCATTTCCAAACCAGAAGGGCTCCTGGGATGAAACTTAGTTTCAATACTGAGACAATGTTTATGAGGCAATAAAAAAGCACACCACACCCTATAAAAACAAGATGTAGTTCAGCTCTTTCCTCCCTAATATTCCTACCATCCAGATAAATGAGCTATAACAAAGGCTCCAAGTGACTGCTCTCTCCACCACATACTTACTGCATTCGGAAAACAGCAGTTAACCATGAACAACACCCCTGGAAATAAAGAATGATTTGATTAGCTTCTAAACATCTGCTGCTTTGAGAAGACAGCTGTTTTCGTAATCTTTGAAATCAGACAACAATTTAATCTCCTATTATGCTGAAAGCAGTTTATCTGTCCTCAATTTTGCAGACTGTCCCTTTGTCCCCCTTAAGACAGTCTCCATATGCTCCTTGTTAAAAAAAAACAAAAAAAAAAACCACAGCCGGGGACCATGTGTATGAAACACTGGAGAAAATATTTCTTTCAAGTCTCAATAATTTTGGAAAAAAAATATTTTTAAAGCTCAAGAGGACACAGCCCAAACACTTAAATCAAGAGATGATGACATCTCAGGGCTGATTTGGAGACATCAATGCAAAGCCTGTCAGCAGAACATTTGGAAAATAATTGATGGTGCCTGGGCCAGAAGCACAGGGGGTAGAAAATAGCAATTCTGGGGCAAACTTTTAGAGTGAAATCTAAGGGGAGGAAGTTATCATTTGTTTGTAGACATTAGAAACAATCACAATTATTTTTAAACTTAAAACTCCCTAGAGCTTAATACTCCCTTAGCAGAGAAGTAGGTCAGTAATCCAACTGCTGATCATCTATGGGGACCTCTTTTTTTTCTTACCTCTTCTCTTATTTCCCCTCCCCCCCTTTCCTTTTTTTCTCCTTCTGTCCCATTCTCTGGCTCTTCTCCCTCTCATTTCCTTTTCCTTCTATACTACACCTTCAGCCTACCAAGTGGCCCGCTTGAGCCTACTGGCTGACATGAGGGTTAAAGGATTACTGACTTGTGTCTTACCTATTATCTCGATCTCGTTCATATGAATTCTTTGAGTATCCCAATTCTATTCTAACCCATGATGCACCTTTCCAAATAATATCCACTGTATTCTCCCGATTCTTTTGATAAGCATGGGCAAAACCTATATGATCTTGGGAAAAGCCACAACCTCTCTGAACCTCTAAATGGCTTCTGAAATCTCTTCCATCTTTAAATCTATGATGTTTTAATATTATAATTATTATATATTATATTGTTATATATATTATATTTTATTATTAATATCAACAAAACAACTCGCATTTAGATAGCATTTTTACATATACAAAGCTCTTTCTTCACAACAACCCTGGAAGGTAGGTGGTACAAATATTATCATTCTTTTACAGCTAAGGAGGTCAGTTCTCATGGAGGTTAAACAATTTGCACAGGATCACACACTCCTGAGTACGAGTCAGAGACTCAATCCAATTCTCTGGATCCAGGCATCTTTCCCCTAAACCTGCCTGCCCCCTTGCGGTATAGTTAAGGACTGAGCTAGAAATACTGAAAGTAGTCCTACTCCCCAATTTCTATTGTGAACTCTTGGAATCCACTGCCCACGCTGCTCTGTCCTTTAATATACTAACCAGATCTGATTCAAAATCATGATGCCCTGAGGAAGAGGAAGACAGCCTCTGGTATCTGGAGTCCCTGGGACATACAAGGAGAGAAAGATATGTAAGTCTGTGTAATCATGGCTGGGGCACGCTGCTCACAATTACCCCACCTTTCCAGGCTGGAATTCCATTCCCCACCCTAGGTTACCCCATTCCCTTAGAGAAGAATCAACTACATTTGCTTGGAGAATTATTGATTTAGCTGGAAAGGAAACTCAGCTTTCTACTTTTCCCTGTTGCCAAATTCTAGCTATAGAAATTTAAAAGATACTGTGAGAGTGCCTAAAATTACTCTATTTACCTTTTACAGGCTTGTAATTAACAGAACAAAATCAGTGCAAATAATGTAATACTTACCTGAGGATACCATAACAGATTCAAAATGCAAAAGATTTTTTAAAACCCATAATCTGTGATAAGACCGATATGGTTCTGGGATGTTAGCAGATTGTAGGTACATATAAATTGTGGCCTGAATATGTCCTCAACCTCAGCAGAATGTGGTCTACCATAAGCAGGCCCTGTGTGTCATCTGTCTATATTTCCCAGGTTCAACTTTCTGCAGGATCACTGTTAGGTGGAAAATTTGACTGGGGCAATTCATTTGCCATCTATGTATAGATACTTTACAGCAGTCGTACCAAAGTCAAACTCAAAGGGATCCCTGGGGGCTGCATATTGACTTGGAAAACCACAAATTAGCATTATTTATATTCTGAGTTATTATATACTAGACATTTTCCAATGACACTTTACACTCTGGGAGTTTTGCAGGCACAGATGACACCTCTGCTTTACAGATTACAAAGAACTAAACTATAATTTGGTATAAAGTGAGAGTTCTTAACCTATAATCTTAATATATAAATATATATATATAAACTTAATCTATAGACTCTCTCTATACCCACAAAAAAAGTTTATAGATTTCAGAGAATTCTGAACTATATCGCAAATTTGGGGTTTTTTTATATTTTGCAACTATATATCAATATAATTTACTTTGCAATCGTATATATGTATGTGTGTATGTATGTCTGTATGTGTATATATATAAATATATACATATGTGTGTATACATATATATAATATATATATAATTTTATGCATTTAAAGACATTCTCAGAAGTTTTACCAAAGGGGTCACAGGCTTTGCCCCTCACACACAAAAAGTTAACAAGCCTTGCTATAGTGGCTAGAAGTGCCAGACCTGGAATCAGGAAGTTTGGGGTTCAAGGTCGCCTCTGAAACTAAGTGGGTGACCCTGGACAAGTCCTTTAATCCTCTGAGCCTAAGGCAATTATCTAAAACTATAAATTCTGGGCTGTTTGGTATGTCTCTGTGAAGGGAGAGTTCCCACATTCACTAAAATGTGAGTCTAGGACTTGTTGACAAAGCACTTTCCTGACAACAAATCAGCAATAAGGAAACTATAATCTGAGAAGTTGTGACTTGTCCAAATTCCTTAGGGTACTGCGTATTGGAATCAAGATTTCTTCTCCATCTTTTGTCATTTGATTCCAAGTTCAGTGCCCTCACCAAAAAACTACCTCGCAAAAAACTTTTATTGAGGCTTGCATATTTTTCTTCCTACCCTCAAAACGCAAATAGCCTAATACTTCCTTTAATAAAACCTAAGCAAACTATATCATGTTTTTGTTATCACAAGCAGTTTTCATAAATCAATACAGGGCAAAGATAACTTTTGATGTGACAAATAATCCATGTTCCCCAGGGCTGGGCAGTTCACAGATGTCCCTCCACCCACAGAGGCCATATTTCTGCACCATCTTAGTCTGGTGGGAAGACAAGGCAATGTACAGAGGAATTCTCAGTTGAAACTGCCTATGGGCCCCAGGCAAGGGACTAAAGAACCCAGGGTCTACTCCCCAGTTTTTCCCATTAACATGCTACTGAAACAGCAGATACAATACCCACACAGGTATAGTATCTTGCCAGATCCAGAAGTTCTAATTGCTTAGATCTGTAATTTGCCATCACCTTTTTCCCTTTGATGTAAAATAGAAAATGGGCCTTCAGACCACAGTGTGATATTAAAGGGGACAAAGAGTTTATGTGTTCCACTACGGTCATGTTGTTTTTCAATAAACTCAAAGGATGCCTAAGTAGTTGAGTTATGCCCACTGGGCTTTCACCATGGTATAGTTTGAAATTCATGGATGGACTTTTTGGCCCTAATAAGTCTCTCCTATTTTCAGTGTTCATTAACTCCAAAAGAACTACATTTGAAATAAGCAGATTGAGTAAAGAAACCCTCATCTTTCCACATTTTCTTCAATGTTGAAACACACAGGGAGTTACAGCAACTTTATTTCCTTTGTACATTTTGATCTGGGTGCCAAGAATTCTGGTTGGGAGGCCAGGAATAGCTCTTTCTGAGATGGGCAGCAAGAGCCAGGGCGGAGGAAGGGTGTTTCCAACAGGAAGAACAAAAGGTCATTTACATGGTGATGCACTGACTGAGCAGGGATTATATCGTAAGCCTACACTCACTTCCTGGGCCAAGAGCCAATCACACCTCTGAACAATCTTCAACATGTTTATCACGTTAATCAAGTTAAAATAAAGATCTAGGGTCCCTAAGACATTAAAAAAAAAAAAGTCAAAAAAAAGTCAGCCTGCAGGTAGAATGAGGAAGGGAGAGTGGATTAGCCCTGGTGACCATTTTATGGGTTGCTTGCATTATAATAACTCACACTTACACTGGTTTCATGCTTTGCAAAGCTCTTGACATAAATTATCTCATTCAATCCTCACTGCAACCCTTGTTGGGAAAAAGAATGAGTATCCCTGGTCTGGTAGACAAGCTAGCTGGAAGAGCCAACTCCTTCTCCACCAACGTGCCCTCCTTTGCACCTGCCCAAAAGCCCCTCTTCTACCCCAACCCTACCCTCTCCCTTACCCCCTAAGAAGGAAAGCAACAATTTCTAGTACCCAAGGGACAATTCTGCTCCCATTACACTGAAGTAGGTTTCATCTACTCTCATACCAAGGAATCTTATTTTTACCTGTTTGTTTCTGACACCAGTGCGATGCGGCCATAGTCCCAAAATCTTCTTCGAATTATGGAAAACACAACTACTAAAAACTAGGAGCAAGAAAGAGAAAAGGGCCAGGGGTAGGTGGGGGGTGGGGGAAGAAAGAGAAAGACAAACAGATGCATCACAGATTTTTTTCTAATTAGAAATACAGAGTTCTTGAGGATGAGCACATCATCATCCTAAGTTTACTAACACAAAGCTCAGCACCCTGTATACCTCCAGTAATGGTGATTCCCCTTCAAGGGCCCAGAAAGCTGGTCATTTCTCAGTATCCTACTCAGCTGTAGGAGGACAGACCCTCTTGCAATGGAGACTTCAGTAGGAGCTGCTTTCCCTGACCTCAGTACTATCTAACTGCAACATTTCCACTACCCAACTTCTGCTAACATCAAAGCAGAAAGATTAAAAAGTGACCACAGGAAGCAAAATCACTCATACACACATACACATATACATACGTTTATATGTATCTATATTGTATATATATTCGAATATACGTAGACTTACATACACACACACACACACACACACACACACGCACGCACATATATGACAGCTAGGTGGCCCACTGGCTAGAACACTGGGCCTGAACTCACGAGTCACTAGGCTCAAATCTAGCCTCAGACATTTTTCTGGGTGGACCCAGGCAAGTTACTTAACCCTGTTTGCCTCAGTTTCCCTATGTTTAAAAAGAGCTGAAGAAGGAAATAGCAAACCAATTCAGTTCCTTTGCCAAGAAAACCCCAAATGAGGTCACAGAGAATGACCAAACAACATATATATTAGAATTAATAGCAAAGAGCCTGCTCATTTTCCCATGATTAAGCCCTGATCAAAATTCCTTAATCACTCAAGTTTTGGTTTTTTTAGAGGAAAGTAATAGCACCTGGCTTGATTCTAATAGGTCTGAGCTATCACTGGAGATTTTTGCAAATAAGCCAATATGAACTTTATTTTATTTCCAATCCATTCTCCAAACAGCTGCCAAAGTGATATATCTTAGGCATAGGTTTGACCATGTCACTCCCCAGATCAATTACCTCCAGTAGTTCCTTATTACTTCTAGGAGTAAATATAAATTCTTCTATTGGGCATTTAAAGTCCATCACAACCCTGACTCCACCTTACTCTTAAAAGTTAATTATATATTACCCTCCTCTATATGGTCCATCCAAATTGGCCTTGTTGGTGTTTCTCACATTTCATCTCCCACCTCTTTGTTTTTGCACAGGCTCTCCCCTTGCCAAGAATGCACTCCTTCCTCCTTTCTCTGGAGTACAGAGACCAAATGAGGTCATCCGCTCATCATTCTCTTCTATGACTTACTGTTGGACGTCTACAACCTGGTTTTTTCTAACAGAAACTGATTTATTCTTGCTATCTCACCCTTCCTCTGGGAGAAGCTCTTTCATCTTCTTGCAGATATCCTCCTTATATGTTCCTCCATATCAAGCTACATCTGTATCAATTTTGTATATAGTTAAAAGTGTACATGTTGCTTCCACCTTGAGAATGTGAATTCGTTAAGGAAGAGATGCTTTCACTTTTGTCTTTTTATCGCAGTGCCTGGTTCATAGAAGAAGCTTAAAACCTGTGGCTTGTAGATTGACTGACTGACTGCTCTTAAAGGCACATGCTTGTTGACTGAAGTATACCATAAGCAATACAGAAATACAGTATGTTCCTGGAAAGACTCAAATGAGAAGCTACGTTAATACAGCATTTTTGCAGTGCTTACATGCTATAGCTTGAGAATTTCCTATGCCCACCACCTTACAGGGCACTGTGATATTCCCATAATCTGGGAGGGAGACGACAGAGAGACAGAGACACATATACACATATAAACTGTCTTTAAATTGCCCACAATATGGCCCCACTGCTTACCTGTTTCTCTCTCCTTCTAGTACCCAACTCATTCTGTTAACCCCAACCCAGCCTTCTTGAAGTCCCAGCTCCAATCCATGCTGCTCAGGTATAAACTCTCCCCTTCCCCAATAGTCTCCCACTCCCTACCCCTATAAACTCCTTAAAGACAGAGCCATCTACTTAGTTAGATCCACCTAGTGTTCCCTTCACAAACCAAAGAGAAATGGGAGCATCTCACCAAGAAGCAGCTGACATCTATGAGCAGGACAGTAGGAACTCCACCAAAGGTCACTCCCTGGAGCACCGTGCTGGTGTTGTTGACAGTGCTGTAGCAATATGTATCATTGGGCTTGCCACCAATGCTTAGCCTCTCTCTGCTCCTGATTACCCCAGAATGCCACAGGCTCAGGCTTGGGAAGCTTGTGGTTCCCTTCATTCCTGGAGGCCAGATGGGAAAAGAGGAGGAAAGAGGGAAACAAAAAGTAGCAGGGTTGATGAGAGCACTGACACTCCCGAGACCACACCATGGGTACCAGTATCTCTTATGCTACTGTAGGGGACAAGGATTGGTGGCTAAGCAGGAAGTCAGCTGGAGAGAAAGGGATTCAGAATTCCTGTGTTGGGCAGCGGCAGCATCGCTTGAGAATAGTTCCATTGTTTTAAGCAATTCCACATTGTCAGAGGGGTTGGGACAGCCAGGCTTACTCTGGGTCTCAGCTATAAAACAGGTTCCCTTGAACACAATCTGTCAAATGGAAATTAACTGATGTGGGTAAATCTAGACCAAGAGGAAACCTGTAGAAGAAGCTGCTAATGTCTTAAAAGATTCTAAACCATGGAATCTGGGGCCCATGAAGTTGTTTCTAAAAATATTTTGGTAACTAGATTTCAACAGAATTGGTTTACTTTGCAATCCTATGCAATTTATTTTATACACTAAAAAACATTTTTTCTGAGAAGAGTACTAAAGGGGAAGAAAAGGAAATAAGAATTTATCAAGTGCCAACTTTGTGCCAAGCACTGTTTCAAGTATTTGCAAACATTATCACATTTTATATTTACAACAACCTTAGGAGGTAGGTGCTATTTTAATCTCCATTTTACAGATGAGGAAACTGAGGCAGACAGTGGTTAAGTAACTTGCCCAGGCTCACACAATTAATAAGTGTATGAGGCTGGATTTGAATTCAGGTCTTCCTGATTCTAGGCCCAGTGCTCTACCCACAGTGCCAACTAGCTGTCAAAGGAGATCTATAACACAAAAAAAGTTAAGAACTTCTTTAGTCCAAGATGAAAATTTTCTCTGGTCTTAAGGGCCACCAGCAGGACTAAACAATGTTTGTGGGGGCCACTGGCAAGGGTGAGAGAAAAGGGAAAATATACAGAAAAGAAACAAGTAGCAGAATGGAATATCTTGTCCTGCTACAGCTGTCAACATGATACATGAGACACAGAAGGTGCATGATAAACAGAATCCTAGAAGAACAGACTCCTAGAGCTAGAAGTAGGTCTAGAAAACTTCTAAAATGACCTTTTAATCCAACCCCTCCCTCCCTCCCCCACCCATTTCATTGAACAGTTAAGTTGAGATGAAATTTAAGAGGGCTAAATGTAAAACCTTATACTTGGGTTCAAAAAATCAACTTCATTAGAACAAAATGGGAGAGGTGTAATTAGACTGGTATGTCTGGAAAACAGCTTTGAGTTTTAACAACCTGCAAGCCCAATGAGCAGCATGGAGTGGCAGTCAAAAACCCTAAGGTGATCTTGGCCTCCCCTAAGAGAGCTATAACTTCCAGGAATAAAGAGGTGATAGAGCAGCTGTACTCTTCTCCAGATAGATTTCATCTAGAGTACTGTGTCCAGTTCTGGATACCAAAGTTTAAGAATGATACCAATAAGCTGGAGGGAGTCACTAGGGGAACCAGGATGGTGAAAGAATTGCAAGTCTCTTTCATATTCAGATTCACTGAAGGAATTTGAGATGTTTCATACTCCGCCATCCATGCTCCCCCAGCAAAAAAATGACAGGGGAGGACATGATAGTTATCTTCAAAATATTTAATGGCTACTAAATAGAAGAGAGTTAAATTTGATCAGTTTGGTCCTAAAACGCCCATGAACCATGGGGTTGGAAGATGCAAAGATGCAAAGAAGAAAACTTAGGCTTGATTTCAGAGGGGAAAAAAACCCAACTTCCTAACAATTAGAACTCTCCCAAAGTAGAATAGACTGACGACCTCAGGAGGTAGTAGGCTCCTCCTTATTGGAGGACATCAAGAAAAGGCTGGAAGAGGGATTAGACTTGGTCAATCTGGTCCCAAAGGAAAGAACCATGAAACAAGAAGCTGCAAAGAGGCAAGATTGGAATAATCTAGGAAAAACTTCCCAAAATTTGAGCTGTCCAAAGTAATATATGCCTTGGGAAGCAATGGGCTCCCCAGCATTGGAGGCCTTCAAACAGACTAGATGACTACTTGTGGGATATGCAGACAGAAAGGTGACATGATGGATAGAATCCACGATCTGGGGTCAAGAAGACCTCAGATATTTACTTCCTGTGTAACCTCTTTGCTTCAGGTGCTTACTATCTGCGTAGCCTCTCTGAGCCTCAGTTTCCACCTCTGTAAAATGAAGGAGTTAGACTCCATGACTTCTGAGGTCCTTCTACATCTATGATCTTATCATCCTATAGAGATTCCTTCTCAAGTATGAGTCAGGCTGGAAGACTGCTAAGGTACCTTCCAATTCTATAATTAGGTGATTCTGCAAAATTAAAGAAAACAGTGCTCAATACTGCACAAGAGTGAAGGGCCAGGCAGCTATACATTTTAAGTCTGCAGATCAAAATTTTATACAGTGCATTATATGATGATGGCTCATATTTCTATATTACCTTAAGGTTTACAAATCCCTTTCCTCACAAATCTGAGGTACTATGAGGGTTGTTTATGTAGTATGGAAATGGTAGCTACCCCTGTGATTTCAGCTACACTGTGACAAACGAAAAACCTGAAAGATGGTTTGTGGTAATCAATAATCAATTTATCAATTAGACTATCTAATAATCAGTAGATTGAAGGTCAGTGGTTTCTCTAAGCAACCAAAGATCCCTAATGGAGAGAGTGAATGACTTAAATAATTTTTTTGAAAGGGAATGCCCCTATGATGGAAAATGCTATCCACATTCAGAGAAAGAACTACAGAAATATCAATGCCGATTGAAACATACTATTTTCATCTTTTTTTTGTCTTGTTTTTCTCTTTTGTTCTGATTCTTCTTTCACAACATGACTAATGTGGAAATATGTTTAACATGATGGTACATGATAACCTATATAAGACTGTTTTCTGTGTTGGGAAGGAAGGGAGGGAGAAAAAAATTTGAAACTCAAAATCTTATAAAAGTGAATGTTGAAAATTTTCTTTATATGTAATTGGAAAAAAATACTATTAAAAAAGAAAAAAGCAAGGGAATGCCCCTGACAGGAGAAATCAGCTGTGATTGGCGGACATTTAAATGAGGAGCTAGAAATTTCCAGTTTCATCTACTGAGAATGTGCTTTGATCACAAGACTCAGTCACCTCAAGCAATCTGGATAGAAGAATCCATTTCCACCTAGATTACTCAGGTTTTCTCCTTCATGAGATGGATAGCCCTACACTCCAATGGAAGGTGCAAGGCTGTGGGCTTATTTCCTAAGGGCAAAAATTCACTTAGAGTAGATTCTGTTTACACTCTAAACAGAAGTAAGGTTTCCTAGAAAATCTAGTCCTAGAAAAATCTCATCAATTGGGTCTTTCAGAGATTAGCTGAATGACTACAGGGCTTGTCAAACCATAATGCTAATTTTATAATTGGCTGTTAATATAATAGCAAATAATGCTTTCTTTCACCGCATTGTTCTTCAACACAGAAATACTCAATCTCTCCTCTCTTCTTTCCCCTGGCCTCAAATGCCTGTTTAGACTTTAATTCCAGAAATCTGGATCATTCAAACTGAGAACTTCTCCAACTGTGCAAGGAACAAAGATTTTAAGAGGAGCTAACATTTGTGAAGCATATTAAGGCTTACAAACTACTTAATATATGTTGCCTCGTCTATTCAGTCACAAGGCTGTGTGTGTGTGTGTGTGTGTGTGTGTGTGTGTGTGTGTGCACCCTTCATGAACATGTACCCAGGGAAGTATAGGGTAAATAGGAGACCACGTAAAATAATGTATACATAGTCCTTTGCAAGCCTTAAAGTACAATATAAAAGTGGTTATTTTCATTGTTTTCATTGTAATTATTTACATGCCAAGAAGCAGCAGTGGCACAGTGGGCAAAAAGTTAGTCTTGAAGGCAGGAAGACCTCTGACACATACTGGCTATGTAACTCAATTAACTTCAGTACTGTAAGGTACAAAGAAGACAGCAACCTGCATTGGTAGAAGGAGTTTCCTCACTAGGGAATTCCCTATGCCAATGATCTCAGGTCCAGTCCCTGTACTAATCCCTATGAGGCACTTCTTGTCGTTTGGTCATTTTCAGTCCTGATTCTTCATGACCCTGTTTGGAGTTTTCTTCGCAAAGATACTGGTTTTCCATTTTCTTCTCCAGCTCATTTTACAGATCAGGAAACTGAGGCAAACAGGATGAAGTGACTTGCACAGAGTCACATAGCTAGTAAATATCTGAGGCTAGATTTGAACTCAGGAATATGAATCTCAACTCTTGGTCAGACTCTCTATCCACTCTACCACACCCTTCTGCCTAGATACTTATATATAAGTTCCATTATCTTCATTTTACAGATGAGGAAAATAAGACTTAGATATATGACCTGACTTGCCCAAGGGAGCAGTAAGTAGCAGAACTTCTAATTCCAGTCCAAAATCCTTTCTCCAGGAGCACAGACTGAATGAGGCAGAGATCACACTCCTCAGTGGTAGGTGTTCGCATACTCAGTGAATGATTTAATGAATGAGCTCAACAGAACAGGACATCTACATGATTCTGGACATACCCCCAACTTAAATGATTTCTTTCCCCTCTTATATAAGATATAATAGCACTTGCAGAAGCAGTTTAGCCAGGAAAATGGTTGTGGTCCTGGAATGATACATGTAGATGGGGCCACAGCTGCTGAGCCTCTTCCTATCTCCTTTCACCATTGCCTCTAGGGGTAGGTCCCATGGAGTTCCATTGCAGCAAGATGAATGCCTATCCCTCACCTTCAACGATACTTACTGGGTGATTGGAATCAGGAGCCTACGAAAATGGCCTCAGCCAGTGCCTTCTCTGGGATTTCCCAAGAGCGAAAGGGAGCTGAATATTCCTTGCCTCTGGCTCACCACAGCAAAGCCTCCCACACTGCTGCAAACTGGACTCTGCCAGGACGACAACTCATTTCCTGCATGTCTTGAAAAACCAGAGTCTTGGAGGTCATTCAGCCTTCATGGATAGCTCTAAGAGGAATAGGAAGGAATGGATAAAGGCCTGATTAAGTTCCTTGCCACTCTTTTTATATTCCCTAAAAGTTGCCCGAACATCTTTGAATTTAAAGCCCTCGTTAGACTTTGGTTTTATCTAAGAGCCCACCCACATCAGCTCTTTTTTCCCAGTCCCTACTGCAACTATTAAAAAAAAAAACTGGCTTGTTTTGCTTCATGCCCCTGTTTCTTTCTGCTTTTCAAGCACTCAATCCTATCCCTCCAAAGAGAGTCCCTCTCGGTGACTTTTTGTTTTGACCAACTTTCCCTCTTCCCCAGGAAGAGATAGTAGCTGAGGGAGGAGGCCTGTGAAGTCAACAGTGATCTCATCCCCCAAAGGCCTCTCCCCCTTCTCCAGAGGGATAAGGACTCAGGAAGAGTCAGGGTAGCATAAACCTGGAAGAAGGGACAAGGGGAGGGGAAATTCCGAGCAGACCCTTGAGACTGAGGATTGCTCTACACCAGAAGGCAAGGTCTTCAACTGTTTATCAACTGATCTACCAACATTCATTAAGCACTTGTATGACAGATACTGTGATCCAAATACAACAATGCGATGCTCTTTCCCCCCAAGGAGCTTTCATACTACTGGATGGGGGAAACACAATGTATTCATAAACATAGGATAATATGCAAAATAAATGCAACAGTATTGGGAGCAAGGGAGAAAATGAAGAGGTAAGAAAAATTAGGGGAGTCAGGAAAGGCCTCTTGAAAGACGTGGCCCTTAAGCTAGGCCTTAAAAGGAATGAGGGGTTCCAAGAGGATGAGGAGGGAGAGCATTCCTGGAATAGGAGACAACCTATATATACAAAGGCAGAAGGGTGGGAGGTGGAAGGCTGTATGTGGGGAGCATCAAATAGGACAGTCTGACCAGAGTGTAGAGTTTATGAGGGGGAGTAAAGTGTGATCAGACTTGACAGGGCTTTACATTCCAAATAGGAATTTGTATTTGATCCCAGAAGCAAAAGGAAGTCACTCATAGAGCAGCTTATGGCAGTTTTGGAGGCATTTGCCTTCCTTCCCCAGCTCATTTTACAAGTAAGGAACTGAAGCAAATACGGTTAAGTGACTTGCCCAGGATCACACAGCTAATGAGGGTCTGAGGCCAGATTTGAACTCATGAAGATGAGTCTTCCTGATTCCAAGCCCAGGGCTCTGTCCACTGTACCACCTAGCTGCCCCTACTTGTTACTTAATAAATGCCCATTCATTCCTTCCTTCCTTCATATCCTCAGCACCTAATATAGTACCTGGTATGCTCTTAATAAATACTCATTGATTGAGCACTGAAAACCTCAGGTCAGTAGGACTTGGCATCGAATCCCCCACCTACCACCTGGCTGGGAGAGAGGTGCGATGCTGAGAGCTGAGAGCCACTGGCTTTGGCAAAAGCCTAAGGCATTAAGGAAACTAGCCAGGCAGGCACTTATTGCTGAGGAGAGTTCTGAGACTACATTCGGAATATGTCTCAGACTAGACTAAATAGTTCAGTACAAAAATAGATAAATGAATAATAAGGCAGCACAGCACAGTGCAAAGACTGTGAGATCTGGAATCAGGGAACCCTGGTTCAAATTCCAACTATTTACTCTTTGTGTCACCTTGGACAAGTCACTTCATATCTTCCCCTGTTTCCAATGCCCCCTTAAATGAGGGCATTGGACTAAATGATCTCTTGTGTCCCTTTCTCCTCTAAAGCTCTAAATACTACCATCCTATTCTATCTAGAAATCACATTTTTAAAATACCTGCCACAATTTTTCCATTTAATCTCCACAATATTCCTGCACAAATTATTTTTGAGGAACAAAATTTAAGTAGCCAGCCCTAGATCACACTGCTGGAAAAAGGTCTAATTGGGCTGTATCCCAGATGGCTTAGCACACCTAATTCAGTGTTTTTTTCAAACACGGTGATCCTCCCCAAATCTGAATCCAAAACCCTGGATTCTCAGCGAAATACAGGTGCTAATCTTGACTGTACCAAAGAGGTAATTACACATTTCAGTGCCTTCTGTGGTCTGCATGGGTACATTACAAGGCAGTACACAGCGTGGACTGATGGTAAGGGCACTGTTGAGAGTTGAGACTGGCATTTCTTTTTCAGTTCTGCCACACTCACTGTATGATCCTGGTAAGTTACCATTCCTGACTCTCCATTTCCTCAATTCTAACATCGAACTTGTAACCCTTGTTATTCCCTCCTACAGAAGCTATAGAAGGCTAAGCATCTCAGAAGAGAGGCACTATAGAAATACAAGGTTTTTTTTTTTCCTCCATCCCCACCAAATTTAAAGATGATGTTTTAAGAATAGTAAACTCAAAGCAGCTAGGTCTCCTCTGGAGTGCCTGAGTACCATATCCCTAGAAGTCTTGTGACTGGAGATCTCTGATAACTTTAGATTATCAGGAACTGAAACCTCAGTGGATTTTGTTTCTTGGCAAAAGCTTTTTCATGGAAGACTCCTCATGGAGCAAACAGTCTGACCTCCGGAGAAGTGAGGCTGGTGACTTGCACAGCCCTCTCTGACTCAAAACAAAGTCAAGCGCAAGTCATGTCATTTCTCTGATGGCCTGGTCTTCTTCTGCAATGAAGGACGAACACACACGAACACACACTTGACCATCAACTGAACTGTATGCAAACTAGAGCGGGGACACTGTGTGCTCTTCAAATTTGTGGCCTTTTAGTAAGGGAGGAGGGGGGAATTAAGAGCTCTCAATTTTAAAAAATCATTCCCTCAAGCTAGAGAAACACACAAGTGATGCCCAGAGGGACAATTCATGCTTGTGTTTTCTTCCATTCCCTAGCATATGAACTTCCAGCTGGCTTCCAGATTCATCCCCAAACCAAACCAAACACGCTGGGTATGTGATGGCACTTCTAAGGGAAATGATGACACAATCTGTGTTCCTGCCCATACCCGCCCTTTGAGAAATTTCAGCAGATGTGGAGTCATTAAGAGGCCCAATGAACTTCCTGTGTTGGGAAGGACATTTTTATGGCATGTTTTCTGAGGAAGAATGATCCCCTCTGACTGTATTCCTTTGGGAATCCTACCAACACACTTTTGGATACCCCCAAGGAAGGATAGATACCTTCTTTGGACAGCCTCATTCAGCAGTCTGGGGCCTGAATCAACCCTCCACCCAGCACCCCTGCCCTCACTACTTATTCCCTACTTGGGACCAGAAAGTCTTCAGTAGGCACCTCACTGCATCCCTTTGTCCTTGGAGGGAGGCACTTAAGACTGAAATCACCAAAGTCACCTTAAACTCTCTAATAACTATGGCTTACCAATTTTCTTTCTTTGCAAAAGCTTTCTTAGCCCTGTTCCTTCCCCTCTCCCATACCTCCAGCCTTCAGGTCCTGTCCACCCCTACCCAAGAAGCCAAACTGGTAACAGGTGGTTCAAATTCAGGTAACATTCCTTTATTCCTTTGGACCTTCCAAATATATGTGTCCCTAAAGTCTTGGTACAGTGTTAATCAGTTAAAAGACTTTTGGGGGATATAGGCTGTCTAAGCCCACTGGGAGGCTCCACCGGTGAACTCAGGCCTCTCAACAATCAGTCTCTTAATAACTCTCCTGCCAAGTCTCCCCGAGAGTAGATAGCACTCAATCGATCAGGAAGCATTTATTAAGCGCTTACCAAACACAGAGCTAAACTCTAGAGATACAAAAGAAAAAGCCAACAGTCCCTGCCCCAAAGGGACTTACCCTTTATGGGGCCAGGGGGTGGGGGCAGCAATGTAAATAAATAGGTACAGAACATACAAACAGAGTAGATGGAAGTTAACCTTAAAAGGCTAGAAGCCTAGGGAGGACATGCCAATTGCAGCAGCTCCGGGATAGGCCGGTGGAGACTTCAGACGCCAGCTGACAGGGAAGGAAAGTGGTACAGTAGCTGAGGTTGAGAGGGGCTAGCGAGGGAAAGCAGGATAAGAGGGGGAAGGGGCAGGATTAAGGAAGAAAAGAGGCAGCGAATTATAGCAGAGACAGTCCTGGAAGCGGAGTCAGGAACCCTAGAAGAAGAGAAGGTAGTTGCTCTGCCCTGTCCCGAAGTTGGAGGCTTGCTTCCGCCTGGGAGGCGCCCCCGGTCCCTTCCTCTTATTGCAGAGATAGGAGGGCAGTGGCTACCATCCACTCACCTACAGCCCGGCAGGACCGCAGCTGAAGGCCTGGACGTGCCACGCCTGCCCCAGAACAGGACACCTGACGTGGCAGGGCTCGGGGTCGGTGCCCCCTGCCCAACCCCGCTCAGCTCACAGCGCAGGTAGGCGAGGGGGCAGCAGGGCCGGCGCCCCCCGATCCCTGTCCCCCTTTTACCTGTAGCAGCGTCTCTGGCCCCGACCGCGAGAGGTTGCTGAGCTCCACCCGGTCCGGTCCGGCCCAGAGGCTACCCGCCCACTTAAAAGTTACAAAGTGAAACTCAAGCACTTCCAATGCACATGCGCAGAGGCTCCGCCTTTTGCCCAATTTGGGCTTTCTGGGCACCCAGCAGGCTACGCTCCCTACTGTACCCCGCAGCTAAACTCAGCGGCCCACCTGCGCCACTCATGTGGAGGTCCGGCCCACGATGCTCCTGCTGCCCCCTCGCTTTCTCAAAGTCCACGGCTGGTGCTTCACTGCTCGCTAGGCATCCCCGGGCTTCACGGACCTGAGGGGAGTCGTCTCAGCCAAACAGCTCATTTTACAGACAGGGAAACTGAAGCTCCAAGATAGGAAGTGAGTTGGCCAAGGTCACAGAGAAAGTAAGCCAGCCCCCAAGCTGCTCTTAGAAGACTCACACATGGGTTGGGAAACCATGAATATGAAATATAAAGGGTAAAACTATAATATAGGACCAGATCTAGGATTGAAATAAATGTTCTTTACTTCAACCAAATTTTCGGTTGTTGAACGCTTCAAAACAACATCTTGGGGTAATAAAGAAGCAAGTATACCCTCTATGGTCTAAATAAATACTGAGTCATACACACATACACATATATGACTTTTTCAAATATTTGCAGCTGCTGTGATAAAATATTTCATTTAAAAGCACCACTGAGTTTATGGGAGTTCTTCATTATCGTGTATTTTCTCAATCAATGGTAATCAATCACTATGACTGGGGAGGAGGTTACATAAAAAATGGGTTCTCCTACTTGAAACTTTTGGGAGGCAATGGCTCCAGGGTTGGGGAACCTGTGGCCTCAGAGGCCACATGTGGCCTTCTAGGTCCTTGAGTGCAGCCTTTTATCTGAGTCCAAGTTTTACAGAACAGATTCTTTTAATAAGGAGATTTGTTCTGTGAAGTTTGGATTAAGTCAAAGGGCTACATTTGAGGACCAAGAGGGCCACATGTTGTCCGGAAACCATAGACTCCCCACCCCTGGATTGCCCATATTTGGAAGGGACTTCTTCCTATCTCTCTTTAAGTTCCTTCCTTAGAAATTCTACTCAAGTCCCATTCATTCCGTTCACTTCCTTGACCTTTGTAACTGAAAGTGACCTTTGCCCCCTCAAATTTTTTTGCCTCTTCTCAGATCTCTCCTTTTCACTTACCTCACTCTCCTTTGTATGCCTGTTTTTTGTGTCATTTTTTATCTTTGTGAATTATATCCTATTAGATGTAAGATCTTGGGGACCTATTCTGAGGTTTCTATCTTTGCATCCCCAGTACATGATACAGCTCCCTTTGTATTGTGTTTAATAAATATTTTGTTGAATTGAATCAAATTGAAGTTGAAGATGGGAAATCTGTCTATCCTATCTATTAAGATGGGAAATTTGAGACAGAATTACTAGACTTATAAACTCTTCATATTTATTATACCACCTCTTTTCCTCAGAACTTAAAGGGCCCTCCAGGCAGGAAAGTGAAATAGAGAAGGAATAAGCCAACACGGAGGAATGGTATAGAAAGTCATCTTGAAAGCCAGAAAGCCTCTGACCCACACAGGCTACATGGTTCTAGGGCAAATCACTTAACCTCTTTGTACTTTAGGCTACTCGACTTGTAAAGAAGGTACTGACCTGAATGGGCAGTTTCCTCACCTGGGTGTGCCCCATGTCAATTAAATAACAAATCTAGTCCCTCTCTGTATACATATACATACAGAGGCAGAATGGGGCATGGAGGGAAGTAAACTTCTAAAATACATACTTGGGATGCTGAAACTCTCAGTCCCCCTTCTCCCCAACTTTCAAAGCCAATGAGTGACAGAACGCATGCATTGGTAGGAGTTTCCTCTACACTAATGAAATCAGAGGTCATGACCAAACAAGAAGACTTAGAGATCTGGATTTTAGGAGGAAATGAGTTTCTACCCTTTTTAACTACATATTTGCTTTCTCTCTTTATCATCCTCCCTTATCAATAGAAAGAAATGGTTACTGTTTCAACAGCAGGCAGGACACATTTCATAAATGAAACATGAAACCATCTATATGTGTTCTAGACTGTTACCGTATTTCAGTGGATCTCATTGACACAGGGGCGTTCCCTTTCGAGGTACAAATCACAACCCATGCACAGCCTCTCGTTCTATGGTGTTTTTGTCCATGTTCTACAATTTTTCTTCTACCAGAGTCTGCCCAGCGTTGCTGGGAACCTTTCTCTAGTTCTCTTGACATTACATGGCTATCAATGGAGCAAGTAGTCTTGACCAGTGGTTTTTTCCTTGCTCTTGTCAAATGACTGGACAAAATCCTAATGATATCCTTCATGCCATTTTTCTTATGCAATTTTGGGCTGGTAAAATATTGTGGGCAGTTTTATAATACAACACTACTTTAGCCAGTCAGTCAGCCAGCTAGCATCTAATAAGTGACTACTAGTTGCCAGACACTATGTTAAGTGCTAAGGATACAAAAAAAGTCAACAAAATAAAAAAAGACCCCCCCCCCAAAAAAACCCCAGCCCCGCCCCCCTCCCAAAACAAAGCAAAACCAGTCCCTGCTCTCAGGAAGCTCACAGTCTAATGGAGGAGGCAACATGCACACAAGTAAATGTGTGTTCATCCTTCATTGCTGAAGAAGACCATGCCATCAGAGAAATAGTGACATGACTTGTATTTGACTTTGTTTTGAGTGAGGGAGGGCTGTGCAGGTCACCAGCCTCACTTCTCCTCCAGAGTCATCCGAATCCAGTGACCAGATATTCATCAGGATGACTGGAGATGACCCAGGATGAGGCAATTGGGGTTAAGTGACTTGCCCAAGGTCACACAGCTAGTGAGTGTCGAGTGTCTGAGGTGAGATTTGAACTCAGGTCCTCCTGACTCCTGCACTGGTGCTCTATACACTGCACCACCAGCTGCCCCTACACAAGTAACTACAAATAAGATATATACAGGAAAAAATTAGGTTAGTCACAGAGGGGAAGGCACTAAAATTGAGGAGGACTGGGAAAGGCTCCTTGTAGAAGCTGACCCGGGGAACTGAGATGTGAAGTAAGCCAAAAAAGCCAGGAGAAGAGTAAGGAGAGCATTCCAGGCATAAAGGAACAGGCATTTATGTAATCCCTGCTCAAAAACTCAGTGACTCCCTCTTGCCTAAAGAATAAAATGGAAATGCCTTAAACTATCATTTAAAGCTTTCCAAATTCTGGATCCAACCTATCTTTCCAATCTTTTTTCATTTTATCCTCTTTTATACAATCTTCATTTCAGCCAAACTAGATGACTGTAGCTATTTAACAATCTTATGCTAAACTTTCCACGCCATGCCTTATTACAGTTATACTGTGGTTCCCACATGCAGTGAGACAAGACAGCTGATTGGTGGAAGCAATAAGGCAGGGCTGATATCTGAAGTAAGGACTCCTCTGCCTGCCTTATACCCTGAAGATGCCTATAGGCATCATGGAAAAAGCAAGAAGAGTAAGAGCCCCAAGACTGGTATTTGTAGTTCAGTATGGTTCAGAATACTGACCCTATATACCTTTGTAGTTGAATCCAGGGGGACTCTGGACTTGGAACTTGGAACTGTAAGCATGCTTTATAAGAATTCAGTTAAGTTGTGTATATAATTCCCCTCTCTTCTCCCGAGCCTATGGTAGAATAAGGGGGTATTATGCCCCACAGATGTTGAGGAGAGATGTTTATATGTTTGCTCTTGCTATATCTTTGAAGTAAATATTCCATTGTAAAAATGTATTTCTTAAGTGGGTGCAAAGACTTGGGTTCAAGGAACCTGTAGAATTGGGGATACATAACTGGTAGGAGCTTGAGCCAATGGCAGAGACTAAACACTCTCTAATACCCTTTAAGGGTACCAGAGAACCCTGGTAGAGGGATAAAATATAACATGCCTAATTTTCAGGCAGTGGAGATCAGAGTAATTGCTGTTACACTGGTATACACTGATAATCCCCACTGATAATCCAAGATCTCCCTTTAGCTAATATAACCCTATTGAGGAGAGAGGAGGGATGGTGAGGCTTGAGTATACAAGTCCCGGTTAATCTTTCCCAATCTAGTGCTACCTTCCTAGTGCCATTTCTGGGGAGGGTGCTAATGATCAGTGAAATGGCACCTCCGGGAGAAAGAGGAGATGGATGAGCCCTTAGATAACACACTCTGTACAGCCCATACTCTGGCTAATCAGTCCCTGAATAATGGAGGTAACTGTTAACAACACCCTGTATCTTGATACCAGAGACAGCACTCACTGTCTAGTCAAAAAGCCCTTTCCTTGACGCCAAAATACTAAACTCTAGGTAAAGTCTACTTTTATACTTTGTTTTCTGCAACCCATAGAAGGATAATACTATCAACCAACCATATGGTTATATATAGTGTATTGTTGATGTAGATGGATTCAGGACAACAGTACCTTGAGTAGTCAAGAGTATCCATGTTTCTGTTAAATCATTCAATGACTTTTAGGTATTAATTCAGCCCTTCTAAAAGGCTGACAGCGACTGGTTTGGCCCTACCCGGTAACCTCTGTACTCTGTAGAGAACTTTTTAAAAACTTTTTTGTAAACTTAAAATATATTTTTATTTATTTAATTACATGTAAAAACAATTTTTAACATGCATTTTTTAAAATTTGAGTTCCATTGTATACAATAATAGCAACAATATGCAATGATCAACTATGTGTATTTAACTCTTCTCAACAATGCAATGATCCAAAAGACTTATGGTGGTAAATGCTATCCACATACAGAGAAAGAACTGCTGGTGTCTGAATGCAGATCAAAGCACATTATTTTCATTTTCTTTTGTGTGTGTGTGTTTTTCCTTTTGTTCTGTTTCTTCTTTCACAACATGACTAATGTGGAAATATGTTTTACATGATTGCAAATGTATAAACTATATCAAACTGTTTGCCATCTTGGGGAAGAGGGAGAAGAGAAGGAAGGAGAAAAAAAATTGGAACTCAAAATCTTATTAAAAATGGATGTTGAAAAGTAAAACAAAATTTTGAGTTCCAAATTCTCTCTCTCCCTCCCTCCCTCCCTGAATAGGGAAGCAATTTGATATAGGTTATACATGTGCAGTCATAGAAAATATATTTCCATATTAGTCATATTGTGAAGACCAAAAAAACTTCAAAGAAAATAAAGTTTAAAAAAAGCAAGCTTTGATTTGCATTCACACTCCTCCAGTTCTTTCTCTGGAAATGGATAGCATTTTCATTATAAGTCCTTCAGAATTGTCTTAGATCATTGTACAATGGAGAATAGCTAAGTCATTCACAGTTGATCATTGTACACTGTTGTTGTTACTGTGCACACTGTCCTGATTCTGCTTATTTCACTTTGTAGCAGTTCAAGTAAACCTTTCCAGTTTTTTCTACTAGCACCCTACTCTTCATTTCTTATAATAGCACAACAGCATTCCACCACAGTCATACACCATAACTTGGTCAGCCATTCCTCAATTGATGGCATCCCCTCAGTTTCCAAAAATCTGTTATAAATATTTTTGTACCTATAGGTCCTTTCTATTTTGGTTTTAAAAATATTTTTTAAAATATATTTTTCTCTAAAATCCTTTCCAAAATCCTTGAAATTTGGAAAAATCTCCTTAGAAAGGTTAGTCAAGTACAAAAAGTCTTTTCTAAGGGAAATGAAGGGTCATATTCAGTCTTTTAAGACAGACTATCTGTTGACTTTTTCAACCCACTGTCTCTCCACTCACCTGAAGTGACCACTGGCATCCTTTCTATTCTTAGACCAAGACATTCCATTCTCCAACTCTGGGCATGTTCACTGTCTGTCCCCCACACCTGGAATACTCTTCCTCTTCATTTTTGTCTCCCAGATTCCTTCAAATCCCAGCTAAAATCCCACCTTCTACAAGAAGCTTTTCTTAGTCCACCTTAATATTAGTACCTTCCCTTTGTTGATTACTTCCAATTTATCCTGTGTACATTTTATTTGTACGTAGTTGCTTGCATGTTATCTCCCCCTCCCCCATTTGACTGAGCTCCTTGAGAACAAGTTCAGTCTTTTGTTCTTCTCCTCCAGTGTTTAATACAATATCTTTATTGACTGTAGGCACTAGGACCTACAGCTCTCAGATAAGAAAGGAAAGTGGATGGAAGGAAGGAGATCCCTTTGTTTACTAAAGAAGGGAGGGGAAGTGGTTCTGATAACTTTGGTGACTTGAGTATTAACCCTTAATATATCTTCCTCATTCAATATTCCTATAAAAGTTATTTCAAATCATCTTAGAGTAGTCATGTCAGCGGGCATGGATTTTTTCCTGTTTGTTTTGCCAGTTGGGACATTTTTTTCTCTAACCTAGAAATGGCTAGCATATAGATGAATAATAAATAAAATTCTCAAAGATCTGAACCTAAAGGTACAGAGTATAGTGTTAATATTCTTCTCTTCAGGACTAGAAAGTTGTTCTATATAATACACCTTTTGCATAATTGACATAAAGATGTTGGCCAAGATCCGACAATAAAAGTTATCAGATGATCCCAGGAATGGTTTTCAACCATCTTGCTAGTTATCATTATTGCCGATGATGCTAGCTGTCATTTTTGTTCAGTTTCAGTCTCTTCAGGAAAAAAAGTGAATCTAGGAAGATTGATCCTAAAATTAATTAATTAATATTAAACCAATAGCCTCCATATCTAGTTCTTTGAAAAGAATTGAAACTAGAGGCAAGAAACTGGAAAATAGAGACAGACCCCATCATATCTCCCTGGATTCTCTGTGAAGGGCATCTCTGTCCTTTATTTGCTGTGAGGCATTAAGCAAGGCACTTAACATGTATGAGCCTTAGTTTGCTCATTTATAGGATAAAAGATTTAGATCAGATGATATCTGAGGTCCTCTGCAGCTAGAATATTCCATTATTGTGAAATTTAAACTTTGAAAAGTCAAAGATAGGGGCTTCTATAGCCTTGGCAAGAAGCTGAGCTATTAGATGTTTTTCCCTGGAATCTATAGGTTCCTCCTTCAGGCACAGGTAGACAAGTGGGATTTTAAGACAGCTAGTGTCCCCACTTGTAAGTCCTCAGGAAGTCCAGTGGGAATTCCTGGTCACTCATCACCTAGAGCAGCTGGCTCTTTGTCCCTGGTCTTGTCATGTATTTATTCATAGTGCATTTCCTTTCAAAGTTGAGCTACATGTCATGGTGCACTGGATAGAGCTCCAGGCCTGGAGTCAGGAAGACCTGAGTTCAAATTAGGTCTCAGATACTTACCAGCTGTGTGGCCATGGGCAAGTTATTTAATTCTATTTGTCTTAGTTCTTCATCTGTAAAATGACCTGGAGAAGGAAATGGCAAACCACTCCATTATCTTTGCCAAGAAAACCTCAATGGGATCATGAAGAGTTGAACAGGACTGAAATAACTGCATGTCACATCCTTAGGAAAGTGAAAGGCCCTCCAAAGGTCACCAGTCCATTTCTGTATTTCTCCACACCTCAAACATTCCATGTAGATAGATGACTGTTTAACTTTATAGGCTCTAATAATTCTCCAGTAGACTTTGTAACTGCTACATAAGTTACCCAAACTAGGGCCTCACACACAAGGGCTAAAACAGCTCACATCGGGGCCTTGCACCACCCCAGACTCAGATCTAGTACTGCCCAGTCTTAAACTTCATACCTTAACCTTAACCAAGAGCTGGATATCTTCTGGGAGTGCCTCATCCTTTTCCCTATCTAAGAATTAAGCCATGGAACTGGGACAGGGTATGAATCCCAGGGACCCCAGTCTCCAGGTAGTTACTGACCCAGATGACCAACTCCAATGGCCCACTGCCTCTCTACTCCCAGGTCTCTAGTGTTTAAACACCTAGTCTCAAAACAACTCTCCTCACAGGACCCAAGAGAAAGCAAACCTTAATGAACTAGTTCTTTCTGTGTCTTCTGCCTAGCAAATTCTCTCTCTCTCACACACACACACACACACACACACACACACACACACACTTTCCTAATCTCAGAGTCAGAATTATTGTCTTCTGTAGCAAAAATTAATATGCTTCCAGGTCAAACCTGCTCCTCCCCCATCTCTTTTCCTTTTCTCTTTTATATAGCTGAAAAAGAGATTATCTTTAAATGCTGGTCTGATCAAGTCATTGCCTTGCTCAGTAAACTCCAGTGGCTCCCTACTGCTGCTAGGATGAAATATAATCTCCCTTTGGCTTTTAAAGCCTCCTGTCACCTAGATCCCATCACGCATTACTCCCTTTCCTGTCTACTAGGATCCAGTCAAACTGGCATTGCCCCTCTTCTCTATGACATCCCATTTCCATTTCTATGCCTTTCCCCTGGCTGTTCCCCATGCCTGCAATGCATTCTTTACTTGCCCCCACCTCTTAGAATCCCTAATTTTCTTCAAGACTCAGCTAAAGTACTCTTCAACAGGAAACTTTCCCTAATTTTCACAGCGACTAGATCCTCCCTGCCCTCCTTCCCCAATTTACTTGTATTTATTTTTTATGTATATATATATATACATATTATATATACACATATATACATATTATATGTACACATATAGACATATTATACGTACATATATGTCTTCTTCAGCCAGCTTGTAAGCTCTTTGAATGTAAAAAATTAATTTGCCTTTGTGTCCTTGGAGCCTAGAGCAATGACTGGCACGTGGTGGGTACTTAATGAATCATTCTTGATTGATCTCATCGTACCCTCTTCATTCTGTACTGCTATATGTTTCTTTTCATACTCTTTCCCTCTTCTTGTGCCCCCAAAACCTGACCCTCTCCAGAAGTCCTTGATTCCCTGGTCCACTACTGGGTCCACTGCTTATTCTCTCATATCCTACCACCTCTGGCACACCAGCTTAAAAGAAATCAGCACTGTCAACTGGATGGAGACAGCCTCTAACCTGTGGGCGGCTGGAGCTGAACAGAGCGGGTCAGGAATCAAACAGAAATGTATTTTCAAAGTGAGAGAGACAGCTTTCAAGCAAGCACATGTGTGCCAGAGCGCCGACCCTATTGGAGGACCCGCTTTGGTGTGATGAAATTGCTGTACTTACACCAATGGCGGCACAGTGAGTGTAGCCCTGCCAATGAGGGGTGACAGCAACAATGTGACATGTTTGATTCATCGCAGGACTTCAGGACCAGAACATGGGTCCAGCAGGTCCTTGTCCAAGCTCAGAGAACACTTGGTGCTGGTCAAACAATACAACAATCGTATGAAACAATTCAACATGGGTCCAGCAGGTCCTTGTCCAAGCTCAGAGAACACTTGGTGCTGGTCAAACAATACAACAATCGTATGAAACAATTCTGGGATTTTGCTGTGACTGAGGTCATTTAGAAAGTGAGCACAAAGGACTGTGGTTAGGCCAAGCTCAGGATGTAGCCTATTTTCCGAGCATGAGCTCTGGAAAACAGCATGTCTCCTAATATCTTGACGACATATTCTTTGCTCCCTACTACTTCCAGATTCTCCTTCTGCTGCTATTACACATCTCTTCTCCTTTCTCCTTATGTTCTCTCTCTCTGTCTCGCTCTCATTTTCAATATATGTCCCTACCTACTGGGTCTTTACTTGCTGTCTACTAACATGCTCAGGTCATAGGATCATAGATATAGAGCGGGCAGAAATCTTAGAAGTCAGCTGATCCAAATTCCTTCATTTTATAGATAAGTTAGTTGAAATTAGAGAGGTTATAATAGAACTAGTATTTTCCTAAAGAAACTTCTTTCTTCCCACCCCACTACCTTTACTTAAAAGAAGACAAAACTGCCCCTGGAATCTGTTCCTGTTTTCCTGACACAGCTTCCTGGTCATCTAAAGTCACAGAAAGTCCTACCCTACGGAGTTTGGTTCCCTCAGACTTGGGGGATTTGTGAAGACCTTCCAAGTTACCATGTCTTTTACTGTCTCTTTCCCTGTGGACTAGTCATATGTATACAAAGAAAAGGGGGACACATAAAAAGAAATAAATCTCCTTCTGTTAACTATTCAATGGCTTATCAGCGCCTCATTTCATCCCATCATCAAGCATGAACTAAGAGAGTACTAGCATTAGAAACACCTCCAAATGTATTTTGCATGATTACACATGTATAACCTATGTCAAATTGATTGCCTTCTCAACGAGAGGGGGATGACTAGGACAGAGGGAGAGAAATTGGAACTCAAAATTTGAAAAAAGAATGTAAAAATTGTTTTTACATGTAATCAGGAAAAATAAAATCTTAATGAAAAAGATTTTAGATTAAAAATATAAATATATAGATAAGTAAGCATATATGTATAAAAAGAGCCACCTCCAACAATGGTATTTGTCACGGGTCACACAGGTAATGTCTGTCTTGGACAGCACTTGAACCCAGATCTTCCTGACTCTAAGTCCAGTACTCTTCCCATTACATGCTGCTGCTGCCTCTCCCTTTTTAAGGTCTGTCCCATTCTTGAGAAGAAAGGAAGGAAGGAAGGATGAAAGAAAGAAACCTTCACTTGACTCTTCTCTCTCAAACTTCCATATTATATTTCTCTTCCCTTTCACCACCAAATTTTCAGAAAAAATTTACCTATACTCTGCCTCAATTTCCTTTCCACTCAGTTCCTCTTGCAAGTAGATTTCCAATCCCACTTCCCTAGTGAAAAATTCTCTCTCTGAGATGACTACGGATCTCTTAACTGAAATTTGATGGCCTTTCTCTGTCTTGGGAGCTTTTGGATTCCTAAAATACTACTGGATACTCTCTCTTCCCTTGGGTTTTGAGTCACTGTTATCTTTTGATTCTCTTACTGTCTCTTACTACTCCTTTTTTGACTTTTTTTTTTCTGAATCATTAGGTTCATCTTGGATCCTTTTTTCTTCTTTCTCTACACACTCTTCCCTGATAATCTCATTGACTACCATGGATTCATGGATTCTTTATACAGCTGATTTCCAAATCTACATAGATATGCAGCCCTGATCTCTCTCCTAAACTCCAATTCTGCATCATTATGTCTTCAGGTCAGATGGTATCCTAAATTCAACATTTCCAAAAGAGAACTCATCTCCCCACTTCCCACTCCCCACACCCAAACCTGCCCTTCTTTTCAAATGCCACTATTTCTGTTAAAGGTATAGATATTTCTCCAGGTCATTCAAGTCCTTACTCTGAGCAATCAAAGGTGCTTTTTCCTTCTTTATCCCCTATAGGCATTATTTTAAGGGCTATTAGAGGGCACAGTAGAAGGAGTGCCAGCCTGGATTCAGTAACACTCATCTCCCTGAATTAAAATCTAGCTTCCGGCACTTACTAGCTGTGTGACCCTGGGTAAGTCACTTAACCCTATTTGCCTTAATTTCTTCATCTGTAAAACTGAGCTGGAGAAGGAAATGGCAAACCACTCCAGTGTCTTTGCCAAGAAATCCCCAAATGGGGTCACAAAGAGTGGGACAGAAATAAAAACTACTAAACAACAACAACGCTTATTTGACAAACTGTCAATTTTCTCTCCATGACATATCTCAAATCCATCCTCATGTCCATCCATACAGCCACCATCCTTGGTTTAGTCCTTAACACCATTTATTGGAACGTCATAATAACCTGGTTCAGAAGAAAATTGGAATCCGATAGATATTTGCCTTCCCCTTCATCCTTTGCTTCCACTACTTTTCATCTTGAATCTATCTCCCAAATAGTTACTATATAATTTTCCTAAGGCCTGATCATGCTATTACCTTGCTCCAAAATTTCTCAGTGGTACTTTATTGTTTGTAAGATAAAATACAAACTTCTCAGCTTGGCATTAAAGGTCCATAAAAATATGGCTCCAACCTACCTTTCCATTTTTATTTCTTATTGTGTTTGTTGTACAAACTCTACATTTTAGCTAAACTGAATTACTAGTGGATCTCTTAATTTGATATTCCATCTCTTTCTTCTGTATTAGCACAGACTATCCTCTACACCTGGATATGCTTCCTTCTAATATCTGTCCCTTTTCCTTTACAGCTTGAATGAGATGGGAGCAAACATCTATTCTTTCTTGTGACATGGAGCAGACCATCTGCCCTGCCACTGGTTCCTAAGATCCCCCAACATGACCATCTGACTTATTTATATATAAGGACCCCTTGAGTCTTGCCACCTGCCCTGCAGCTGAACTTTCTTTTGTGTATTGTCTCCCCAAGTAAGAAAGTAAGTTCCTTGAGATCAAGGGCTATCTCTATTTTACTTTATGTATTCCAGTGCTTAATATGGTACTTAGCACAGAGTAAGCACTTAATAAATGCTTTTTCTTTCATTTATTCATTAGCCTTACAATCCTTTGAGGTTCAATTTGAGTGCCACATCCTTGCTGAAGCCTTCTCTATTTCCCCCAGTTGTTTTCTCACTCTTCAAATTACCATATATTATACATGTCATATCCCTTTGAAGTTACCAAGCTTTTACAACCTGGTTTGTTCTCAATGCTAATTGAATTAATTCTTGCCCTTTACAAACTGGTCCCAACCTACCTTTTCAATATTATTAAACACAGAGTCCCACTGATTTCCCTGTCATTCAATCAAACTGGCCTTTTTATTGTCATATATTGCACTCCATTTCCTTTCTTAGTGCCTTTGTGATCTCTGTTCCCCCATGCTTAGACTGTGCTCCCTCCTCATCTTTGCTTATTAGAATCCCTAGACTCCTTCAAAACTTGGTTCAAGTGCCAATTTTTCACAAGGTTGTCCCTTATGTCCCAACTGCTAGTGTCCTCCTTCCCCTCACCATGCTCCCATCATCGTATGTATGTGTGCATGCATCTTCTCTCCTCAATAGAATATTGAGAGCAGGGACTGTTTCATTTCTGTCTTTGTATCCCTCGTCCCTAGCACAAATGCCTCAATAAATGCGTGTTAATTGATGGACATTCACAAGTGTATTTTTAAAAAGACTTCAGTGAATCTAGTTCAAAGAAAAAGACATTTAATTAAGCATTATAGCAAAGTAAGTGACAAAAAGATTACATTCATATGCATATGTCCAGCATATCATTGTAGTTACTACTGGGAAGACCTATGGTTGGGGAATGCAGAAGTGGAGGGAACACACTTAGAACAGGTACACTAATAGAAAGAGAACTCACTAGTCAGAACAATTAATACTCCTAAGGAGGGATCTCCCCTGGAACAATTCTCAGCTTCTGATGCTGCTTGTTTCTCCCCAGAGTGCAGATGTCCTTGGTCAACTACCCTCTCAGCTGAGCTAAGGCCCTCTGCTCGTGTCCTTTCTCTGCCAAGCTTCTCTCTGCTGCCATCTCCTGGCCTTTAGCTGCTACGTAGCTTTTTCTCTTGAGAAGGGGAAGAGTTGTATTCAGTTATTTTTAGTTCATGGTCCCAGGACTATTTCAGTTCTTTTGTAATATTTACGCTAGCTTGTGTCACCCACCCATCTACTGAAAGAAACTGTTAGTCATTCAAGTCTATTTATTAACTCCTTTGTTTCTCCCTTAGGTTGACACTCTGGGTTGCCTCTCTTGACTTAGAATGAGAAAATTCTACTAAATTTCTTTCCATTCCTGAGATACTAATTTTGGCCCATGAAATTTCATTTCAGAAGCAAGACTGGAAATAACAAAGTAGAAATAGCAAGCTTTGTAACGCGTCTCTGTCGTTAACAAAATCTTTACCCTTCTTATATGCTAATTGTATACATAATAATCAGAATTATAGCTAATATTTATATAGCACTTACCGTGCCAGGCACTGTGCTAAGCACTTTATACATGTTGCCTTCAGCATGCTGTAAGCTCCTTGAAAGTAAAGTTTAGTTAGTAAAGTTTATTTCCATCTTAGTAGATGCCTAATAAATGTTTGTTAATTTTCACTATAAATAGTTCCTAGGTGTAGTGATAGAGATGTTGGGAAAGAAAACAGGGTAGGATGACTGGAGAATGGAAAGCAGATGGTGAGGAGTCATGTCTGAAGTGGAAAGTTGCAAGGACTAATTTATGGGCAGAGTTGGATTAGAGATGTGGTTTATAATCTGGTTTGTGCTCAGTGCTAATTGAATTACTGTTTTCCCTTCACAATCTGGCCCCAACCTATCTTTATTATTTTCTTATTATATTATACATGGTATAGATTTAAAGATATTTCAAAGGTCAAAAAATTCTGGATGTGATGAAAAATTCAGAAGAAATTTTGAGTTTAATAAACATGTGACTCCATCTTCAGAAGTCCTTGTCCCATCCCAGAGTTTATATTCTTCACTGTCTAAAATAAAAGCAGAAAGTCCTCACTCTTCTGTTCCCTTCCCACATAGGCAGGCCCTCAGACTTTCCCTGTAACATCGCAGTTCTCTCCTAAGGAAAATTTGGTACTTGTCCCTGCCAGTCATTAGCTGGAAATATTTGTCCCTTTCAGACATCTGCAAAGGTACAGAGGTGTTAGGCTGAGAGCAGATCTAGTACAATGTGGCTGTCAGCCTTGAAAACTGACTCAGCTACGTGATCTCATAAATATTAAACCATCAGTCCATATGGTGAGAGGAAACCTAACAGTTATGACTATCCACCTAGAAAAGTGAAGGGTCATGGGTATCATACTGAGGCACAGCTCCTAAGATCCTCTGCTGTCTGCCTTTACCAGAGAAACTTCCTCCACATATTCCCTCCATTTCCCTAAAGTTCCTCTGTGTCTGTCTGCCTACGTGCTGATACAGGTTTTTGGCCTAGGTTTCAAACTGAACTCCCTCAGCATCTTGACAAGCATTTGAAGAGAAATATAGTGAAAACAACTGCCCCTTAAATTCGAGCTAAGCCGTCTCTGCTTTCTTTCTGTGATCTTTGCTGGCTCAGAACAATGCCCAGGCTTGGCTGAAATACCCAGGAGGTGTGGAGAGGGCATGGAAGGTTCTCCCTTGGGACTGGAAAAACTAATCAATTTTATAGAAAGGTGTTATTTTTTAGAAGGAGGTGAAATGTAGGGGGATTCCTTCTCTTCCTGGGTCTCTAGACTGTTCAGGTGCTGTCTCTGTTAAAGAGCAAAGTTTTCTGCAACAACTCCACTGTTTCCTATGCCAGGATAACAGCAATAATGACGGTGTTGATGAGAACAACAGCTAGTGTTTATACGGCACCTCAAGGCTTGAGAAGTGCTTTACAAACATCGGATCATTTTATCCTCACAGTAACCCTGGCTATGTGCTCTTATTGTCCGCATTTCATAGATGAGAAAACTGAGATAGAGATTAAGGGACTTACCAACTATTGAGTCTGATTTCAACTCAGGTATTCCTAATTCCAGGTGGAGCAATCTACCCACTCAGCTGTACAATCTGTCTAATAGGGAACAGAATTGTCATAGGGTCATCCCATTAACACTATCTTTTCTACCTTCAGAATACATATACAGGACTCAGGGAGATTCTGTTTGGGGGCATCATTAAGAGACTGTGAGAGAGTTCCAACTGAAAGCTTGGCAAGATATCCCAAGAATCCATCTCCAATCTTGGGGGGAAAATTAGGAGCCAGGAGACTATACCACCTTGATGAAGACTAGTGTATCTGTTACCCATTAGAGATAGTGTTGTCCTGCAGAGCAACAAAGATCTGTAGTAGCAGGAATTGCCCAGCATCCAACATTTTGAAGAAATTGGAGACTGGGGGCCAGTCTCACCTAGGTGGGCACAAAATCTAACATGTACCCACTCTTTTCTGAACCCTTATAAGTATTATCTTAGCATTAATCCCTACAGCTGAACTCCAAACCACACTGCTTTTCTCTCCCTTTTGGACTTTGTCACAGATCCTGGCATTACTTTTGCTCTGGACCCTGCTTTCTGCCCTTGGTAGTCAGAGACATAACTAGGGTGATGTCACTTTGCCTCTGGGTGCCAGGATTTAGAAGGTCCTTAACAATACTTGTAGAAACAACAGAACTCAGCACCTACTTAGCAATAATTAATTAAAATGCTAGGCACCATGATGTAGTTGTGCATGGTGAACTAAGCTGTCCTCAGATCCAGGAAGACTTCAGTCAGCCTCTGCCACCTAGTGGCTGTGTGCCCTTGGGCAAGTCACCAAATCCCTATGGAGCCGGGGCAACTCTCTTAAGTTTTCAGTTCCCAAGCAGCGGGGGCAGAGCTGCATGATAGAGGGAGCTTTCTCACTTAGAATTTCCTATGCCACAAGTTTGTTTGTGCCTCTCTCCCTCAAAAAACAAAATAGTTAGATAAGATCCTACTAGATGCCATATTTCCTCCCTTTGTGAGTTCCTCCTAGATCTAGTTAATCCCCCTACCTCCCCCAGTAGCCACTTGACTAGTGGATTCACAATATCCAAAAGTCTCTCTCCAAATAGATCTCTTTTCCCTTCTCCATCTCAACTGAATTTGACTTTAAAAGTCCAGTCATTGAAGGATACCTTTCAGACCACTCACCTCAGAACATTTTATGGTGTTTGTCTTCTTTTGTGCCATGATTCTTGATTTTGGCTTTTCCTCTAGTCCCTCAGATCAGTTGCTTGTATCCCCATACCTATCCTGGCTTATCCCATGATGCTTTGGTACACAAAACTCCCAAGAACTTCCCACCTGAACTTTCTCTTAATTCCCAGATATGGAGGCTTTAACCCAGATCATTCAACCATCCAGACTCAGTCCATGACATATCCTATTTCTGGTCCTACATGAGAAGGCCTTGAGGAACATGTATGATCTTTCCTTCCTTCTTTATGCAGAGTAGGGAGATGACTCTGGAGGAGAGGTGGGGCTGGTGACCTGCACAGCCCTCCCTCATGCAGGGCAAGGTCGGGTGCAAGTCATGTCATTGTTTCTCTGGGCATGGTCTTCTTCGGTGATGAGGGGTGAGCACAGTCCTGTGAGTGGACACAACTGGCTGAATGGGGACCCAGCCGGTTGGGTGATTAGGCTCCTCCTTTCCTGTCTGCCTCCCCTCTCCTCTCCAAAGGAAGATAAATTTGGATGGCCAAAGATGCCCAGTTGACTTGGGCTTTACTAGCTCCTTTCTTTTCCCCTACCTATCCTGTCCTGTCCACTTCCAAAACCTTAAAACTACTGCACTCTGAAGCTGGGACCACAATGGACCCCTGCCTCAGGGCTTTTCTGGATCCTCCTAGCTTTACAGTGATAATCAATAATAACTGTCACTGTTTCCCTCCCAGCCTGATGTCTTTCTTTTTCTTGCCCTCATTAAAGGGGCTATGCTCTGGCTGCTTCTTAAACAGGTCTATTCAATGGATTGGTATTGCCTCACCCTAAGTGAGTACCTGCAAAGACCTTGGCCTAAAGGGGCTAAAGTCTCCCAGTTCATCCTGGGCCATGTCCAGTCATTCTGATGAATATCTGGTCACTGGTTTCAGATAGCTCTGGAGAAGTGAGGCTGGTGACCTGCACAGCCCTCCCTCACTCAAAACAAAGTCAAGTGCAAGTCATTTCATCATTTCTCTGATGGCATGGTCTTCTTCAGCAATGAAGGATGAACACACATTTACTTGTGTGCACGTCATTTCATCATTTCTCTGATGGCATGGTCTTCTTCTGCAATGAAGGACGAACACAATGCAGAGTGGGTCTGTTTCTGAACCGACTGGTCTGAAGACAATGGAAAAGGCTTTTTATCACCTAAGAGAGATGGAGAGAAGCCTCTCCATGCTGGTATTGCAGTGAGTGTAGCATTAATGCTTGCTAGTAAGAAGGGGAATCATGGCATAGAGACAGAGCAGGTCCCTTAGACCATTATCTTGTCTGACTACACAGGCTTTTTCCCTGAAAGTGGATTCCAAGCAATTTAAAGAGTTTTGGTGGGGAAACACAATTACAGGCCTGTCCCACATAACAATCCCCCCAAATCAATCTTCTTTTACAATAATATGATTTATATATCATAAGGAAACCCCACATGATGTCCTTCAAAGTGGTGGGTGGTGATTTGTCTCCCTGTCTGCACCTACTGTGAACCTCTTTTCCCTTTGGTAGATAATGGTAAGTCTAGTCAACCAGAAAGCAGTTGTTAGCAGACCAAGGACAATTGCAAGGAAAATCTTTAAAACAAAACAATTAGAGCTATTATAAGTTGGAAATTCTGCCTCAGGAGGTAGGATGGATGGTACGTGTCTGCCTATTGTAGATGGAGTCCCTAGATTATTATGGATTGGACTAGATGATGTCCTAAGTCCCTTCCAGCTCTGAGATTCAAGGATTCTAAAGTAATTTCCAACTCTGCTGTAGATAAATGAGAAGGGAAAGAAGGAGAGAGGAAAAGAAAGAAAGGAGAAGCTAGAGAAGAAAGAGATAGAGGAGGAAAGGCAAAGGAAAGGGACAGGGGAAGAAAGAAAAGGGAAAAGGAGGAGGGAGAGAGAAAGAGAGGGAAAAGGAGAGGAGGGAAGGGGAAAGGAGAAAATGTTTCTAGTCTGGTAGGATCTCATTATATCTCATCTCACCCCAACTCACCTCCTGTTTTTGGCATTTAGACTGGAATTTTGATGGTCGTGCAGGAGCACGTGTCTCCCACTTATAACATTGTTGCTATGGAAATAACTGCCCCCTATAACATTATTTCACCTAACGGTGTTTCCTTGAGCTTTCTTGAAAGCAATGAAAGACATCATTGAGCACATAGGCAGTGGTGCGTCAGTGAGTCACTGACCAAGGCGGAGGGGGGAAGAGGTAATTGATTGGGAGTATGTTTAAAAAGGGGAAAGGGAGAACTTTATTACCACTTCTGTCAGCTGCCCTTTTGATGTGCTGCCATAGTGAATGAGAAGTATTAGAGGCCAGCATGTGTAGATCACAGTCAGGGAGGGGGAAGGAGGAGGAAATTTCCACACACTCCAGCTTAGAAATCTGAGCTCATTGCTAGGGGCAAATTGTGAGAAAGGCTTTGCTTCAACTCAGATCCCGTTCTGACTTGTGTTGACCTTTGCTTGGCTCCAGATTGCCAGTTCCCTGAGTTCCCATGTTCAGCTGGAGAGTTGGGAATAGGGAAGAGAAGAGGGTGACACTCCCTTTGGACTCACTCTAGTTAGGAGTAGAGCCAAGATTCAGAGCCTGTACTGGTGGGAAAAACTCCATCGCTATTGTCCTAGCTTTATCTGCTTCAGGGAGAACAGAGAAAAAGGTATATCTAGCATATAGCCTTCCCTTTAACTCTAAGGAAGTTTATATAGCATTCTAAAAACAGAGATACTGAATGTCAAACCCTGGGTGACTGGGTCCAAAGTGTTCTGTACTGTACAGGGCCCAGTAAACTAAATGCCCAAGAACCTGAAAAGACTGTATCAGCTGCACCATAGAATAGTCTCCTCAACAGCTAATGCAGAAACAAAAATTGCAGTTAGAAAGGCAACTGCCCACCTTTCCTCTCTATGGGAGGGTAACACTCATACTATGTCCATCTAGGCTAACGATAACAATAGACAAATATGTGGGCAAGTGTGCTATAGCCTGTATTCTCATAGTTTCCTGTTGGGCCTATCTCCCAGCCTACAGTATTCAGCTTCCCTCCTCAACGCCCACAGAGAAAGGTGGAAGAATCAATTCTATTCTTGCAGTTTTACCCTAACTTAGGCCACTAAGCATCTGGTTGGGAAACAATACTAGGAACTAGAGCCAAAGCCATGCAGTCATAGAGAGGGTTGGTTCAGGCACCAGGCAGAAATAGTATTTCCCTTTCTGTTCCTTTTCTCTCTCAGTCTCCTTATAGAAACGTTGAATTTAATTCCAGATCATTTTACTCCCCAAAAGCCCTTTAGTTTTCATGTCTCTCTACCCATGTAAAACTAAGGATTCTTATTCTGACTCTCACTGTCATAGATGAGTCTCAGGTTCTGGATATTGGCTACATCCTCCCTTCGGGGTTCTAAGGGCACCTCTATTACTATCAGCTTGAGCTCCACTAGTATTTTCTTCCCTATCCGACCTCATTATGATCCAATGGTTCCCAAAGATTTCACATGAAGGTTTTTGATTAATTGAGATGTGTTCTTGCTTGAGAAATGGGTTGTGGTAGTTTTGTTATAAGGAATGGCTCTATGTGGAGGGGGAAGGGGAAGAGAAGGGAAACATAGAGGGGTAATTTGGACAGTGTAAAAAGTCAATTATATCAATAAAAATCCATCTTTAAAAACAACCAAAAAAGCCTCAATCCCATTGCTCTCACTAAAATGATAGAATAAAAGGCTTTTATGCCATTAATAAATATTTAATTGTCAAAAAAGAAACCGTATTTCTCATGGTCTGTATCTTCCCCTTTCCTCATTCTACCATAAGTATTAGACCCAGTTCCAGAATCACATAACTGGCACACCCAGCATGAGACTTCAGAATAACCCTACAATATACCTTAGGACTTCCCCAAACAGAAGTGAAACCCTTAGACTCTTTTCCTTTGCATGACAAAGGGGACAGCTCAGGGGCTGCCCTACATCCAGAGGAATAATCAGACTCCCAGTTTAAAAAAAACAAACAAAAAAGCTTTCAATCCACATCCTGTTTCTTTCCCGTTTAGCCCTTGACTGCCTCTGCTGTGAAGTAACTATATCTCTCTACCAGAGCCCATAAAGTACCCCACAATCCACATTCCAGAAAAAGGGGCCTGAGTGTTCTGGAATATTTGTGGATACTAGGGACTTGCCCTTGGTATGGCTCTGAACCCCTTTTCCCCCAGTATACATTCTCCCCTCAGTCACGCTGTGCCAGTCTTGAGCTGTCTCCCCATCTTCCCTTCAGTGGAAGGAATAGTGGATAATATGTAGACTTTAAGTCCTCTGTTCAAATACTGACTCCAAAGTGTCCCAATCAGATGTTGCTGGGAAAGGTACTTAACTTTCTAAGTCTCAGTTTTTTCACTGGCAAAATGGAAAATAATTACAGTACCTAACAGAGTTATTGTAAAGATCAACTGAGGTAACATATAAAGTGTTTTGCAAACCATAAAGGGCTGCATAAATTTGACTTATTCTTTCTTAGGTGTTGAAAGGGGTTTTTTGTATGTTTGCTGTTATTTTCAGATATCAACCTAATTTAGAAATGGTATAGGTCTGATTTCCAACCTGGAACCAACTTGATACAGTGGGAACAGTACTGGAGTCTAAATCAAGAGACTTGGTTATGATCCTGATTCTTTATTTAAGGAGTAAATCATTGCAACTCTTTGAACCTGTTTCCTCATTTGTAAAATGAGGTGGGGAGACTGGTGTTCAACTAGATGATCTTTATTAACGTTCTGGCTTCAAGTTCTAAAAGTCTATGATACTTTGAATAAGGAAAAACTGACTAAAAGTATCATACGTAAACTACATCATATGAAAATGAGATTGACTGAGATATGGAAAGAGCTGCAGTGAGACAGGAAACAAATTGGTTACACAAGTTGTTGTTGTGTTTGTCCTTCATTGCCGAAGAAGACCATGCTATCAGAGAAATGATGACATGACTTGTACTTGACTTTGTTTTGAATGAGGGAGGGCTGTGCAGGTCACCAACCTCACTTCTCCAAAGCCATCTGAATCCAGTGACCAGATATTTATCAGGATGACTGGAGATGGCCCAGGATGCACTGGGAGACCTTGGCCCCTTTAAGCCAAAGTCTTTACAGGTACTCTCTTAGGGTGAGGCAATGCCCATTCATTGAATAGGCCTGTTTAAGAAGTAGCCAGGGCATGGCCCCTTGAATGAGGCAAAGAAAAGAAAGATATCAGGCTGGAAGGGAAATAGCAACAGTTATTATTGATAATCCCTCTTAAGACAGGAGGGTCCAGAAGAGAGCCTTTAGTATAGTCATCAACTGGTTAAGGTTAAAATCAATACTAAAATGAAAGGGAAAAAATGAGAAACCACTGTTTGTCATAACATCAATTTTTAAAAGCTGTCAAATGGAAAAAGGATAGTTTCTCCAGTCTTTTCATTATGGCTTCCCCCACAGAGTCCTACCTCTGTGGCATAGATTGTGACTGCAGCCTTGTAGGGATGGGGAAACTGAACAGAGGGTGCCCAAAGTCATTGTCCACTGAAGGAGGGGCTCAGAGGCACTAGAAGGTAAAATTCCTTACCAGTGGTAAGTTAGAGACAATCTTTTATTTATTCTTCCCAGGACATTAACTTGTCTGTCTAATATGCTTCTAACCCTAGATAATCTTGGAGGGTGTGATTCTCCTGTTTGCCTTTCTCCTTACTCTGAGGTTCCAATGCTTCCAAATGTCTATCTATATAAGTAAGACCCCAAACTCTGGCTCCCTATACAGGCAGCTAAGCCTGAAGCATCTTTCCAGGCAACAGCTTTTGGAAAGCTTCTGCCTCTGCCTTGGTTTAGCAGCCCTTCACCTAATGTAGCCGAACAGTAAGACAGCATGAGGTTCCAAGAACTGACCTGGGAAATGTGGGCACCCTCCTTGCTAGCGTCAGAGAACTGCAGATGGATATGATCCAGGAGAAGCTGCTGAGGCAGTTGTACCTCACCACGGTTTCTATCCTGGAGAAGGCAGATGATGCCGGTCACCCTAGAACCATGTTAGGCCCCAATATGGGTCTGATGAAGCACAGCTCTAAGGCACCTTTCTTCTGTGAAGAGGTACAGCTAGAGCACCTGCAGGTAACAGCCCTCTTCAAAATCTTGACTTTGTTCCTTGTTCTGGGACACTGACTCACCTTAATGGTGATGGACTTTGTACCATTCTCTATTACCCAAACTTTCTTGGGGTAGAAAGAGTCCCTCACATGGGTCTTGCAGGTAAAACCTCAAAGGAACCTGGGGTAGAGGTGGGGACGGCAATCAGTGAAGAGCCTTCTAGCCTGGAACACAGAAGATCTAGGTTCTCTTCTCAAATCCATCCCTTATCCCCTGTGAGACCTATGGAATGTTACCTAATCTCTCTATCATTTTTCCCACCTGCAAAATGAAGATAATTACATATTAAACATTTCAAACTCGACATCCTATAGGGTTTTTCAACTCAATATGTCCAAAATAGAACTCATTATCTTTCCCTCCATTCTGCCCCTCTTCTAAACTTTCTTATCTTGGTTGAGGACACCACCATCTTCCACATTCAGTTTTGAAACCCAACTGGCATTCTCATCTCCTCACTTTCACCCCACATATCCAATCAACTGTCTAATTGTACTTATATCCACCCCCCCCAACATATTTTACATCCATCTCTTCTCTACTTACATAGGTTCAATTCAGGCCCTCATCACCTCTTGCCAGAGGTCTCCTCAAATGTGTCATCCTCACAGCTGCTAAATCCTAATTGTAAGTCAAATTATATCACTCTCTACTCAGTAAACTCCAGTGGCTCCTTCTCATATTTAGGACTAATATAAAATGCTCTGTTGGGCATTTAAGCTTTTCCAGTCTGGTCCCAGATTACCTTTCCTGCCTTGCTACATAGTACTGACCTTCACTTCCCGTGACAGTTTAGTCAAACCAGCCTTCTTACTGTCTCTCCCCCAAGTGTTAGTATCTTCCTCTCAGAAATTATCTTGTATTTACTTTAAGTTGTTTTTTTTTTATTGGACCTGTGATTTCACTGATATAGGAAGCTCCTAGTAAGGAACTTGTACTTATGTAGATCACCACCTGCTCTGAAACATTGTCTTGAATCCAGGTCTTCCTGACTTTGAGG
Organism: Potorous gilbertii; assembly: GCA_028658325.1. Lineage (NCBI taxonomy): Eukaryota > Metazoa > Chordata > Mammalia > Diprotodontia > Potoroidae > Potorous > Potorous gilbertii. The sequence goes on along the minus strand of CM053770.1, from coordinate 578,444,012 downwards.
CCAGTTCTCTATGTACTATGCCACACCACCTCACATCTATTTTGTGCAAATGTGTATGTGTATGTGTATGTGTATATGTACATGTCTCCTCTGACAGACTAGAAAATCCTGGAGGTCAGAGAAGATTTCACCTTATCTTTGTATCCCCAGGGACCAACACAGTATCTTAAATGCTTGTTGACAGACTGATAGTACTTATCTACCCATGTTTCAAAGGCTGCTGTGAGGATCAAATATGACTGTATGATAGTGCTTTGAACAGTACAAAAATGGTATAAATGTACAAAAGTAAGGTATCCAAACGGTACTGTGTTTGAAAAGGTCAATTTTATTTTATTTTCAGTTTCAAATTCTTGCTTTCTCGCCTACCTCCTACCTTACTTATTGGGAAAACAAGAAAAACCAAACTTGTTACAAATACATAAGGTCAAACAGAACAAATGTGTACATTAGCCATGTCCAAAAAATATACTTTAGTTTGCACTGACTTCATCATCATCTGGATGATCTGTTATCTGGAGGTTGATAGTATGTTTCATGCTGAGCCAGGACTGAATTGTGGTTGTTTCCATTGTGTTGATCAGAGTTCCTAAGTCTTCCAAAGTTGTTCGTCTTTACAGTATTGTTATTATTGTATGAATCGTTCTCCGAGCTCTCCTAACTCCACTCTGGAAGAGTTCATACAAGTCTTCACAGGTTTCTCTGAAACCAAACTCTTCATTATTTCTCACAGCATAGTAGTATTTCATTAGGTTCACATACCACAATTTGTTCAGCCACTCCCAAGATAATGACCATCCCATGAGTTTCCAATTCTTCACCCTAAAAAAGAGCTGCTATAAGTTGTTTTGTACATATGAGTCCTTTTTCCTCTTTCTTTGGTCTATTTCAGATATAGACCTAGTAGTGGTATCATTGGGTCATTTTTGGTGTGCCCAGTTTAAAAGCTTTTTAGGCATATTTCCAAATTGCTTTTCAGAATGGCTAGACCAGTTCACAGCTCCAACAACAATACATTAAAGGATTTGTTTTCCCACCACTCCTCCAGCATTCATCATTTTCCCTTTTTTGTCAACTTTGCCAATCCGATCAGTATGAGATTCAAAGTTGCTTTCATTTGCATTTCTTCAATTATTGGTGACTTAGCGCACTTTTTTGTAATAGCCTTGGAGCCCTTCAGAGATAGAAAACATGGCCTGAGAATGTGTGTTATGGTGGCAAATGACATTGTGTAGAATAAAATAGTATTGGTAAACCAATTTGGAATGTGAGAGACTTGGGGCCAGTCAGTCCTGGAATCAGGAAAACCTGAATTAAAATCCTAGCTCAGATACTTACTAGCTATTTAACCCTGGGCAAGTCACGTAAGGCCATTTTCTCTAATAAGAAAAAGAAAAAGGAAAGTTAGAGAGTGGTGTCCTTAATAAGTAGGTTCAATGTAAGGATGGTTGCAGTAGCTGCATATGAGACAAAAAGTAAGTGATCCAATGTATTCTAGGGCAAAAGAGTAGAGCCAAGAAGCAGTGAAAATGCCATGGAACCGGGTGTGATAGACTGTGGGAGAAGTAGGGTTATGGCCTCATTTCTTGTGCTTGCCTTCAACTGTGTTGAAGGAAATTAATTAATTAGTTATCTTAATTAATCAGATAATTAAACTGTAATGAAAAGCCCTTAATATTAGACTTTCTAGAGTGACTTCTAGTTCCTCGTAGTTTAGAAGGTATGATTCAATAATAATAGCATTTGTAGAGCTTTGCATCTTGTAAAGTGGATGCTACTGTCCCTGTTTTGTCGATGAGGAAATTGGAGCTTAGTGAGGTTAATTGACTTACTCATGGTCACAGAGCTACTAAGTGTCCGAGGAAGAATTTTAATTCAGGTCTTTTTAACTCCAAGTCCAGGGCTCTATATCCACTGTGCCCCCTAGCTGCCTCTTAAGTTGTTTAATTTTTTTTGAGATTTTCCTTAGCTCTGAAATGAAGGGATTGGATTAGAGGACATCTGAGATCTCTTCCAGCTCTAAATCTGATTCCAAATCCAGCCTCTGATACTTCCTAGCTATGTGACCCTGAGCAAGTCACTTAACTTCTATTGGCCTCAGTTTCCTCAATTATAAAATGGGGATAATAAATGCACTGACCTTTCAGGATTATTGTGGGAATAAAATGAGATATTTGTAAAGGATTTAGCACAGTGTCTGGCACATAGCAGGCATTTAATAAATGCTTGTTTCCTTCCTTAACAACTTTGTGAAGTAAAGAGTACAAGTAGCTTGTCCTTATTTTATGTTGGGTTCAAAGGAAGTAGGAAACACAACATGGTGTATATTTCTCTCTACCTTTGGGAGGAGGATAAAGATGTCTCTTTGCCTTAGGGATGAAGGACTGTGACTGTTTCTGTCTTCCTCTCCAATCTTTTCCCTTCTCACCTCACTTCCTACACTTCAAGCGAAAGATTAGCCTTAGCTTCTTTGTCCTGTCTGTTGTCTTCCCACTTCTCCAAATCTCATTGATTCATTCTTTCTAGTTCCCTCTGGGATCAGCAAGATATTGCAGTTTTATTGGCTTTTTAATTTTTCATTTATCTGCTTTTTAAAAATTAATCTATTTTTTTCTGTTTTACCATAAACATTCTCTTTTACTAACCACGGCTTAGCAAAAAAAAGATTGGAGCAAATGTTTTCTAAGGTTCCAAGGAATGTGAGCTAAATTACAGCAGTCAGCTAGGAGCTGTTTAATTGCCATTGACATGAATCGATATTCTTTTAAGGAATTAGGGTCCTAGATATCTGGGTATAGAGTCTTATAAAAATTGGATGCTTAATGTGTATTGAACTGAATTCAGCTAAAGCATAGAATGAAACAATCAATTTTTAAATTTATTTCTCTTAGTCAATCCCTTCAAAAGGGCCACAGCAAAACAGAAATGTGACCCAGGTCATTACCTTGGAGTCAAAATTGCAATTCTCTGGACCTCATAGGAAGGCTTTGTTTGTCATAGCTAGACTGGTTTATCTTTCCTTCTAAGCAAACCTAATTGAGAATGTGTCTGAGAGTCACACAATATAGCTGAGTATGACTGTAAGAATGAGACTCACTGCATATAATCTGCTTCATCTTCAATCAACTTCTTACCAACTCAGTGGATAATAGGCTCTAATGCCACAGACAACAGCCCCTTTTATTTTTTACAGTTTTTTTTTGATCCTTGTTTTTTAAAATTAATTATTTTTAGCTTTCAACATTCATTTCTACAAGATTTTGAGTTTCAAATTTTCACCCCATCTCTCCCCTCTTCCCACCCCAAGAAATCATGCATTCTGATTACCCCTTGCCCCAATCTGCCCTTTTTTCTATCATACCCTTCCCTTTTCTCATCCCCTTCCCTTTTATTTTCTTGTATGACAAGATAGATTTCTATACCCCATTGCCTTTTTGTCTCATTTCCCAGTTGCATGCAAAAACAATTTTTAACATTTGTTTTTAAAATTTTGAGTTCCAACTTCTCTCTTTTCCTTCCTCCCCACCCATCCCCACTGAGACGGCAAGCAATTTGATCCATGTTATACATTTGTAGTTATGCAAAAAACTTCCATAAAAGTTATGTTGTGAAAGACTATATTTCCCTCCATTCTATCCTGTCCCCCATTTATTCTATTCTCTTTTTTGAACCTGTTCCTCCTCAAAAGTGTTTACTTTTAATTACCCCTCCTCCCATTTGCCCTCCCTTCTATCATCCCCCAAAACACCACCCCCTGCTTATCCCCTTCCTCCCTACTTCCCTGTAGTGTAAAATAGATTTTCATAGCAAATTGAGTGTGTATGTTATTCCCTCCTTAAGCCAAATCCTATGAGAGTAAGTTTCACTCTTTCCCTCTCACCTCCCGCTTCTTCCTCTTCATTGAAAAAGGTTTTTCTTGCCTCTTTTATGTGAGAGATAATTTACCCTATTCTAGTTCTCCTTTTCTCCTTCTCCCAATATATTTCTCTCTTACCCCTTACTTTTATTTTTTAAGATATTGTCCCTTCATATTCAACTCACCCTGTGCCCTCTGTCTATATATATGTGTGTGTGTGTGTGTGTGTGTGTATAAAATCCCTCCAACTAGCCTAATATTGAGAAAAGTCTCAAGAGTGACAAATATTATCTTTCCATGTAGGAATGTAAACAGTTCAACTTTAGTAAGTCCCTTGTGATTTCTCTTTCCTATTTACTTTTTTGCGCTTCTCTTGATTCTTGGGTTTAGAAGTCAAATTTTCTATTCTGCTCTGTTTTTTTCATCAAGAATGCTTGAAAGTTCTCTATTTCATTGAATGATCATTTTTCCCCCTGAAGTATTATATCCAGTTTTGCTCAATAGATGATTCTTGATTTTAATTCTAGCTCCTTTAACCTCTGAAATATCATATTCTAAGCCCTCTGATCCCTTAATGTAGAAGCTGCTAACTCTTGTGTTATCCTGATTATGTTTCCACAATACTCAAATTGTTTATTTCTGGCTGGTTGCAATATTTTCTCCTTGGTCTGGGAGCTCTGGAATTTGGCTACAATATTTCTAGGCATTTTCATTTTGGAATCTCTTTCAGGAGGTAATAAAATATTTATTTTACCCTCTGGTTCTGTGAGTTTTTGGATCTCCTTTTCCATCTGGTCAATTTTGCTTTTTAAGGCATTCTTCTCCTCATTGGTTTTTGGATGTCTTTTGCATTTGGGTTAGTCTATTTTTTAAGGTGTTAGTTTCTTATTATATTATTATAATATTATTATATTATCTTATTATATTATTATAATAAGGTGTTATTTTGGGTCTCCTTTAGCAAACAGTTGATTTATTTTTCATGATTATCTTGCATCTCTCTCATTTTTCTTCCCAATTTTTGCTCTGCTTCTCTTACTTGATTTTCAAAATCTTTTTTGAGCTCTTCCATGGCCTGAGACCAATTCATATTTTTCTTGGAGGCTTTGGATAGAGGAGCTTTGACTTTGTTGTCTTCTTCTGTTTGCATATTTTGGTCTTCCTTGTCACCAAAGTGAGATTCTATAGTATGATTCATTTTCCTGTTTTTGCTAACATTTCCTCAGTCATTTATTTGACTTTTGAGCTCTTTGTCAAGGTGGTTCAGTGCTTCTAGTGGAGGTAGGAGGTTGTACTGTCAGCAGCTTGATCCCCCTACAATCTGTGAACCCAGAGCTCCAGAAACAGCTGCTGCTGCCCCAGCTGTTGCTGTGGCTGCCCCAGGCTCCTCAGCCCCCTCAGCCATCCTGGACTGGAGCCTAACCACTTTCCTCTTTCACACAGGTCCAACAGGTTTCTTCCATTGACCTTCCAATTTGTCCTTGGTATTTTGGGGTTGTGAAGTCTGGAAATTACCATGGGTGCCAGAGATTCAGGGCCCCCTAGCCTGCTCGTGTCCCATCTAGCAGCCCATGTTAGACTTAATTCTGCTCCCAGCATGGCAGGATAAATGCTTCCCATTCACCTTCCAGGTGGTCCTGGGCTGGAGATTTGCTTCACATTGTCATTCTGTGAGTTCTGCAGCTCCAGAATTTCTTTAGAGTCATTGTTGTACAAGCATTTGGCTGGGTTTGAGGGGATAGCTCTAGCAAGTCTCTGCTTTTATTCTGTCATCTTGGCTTTGCCCCCAGCACCCCCTTTTCTTAATCTGCTCATTTCTACTAAATTCCTGACATTCTTCCATTTCCCATTATGTCTTATCCCCCTACTAGACTATAAGTTTCATGAAGACAGTTTCATAAAGATCATGCTTTATCTAAACTTTGTAACAGTGCCCAGAATAGTTCTCTAAACACAGCAGGCATTTAAAAAATGTTTGTTGAATTAAATCATACGTACATGAGTATTTCAAGGTTTCCTAGAAGTTCAAGCAACTAAAGCTACCATGACTAAACTTTGGCTTCTGAACTTGGATCATAAAAACTAAGACTAAGAAGCAAGAAACAGTGAATTTGGAGCTGGGGCAAGTACCATACAAGGAAATCTGTAAGTGGATGGGAAAAAGCAAGGCATTTTTCATATATCTTCCTCTTCCCCCTTTCTATTACTTCCCAAGGCAATGAAAACAAAAGTATTTGGAGATGAACTGGTAGAGTGTTAATTTTCTTATGACTGGTAGTTTGGATTTTAAAAAAATTTTTTTAATTTTCAGTTCCAAATTCTCTTCTTCCCTCCAGAACCTCCCTCACTCATGAGAGGGCAAGCAATATGATACCCATTATACATATAAAGTAATAGAAAAAATATTTCCATATTGTTCATAAGAAAAAGAGTGAAAAACAATATGCTTCAGTCAAGAGTTGATCAGTTCACTCTCTAGAGGTAGATAGCATTTTCATCATGAATCCTTTAAAACTGTCATGAATCAGTGTACTGATCATGGTTTATTATTATTACAATGTTACTGTTACTACATACATTGTTCTGATTCTGCTTACTTTGATTTGCATCAGTTCATATGTGTCTTCCCAGGTTTTTCTGAAAGCACCCTGCTCATCTTTCTTATAGCACATTAATATTCCATCACAATCATATTCTACAACTTGTTTAGCCATTCCCTAATTGATGGGCATCCCCTTAATTTCCAAATCTTGGCCACCACAAAAAGAGCTTCCATAAATATTTTTTTGCATTTGGGTCCTTTTCCTTTTTCTTTGATCACTTTGGGATACAGATGTAGGAGAAATATTGCTGGGTAAAAGGGTATGTGCAATTTTATATCCCTTTGAGAACAGTTCCAAATTGTCTTCCAAAATGGTTGGACCAATTTCTAACTATGTCATCAGTGCATTAGTGTTCTGATTTTTCCATATCCCATCCAGGATTTATCATTTTCCTTTTCTGTCGTATCAGCCAGACTGATAGGTGTGAGTGATGCCTCAGAGTTGTTTAATTTGCATCTCTCTAATTATTGTTATTTTTATGAATATTGATAACTTTGATTTCTTCTTCTGAAAACTTTGCCTGTTCATATTCTTTGACCATTTATCGATTGGGGAATGGTTCCTATTTTTAGAAATTTCACTCAGTTATTTATATATTTGAAAAATGAGACATTTATCAGAGAAACTTGCTATAAAATTTCCCCTCTAGTTTCCTTTCTTTCTAATTTAGGCCTCATTGGTTTTGTTTGTGCAAAAACTTTTTGAATTTAATATAATCAAAATTATCCATTTTACCTTTCATGATCCTTTCTATCTCTTGTTTGGTCATAAACTCTTCCTTATCCATAGATTTGACAATATTCTCTCTGCTCCCATAATTTGCTTATGAAATAACCTTTTTTGTATAAATCATATACCCATTTTGACCTTAATTTGAAACACTATATCAGATGTTGGTCTATACCTAGTTTCTGCTAGGCTGCTTTCCAGTTTTCTTTTGCTGGTAGTTTTAAAAGTTAATCTGAAGAAAATTCAAGTGTATTTCCTTCTTACCTCATATCTGAGAAAACCTATAGCTTACTGTATAATGGAAATGAAGGACTAACTAAAAGCTATAAATGAAATGTAGTGCTCCACTCTAGACAAGGTCTTGGATATAACTTGCATGACTCATATCTCACTGAGGCCACAGATCCTTTTTGAGGCCACCTTTGAGCACTTAGCAAAATGCCTCCCTCAGAGTACATGTCCCTCTAGCAAAGGAAGCTAGCTAACCCTTGGGTACACTTTCGCAATGTGAAAAACCTTCTGAGCAACCTGTAGAGGTTGTTAAATCATTTTGCAAAGTTAAAAAATTTTATTTGGTGTAATTGAAAAAAATAAAATTAAAATTAAGTGAAAAAAAAGAACACTGTACTGGGTAAGATATAAAACTGGGTGAAGACTCAGCCTTCTTGAAGTTCACAATCTATTAAGAGCATAAGAAATGTACACATATAACTAAACTACATTTACATCATCCAATTGCTCAATATGAGTCTAACAGAACCAGAGGCATCTATCTGTATGGAAGTACCATAGGCCTGGATGAGGAGTGAGAGAATGGCCATGAAGTCCTTTCTAGGTAACATCTTTACTCAGGTAGATGATTAAGTTGGAAGCAAGCATCAGGTCCACTGTATAACGGGGACTGGAAATGAGGTGCTTTATGGTAGGCATCTCAGGACTTTGTGGTTGGGGAAGTAATTAGGTAGAAGGATATGATAGAAAACATGGCAACTGCAGAGGCCAAATCCCTAAGCCCTTCTGGTTGCTTCTCTTCTGATACTGGTAACAAAAATTGGGGTAATTTAATCCAATTGTGCTAGATAGGCTGAATTCCAAGAAAGGCAAAAGCTATGGTTATGTAGTTGCAAGCAAGAAAGGGTATTGGACAGATAATGAACCCAGGTTATGTCTCCAGTACTTCATGAGGTAGGGAATAGATGATTAGGGTCAGGTTGTAAAGGACAGCACCTAATCTACTTCACTCTAGGTCTTTCAAGTGGGGCTGAATGATTCTATGTCCCAAATTTTTTATAAAGGATTATTTTTCCAGGTAAGGGTTGAGCCTCTAAAATCCCATCCCACTCTTAGAGTCTATGAATTAAACCTCTTTTCCTATCCACCTCATTCTACAGTCCTCTATGAAATGCCAAAGAAACCATAGCAAATCTTGGCTAGATCTAGCCCTAGTAATAATCTTTCACTCCCTGTTCAGAGTCTGATGCATCTAAGTGTAGAAGAGCAAAGATACTGGCTAGTAAAATCTAGGAGATATTTATGCTAATTAAATGATTACTGAATGTTTGAGTATATTTTTTTCTCTCAAGAGACAAAGCCCTGAGCTACTCACTTTTCTTTGATTTCTTGTCTGCTAACATCAGTTATTCTCACAATTGCTTCTCTCTGATTTCTTCTAAGTCAGTTCCAGGGCTTTAAATATCCCCGAGGACCCTGGAAAATATATTTAACATAGTCATAGAAGATACTTAACTAATTTATTGAATGGATACAATAAAGGCAAGAGCAACAGGTAGGAGAGAAGAATCCTAGGACATAGAGGGACCTTGAATTGAGAAGTTTGGCTCGGATATCTCAACAACTTTGGGTATTGGCCAGAATGTCTAGGGAAGGGGTTGGGTAAGAAGTAAGGTTTAATCTGTTGATTTTTCACGTAATGACAGACATTACACCTGATGGCAGCTAGCTTGTGTTACCTTGGGTAAGTCACTTAACCTCTATTTGCCTCAGTTTCCTCAACAGTATGCACTATGTAAAGGCTAACTACTTCTACTATTATTATTACATGGATCAGAAAGCAGTTTGGAACTTCAGAGTTAGGGAGGGATGTTGCTTTAGGTTTAGCCTTGTCCCCCAAGTAAGATTATTTAGGGGAATGATATTGAATTCAATTCATTGCATCAAAAGAGATATACTCTCTAGACATCCCACAAGAGGAAAGTTGGGGGAATCTCACAGAATGAAATTACAGTGGAAAAGTTAGCTCAGGAAGGATAGGAAACTCTCAAGTATAACATGCTTAAATCAAAATGAAATAATTCTGATGAAAAGGAAAAAAAGAAAATTGACTGAAAGAACTGGTGCTGATGCAGAGGGAACTCAACAGCCAACTTAGATTTTAACTAGACATGTATAGAAAAGGGAAGCTAGAACAAGTAAAGTAATTAATACAAAAGCATAACAAAGAGCATTGTCAGGAGTGCTAATGTTCGAATGTGTTGAGACAGGCAAGGAAAGCTAAGAACGATAACCAATGTGGGATTAAAAAAACAACAACAACTATATGTTCAAAAGAAGCAGCTCAAAGAAAAGTTAAGATCACTCAAGGTGGATAGGATGATAAGTAACAGCTGAAAGAAGGTAGAGTTGCTCCTTTCTCTGCCCAGGAGAATGACCTTTGGATTGGAAAGGATAGAGCACAAATGCTAATAATTTCTCACTTAAATAACTACAACAACCTCTGTAAGATCCACAATTCCCCCAGCTGGGGAACCTTTCACCTCCCCCCATAACCATGGGGTGTCTTTTTGATACCAAAGGAAGAGGTCATGGAGCTGTAACCTGATGATAGGCAGTAATTTAATCGGTCATTATGAATCCTTACAAATGGACAATCTTCGGTCTGGGGCAGTGACCAGACAGTTTTGTGGATCTCTAATAAGAACCCCAAGGAGCCCTGTGGTAATTATAGAAAACAGGCAGGAGGAGCTAGAGAGTGCATCTCTACTGATTGGTGAATATTTGGGGTGTTCTGCTTAGTAATGAGCTGGGGAGTTAAGCTAACAGTATGCCCAGACATAAGTTAGTGTATTGATCGTTTCCCAGTCACATATAGGTCCCATGATATTCTTGTTTTGACTTTTGTAGGTCATAGTATCTTAAGTTATCACTCAGTGTCTAAAATATAATTCAGTATCTAAGTTATGATTGTAAATAGGTCACCATATTTGCACTTCCATCTTTCACAGTTTAAATTTTTATGTTTTTTCACTTATTACTGTGTTTTATGGCTTTTTCCCAATCAGGAACCCACAGCTTCTTAACTGGTGTCCCCTGTCCACTCCAGTGGACTACTAAAGAGATTTTTAAGCACAGATCTGACTGTGTAACTCTTCTACCCAATCAATTGCAGTGGCTTCTGTGGGAAGTAAGGAATTTCTGTTGTCCATGTTCCCAGGTGATAAGGGTTGTGACCTAGCATGGATAGGTTAAAGGTCAGAAACTAATACGCAGGCCCAAGGAGCTGTGCGAGGAAGGGCCTATCAGAGAGGAGAACATGGCCAGTCACATGGCCAGGTGATGGTGTCACAGGAGATCCAAAGTTCAAAAAAGAGTATCAGAAACCCCATGTTTCTAAACGTGTTGTAGTCTTCCTATAATCTTACTGGAGAGGCTAGAATGGATGTAAAGATTAATAAAAGCTTTTCTGATTTCACAACAGGTATTGTTCTTTAAGGTGAGCAAGTTTCTCACTGTTGGAGGCATGTTAGGCTCACTTCTAACAGCTTCCTATTGCCCCAGGATAAAATATAAACTCTGTTTAGCTTTTAAAGTCCTACAAAAGCTGATTTCAACCTACCTTTCCAGCCTCATTGCATATTATTACTGCCTTCTCCAACTCTGAGATCCCAACAAGCTGGTTTTCTCTGTTCCTCACCCATTTCTCATCTTCAAGTCTTTGCAATGCACTGGTTGTCCTGCATACCTGGAATGCATGCCTTCCTTACTCCACAGAGTTCCTTTTATCTCTTTGAGATGTAATTTAAAAAATCATTTTCTGTAGGAAGTCTTTCTTGATCCCCTCAACTCAAGAGGGTGTCCTCTCCCTTTCAAATTCCCTCATGTTGAACTACTTTGTATCTATTCATTTTATATGTGTATTGTACATATTTTTATATGTACTCGTCTCTTCTATTAGAATATAAGTGCATTGTGACTAGTGATTATTTCACTCTTTTTCTTTGTATCCCAGAACCTTGCAGTGCCTGGCACATAGTAGGGGCTTACTAGATACTTGATTGAATGAAGAAGAAATCATGCCAGAAGTCTCCTTTCTTTAATAGAATTAATAATAGAAGACTGCCATAGAGCTAGCTTATCTATATCTTAGCAAACTATTTTGTAACGTCTATTACTATTCTTATGGAAAGGTGTAGGTTAGATAATATCTTAAGTTTAGAGATGGCTGAATGTCAACTTGGAAGGAAGTCTCTAGTGTAAGTGTTTTAGGGATTTATTCTGGGTCCTGTCTTAGCATCTTTGCCAGAATTGCAAATAGCACAAAACTGGGAGGGATAATTAACAAACTGGATAATAGAGTCAGTTTCAAAAAAGACCTCAATAGATTAGAAATTTGGGCCAAATCTAGTAGAACACAGCTTAATTAGGATAAACATAAACTCTTACACTTGCATTTTAAGAATTCAACTTCAAGAGTACAAGTTGGAAGGGACATATTTAGATGGCAGTCTGTCTAAAAAAATCTAAGGGTTATAGTGGACTTCAAGCTCAATAGAACCAAAAAAAGCTAATGTGGTCTTAGGTTTCGTTAAGAGATATATATTGCTTGGGAATAATTGCAGGCATAGAGGTAAAAAATTACTGCTTTTTTCTAGGTAATAATTTATTTAGAAAACCCTAAAAAACAAACCCAAAATTAATTGAGATAAAATTCACAAAAGTTTCAGAATATAAAATAAATCCATATAAATCATCAGCTTTCCTTTATATTGCCAACAAAATACAGCAGGAAGAGCTGACATTGGACAAATCATTCAGCCTCATCTGTTTATAATTCCTGTCACAAAGCCCATTGGTGTGGGACTCTCTCTTTATAGGCAGAAATAAATGCCCTGTCCTGCTCAAGGGTGGGGCAATGTTGGTGAGAGTTGGGAAAGCTCCAGTGTTCCCCAGTCCTCTTCTCTCCAGTCAAGTCTTCTTTGAACTCTGAGTGGCTTCTGGTGAGTCTGGCTTCCAGTTTCAAGAGGAAAGATGGAACCCCTGTCAGATTGCTTAAAGAAAATGAGATCAACTGGCAGTCTCTGTTATGTCACTAGTCAAGTTCCTAGCTAGCTACACTTACCCTTGGGTAAGATCCAGGACTCTTCAAGTTGAGCTATTCTCTTTCTCAATGGAAGAATTGCTTCACTCAGTATTGTCTGTATATATTCTTCTATGAATACCTTCTTTGATTTGTTTTGCCATGATTTGAATAAATATTTATAAATATATTTATTATATTGTACACATAATAAATATATTTATAAATAAATTTCTTGACTATTTGCTAAATGTGTTCATTGTGGATGATATTTGATAGGAAAGGGGTCAAGTCTTGGATGTAGAACTTAGGGTCTTCTTCCTGCCCAATAATGATGAGACAGAATGATCAGAAGTTAGATTGAACCCAATCATATTCCCTAAACTAACAATATTTAAGGGAGCAGATAGCTATGCTTCTAACCTGCCACCCCCTCTCTCGAAAGAAATCAGAATGTTCTTGGGTCCCAACTTCCTGCTTCCCTGCCTGACAGAAATGAAAGTTTTTTTCTAGAGTTAGATGAGAGAAAAGAGACTAGAGATGTTTATTCTGCATCCTTTTGGGCTATACAATGACAACCCTCACCACAGGGAGTATCTCTCACTATACTCAGGTCTCTTCTCCTACATGTAAAATGGATTAATAATACCTGTCCTGTCTACCTACCTGTGGTGAAGAGGAAAGTACATTATATCCCATAAAGTACTAAATAAATGTAAATGATTATGAGCCAAATCCTAGTGCCTGCCCTCCCCTGCTATAGAGAGTAGGTATGGGAGTTAGGGAAAGTAAGGCCACTGGAGTTATAGTTTCAGAGAACAGACTGTTGGGTGGGTGGGGGTTGGGGAAATGGGCATCAATCCGACCCCTTCCCCCAACCCTCTTCTACATATAGGATATAGTGACTATTTCTCCTGAAGGCAATTGTGGCCTTGGATGCACTGGCAGATGGTGTAGTTAAATGGGTTTCTCAAGGCAGCTGGCAGCCCATCTGGGTACATGGAACTTATTGGTCAGGAGTAAAACAAATTAAATTCACCAAATACTTATTGAGCATATATGCTCAATATGCAGAAAGTACACTGGCTTGGGAATCGAAAAACCTGGTTTCAACCTATGTGATGTAGGTTTTTTTTGTTTTGTTTTATTTTTGGCAGGGAACTCAATGAAGGTGGTTTTCTCTGTCAGAAACCGTTATCTCTTCTAATCCTTCCTTGTGTTGTAGAAATTCTAGATACCCCTGGATTCATAGCAGCTCAGGGTCAATCAATATCTTCTTTCCTAGGGTATCATTTCTGAAAGATCTGTGATTTTCAATGCTTTTGAATTTATTAATGTGATTGGGACCTGACACATATTTAGAGGTGGGAGAAGCTGTAGCAGTAATCAAACCCAACTCCCTCATTTTACAGATGAGGAAATTGAGATCTAGAGAAGGGAAATGACTTGCTTAGGTCATAAAGGTATTAAGTGACAGAGTCGGGATTCAAACCCAGGTCCTTTGACTCCAAATTCAACACTTTCGACTGCACCATGCTGTTTATGCTCATACCAGTGAGGCCCAACCTTTTTTTGCCATCCATAGACGTCTAGACATTGGCCTATTGTCTTCATTCAGTAAAAGTCATGGAACCCTTGTGCCCCCATAGATGTGCTATATATTGATAATAAAGACAATCCCTGAGCTCAAGGATACTTCTACCCCACTCAGACACTGATTGAGGAGAGTAAGAGCCAAGGCTATTAGGTGAAACATTGACCATATCAGAGTAACTGATAGAGGGAACCAATGAAGAACACATACCTTTGGGACATGTTGTATTTTAAAGAGTACTGGATTTAAAATCAGAAAACTGGAATTTGGATCACGGATATTATTTGCCAGTACCTGAATAATTCCAGACAAGTTCCAAAGTTCTCTAGGCCTCAGTTTCCTTATCTATAAAACAAGGGAAATGAATTATGACTTCTAAGGTCCTTTTCCTATAATTCATTCCTCTAATCCATAATTTTCCAAAATCTAATCTTGATACTCCCCAAAGTTCCCAAAGGAACATGAAAATGGATTGTGTATAGGGTCACCTTTTCCCTTTCCCTTCCCCAAGAATTTGAGTGAAACTGCTTACCCAGGCCTAGAAGATGGAGCAGAGAGGGAAGACTGAAGCTGAATTTTCCCCCTTCAGTTTATTTCTTGCTCTAATCGCTGTCTATTTTCTCTGATTTCTCTGGTTTTTCCTCTCTTCTATGGGGCTTTAGCCATAGGCACTCACAAAAGGAGTAATCTCTAAACTTAAATATATGACTACAAATTGTTTTTATTTCTTCATTGGAAAACTGCCTGTTCATATCCTTTGACACATTTATCAATTAGGAAATGACTCATATTCTTTTAGATTTGACAAAATTCTTTATCTTTTTGAGATATGAGATATTAATCTGAGAAACAGTCTTTGAACTCCCCTCCTTCCATTTTCTGCTTTCCTTCCAATCTTGGTCATATTTGTTTTATTTATACAAAACATTTTAAATTTAATATAATCAAAATTATCCATTTTATACCTAACTTTGCTCTCTATCTCTTTATTGGAAAACTCAAGCAATTCTGAGGAATAAGTGTCATAGAAAAGACACTATGATTGATCTTCCAATTTTAGCCTTTTTTCGGTTAAGAAAAAAGTCAGAGGTCCATGGTTAAAGTTACGGGGATATAAATTGTGTCAATCACTCCAAAAGGCAATTTAGAATTATGCTTTTAAAGAAGTGGTGAACATGTTCATTTTCTTTGATCCAGAAATCTTACTGTTTAGTCTAAACCCCAAGGGAGTCAAAGATAGAAAAGAGGTCTTATTTGAATAAATGAATTATAAAACATTTTAAGTACTATAAGTACATGCTAAGCATTGGAGATACAAATGGAAAATCAAAACAGTCCCTCTCTAACCTCAAGAAGCTTACATTCTATAAGGAAAGACAACATATACAGGAGGGTTCAGTAGTAGAGGAGACAGCAAAGCACATTAGTCCTTGGCAGGACAGAAGGAAAGCCTGTAATTCATAGTAGCACTTCTTATGGTACTAAGAATTGGAAAGAAAATAGATGCTCATTAATTGGGGACTAGTTAAATAAATTGCAGCATACAAATATAATATCATATTCCTACTCTACAAGAAATAATAAATATAAGGAATTCAAGAATCATGGAAAGACAGATGAACCAATGCAGGGGAAATTAGCATAACCAGAAAAAACTACACATAGCAACTACAGCATTTTAAGTGAAAAGCACATAAAAATGATACAGAATACTGTGTAAAATAATAAACTTGATCCAAGTGTAGAAAAAAAGCACCAGTCCTTTCTTTACAGAGGTGGGGGAACTATTTCTGTGGTTCACTGCATATACTGTCAGATTCAGTTGATGTGTTGGTTAATTTTTTGGATGAACTTTTGTCCCTTTTTTATTTTTTTAATTATTTGTTTTCAGTTTTCTACAATCACTTCCATATATCTGAGATTTTTTCTCCTTCCCTCCCCGCTCTTTTCCCCCTCCCTCCTCATTCCCTCCCCTAGATGACACGTAATCTTACAGAGGTTCTACACATACGTTCCTTAAATATATTTTCACCTTAGTCATGTTGCCTAGAAGAATTAAAATGGGAGAAACCATAAAAAAAAACTAAAACATAACACAAGAGAAAATGGTCTGCTTCATTCTCTGATTCCATAGTTCTTTCTCTGGATCTGGAACTCAGTTTGCCTCAAGTCCACGAGGAATTTTTTAGGTCCTTACATTGCTATGAAGGACTAGGTCTACCAGAAAAATTTCTCACACACTGTGGTTGTTGCTGTGTACAAAGTTCTACTGGTTCTGCTCCTTTCACTCAGCATCAGTTCGTATAAGTCCTTCCAGGTCTCTCTGAAGTCTTCCTGTTCATCATTTCTTATGGCTCAATAGTATTCCATTACATTCATATACCACAATTTATTCAGCCATTCCCCAATTAATGAGCATCCCCTCGATTTCCAGTTTTTGGCCACCACAAAGAATGCTGTTATATTTTTGTACATGTGGGACCCTTTCTCATTTTTATGATCTTTTTGGGATACAGTCCCAGAAGCAACATTGCTGGGTCAAAGGGTATGCACATTTTTGTAGCCCTTTGAGTGTAGTTCCAAATTGCTCTCCAGAATGGTTGGATCAACTCACAACTCCACCAACAATGAATTAGGTTTCCAACTCTCCCACATCTTCTCCAACATTTATCATCTTCCTGTTTTGTCATGTTAGCCAATCTGATAGGAGTGATGTGGTACCTCAGAGTTGTTTTTATTTGTATCTCTCTAATCAATAGTGATTTAGAGCATTTTTTATATGACTATAGATAGCTTTAATTTCTTCTTCTGAAAACTGCCTGTTCATATCCTTTGACCATTTATTAATTGGGAAATGACTTGTATTCTTGTACATTTGACCCATTTCTCTACATATTTTAGAAATGAGACCTTTATCACAGACACTAGTTGCAAAAATCCTTTCCCAGTTTTCTGCTTCCCTCCTAATCTTGATTGCATTGGGTTTGTATGTGCAAAACCTTTTCAATTTAATGTAATCAAAATTACCCATTTTGCACTTTATAATGTTCTCTATCTCTTGTTTGGTCAAAAATTTCTCCATTCTCCATGAATCTGACAAATATACTATTCCTTCCTCCCCTAATTTATTTATAGTATCAGTCTTTATACCTAGATCATGTATCTATGGGGACTTCATTCTTGTGTACTGTGTCAGGCGTTGCTCTATGCCCAGTTTCTGCCATACTGTTATCCAGTTTGCCCAGCAATTTTTGCAAACGCTTGAGTTCCTATCCCAGAAGCTGAGGTCCTGGGGTTTATCAAAAAATAAATTGCTATATTCATTGACTACTGTGTCTTGAGTACCTAACCTATTCCACTGGTCTACCTCTGTTTCTTAGCCAGTACCAAGTAGTTTTGATGATTGCTGCTTTATAATACAATTTGAGATCTGGTAGGGATAAGCCATCTTCTCTGGCACTTCTTTTCATTAGTTCCCTTGATATTCTAGACCTTTTGTTCTTCCAGATGAATCTTGATATAATTTTTTCTAGCTCTAGAAAATAATCATCTGGTAGTTTGATTGGTATGGCACTGAATAAGTAAATTAATTTAGGTAGAATTGTCATTGTTATTATATTGGCCTGCGCTTGAGCAACTGATGTTTTTCCATTTACTTAGATCTGACTTTATTGGTGTGAAGAGTTTTGTAATTATGTTTATATAGTCCCTGAGTTTGTTTTGGCAGGTAGATTCCCAGATATTTTATAGTGTGTACCTTGGCTTTAAATGGGTTTCTTTTTCTATCTCTTGCTGTTGGGCTTTGTTAGAAATATGGAGAAATGCAGATGATTTATCTGGGTTTCCCTTTTTTATTATGCTAAGTGGTGCAGAGGATGGAGTAATGGGCCTGAAGTTCACAGTTTCAAGTCTGCCACGGACACTGGCTAGCTGCGTGACCATAGGCAAATCACTTAAACCTCTTTTTGCTGCTATTTTCTCACATCTAAAATGGGAATAAGAGTACCTACCTCAAAGGATTGTTGTGAGAATCCAATCAGATATTTGTGAAATGGTTAACACTGTGTCTAGCACATAGTAATAGCTACAAAAATATTAGCTAGTATTATTAACTCTTACAAGGAATGGTTCACTAAGATGACAAAAACAAATTTAAAACTTATGGAAGTGATTATTGAAAACTGAAAACAAGTTAATAAAAAATAGAACTTAAAAAGATGATATAAAAATATTTTTTTAAACGGGAACAATCAGGTTCTTTAAAAAATATCTAGGGAGACTTGCCCTCCAAGAAGGGACAGGGAGGTTTCGGAAGGAGAAACTACCCTCGTTCCACCGAGGTCAGTTAGCATGCAGTAAAGTTCTGGGTTGAGTCTGTCCCTTCGTTCCCATCCCCTCCCACGGGGAAGCACGTGCTCTGGGACCAAAAGCAGAGCAAAGGCGGACCGAGGCACATCCGGCCCAAAGACCGTCCCGGACTTCGTGCCAATCTGGCTCTAGCGGAAAGAAATGAGGCTCTCCGGCTCTCCTCCTCCCTTTTTCGTAAGTCCCAGCTTTTATGACCTCGGAGGTTTATTTTTGTTTTCGCTTCAGGGAGCCTGCCCTGCGGATCCCTCGGGCTTCCCAGCTTCTAACATAAAATAAACGCTTTGCCTTTTCCTGTCATTGCCCGGAGGTGACCCGCAGCCCGGGCGTCAGTCAGACCGGGCCGAACGCTCCCTTCTTCCGTCTTCTCCCCGCCCCCCACCTCACTTCTTTAAAATATTAAAAAAAATTCAGCTAACGCACACCCCGCTTCCCTCCCTCCCGCTCTCGGACCCATGGGGGCAGACGCCAGCACCGAAACGTAACCCGTACGCTACGTAGAGTCCGGCCCTGCCACGGCCCATGCGCAGCCCGAGGCCGGCGCCCCCTGCTCCGCCCGGGCGGGGGGAGGGGCGCTCCCCCATCCCTGTGAGAGGATGGACGGAGCGCGGTTCACGCCAAAATAATCATTAATGTGTGCGCGGCCTGGATTAAGGGACTCCACATCTCTGAGTCTGTTGGGGCTGGGCTCCTAGCACCACATCTAGGGTCCGACAGAGCCGATACGAGGGAGCGGCTCCGGGTTCTCTCGGGCAAAGGACCACCCGCAGGGCGGGGGAGGAGGCGGCAGGTTGTGCGCAGGCGCAACGAGAAGCGCGGGGAAGGGGGGGCGGGGCCTCGCGGATTTCGCTCGTCCGTTACAAACTACTAACGGTCCCGCCTCAGGCTGTCTTCCTGACGCTCTCGCGGCATCTCCGGAGACGAGAAGCGCGCCGAGACTTCGGATGAAGCGTTTACCGGACTGAGCCGTCCGTTGGGCGAACTGCGGAGGCGCGAGGCGGGCCGGAGGCTGTTGGGCGGGTCGTCTTCTGCGCGTGCGCAGTTTAAGGCGGCAGTTAGAGCGGGAGGCCGTTTTTCTCCAGTCGAAGCCGTTCGCTTCCCCGTGACCAGGCAGGGCCCCGGGGGAAGGGAGGTAGGTAAGGGGGAAACGAAGGGCCGCAGCCCCCGCTCCCTAGTTTGACTCCCGACCCTGGTGGGGTGAAAGGGGCCTGTGTGGGCTTCAGCCGAGCTCGCCTCGAGGTCCACGCCCGGTAGGAACGGGGTGCCCGTACGTAGGATCCCCGCCGCCCCCAGCCTTGGTTAGTTCTTTGTTTTCCACGCTCCGTGCTAGCGTGGGGCGACCTTCGCTGTGACAGGCTGTTGTCCCGACAAGATGGAGGGAAGGTCCCATTGAGTGGGGGTCGCGTGCAGCACGAGGGGGCATTCAGGAGAGGAAATCGTTTCACCAAAATTAGAGGGAATGTAAACTTTTGGGGGAGTCATCTGCCGAGAGTGGTTTGAGATAGGTAGATGTGTATGTGTGTCTGTGGACATACATACATGGGCACATGCCCCCAACCCCATGTGCGGGGCACTGTGCTAAGTGCTTTACAGATAGTACCCTCTGGAGATCCTGAATCTGAAAGACTAGCTGTAACAAATTACCTTCTGCCCTAGGATTCTAAGGTGATAGTTAATCAGTGCTTTTAAAAGGAATTTCTGAGTTTTCTTAATTGTGTTCAATTAGGTGATAATCCTGTTACCGTGAAACTACCACCTCAAGGCAGCACAAGACATCTGTGAAAATACTGATTGGTTATCAGTTCAAAATGTGTCTTACAAATCTAGAAACAACCACAAAAGGAATCCAAGGTACTCTAAGAGAACTAGTTTGGATACTAGGTACTCTAAAGGATCTAAAGAAAAATATGATTACGGTCAAAGAAACTTGTAAGGAAATAAAGGGGAATTATACGGAAATTAACAACCTCATCGATAAAATATTGCAGGAGACAGCCAAGATGAGAAGTGATCTGATACAGCGAAATATAGACAGGGGAAACAAATGGAAGAACAAGTCCTAAATGTAACAAAACTAGAAAACTAGTTGCTAAAAGTGCGAGAAAAAGTGACCAACCAAGATAGATGCAAGCAAACAAACAAACAAACAAACCTCAGCGTAATTGGCATATCAGAAGGCATTGAAGGGGGAAAGAGTCTGAATCTTGATAGCCTGAAGAAATAATTCGAGAATTTTCCCTAATTGACATCCTAAAATTAGAAAATAATTCACTCTCAACAAAAGGAAACCTGAAATCCAAGTCTCTAAAAGTATTCTCATTAGATTTTAAAATTCAAACCAGAATCTTCTGAGCCTCAAGAGAGAAGAAATCATATATCAGAAAACACTGAACTGCATTTTATCACACTTTGCAATTAAAACCATGGAGAAAAGTGATATTGGCTCAGAATGTAAAACTAAAAGATATACTTGGATTCTACAGACTTACAGCAAACCTAAACATTCTCTTTACAGGCAGAAGAATGATATTTAAGAATTAAACCTTCAAAGAATTCTTTTGACAAAATACTACAACTATAAAGGACTTTATGAGCAGAGGGGGAACCAGGACCCTCTTAAGTAGATAAGTAATTAAAATATTAGCAAAGGGTTAAGGATAGTTGTTGTTAAGGATAGTTTTGGTTGTAAAATGAGATTTACAAATCTCTCAAAATGGATGTAAATTTTAATATAATATTGTGTTAATTAAAAATAAACAAGTTAAACTACTTTGTTTGGAATAGTCCTAAATGCTGGGTAAAATACAAGGTTTCGACTTTGTGGATGGTTAGTCTGGTAAGATAGTTGCTTATGCAATATGAGTTTTGATGATGATAAAAATAAAATAGATGACATTTTAGAAGAGAGTGTGGGAAAGGACAAATTATTCCCATAATGAAACCTCTTATCTTTGACCAAGTTGGAAAGTAGAAAGGATAAGAAAATCTTAATTATTGTAACACTATATAACATGAATTTGAAAATAGCTTTTTATAGAAATGTAATCCAAAAAGATATTAGGAAGACTAAGACCATAGAAAGATAATATTTATCTTGCTTTGCCAAGCAGAAGATAAAAGAGAGGTAATGAAAAGATTAAAATTAATTAATGCTTTTCTGTTTGGATTTAACTTTAAGGGAGATAAGACTATTAGCTAATGCTAAAAGTAATAGCAAGCAGCAAAACTGAACAATATTAAGATTTTTACACTCTCAAAACCACAGCAGTTGGTTAAAAACAATATTAGGAGAATAAGTAGAAATCATACTTCTATCATATATTTCCTAATAATTTTAACAACAGTTTTTAAAATTAACATTATTAAGATTATGATAGATCAAGGAAAAAGGGTAAATTGTAAAATTCAGACTGAATGGTTTGCCAAATTCTAACATGAAGATATTAGAATGGAAAAGAAATTAAGATGCCCATTTTTCAACTGTATAGTAACTTTAACAAAATTGTACTTTCTCACAGGGCTTGAGTAAATCTGAAAAGATGAATTCTATATACTGTTTTCAGACCAAAAAAAATAGGAATATTTGTAGAAGGTTACATGTAAAATAAGAGAATTAGTTGGTTCAAAGAAGAAAAAAGAAAAACAGCACAAATATAACAATCTATATAAGATGACAGTGATAGAGATTTATGGGATTAAAAACCTATATTAACAAAAATAAAAGGTAAATTAGAAAAAAATAGGAAAAGAGGTTTTGCTTTGTTTTAGAAGAGCAGTCAGAAAAAGATCTGTGATTGCATTGCTTTTTAAATGTAGTTTATTAAATCCTACTTCTGCTTTATCATTCCATGGAACAGAAAAAAGATAAAGACAAAAAAACATTGTGCATGTCTTCTTACTAATCTTGCTAAGGAGATATTTGAAATGAGTTTTGAGCCTTCTAGGTCTCAGTATTATATAGTTAGTAAAGCCTTAAGTGGTCTGTCCATTAGTTATCTTTTTTTCTTGATTGATCCAGTCATACATCTCTGATAAGATCTTTTACACTTGTGTCCAGTGCTTTATTGTAATATGCTTTAAACAGATATATCTTCATTGTGTTTTGGGTTGACCTGTAACTTTGAGTCTTCAGAAATTGTTTTCATCATTCTGCCCCATAAAGCAGGATCATTTCATTTTGGTCTTCAGTATGATAAATTTAAAATTCAAGAATTGATTTTTATGAAGACTATTAAAATGGATAAACTCTTAGTTAATAACAAGGAGGAGAACACAATCCCAAAATAAAAGATAACAGTGAATTTAAAATTAAGGCAATTTTTGAGAGAATATTGTATTTACATAACTATATATCATAGTATAGTAATTTTGGTTACACAGCTATATGTCATAAGGATAGTTGGAAGTGGCAAAAATGACTATCCAAATTGATTTATAATTAAATACCTATTAATGTCAGTGAGGCTACTTTATAGAACTAGATAAAATGACCACCAGCTTTATATTGAAGAACACATGATTTGTAATATCAAGGAGTACTTTGATAAAAGCAGATAAAATAGTACTTGAACCACTAAACTGGGAAATTAATCAAGCAATGATTGTTGAAAACTACAGGCATATGTTTGGAGAATATTGCAGGTTTGTCAGTTCCAGACCAATAAAGCAAGACACATGAAATTTTTGGTTTCCCAGTGCATGTAAAAGTTGTGGAAAGTTTATTAAGTGTGCAATACCTAAAATAATGTACTTAATACCTGATATTGCTAAAAAAAAAAAAAAACCAACAAACCCAAACCTAACCACCATTTGAGCCTTCAGTAAAATGATAATCTTTTTGCTGGTGAAGGTGTTGTTGATGGCTGCTGATTAATCAGGATAATGGTTGCTGAAGGTGAGATAGCTTTCTTAAAATAAGTCATTGAAGTCTGCTGATTCCATTCTCCATGCTCTTGAACATTTAAGAGGTCATTGTATTAATTGGCCTAAATTTCAGTTATCTTGTCTCAGGGAATAAGAGAGGGAGAGGGGAACAGCCAGGCAGGCCAGTTAGTGGAGCAGTCAAGACACATACTACATTTATAGATAAATCAGTAGTATAAGTGCATGGTTTGTGGTGTCCCAAAACAATTATGATAACATCACAGACCACTATAACATAATGAAAATGTTTTAAATGTTGTAAGAATTACCAAAATGTGACACGGACAAGAGGTGAACACATGCTATTATTGGAAGAATGATGCTGATAGACTTGCTTGAGGTAGGGTTGCCACACACCTTCAGTTTGTTAAAAAATATCTGGTACTGGATAAAACGAAAAATCAGTAAACAGAATAGTGATTCTAGAAATAGCTCTACATAATGTTGGTGTTTAATAACTTATGGTGTTAATATTTGCAAGGTTTTTTGCTCAAGTAACTTCATATACTGTGGGAATAGGTTTTACATTGGATAAACAGAAGTGGAGTAAAAATGCATATTGGCCAAATTGTTTTCCCAGATGGGCAACCCATCTTATTAGTCCTTTAAGTTATATGCTTGACAGATCCTGTAGAATAATAGCTGACATTTGATAACCTCCATTTGTATAGTGCCTTACGGTTTGAAAAGCATCACAGTAATTGTCAGTGGAAGTCTCCAACTGGCTCAGATGGAGCCAGTGCTTTCTCCATCTTACAGATGAGACACCAGATGTAATGACTAGCCCATAGTCATACAGCTAGTAAGTACTATACAGGTTTCAAACACAGGTCTCACTTCAGGTCCAATACTCTTTTCAGCTATCCTATACTTCAAAACTTTTGGTAAGATGGCAGAGTAGAAAATAACCAAGGAAGCAACTTTTCTCCAAATTCCTTAAATGAAATAAATATTGTTCCCACCTCCACCACCAAAAAAAGCCTGGAGTGGAGGGAACTTCTGAAAATCAGCTGAAATAAGTGTAGCGATGGTTACTCTTTGTGGATCCCACACTGATCTTGCCATCTCTAGTCCTAGCACCTCCTTCCCCACTCCTCAACTCCACCTTAGAAAACCTAGTTGGTAATAAACTCTGTTCCCTTCTCTTAGAGTTGTGGAGGCTTTCTACCTTATGTGCTGTCCCTTGATGGTTTTGAGGCTAATCAAACCTCTGTAACCACCTCAAGGATACCACATTCAATCTCTACAACTGGTTAGGAAGTTGTACATTCTGCCTATCTTCTCACCAAAGCTTAGAGAATGCTTCAATCCTACCATGTCTGAACTAAGGGGATTAGCCCCTATTGCTACCAGGGTATGAGTTCAAAGCTTCATTAGATTTTAACTACCATCATGCCTGGTGTTGAGGGAATCCCTTCTACTTCCCCCTCCCTGACACCAAGTCACAGAACTTACCCATCTACTCCCCACACAAGTTGAGGTGATTTCACCCATTCCAACTTCTGAGTTTCAGTTGAACCAGAGCTGGAAGGATATCCCTGCCTCATCTTCCCACCTGAAAGTTGAGGGATGATTCCCTCTTTCATAAAAGGCAAAGGAGAGAATTCCTTTGATCACCTGCCCCTATATTGGATGAGGTATGTAGGGTTGGGGGTAATATGCTCTACAAGCAGGAGATTCAGCTGTGCTTCGTCTGCTTCCTAATCTTGACTGAACTTTGGTAAGACCTCCATCACTATCATTCTGACAAGTGACTGACACAAGCTTCAGATTCTAATAGTTATCACTACTACAAACCACCCCAGTTCTTAGCATGTAATGTATCAGAGCTTTAACCCTGGAAGGGATTTTAGAGATCTGGTCCCATATTTTCTTACTGATGAGTTGTGTGAAAGAGAAGTGAAACCCCAAAGTTAAATAGCTAGTAAAGGGCAGAGCCAGGAATTGAATACAGGTCTGATGTTTCCAGATCCAATGCACACTGTACTATTTGTCTTATACTTCCTGTAACATCCTTCCTAACTGGTCTCAATTCTCATACTTTTAATTCCACCTATCAAACACTTATCAATTTAAGAGTCCTAACCTTTGTTTTCAAAAACAAAAACAAGGCCGACCATCGCTGAAGCCGGGAGTAAATAGAGCAGAATGCAGACCACAGGGGCTCTCCTCATTTCTCCGGCCCTGAGCCGTTGCTGTACTAGAGGTCTAGTCAGGCCTGTATCTGCATCTGTCCTGAATAGGTCAGAGATCCATTTTGAACAGCCCACTTATAGCAGTACCCATCTCCAGGTAGCCCGTCGGGAGTTCCAGAGCAGTGCTGTTTCCCGGGACGTTGACACAGCTGCCAAATTCATTGGGGCTGGGGCCGCCACAGTTGGTGTGGCTGGCTCAGGGGCAGGTATCGGAACAGTGTTTGGCAGTTTAATCATTGGCTATGCCAGGAATCCATCCCTCAAGCAGCAGCTCTTCTCCTATGCCATCCTGGGCTTTGCCCTGTCTGAAGCTATGGGGCTCTTCTGTTTGATGGTAGCCTTCCTCATCCTCTTCGCCATGTGAGGCTCTATGGAGGGTCACCTGCCTCCATCCCGCTGCTTTGACTCCAGCCCCAAGCCCCTTGCTGGAGTGTGTTGAGCTTTAACATTAAACACCATGTTTCTCTAAAAAAAAACAAAACAAACAAAAAAACAAAAACAAAACCTTTAAGTGACTCCTTATTACCTCTGGGGTAAAATCCTTAGTCTAGCACATATGGCACCTGTCCTCCCCCACAATGTGACTCTACCTAACTTCTGCCTTATTTTACATATCGACATTCCCATCAAACTAGAGTAAAACTTGTTTCCCAGGTGAATCTTCTGCATCAGTGCCTTACAAGTGGCCATTCCCCATGCTTAGAATGTACTTCCTTCTCATTTCTGCTCTTCAGGATCCTCTTCCTTCAAGGTTCAGCCCTGGTGCCACCTGTTCCACAAAGCCTTCTCTAATTCCTCCATCTGAAGATGTTCTCTCCTCATATTCTCCAAGACACTTTTCTAAGATAACCCCATTTGCTCCATATGGTTATTATTGTGTTATATTGATCTATGTATATGGCCTTATTCACAGAATCACAGAATTTGAGAGTTGGAAGGGACCTCAATGGCCATCTAATTCAACCCAAGCCTGAAAGGAATCCCACTGTAATATATCTGACAAGTAGTCATCCAACTTTTGCTTGATGACCTCCAAGGAGATGAATTGCACCACCTCTTGAGGCAACCCATTTCTTTGAACTTCTCTAATTGTTAGGAAGTTTTTTGTAACATGTAGCTTAAATTTACCTCTTTACAATTTCCACCCATTGCCTGTTATGCTCTCAAATAACAAACAGAACAAGCCTAATTCCATTTTCATATGACAGCCTTTCAAATACTTGAATACAGTCATCATGACCCCCATAAATCTTTTCTTCTCTAGGCCAAAATATCCCTAGTTACTTCAGCCTTACTTCATAATGTCATGGATACAAAGTACTCCTCACTAAAGCTCTGTGACTTTGAACAAGTCCCTTAGTTTGCTTTAGTTTCCTCATCTGTAAAATGGGAATATCCATACCACCTATCTCCAGGGTATTTGTGAGGATAAGATATTCTTAAAGTGCTTAAAATGCTATATAAATGCTAGTTATTATACTAAGGTGATATTAAAACTTTACATATATCCCTATTGAATTGCATCTCATTGGATTGGTCCCTGGGCAGCTAGAAGGCATAGTGGTTTGAGTGTTTGCAGTGGATTGAGTGCTGGGCCTGAAGTCAGGAAGACTCATCTTCCTGAGTTCAAGTTAAGCCTCAAACCCTGAGCAAATCACTTAACTTTGCCTGCCTCAGTTCCTCATCTATAAAATGATCTGGAGAAGGAAATGGCAAACCACTCTAGTATCCTTGCCAAGAAAACCTCAAATGGGGCTATGAAGAGTAGGATGCAACTGAAAAAGCACTCAATAATAAAAAATTGATCCCAGCACCAAGATCATGACAGGCAAAATTTGGGGGGAGTTTGACAGTCATCCAGTATTTGCCCTTTTAAGCTTTGTGATTTGATGATCATGTTCTTTAGGTTTTTAATCCAAATCGATGATAAAAATGTTAACTAGCATGGGAACAAGCACAGATACCTGAGGTACTCCATGGGAAACCGTTTGGTCCTGGTCATACAACTAGTTCTGAAACCCTCCGACTCTTATTCTGAATCCCTCTGTCTAGTCCAGCAGTTCTCAAGGTGTAGAGCCTTTCAAGGAGTCAAAACTACTTGTATAACAATATTACTAAGATGTTATTTGCCTATTAAAATACTCCTCTCTTTTCCAACCACATATCTGTAATGAAGCCCGATTTTCTTTGTATATTTCAACCAAAACGACATTGCAACCAGCTGAATATATAGAAATGGATTTGAGAATCTAGCTGTCTTCTGTGAAGCCAGATACTAAAGAGATCTGTAAAAGTAGGCAAAACAATGCCATTCTTTTCATTTACTTTTTTGAAAATTTTTTTATAAAACTTAAGTTGTAATGGGTTTATTCTTATTGCTGTCATTTTAAATGAACAAATATTTAAAATTTTATCAAGTTTTATTTCTAATATGATAAATATTGATAGTTATAAAAGTTCTTTGGGATCTTCAGTAACTTTTCTTAAGATCAGAAAGTTTGAGAACCACTGGACTTAATCCACATCTTTCCATATCTCTAGGAGAACAATATGAAATACTTTATTAAAAACTTTGTTAAAATCTAGGTAAAATATATCATTCCCCTCATCTTCCAGTTTAGTATCCCTATCAAAAAAGGAAATAAGATTAGTCTAGTATAACCTATTGTTGATTATTTCATGCCAGCCCTTAGTAGTCACTGCTTTCCTTTCTGGTACAGATTTTGACATACACTTTTACTGCTTTTATTTTAAAATATTTTATAAATATTTTAAAATATTCTGTGGGAGCTCAGAAATGAATAAGATTTTAATTATAATTCATTGGTATGACTGGTCTTGAGTTTTTTCCTCTAAGCTACAATCTGTTCAAATACAGATTTATAGGATGGCAGGTTCTTGTGAACCACAATTGTAAGAATAACTTTGGCATTCTCAGGCTAGTGGTATAATTAGTTTTTTGCAAGGAATATTCACCAACCATTTCTTTAATGATCTGCTCTAAAATTTTCTCTGAAA
This sequence comes from Potorous gilbertii, assembly GCA_028658325.1. Classification (NCBI taxonomy): domain Eukaryota; kingdom Metazoa; phylum Chordata; class Mammalia; order Diprotodontia; family Potoroidae; genus Potorous; species Potorous gilbertii. The sequence goes on along the minus strand of CM053770.1, from coordinate 578,415,415 downwards.
TTCAAGCTCATTGGCTGACAGTCTGCAAATTCTGTTGTTTTCTGTTTTAAAAATTAAGACATCATTTCCAATCTAATGGTCCCTCTCCCATTTTTTCATGATATTTCCAACATTGCTGGTAGTGGATTAGCAATCAAATCTGCCACTTCTTTTGGAACTTAAGGACCTTGTTCATCTGTTCCAGTGACTTGAATTCATCAAAGGTAACTAATTAGGTGCTCCCTTACTACCTCTTTTCTTAACTTGGGTATCAACTCCTAGGTAGACATTTTCACTCTGTCCTTTCCAGTATAAAGGTCAATTTTTCAGGCACAAAAAAGACACAAATTAAAAACTGAACAGCTTTACTTTATCAGCAGCTTTCCATCTACCCCAAAGCAAAGCTCCTGTTCCTTCTTTGATCCTGTTTTTTCCCCTCTAAATGTAGGTGTAAAGGTTTTAAGTTCACTTTCCTTATCAGTCTTAGTTAAAGGTATGTTTTAGAACTCCTGATACTTTTTTATAGGATCATGACATGATTTTCCATTTATCATGCATGTTTAAAAAATATTAATTGGTTAGCAGGTTAGCAGGTTAGCAGTCCACATTGTATCCACATTGGTCTCATCGTGCATTACTCATTTTTCCTTCTCACTTGAGTTATGTCCTTTTGCGTCTTCAGAAATTCATTTTTGAGCATCTCCTCTCCTTAGTGGGCTGACTTCTGTTGAATTTTAGTCCATGGAATTCTTCCTATCCTTTTGAACTCTTTGAAATCTGCTGTCCCCAAATTTAGACTATATGTTATACTATGCTTGAAATTTCCTCTCTTCTATCAAAAACTCAAGGAGGGAATAGTCACTTTTCCCCAGGGTTTCCTTTAGTTCTCTATCAGCAATGAGTTCTTCCTCACTAGTGAGAACCAGATCTATACTGTAATTTATTTTACTCATTCTTCCATCTTTTGAAGGATGAAATTATTAAGAAAAATCAAAAAGTTATTAATTGGCCTGCTCTTGAATTAGACGTGCCCAATCAAAATGTAATTCAGGGACAAGTTTCATACCATCAACTCTGATGCCCTAAGGTCAAATTTTCTTCCTTAGTTCTTCTGGCTTGTTGACTAAACTTTGAACAGTTGTATATATTTTACTACTGCCTCCTTATGTTTTGTTTTCTGTGAACTTTTGGGTGTTTCAACTGCTGTTCTTCTAGTATGTCTATTTAGAGTGGGTATTCCTTCTAGGGGAATATGCAGTCTTTTTCCACCCCTTCTCCTTTTTAGGTTAAAACTCTTCCGATTTGTAAGACAGAGACATTATTATCAGCTATTGTTAGGTAAACTTCCACCTCTGCCAGCAATCCTCTCCCATATGTTTTAAACATTGTTCAGAAAATCCCATTCTCAGAAATCGTGAGATAACATCTCAGCCAGTTCTCTTCCCAGATCATTTTTTTTGTTGTTGTCATTGTTGCCATCTATGGGCAGCAGTGAAGAAAACACAACCTCTGTTCCTATGGGCTTTAGTTTCTTGCTCAAGACTTTATAATCTTTGGCAACACTTTTCAAGGTTTCTTCTGTGCCTGGATGATTCACTGTAAGAGGGTAGTTATCATCTATTTTGACAAGTCTTGGGAAATTCTCTGTTATAGCTTAGATACATGTTCCAGAAAGACAATAATCACTTTGAAAAATAGATGCCTCAGTACTCCAGATCTGGGAGTCAACAACTAGTACTGTTTTTCTTCTTTGCCTCTTAACAGATGATGTCCCCTGATAGCTTACACGTATCATTCTTTGGAAGACAAACAACTACACTGGGGAGGCAGTGTAATACAGTGGAAAGACTATTGAAATTGGTGTCCCAGGATCTGAATTCCAGTTCTAGCTCTGCTACTTAAAGCCTCCCTAATCTTGGACAAGTCATGCAACCTCTCTGGACCTTAGTTTCCTTTTCTGAAAATGAAGGGGTTGTAGTAGAGAAGCTGTAAGATGCCTTCCAGCTCTGAATCTATGCATGAACTTCAAAGGAGCCTTGAGTTTGAGCTCTAAGTGTACAGTTGTATCTTTCCTTTCTCTTTTCTTCTGTATAGTGATCTTCTATTTTCTAAAGTTCACACAAGGCCAATTCTCTCCCTTCCACCTCAAATATCCTTTTATCTCATCAAAATTTTGCTTCTGTTCTAATGAAGTGAAGGAGGAGTTCTCTAGTGACCTTGAGACCAGGAAGGAAGTTAGCCTACACATGAAACACAAAATTGTCATTCAGATATGATAAAATACAAACGTTTCACAAACTCAGGAAATCATTGTACAATTTCTCCTGCTTTCTCTACTGGTAGCAACTTTCAATCTTGTTTTTTAAAACTGCTTGTGTTTACAGCAACAACCACAGTGTGTGAGGAATTTTTCTGGTAGACTTAGTACTACATTGAAATGCATAGACTTAAAAAAATTTCCAATGGACTCTTGAGGCAAAACACCTTCCACATCCAGAGAAAACTATGGAATTGGATTACAGACAGAAGCAGACCATTTTCTTTTGTATTATGTTATGTTTTGTTTTATGGTTTCCCCATTCATTTTAATTCTTCTGTGTAACATACATTTAATAGGAATGTACATGTAGAACCTATATAAGATTGTATGCTGTTTCAGAGAGGGAGTGGGGAGGAAGGGGGAAATAAGAGGGAAGAAGTGGAAAAAAATCTAAGATACATGGAAGTGATTGTCAAACACTGGAAACAAATAAAATAATTCAATTTAAAAAAATGCTTGTGTTTATAGCTCAACCGTAGGGTCACCTCTTAATATCTTGACACCATTCAACTTCCTTTTGTTATTTTCCACAACTCTGTAACCCTAATGATCTCAGTCTTCTTTCAGAGAACTTGCAAAGTGGATTCCAGGCCAGTATCTGGGAACTGAGATCGTTCTTCTTAAGTATTTTTCCTCAGTTTGTCCTAGACTTCTAAATTGCACTTCTCACCTTCTTATTTAAACCCCTCCAAATCATTTACACAGTTTGTTTATTCGTCTCAACGTTCTCCCTTCTGTTCCTTCTCTTATAGGTTCCTCCTCCCATGAAAACCAAAAGTATATAAAATGAAAATATAAAAGTATATCTTTTGTTGAAAGTAAATAGAAAGCAATTTCAGGAGAGGAGAGAACTAACAAGGTGATCAGAAAAGGAATGGAGGAAGAAGCTGCCACTTGAAGTCAGCCTTGAAGGGACTTAGGGATTCCAAGATGGGAAGGTGAGGAAGGAGAGCATTGGAGGCATGAGGTGGGGGAAGTCTGTGCAGCACCATGGAAGCTAAAGATGGAATGTTATATCTGGGAAACAGCAAATAGGCCACTTTGTCTGCAACAAAGTAAATGAAAGAGAGCCATGTGCAGTAGGCAGGAAAAGTAGACTAGAAGTAGATTATAAAGGACTTTAAAAGCCAAACAGGGGAATTCATTATTTTTTCCTAGAGGCAAGAACATCTCATTGGAACTTCCTAAGGAGAAGAGTGCTTTGATTATATCTGCTTTAGGAAGTCAATTTGAAAGCTATATGGAAGATGACTTTGGAGTGAGAAGAGACTAGAGGCTGGAAGACCAAACATGCTTCACATCCCCTTCTCGCTACCACCTTAGTTCAGGTGCTCACTGCTTTCTTACCTAGACCGTTGCAATAGCTTGTCCTTATCTTTAGTGCCTTCATACATGTCAGTTTTCCTCCTCTACTCTGGCTTCATTTGTCTCCAGCCTTAACCATTTAAATGTTGCCCTAGCTGCAACCCTAGAAATCTTGTGCCTCCCCCTCACCTCCTGCCACTCCAACCTTCAGTTGTCTTTATCCTTGGGTAAGCCAGATGGCGCCAGAGAAAGTCACAACAGTGAAGCTCATTTTATAAGTAAAAAGATTTATGATACATAATCTTAACTGGTCAGTCACTGCTGCCCAACAAACCTGCTTCATACCTACTGACTCCTTGTTCCATTCTTTGAAGTGACTCTTCTAGTCTTCTCCTTTTCTTCTCTTGCCACTGTAATACCCTTTCCAAAGGCTGGCAGAAAACGGAAGGTGGAGTAAACAAGATACAAGCTCTTTAGCCTGTAGCCTTTTCTGACTCCCAGTGACTTTGGGGATAGTGACAGAACCCCTTGCCAGAGGAAGAAAAAAGAGCATGACTGATGAGAGCAAAAAGCAAAAGGAGAACTGGGAGCAGGGGAAGCAAAAATAGAGGATCTGCTGTCATAAGAACAGAGGGAAGTTTGTCAGCAATCACAGGAACTTTGCTGAGCCAGAGTGGTGGTGTGGAGCAAATACACATGAGCTCCCTTCCTCTTTCCTTTTTTCTCCTGGAAGGAAGAGCTAGATGCTTCCTTTCCTCAAGGATTTAGAGACTTTTACCCTTATGAGTTTAAATGTTTATTTCTTAAATCAGTAAATAAAAGCTATTAAATCAACTGTTAATCACCTCACCTGTGTGTCAATCAGACTCACCTGTGCTTGCACATAGCAATTTGTTTTTGTTTTTTGTTTTTTTGGAACAAACTAGCACTGGAGAGAGATTTAAATCTACTGTGTCTGCCAGAGTGAGATTTCTGTATTCAAAATAGTATCATTAGGGAGAAGGGACAAGTAACTGGTGGTGGGACGATCAGGAAAAGTACTTGTGTAGAAGCACCTGATCTGAGTTTCAAAGGTTGCTAGACACGGTAAAGAGGTAAAGGAAAGGAGGGAATGAGTACATTCTTACCATGGGGAACAGTGTATGCAAAAGTGTGGAGACAGGAGATGTAAGGCCTCCTGTGGTCTTGAGCTCATGTGAAGATAGATTGGACCAACTAGTGCAAGTAGACCAATTCGCTAGAACATAGAATTTGTGAAGAGGATAACATATAGAAAATGTGGAAAGGTAGGCTGGAATCAGGTTATTGTGGCCTTTAAATGACAAATATGCTGGAGTTAATGGGGAGTCACTGAAACTTCTTGAACAGAGGAGTGACGTGATCAGACATTTAATTTAAGAATATCAATTCAATCAGAAAGGTTGAAGGAGAAATAGGAGGGAACAGGGTTACCAAAACCCAGAGAGGAGAAAAAATCCTGGTGGAAGGCGTGGTCAGCAGTGTTAAATGATTCCAAAGTCAAGAAGGATAAGGACTGAGAAAAGGATATCAAATTTGGCAATTAAAGTAATCACTAGTAAGTTTGGAGAGGGCTGTTTCAGTTAAGCAAGGAGATGAAGCCAGGTTTGTAGAGGTTGAGATGTGAGAAGGAAAGGTGAGGCAGTGAGTGCACACGGCATTACATAGGAGTTCTTAACCTGGGTCCATTGACTTGTAAATTGATTTCAGGGGATCTGTGAACTTAGATGGAGAACTGACTAACTTCTCACTGAAATTTTACATCTTAAGTTATGAATATAGGCAACAAACCATCATTCTGAGAAATTCACAGGCTTTACCAGCCTGTCAGAGGGGCACTTGATCCAAAAAAAGGCTGAGAACCCGTGGCTTAGGGGTCTGGCTATGCAAGGTAGAAGAGATATAGGGTTATAGCCTGAGTGGAAGGACACTGTGTAGCTTGCAGTGCAATACTCACCTGAAATTTGGTTTGGGCTCCTCTATACATGTCATGTAGGTAAAAACAAAATGTAATGAATGCGTTTTATTAATGTATATAGTGTAATATCGGAGTTAGCCACCAGTAGGCGCTCTAACAGAGCTGCCTGTGGCTCAGGGTAGCAGCCCAGGTTGGCAAAGAAAATACTCGTTGTTGTCCTGAAAAAACCTCTGTTGTTGGGTTTTTGTGGTTGTTGCCTGTTCTTTCTCTAACCAACAATTGTTGTGCCTTAGCTGTGCCCATTAATCCTATCTGTCACCTCCAGCTCTCTGCTGGCCCTTTTAATGGCAGCCTCTTCTCTGTAATACCCCCCTCCCTGATTCCTGTCTGCCTCCCTCAATGTCTGGAAATGTCTGTCCCTATAACAATCCAGGCTAGACATTTCAGTTTCCTAGCTGACTATTGTCTCCTTGTTTGAGAATGCAGGGCTGGGAAACCAATCAGACCCTCCTGAATAGACTCTGCCCACCCTGTTGAAACAAAATAAAACATCTGCGATGTTCTGACATGACAGCTGAGCAGAGCAGACTGTCCTGACCCTGAACTGGTCTGAACTGCCATGAAGGCAGGACTCAGGAATCTGAGACCACCATCATGGGCTCCGTCTTCCTGCCATGGCCCAAGACCTTTGTACCTGGCAGAAAGAGAGGATCTACCACCACGCATGAGGAACGGAGGGGAGTTTTGTCACTATTACTTATTTCAAAATATTTCACATATTCTTGCCCATTTTTCTCCCATATAAAGTCTTTTTATCCACTTCTAGCATATAACCCATTAATATTTTGAAAATTATTATGTCCACAAACTAATTCAGAGACTACTGACTTTTACTATATTGTATCCTTCTTCTTGTTGTTTGTCCTTCGTTCTTGAAGAGGACTGTGCCATCAGAGAGGTGATGCCATGACTTACAAGCAAATTGGATTTAAGTGGGGGAGAGTCGTGCAACGGTATCTCCCCTAGAGCCATCTGGGACCATGGCAAGATATAGATCAGGATGACTGGAGATGGCACAGAGCTATAAACATTATATTCCTTAAAAATGTCTTTAATATTGTCCTCTCTTATCTGTTTGTAACTTTAGCAGTTTGTGTACCTATTATTATCAAACTAATGTTCATTAAATTTGGCTTTATGAAAATTCAATTCTTGGGTTTCTCAATTTAATAGACTTTAAAAGACTATGCCAAAATGAAATGCATTCTTATATTCTTGATTTTTTCCATTTTTTCCTTTCTATTATCTCTCTTTATAATTTCCTTTGGCCTAGTACGTTATTTCTGTTGGGCCAAAGTGATTTTCCAAAAGCCTGATCTGACTATATCATTGTAAATTCTCAGTAAACTCCAGTGGCTCCCTGTTATCTCCAGGATCAAAGGTAAACTCTTTTAAGCATTAAAAATCCTTCACAGCCTGGCTACAATCTCTCTTTCCAGCCTTATACATTATGATACATCTTAGCCAATTAAACTGACTTTCTAGCTCTCCCATAACATTCTACATATCGTCTCCAAGCCTTTGCATTTGCTGGATCCCATGCCTGGAATGTACTCCCTTTTCACCTCCATCTTTTAGAGTCCCATTTTTCCTTCAAAGTTCAGCTCAAGCATCACCTACATAAGAACTTTCCTAATCCCCTTAATTGTTAGTATCCTCTTGCTTCTCCCATTAGCTTATATTTTGTACTTCTAGCTTTATCTCATTTGTCATTTGTGACATTTGTCAGATTTAGCTTATTCCTCTCCACCCCGACCTATCTTTAACTTCAACACCAAGGTAAAGGTATCACTTTGAGGATTCTTTCTTTCCTTAGCCTCTCTTTAAAAAGTTAAATATTTTTTGTTTATACACCACACATATTTTCAAGTATATCCTTCCCCTCCATCCATTGTCCTTAATCTTTTATGTCTTAAACTCACTTTTCTTAATTTCAAAATTACTGTGACACACATTATTTTTTACCAGACTGTAATCTCAAGGGGACCTGTCTCATCTGGCATTTCTGTATCCTGTAGGAATTTAATATTTACTGAACCAAATAGAAACCAATACAATACTGTTACATTTCTCTTTTGGAAGTTGGTAAGTTTTGATTTATAATTACAACTATAACTATCAATATGTTTTTTAAAATCTTTTGTTGAACATCTTTAACCACTTAACCATCTAAAGAAAATATTCCTGCAGCTCTCTACTTAGTTTTTTTCAGCTGAAGTCCTTTGTCACAGAATTCTTTGAAGGATTGTAAGTTTTCAGGTGCTGTTCTTCTACCTTTCAAAAGAAGGCTAAGGTTTGCAGGATTTTGGGAACCAAGACCACATCTCTCAGTTTTAAGTATATTGTCCTATTCTTCCATTGTTTTAGCTGGACGTCTTATAAAATGTCAACTGGTACTTTCTGGAGTTTGATATACCTAAGAGACTTGAATTTTAGGTTTCTTCTTATTAAGATTCTGAATTTTTTCTTATTGCAGTTTGATATTAATTCTTGGAAATTTTCTTGAAGTATTTCTTTAGGTATTTTTTCTTTATCATTGCCCTCTGGAGAACTAATTATTTGAAGTTTTGGTCTTCTGAGGACTGGTCACTTTTTCATGCACTGCTATCAATTGGTTTTTTAGGTTTGTTACATTCTAGCCTTGTTCTTTCACTTGTTTTTTGTTATCCATTTTTTGTTCTACTGCATTATGTCTCATTTTTCTGTTTCCACCAGTATTTTATCCATGATATTAATTCCTGTGTAATTTCTCCTTATTTTCCTCAAAGTTTCTGTGACTGAAATCATGCCTTCTTTCAGTTCCTTTAGAGTACTTTGTATCCCAGTTGATCCCTTAGCATTTCCTAAGTTGCTTTTGGTACTGCTTCAGCAGGAGTAAAGCATATTTTGGACTAATGTTGAAATCCAAATTAAACTCAGAAATGAATATTATCTCAGATGCTTTTGTACTTGTTTGTAGTGATGTTTTCATTGCAACTGGTTTATCACCTAACAGAAAGCAAAACACAATTAAGAAATTATTAAGAATTGCTTCTGGAAGCACTGATGAGTATTATCTTAAAATCTGAGTATAAGAGAAGTTGCTAGTTCATCCCTCCATGCTCACTTTAAATACTCCCAAGCATCTCTACTGAATCTCACAAGCAGATTCCTCACTCCTCCGTAGCATCTTCTGATAATTGTATTCTGTCTTTAGTTCTAGCAAAATTCTCCTGTGGTCCTTCTTGCTGCGGCTTCACTAAGTCCTTCTATTTTATCCCCAGTGACAAGGGCACAGCTCCTCATGGTCACAGTGCCCATCAGGAAGCTGAGAACCATCACAGCATCATCCTTTTCCTCCTCTTTGTGCAGTGAAGAGCACTAGTCCAGGGATCCAGAAAGCCCATGGCCTAGATCAACAATCATCATGCAAGCATGAGCAAGCTCCATAGAGCTTCCTGACTCACAGAGGGACAAGTCTGGCCTCAGTGACATCAAAAATCCATTCCAGATATAAATTTTTGATTCTTACCCCCCAAATAAATCATCTCCATTCTCTTCCCAGAAAGTTTCCTCATCTACCTTCTTCTTCCCTGAGAAGGCCAAAAAACCCTGGGACCTTTCTAGGCCAGAAGCTTCTCCAGGCCCCTCATCACTCCTTAATAGAACCAAATTGGGCAGGGACAGCATGCTCTCACCTCCTACTTTCATCTTCCTCTTGTCAAGTTGGCAGGACTGCCCCAGAGGCTTGCTGGAAAATTGTTGTACCCCATCTCAGCAGCCAGAGCATGAGCCTGAGCTCAATCTACCCATGGTGAGAGGCAACCTGCTCTAACTGATATAGGTGTGCTTTGGGACTGTGCAGCTCACCCCCACCAATAAAGCTTGGGGCCTTGGAAAGGCTGACTCCAGCCCCAGAGTAGGGATTCCATGTGCTCTGCCACCCCCTTCTTGGGATCCCTCTTTTAGTACTGGCACCCTCTTCTCTCTGGATTCCTCACTGAGGTTCTCTGTTCTATACTGCAATGGCTGCTTACCTGACCAGTCCATGACTACAAGGAAAAAGCTGAACAAATTGCTGGTGTCGTGGCATTTTATTATCACCATGTATGTAGAACTGAGATTGTCCTGGCTGAGCCCACCATTTTACTGACAGGGAAACTAAGGCACAGAAAGGGGAAATGACTTGTCTGAGGTCATACCAAGCAGCCCAGAGCCAATATTTTAACCCGGTCCACTAGTTACAAAGCTGTGACTAGTTCACATGGCTTTCATGCAATGATGGTTGACTTCAGCAAACCCTTTGTTATTGTTAGACACAGGCCCTGGAAATATTTGTAATCCTAGTCCCAAGGACCATTGGCATGGGACTCCCTCCTTATTGGTGGAGATCACTATTCTGTGCCAGCATGTGGGGCAGGGCGGATTTGCTGAGAGCAGGGCTTGAGTTCTTCTTGAGCTGGTCTTAGAGTCTTCAGCTTTCTTAGTATTTGTTGGGTCTCTTCGAACTTCAGGCACTTCTCATGTCCAGCTTTGAGTGACAGTATGGAAGAGGCCAACCCCACTTCAGGTTACTGAACGAAAAGCCACTGGGAAGAAGCTGTGGTGAGAGGAGCTGGCAGTCTCCATGATGATCCTGTCTCCAATTTGCTACACCAAAGGTTTTGGGGAATTGACCTTTAGGGGAGATCTAGAACTCTCTGGTTGAGCTGAGTTATTGCTTCCAATGGAAGAGCTCCTTCACTTTGCATTATCTGCTATATATTCTCCTATGAATACCTTCTCTGGTTTCTGTTTTGATACCAATTTGGATAAATGATCTTTTTCCTTTCTCATCTGCTGCTTATAACTTCCCTGACTTCCTTGAAGTCTCAGTTAAAGTCATACCTGCCTGCAAAAAGCCTTTCCCAGTCCTTCTTAATCTTAGTGCTTCCATCTGAGATGAACCCAATTTATCTTTTATCTATTTTGTTTATGCCTTGTTGTTTGTATGTTTTCTCCCCCATTAGTTATGAACTCCTTGAGAGCCTGGGACTGTCTTTTGCCTTTATTTGTATCCCCAATGTTTAGTCCAATACTTGGCACACAGGCACTTAAATGCTATTTGACTGATTGGCTTATGATCTAGTTGAGGCCACAGAATACATCCCAAATACTATGTAAGTTATTGTAAATGCCAGATAATAAATTCTGAGAATTTAGAGGAGGTACTGAAATCCAAGGGTCTGAGTGATGAAGTTAGCTGAATTTTTAGGAGGGACTTCCAAATCAATGTTATGGCTAGTATGTATATAGTATTTTAAAGTTTGGAAAGCACTTCATTTTTATAATCTCATTTGATCCTTACAATAGCCTTAGGAAGTAAATGCTACTGTCATCCTCATTTTACAGATGAGGAAACTGAGATATATAGAGCTTAAGTAACTTGCCTAGGGTTATACAGCTAGTAAGTTCTTAGGTCTTCTGATTCCAAGTCCAGCACTATCCACTGTGCCTTTTTACTATATATTCAGCCAATATCTGTATCTGAACTCGTTTTGCATTTCCTCCTACCTGCCTGAAAACTCCACCTAGATATCATTTCTATACCTCAACACATCCAAATTAAATTTAGCATCTTCTCCTCCTATTCTCACCCCTACTATGAACCAGCCCTCTTTCCATTTTCCCTATTTCTGATGATGGCACCACCATCCTCCCAGTCACCCTGGTTCAAAACCTATTCAGGATCATATTGAGAGTAAGAAGGGGCCTTATATTCAAGATTGCTTTTTACCACCCAGTCATCTGCCAACTCTTTTCCCTTCTTCCATGATGCCTCCTCTCAATCCCCTGAAGGGTTGGATGTGCTAGATTTTGGGAGACAGGAAGACCTGGAATGAAATCCTTCCTCAAGATACTTAATGCCTGTGAAACCCTGGACAAGATATTTAAGCCTGCCTCAGCATGTTTCCTCATCTGTAAAATGGACACTATAATAACTACTTCCTCCCACCTAGAGGGTTGTCCTGAGGCTAACACAGGCTGATGTATGTAAAGCACTTTTGCAAAAAATAAAGTGATACATAAATGTTAGCTACTTGTAAAATGCAAGCTATTAGTAAAGTTCTTTGCATATAAAGAGATAACATGTAAAATGTTTTATTTATCAATCTCCTTTCTTCATTAGTTCTGCTACCATCCTAGTCAAGACCCCAAATTCCATTCTTCTAGATTATTGTAATAGCCCCCTAATTGGTCTCTCCCCTTTCCCATTCTTCCTTCACATAACTGACAAATTAATTTAAGGGTTATTATAGGATTGATCCTGTCATTAGCCTGGCCTGAACATCCAGCTGTTCTCCATTGCCCATAAGCTAAAATACAAACTGACCTGGCCCTTAAAAAAGGCCCTGCCCTATGTGGCTCCAGCTACTTTTCTACCCCTGTTTCATTATTTTCTTCTTTATATATGACTGTTCCAAACAAATTCCCAGATTGCATGCCATTCATTCTGGCCCCAGTATACTCATGGAGGCCTTTCTCTTGTATCTGGAATATTTTATCTCCACATTTTCTTCTGTTGAAATCCTTTTTCATGTTTGTATACACACTGACCTGCACAGATTAGATATTTCATAAATGTTTGTTGTTTAGTTTTGAGGTTAAGGTGATCTTACCAAGTTAGAAATGTTCTGAGTATAGGCCATATTGATTGCCTGCCTTTTGAAGATTAGCCTGATAAGTTTGGGCAGACTCATTATGAGAGGGTTAGCTTCTAAGTAATGAATTATTTTGGTCATAAAGTATTTTGGTCAATTATTTTTGTAACATTCCCAAAGAATGTTTCCTTTTATGAAGAAGGAGTTGCAGTTTGCATAATTGGAGAAGATATCCTTACCAATGACATATCAGATATTTACAAGAATAAATGTTTGACAGATCAAACAATAAGCTGGGAAGACGAGGCAAGTTACTTAACCTTCATATATCTCAGCTTCCTCATATGTAAAATGAGGATGATAGTAGCATCTACTTCCTAAGGCTGTTGTAAGGATCAAATGAGGTAATAAAAATAAAGTGCTTTCCAAACTTTAAAGTACTACATACATACAATAAACAAACATTTATGAATTAATTGCTATAATCAAATAAAACTTGAAACAATGTTAATCTGTAACCAGGACCTAGTCCAAGAATTTTGAATTAAAGGATCTACCAAAGAACAGCTTTTGTGAATTTTGTGTTTTCAGGTAATTAAAACAAAACTGTCTATAGTAATATTAAAATAATGATCCTTCTGTCTAGGTGGATATGGTGGTTACGGAAAAGGAATCAAATAGCTAGTTTAGAGAAATGCGAAGTGACAAAAACTCACCAGAATTCTGACTTTCTGTTTGCCTCAGAGTTTCTAAAGTAGGACAAATAAATGAGTTCTTCCTAAGGCATTGAAGCAGGTCATAATCAAATATTAATTCAAGGGTGCTGGAAAGGGACGTTTTGGTGAGAAGCTAGGGATAGAGGAGGATTATTTTTCCCAAGGCTCACTTGGGTGCTGACTTCTCTACAGATACTCTATCCATTAGTGATCTGATCCATTCCCAAGGTTGAAGCTCCTATGAAGATGATTCATAAATATATACTACTGTAACCCTAGTTTGAGTCCTCATTGCTTCTTTTCTCAACTATAGTCTTTCTCCTAAAATGTAAAATATTCCTTTAAAGGATTTCAAAGCATTAAAAAACACAAGAATTGCTCCAAGTCACAAATTAGACAAATGCAAATGAAAACAGTTCTGAGGTTTTCCCTCCCACTCATCAAATTGGCAAAGCTGACAAAAGATGGAAATAACCAGTGCTGGAAGGGAAGGGCTGTGAAAATTCAAGCACACTAATAAACTGTTAGTAGAGCTCAAAATTGGTCTATTTATTCTGGAAAGTAATTTGAAATTATGCTAAGAAAATGACTAAAATGTCAAGATTCTTTGACTCAGATTGCTTTGCTAGGCATAGGATACTTCAAGGAAGTTGGAGACAAAAATAGATAATACACCCCAAAATATTTAGAGCATTTTTTTTGGTGGTAGCAAAGAGCTAGAAAGAAAGTGTATAGAAACTTACTAATTGAGAATTGGCAAAACAAATTGTGCTACATGGATGTAATGGAATATTACTATTACAAGGAATAATGAGTATGAAGATTTATATGAACAGATGAAGAGTGAAGCAGAACCAGGAGAACAATATATAGAATGACAACCATAAAAATGGAAAGAACAGTTGAAACTGAATGGTGTGTAACGATAACGATCACTCTTGGCCCTGGAGGAGGGTGAAGAAATGCACCTCCCTTCCTTCTTTGCAAAGGTGGGAGACTGGTTGTAGAATATCATATATCGTCAACTATCATTGACATATTAGTTGGTTCTGTTGACTTGATTTTTTTTGTTTCTAATGATTTTTGTTACTTGGAATGGTGCTCTGAGTGGGTGACAGAGAAGGCATGTATTTGGAAATTAAGGTAATGGGAAAAAGAAATACTAAAGATAATGAGTTTTAAAAAAAACATTCCTCATGCTGTCATCTTTTTCAATACTTAACTTTTTTTTTTAAGTGCTGTAGGCTCACTACTTCCATTTTTTTGCTCTTCTCTTTAACATGTCCTCTCAGAGGTCATAGATGACTTCTTGATCTCCAGCTCCTTTTCTCTTATCCTCATTCTGCTTACCTTTTTGCATTAGTTGATGTTACTTATAGGCGATCCCCTTCTTGATACTCTTTCTTAAAAAATTGATGCCTTTTGTTTGTTCTTTACATTAATTTCTGAATAGTATGTTTCCTGGCTCCGCAACCTAATGAATCATCTCTTTTGTCAACCATTACTGAGTTCATTCTTAGAAAGACAAACAAAATTAGGCTGCATGTGTATATTTTTATCGCAAATCTTGCAGAACATGTATATAGAGATATGCATGGGAACTCACTGTAGACAGTGAACCCAAGGATGGACAGATAAAGGGGATCATATATCTTCAGAACAATTCCTTCTCACCCCTCCCTCCCTTCCTGGCTCAGGATGCCTATGTCAGCCAAAATTATAGTCTCCATATGTGTTAACCATAATATGAGAAAAGAATTTCTTAAGTGGATAGATTGTAAACACAGTAAGATAGAAGAATATCAAAGTGTCAATTGAAATTATAGATTCAGGATGAATGTGTTTCTTCTATCATTAACATGATGTAATATAACATAACATTTATCTATAAAAGACCAAGATAAGAAAAGTTCCATTATTCAAGGTAGTGTCTGGGTCAAGGCACCTCGTCCTCAGTAGTCATAAACAGAAGAATGCTTCTGGTCAACTTAGTCTGGCCTTGGAGTTGCTGACACAGGAAGGGACATTTTGAGTTCCCTCAGGGAGAAAAGCAAAGCATGTCAGTTATGCCAGAGCATGCAAAGCATTTTGGTAGGTTAAGTTCAGAGTGGGCCAAAATGTTTCTCCTGGTCAGCCCATCCATGTTTCAAGACTTTCCCAGGTCTTGGGGAATTAAAATGGTTTGGAGAAGGGTCCACACTTGTAACAAAATTTTAAAAAGAAAAAAAGACAGTTCAGCAAAATTTGTTAACTTACCTACCATGCCTGATGTATACCATATGTCACATCCTTAGTCCTAGTCTCCACAGTGGATTCTCACTCCATTTCTATACTCATCCTTTCCTGGTTCTCCTCTTATTAATCCTTTTCTTTTCTTACTTGCTCTTCATGCCCCCAAGTGTATTGTCTCCCTGGGTTCCAGCTCTGATCCTCTTTTCTTTACTCTGTGGTCTCTTTTGGCCCTGTCAGGTATTCCGAAGACTCCCATATTCTTATCTTTAGCTCTGATCTCTTCCTTGAACTCCAAATCTCAGATTCCCAATTACTTGCCAGATACATCTACCAGGATAGTATTCACTGACACCTCTCAATCAGCATGTACAATGAGCCCAACTCTTTTCCTTCCCTCAAATTTGCCCCCTTTTCTCTCTAATTTCCCCACTTTTATTAATGGATTCACTTTCTTGTCTTTTTCCCAGAATCAAAACTTTATTGCATTTTTGACTCTTCCCTTTTCCCTCACGTACAATGAGGTGTGAAGTCCTGTTACTTCTACCTCTACCATATTATTAATCCACTCTCATCCTAGTTTTTGCCCCTTTGCTCAATTTTAATTTCTCCAAGAAACTTTTCTTGATCATACCACTTGGTAGTGACTTTCCCCTCCAATCTCCTTTCCCTCTCCCACCCTCCCATAGCATTTTAATTTATAATTCTCTACCTAATACAGTATATTAGGTAGCTAGGTAGTACAGTAGATAAAATGCTAGGCCTGGAATCAGGAAGACCTGAGTTCTAATTTGACCTCAGACACTTAACTAGCTGTATGACCCTGGGCAGTCACTTAGCCTTTTTTTGCCCATTTCTTTAGGGGGCATCTCCAGTCATATTCATCTGTATCTTGCCACTAGCCCCATATGGCTCCTGACTAGAAAGTGAGGCTAGTGACCTTTCACAGCCCTCCCTTCACTTGCAAGTTATGGCATCATCTTCCATGAGGTCCTCTTTGAGAATGAAGGACAAACAGTAACAACAGTAGCTCTGAGAAGAGAGTGAGGAAGATTTATGGGGGAGAACAAGGGTATAAAAACAAAGGGTAGCAATCAAAGTATATTTAGCAAAATGTCATGCCTCAATTTCTTACCTTCTACTCATCTGTTGAGGTCTTATAATCATTCATCATACCTTTATTTCAGTAGCTATTTCCTGATTCAATGGAAATTCTTTGAGTATATAATGGTCCTCAATTTGTCTTGTCTCTTACTTGGAATCAGGTTTCCATATCCATCTTCCTAGGACTCTTCATCCAAGAGAACCATTCTCTTTTACTTATTAATTTTGTTTCTTTGTTTGCTTTATTCATTTAGCATTCTAAATTTCTCTGTTTATCCTTCTCTATTTGAAAATTATTTTCTCCCCTTAGTCCTTTTTTCCTGTTGCTTTTCTACCTTCCCTTCCAGTTGATCTCTGGTTTAGGTGCTTGCAGATAAGCTACCTTAAAAAAAAAAAAAGGCCCCATACTTTTTTATATACCAAGTATAAACAAGATACACTATATTCTCATGGTTTTAATAATCACAAATCACGTTACTGACCATGTCAATATGAGTTCAAATAAAGAGTCATAAAGGGTCATTTTCAGTATCACTTTCAGTTACTTGCATTGAGCCACCCTTAGTAATCAGTATCATTGACAGCCCTCTATTGATTACTGCTGGGGCAGATAATGAGTGATCCAGGGGTTCTTTCTTCATTGGGAATACCAAAAGAGAAGTAAGGGCGAAGATGCCCTTCAAAGACTATATTTGAGGGACTGTAGATAAGGGATCTGTCTGTGACATCATAAAATGCTATATGTCCCTTTTCATAATCAAGAAAAATGCCTACTTTGTGGATAGGCTGCCTCAGTTCAAAGCCATTTTGTGAATTCACAAGGAAGAAACAATTTCCAGAAGTACAACCTGCTAGGGTCCTTACATCCTCAGAGGAGGAGGAGAGTTTCCCCTTTCTACTGATTGAATCTTTACAGATGCCCAATTCCCACTCTGTCTTATCTCCCACCTCCACTTCCCAATAGTGTTTGCCCGAGGTGAAGGTCTGGATCCCCAAAACAGCAAGAACATAGTCAAATCTCTCTTTGTTGTCAGGCAAGTCCTGAGGGACACTTCCATACTGGACTCCTTTCAAGTCTTCAGACAAGATGAGATGAGGATTGGCTGATTCAGGATCAAGAATTATATCCCTTTGGAAACTCATGAGCATTTCTCTTAAGCCTGTGATGGGGCAGGAGGTCAAGCAAGGGGAAGCAAGCTCTGGTTCTTGAAGCAGCAACTCCTCCTTCCTTTTCAAAATGCCTATCATATCCTGCAGCATTTCCAAGGGCATTTTGTTCAGATTCTCTTCTACTTCTAAAATCATTTGCTGCAGATTCTGCATTTGTTGGGACAACTTGGCCTTGCTCTCCTCCAGTTTGATCAGGTTGTCTCTGGATTCCTCATCTAATCTTTGCAGATATTGATATTCTTCATCCCATAAGAACCGGTGCATTTTCCCATATTCAGAAGTAACGGATTGTTTTAAATTGTAGCTATCCTCCTTACAGCGGGTCTTTCTCTTTTTCACTTTGTCCAATGCAGTTTTAAATTCCTCTTCTTTTTTCTGTAAGGCAGTTAATGTCTCCAGGAACTTGTCTTTGCACTTGTCAGCAGCTGTTTCCAAGGGAAGGACTTGGTGATCCTTGTGCTCTGCAGCTAATAAACAGTTTTCACAGAGGAGTCTCTGGTCTTCCTCACAGAAGAACTTCTCTTTTCCCCCATGTTGATCACAGGTGGTCGGGGGCGCCATGCTCTGAAGCAAATGAGGTCTGAGTATTTTGCCAGTGATGGACAGATTCTGTAGGTTCTTGTTGGGCACCAAGTCACTATATCTGATGACTCCTCTGCACTCTGGGCAGGTTAAGGTTTCATTGGCTCCTTCCCTGCACTGGAGAAGACACTCTGTGCAAAAGCTATGGCCACATCTGACGGTCACTGGGTCAGTGAAGTAGCCCAGGCAGATGCAGCAAGTGAGATCTGCCTTGAGGTTTTCAATTAAGTTTCTTGCATCCATGTTTGTAGGCCTCTGATATTCCTCCCAGGAGAAATAATGCTAGCTCTTCACCTTGAGCTCTGGCAGCAAAAGATAAAAGCATTGAATTGTGGAGGTCTCTTCCTCTGATCAGCCCCTCCCTCTACTCCACCCCCAAAAGGTGACAGAGCTTCCAGACTCTGCCCTAGGAGTGAGTTCTCACCTTTCTTCTAATCCCACAATTCAGCATCGCCATCTCTGGAAGAAAACATCTTTATTTACTTTTAGTACATGCAAAGGTCTTCTAATTGGGTCATTTAGCAATAACATCTCATTTCCAAGCCTCAGGACCATCATATTTCTGATGTTTTGAGATAGAAACATGGCAAACTGCCTCCCCCCATAACCAACACATTTGTTAAATGGTGGCATTTTCCCCCTGGTCTCTAATTTTTGTTCCCTGTTATGATTCACTGATTGTACTGAGATTTTTTTTTTTAATAAAGATTTCTTTTTTATTTCAAGAGAAACTTAATTCTGATTCCTTTCTTAAATAGTCCACTCAGAAAGGATAAGACTAGCTCCTTTCTCAGAATTCTACCATAAGACTTGAGGACTGACTTGTACTAACAAAGTCTTCCCCCTTTAAGCTACTTTTCACCCCTCCCTCAAAAGGTGGCAGTTCCTACATTCCAAAGTACTTGTAGTCTCTTCAATGGAACAGTTCTCATCATTTCCCTTTTGAGAATTATGGTCCTTCCTTCTTATGAGGACTGGGTAGAAATGATCAGATTTTTTCATTGGAGACATAGTGACAGTTATCATAGTTTTGGAATGGCTTCTTTGATATGACAGCCCTGAGATGGGGAGAAAGAGACTGGTGACCTTGCATAGCCCTCCCTCAGTTAAATCCAATTCACTTGCTGTTGTGGTATCATCTTCCTGATGTTATGGTCCTCTTTGAGAACAAGGACAAACAACCTGTGAGTAGCCTGAACTGCCCCACTGGGTATACCCAATTGGACAATTCCAGTTGGACAACTCAGCTCCTTCCTTCCTTCATTCTCTTTCCCTTCCCCTCCCCTTCCTTTCCCTTGTCCATAAGGAATATCAGGTGTTCGGCCCAAAGGAATGTAAATTTTGATGGCTGAAATCTAGCAAGATATCTTGGAGTTTACTGGCTAGATTTCTTTCCTAAGACTAGGCCTTAAACCCAATTCATGTATTTATTTATTTATTTTAGGTAAAAGGGTCCATTCCTTGCTTCATTTTTAAATTAGCCTTAATCACTGAATGGGCATTGCCTCAGTCAAACAGAGACCTGGAAAACACCTTAGTTTAAAAAGGCCAAGGCCTCCCACTGCATTCAGGACATCTCTTATCCTGATCTCTATCTTGCCCCCTCCCCTCCCTATGGCTCACAGGACAAAGTGAGGTTGGTGACTTTGCACAGCCCTCCCTCAGTTAAATCCAATTCATGCATGACCTTACTGATATCATGGTCCTTTTCGAGAACAAGGACCAACGGCCTCAGTTTCTTCAACAATCAAAATAAGGTTAACAATATCTACATCACAGAGTATTTGTGAGGATCAAGTAAGATTATATATATATATATATACATATATATATATACATATTTTTGTGTATATATATATATATATACATATTTTTGTGTATATATATATATATATATATATATATATATGTATATATATGTATGTGCTTAGCATGACTACCAGATAGTAGGCACTATATACTTAGTCCTCTCCTATTATATCTATATAGCCTGGTGCTTCTCCCTGTCCCTGACCTCCACCCTAGATACCTCCCAGGAAGTATGAACTGTTTATTATCTAAACTTGATTTCTCTTCCAGAGATACCCGAATTCTCTGTTGTCACTCACCCCTTCTATGAAGCCCTGTGATAACAAAATATCTACCCCCTTTGCTTATCTAAAGCTCCAGACTATAGAATCCATAAAGACTTTCCTTTCTGAACCCCCAGACTTGGATCTTCCCAAGTATTCCCTGCTTTTAGTACTTTTTGTTATGGAAAAAGGAGGAAATACAGTAGGAGTTTTAGCACAAAAACATGGAGATCCTTACAGACTAGTAGATATTATAACAAACTGGAAGCAGTAGTCAGGGTCCTACCACCCTGCCTGAGAAATGTTATTGATAATACTGACATTTTTAAACAAAGTAAGGGCATTATACTTGATTCATCTGTGACTTTTTATGTGCACCATGCGGTTGATGCCCTCCCAAATTCACATCACACCCAACACTTACTGATTAGCCACCTGTCAAAAATTGAAACCCAGCTAATGGCACGGCCACATGTCACCATCAGAAGACTAAATGTACTAAATCCTGCTGAGTTTCTGGAGACTATTCCTAGTCTTGAGACAGACCAGCTTGTGAATGATCGTGAGTCTAACCTCATCAATTATAACTGCATGGACCACTTGCTGACTCCAAGAATCATCCTCCAAGAGATGCCCATCCCAGATGCTGACCTCAGTTTTCACAGATGGCTCCTGCCTGAGGAACCCCGAAGGACAAGTGGTAGCAAGTTATGGCATCACCATGGTAACTGAGGTATTGGAGTCAGGCCCCCTCCCCCATGCTCATTCCACACAACAGTCAGAGCTAGAAGTAGTGTCAGAGGCCTGTGAATTGGAAAGGGGACTAAAGATTAACATCTATATAGATAGCAGATATGCTTTTGGGGTTGCCCATGATTTTGGAATGTTGTAGAAACAACAAGGATTCTTAATTTCTAATGGACAACCCATAAAGAATAGTAAACAGGTCTCTAGGTTACTAGAATGTCTACTACTTCCAAGGAAGGTGGCCATTATCAAAACTACCAATCACTCCCATGATTCCACTCCTGAAGCTGGAGGACATCAACCAGGGAGGCCACCCTCTCATGTTGTTGTAATGGTTTCCTACACCTCCCCATTTACTCCCCTGCCTATTGATCTGGTAGTTTTAACAGAGGCTCAAGCCCTGATCTCTCCAGAAACAGTGGTCTGTGGGAACTACAAGGGTGCACTCAAGAAACGGGGCTTTGGAAACATGGATAGTGGGTTGTTCTACCTCACCAATTGTACTGGACCATTACTGAGTCATCTGCATCATCTGTGTCACTGAGGACTGGATAAACTTTTATGAACTTGCTTCTTAGCATTGGTGGGGAATATGAAAAAGGGGGCCATATCAGTCTTGTTCTCTGTACAACCCCTCCAAGCCTCTTTGGCCTCTTCAAGGCTGCTTTCCTCTCCCTTTCTCAACCTTTGAGATCTGGCAAATTGACTTCATCCAGTTGCCTCCATGCTGAGGATATAAGTTTGCCCATATTATGGTCTATATGTTTTCCAGGTGGGTAGAGCTTTTCCCATGTCAGGAAGCCACTTCAGGGATGGTAGGGAAAGCCCCTATTGAATACATCATCCCTTAGTGGGGGGGTCCCATGAGAAGTTCATAGTGATAAGGGAACTCATTTTACAGGTCAGGGACTCAGAACCATCCAGGAAGCTTGGGGAATCTGCCAACATTTACATTCCTTATCACCCCCTATCTTTAGGGTTGGTAGAGAGAACTAACCAGGACATTGAAAGGATTATTAGGAAAATTAACCTGATTTCCAGGCACCATGGATAAAGGTGCTGCCCACTGCCCTCCTTGCCCTCTAGTCTGGACCTATGGATAAGACCAAACTTTGCCCTATGAGACTGTCACCATGAGACCCATGCCCTTCACCCCGGCTGATCTCTTCCCACTCATTGTCTTCAATAATACTGTGTTAAGCTTAGTCAGCAAATTCATCAGGTTCAAGACCTTGTCTCTTAGTCTAGTTCCTTAGGTCCCCTGCCTGAGGTCAGCTCTCTCATCTCTCCTGAAGGCTTGGTTAACTGGAAGCACCACCTGTGGGAATATGGAAGGGACCCTTCCAAGTACTTCTCACAACCTATACTGCCGCCAAACTCCAAGGAATACACTCCCGGATCCATCTGTCACATCTAAAGATTGCCCATGCTCCCTAGTGGGCATCTGAACCAAGAGGAGACCCTGCCCTCTGGTTCCAAAAAGACATCAGAAGAGACAACTTTCCCAAGAGTCTGGACCAGGCCTGTTGGAAGTAAAGCTCTCTCCCTCACCTGAAGCCCCTTACGTACCCAAGACTGGTTGCTTTTAGTTAGTCACTCTACACTCCCATCATGCCCCTCACTTTCCCCACCTTGACCCCCTTGCTCCTTCAGTTTGTTTGCAGTTTCCTTGCAGTGGCTGCCCATCTCTGGGGATGTCCAACCATAGGGGAAGAGCAACTTCTCCCATCTCCCCACTTAGCTGATGCAGAAGCTGGGTCAGAATGCAATCAGGCTGTTTAACCTGCCCATCTGCTAGTTGTGTCTTGACCCTCTAGGATACACTTCAGCACAACCTATCTCTGCCTCTGACTGGGGGTGGGGTCTGTGGAGCTAATTGCCCAGGCTCACCCCACAGAGGGCCTAAGATGTTCTGAAAAAGGAAATCCTGAAAGGCTGGTTGTAATTTGTGGGGTGAACCAGGTTGTCTGACAGAGAATCCAACTTTCTCCTCAGGGCCCCTTATTTCAGGAAGCCTTTGGGAAAAACCTGAATTCACCTAGATTTGAATACCTCTCAGGGCCATCTTTTCAGAGGAAGCATGGGCCTCTACAGCCCCTCCTGCTGCTTTTCTAATCACTCCTCTGGAACCCCTGTAGAGAAGCTTGACCCCACCTAGTGTAAATACATAACCTGGGTTCACCCTGGTGGGCTATCCTCAGTTACAAGAAAGTATGTATTCTGCTAGTTTTAAGGAAAGGAACAATATAAATAGATACCATCTAGCCTGTTTGCCTCTTTTAACCAAATTTTCAGGTCAGCAGGTGCTAATTTTTAAGATTGAAAAGGGCAGTTCTGGCTTTTCCTGGTGATGGTGGAAAAGCCCTTCTTAATTTGACTTATCTCTATGGGATGAGTGGTCCATTGGGAAGGGAAGAGATTTCCCTTCATTTTTTTAGGCAGGAGGTGGATAGAAGACCAACACTGACATTACAGGATGAAAAAGGCTCACTGGAGTTAACTCCATCTTAAATTTGACAAGTCCTTTTAAAGATGAGATATCCCAGCTTCAGTATTTTGGGGGTTTTGGGGTAAATTCACATGGAATGTGAGCCCAACCCCTGATTCTAGACCTCTTCCCCCCAAAACCCTAGTCATGTACCTGTAGACAACAGAGTAGACCAACAGCCTGAATACTAGCCAGGATCCATGACCTTATCATTCTTACCTTTTGGTTAAGTTTGTAAGTTCAGCCTTTCAGGCTATAATTGCCCCTCTCATGGACTTTCTCCCCCATGCAGTTAATAACGCTGGTGCTAATAACGCAAGGTATTAGCATGTTTTTCTACACATCTTTAAAAATCAAAAATAGAATTTTATTGAAACAAAATTGGCAGAATCCATGTTATAACCCAATGCTATTAAAATTATTTAAAAAGATAACTGTATCTATAAAGCATGATTTTTCAAAAATCCACATGTACAAATTTGCTATCTTTCATTCAAACTCAAGTGATCAGTGTTTCTTCACTGCCACTGCACTAAAAACTACTCCTAGATTTTCTGCCTTCCATCCATAAGAGAAAAAAGATTACTTTAAATGTAGTTAAATTAATGCACCTAGGTCCACCTCTATACGGACATAAAGAGATTTAAAGTAGCTTTATTACAGAGGATAAAGCTGCTACAGAGATTCTTCTCCCTGAGTATTAGGGACTATAACAGGCTAAGAGCTCGGAGAGTAAGTACCCTGAGGGCAGGGAAAAGGGATGGGTTTCACACTAGGTAGAAGGGAGGTAAATCCATCTCAATCCTTCTTGCCCCCAGGGGCCTGGGTCCGATTAAGCAGCTTGACTCCGCTGGAAAGTGAGTGTGTAGAAACAGGAGGCAAGTCCAACTTCACTTTATGTAGGAGGGTTTTCTTGATGGCAGCTGGGGAGATCTTCTCTTGGTCGGCCATGAACTGCAGTTCCCTGCAGAGAGAACATGAAAGGATCAGGCAGCAGTGGTATTAGAATTGTCTGCCACTGAAGGCGAAAGTAGGGAAACTGTCATGGAGCCTGGCTTAGGCCATGGGACTTGAAACATCTAAAATTGTTGTCCTGTCCCTACCTACAAACAGAATGAAATGTGAAAGGAATGTATTTGTCTAATTTATTCTGTTTGTCTCGTGTTCATTTCAAAGGAGATTATCTCTGTAATCTATATATAGCAAATGCACAAATCAACTGAACTGCTGAAAAACAAGAAGGCAATGGGAAGCTTACTGGTGGTGAGGGGCAGGCCTGGGCCAGAGTGCCAGTTCTGGGGATGGAGTGACCAGGAGAGAAGGAGGGAGAGTTGGACCTACCTGGTCCGAATGCAGGAGGCCTCAACAGCATTGATGAGTAAAGATCGAAATCCACCACTTTCCAAGAAGTGCAAAGCATGAATGGTGGCTCCCCCAGGGGAGCAAACATTGTCCTTGAGCTGTCCTGGATGCTGCTCTGAATCCAGGAGCATCTTAGCAGCTCCCTTACAGGAGCAAAACAAATCAGAGAAAGGAATGCAGTCAATAACTCAGAGACTGCCTCCCTGAACAAAACCTTTAGGATAAGCTTTCTTAACTCAAGGTCCATGAACTTATTTTTTTAAAAAACATTTTGATAATTACTGTTAATATCATTGGTTCTTTTGTAATCCCATGTATTTCATTTTACGAATTTAAACAGTATTCTAAGAAGGGGTCCACAGTTTTTACCAGATTGCCAAAGGAATCCATGACAAGTTATGATCCCCTGCATTGCAGCCAAGAGCCAATTTTCCCCAAGACTTCCCCTTACCATGCCCACTCCTAGATATTTACCTAAATACCACACTGAATAGCACAAGAACACTGTAAATATGTTAGGCAAACAAAAGGCAGGATACTGACCAGTAAGGCCTGTGCACCCAGGCGGACTGCCAGTCTTCTTGGAAGGCCCATCTTCACCCCACCATCTGCTAGAGCATCCAAGGCCATAAATGCCTGAAGACAAAATCAATAAGCTCTGTATGGACAAGAATGAGAGGAGGCACATTGATGTCCCTCTTAAGGGAGCTCTCTGTTCCCTGAAGTTCTTGGAAATAATCCCAAGGATTTAACACTTCCCCTATCAGCTCTGCCCACAACAGGGAGGACTGGCCAAGGACCTGCCGGGAAAGACCTGCCTTTCCACCATGCCCCCAAATAGCTAAATATTGGGAAAACCTGATCATCCTCTAAGATCCCATCAGCCTTGGGACTCTACCCTATCACGACCTTCTGTCCTTCTTATTGGAGAGTGGAGCCATGGAGCTCAGCTCAGAGAACCTACTCCTTTCTCACCTGGTTGTATTACTCTGGGATTTCTGATTTCTCCATCAGGACCCCAGGTAACTCCCCTGATCCAATCCCTTCCCTCTTTTCAGCTTCCTTCTGTGTGCAGTCTTCCTCCATAAGATGGTAAGGAAGCTCTATGAGGGAAGGAACTGTCTTTATTTTTATTTGTGTTCCCAGGGCTTACAAGTGCTTAATAAATGTTTATGGAGCAGCTGATCTTCAAAGTCCCAAACTAGTATACACCTGCCTCACCCACATACCCCAAGATTTCTCCCATTCCAAAAAGTTCTTAAAGAAAAGAAGGAGTGAGGTCACCAGGAACCTTCTCGTTTCCCTTGCCCCACCCAAGGTCCAGCTCTCACATAGGCAGGGCCGCTGCCGCTGAGTCCTGTGACAGCATCTATCAGGTCTTCTTCCACCTCCGTGCAGAAGCCCACACTGCTCATTAGCTGTTCTAGGAGTTTCCCATCCTCCACCAGGGCATGGGTACCAGTGGCATATACTGTGGCTCCTTCCCGGACCAATACAGGGGTGTTGGTCATACATCGAATGATCTTGGGGGCTGGATGGAATGCTGTCAATTTCTGAGGAGAGAAATAGAGTTAAATTCCCAGTTCTGACTTCCTGCCTCTCCCCATCCCACACTTCTCTCCCTATTAGTCACTGACCACATCAACCCCAGCCCCTTGAGACCCTGAGCTTTTCCCATTCAGGGGCTGGAAGGAGAGTTGTGGTACCTTCTCAATGGAGCTGATAGTGACACCAGCAGCACAGGAGACCACGATGTGTCTATCCTTGATATCAGACCCAATCTCATCCAGGATGAAGGGAATAATGTGAGGTTTGACAGCCAGGAAGAGCACGTCACTGTGCTGCACCGTTTCTTTGTTGTGGTGGGTCAGCTTCACACCCATTTTCTGAGGAAGGAACAGGTTCAAGGACTTAGAATTAAAGGTTCAGGAGTTAGAGTGGCCTACACAAACTCAGGACTTTTCCAAAGGGACTGTTAGGTCACTAACCTAGCCTCTCTCTAATCAGCAGAAAACAAATTTAGTATCCTTCTCTTTCTATGATTTCTCATTCCTTCAAAGTCTGTTGTTACTGTTAATGGGCTGGGAAAAGGGACCAGCTGAAGATGGGGAAGAGGGAAGAAATGTTAGAGGTCCCCTTCCTAGGGGAGGACAGGTGGCTTTCTGTTCTACTCCTTGGAAAACAAGACTCTCTACACTAGGATCCTACCATGACTCAGGAATGGCAAAAAGGTAAAGTCTTGACTATGTGAAATATGGTTGGTAATCTGAGGCATCATCATCATTACACTAACTATCACTGTATTGTGCTTTGAGGTTTACAAAGCATTTTATATGTATTATCTCATTAACACAACACTTTACATTCTTCTTATCCACTTAATGTTTCAAGTTGCATATTTGTTTACTTATTTTGTTCTCTTTACTAGACTAAGCTGCTTGAGAGAAAGGATGTATGGAATTTTTTTTCTTTCCCCTGCACCCAGTATCATACACATAGTTTCATGGCTAAAGAATTGCTCAATTATGGTCACCATGCTGATGAAGAGTCCCTATTTACTTAGCCAAGGTGATATTTAGATGGCAGATGTGATGTATCCCCAGGACATGTTCAAACGTTTCCAGCTTTATTGGATCAAACAGGCTTTGTGCTCTGCTGGCAAAAGCCCAAGAGCATTTCCATGACATGGTAAGTTACTAGTATTTGTTGAATGGATGGGAGACAGGACACAGCAATGATGGAATAGAACATGTCCTATCACTCTGCTAGTTAAGAGACAAAGCTGGTAATAGCATTATAGTTGTACCTCCCAACCTAGGTCACTTATCCATTAGGCTCATGATGCTTTCAATATTGGAGTTTTTTCCCTTTTTATTTTATTTTATAATTAATTCATTTGTTTTCAGTTTTTGACAACCACTTCCATAAGTTTTAGATTTTCTCTCCCTCCCTCCCCAAGACAGTATGCAGTCTTATATAGGTTCTACACATATATTCTTATTAAACATATTTTCACATTAGTCATTTTGCATTAAAACAAATGAGAGAAACCATGAGAAAAACCAAAAAAAATAAAATAAAATAGGAAACAGTCTGTTTTGTTCTGCGTTCCGACTCCATAGTTCTTGCTTTGGATATGGATGGCATCTTGCATCATGAGTCCTTTGGAAATGTTTTAGGTTCTTGCATTGTTGTGAAGGGCTAAGTTTATCAGAAACAGTCCTTGCACACTCTGGCTCTTACTGTGTATAATGTTCTCCTGGTTCTGCTCATTTCACTCTGCATCAGTTCATGTAAATGTTTCCAGGTTTTTTTGAAGTCCTCCTGTTTATCATTTCTTATAGCCCAGCAGTATTCCATTACATTCATATACCACAACTTGTTCAGCCAATGTTGGGGTTTGACGTTTGCTTGAAGGCCCTTATGAGCTGGGAACAAAGGCTATTCCCTATGCTGGAAACCTCAGCATATTTACGGTATAGTGGACAAAGCACTAGATGTGGGGCCAAATGATATTGTTCAATGTTAACCTGAAAGGAAGGTTATTATCCCCATCTTACATATGAAGAAACTGAGGCAGACAGAGGTGAAGTGAGTGGTTCAGGGTCACACAGCTATTGAGCATCTGAGGCCACACCTGAACTCAGATCTTACTAACTGCAAAGAAAGTGTTCAATCCACTGTACTACCCAGCTGCCTCTGAACCTAATGGAATATTATTTCCCATAGGAGACAAATGAACATAAAGAATTCAGAGAAGCAGAAAAGGGGACTGAAGGAAAAGTAAAAAGAACCAAGAAGACAATATACACAGTGACTACAGCAATATCAATAGAAAAAACAGCAACCCCAGACAAAACAAAACTGGATGCTGTAAAATCACAGTGACCAAATTTAGCCCCATAGAAAAGCTGAGAAAATGTACTCCCTTGTTTTAAGAGGCTGGTGATCATGGGGGTGAAATAAAGTATCTGTCGTCAGGCTTGGTTGATGTGTTGGTTTATTTTGCTGAACTTTCTCTTTTTCTTTTAAAATCTTTCTAATTCTGTGTGTAGGGAAGAAGGAAAGAATGTATTTGGAAATATGGGTATTATAAAAAACAAAAGGTTATCAATAAAAAAAGAAAATAAAAACTAATATGATCTTGGCATCATTTGGAGAGGAAGAGTTTCCAGGGCTAGAGAGGTGACAGTCCCAAAGTCCACTTCCCTGTCCAGACCATATCTGGAGTACTGGATATCGGTCCAAGTACTACGTTTAGGAAGGACATTTACTGATAAATTTTGGAACATTCAGAGGAGGATGGTCAGGACCATAATGGGAAGGGCCTCCTGCCCTTGGAGGAACTAGGGAATTTTTGCCTTGAAAAGAGTTTATGTCCCTAACATCCAGCACACAGTAGGCACTTAATGCTTATTGAATTTTACTTGCTGAGAAAAATTATAGCTGTCTTCAAGTACTGGAAGAGGTATTAGATATGTGCTGTTGGCTCAAGTTCAAAACTAGAAGCAATGCCCAAGAGCTGCCAAGAAACAAATTCAGGCTTGATGTAAGGTAGGGTTTAGTGTGGTCCCATAACTCCCTGGAGTACTAGGCATTAAGTGACTTGCCCAGGGTCACACAGCCAGTTTGCTTCAGGGGCAGAATTCTGGTCCTCCTGGAAGCTAGGTTGCACAGTAGATACAGTGCTGGACTTGAAGTCAGGAAGATCATCAGAATTCGAATTCTCCTCTGGAAGCCTCATGCACTCTACCTCATTATGCGAATCAAATGACAAAACAGGTAAAAATGCTCTTTAAATGTTGTTATGATATTCCAAGACCAGTTCTCTATCAACTGCGCTTACACTGTCTTTGAGATATTCCTTCCACAACATTCTGCAACAGGCCAGGTGTGCCTGTTTACCAACCCCTGCCAGGGTTCTGTCCTAAGACTGAGAAACTGGGCCAAACCTGAAACTTGGCTTACCCATGAGCCTTTCTGGAATCAAGCAATTTAGTTTGAGGGGCAGGTTTACCCACTTCACCTTCTCCCCACTATTCACACCTACCCTGAGTGCAGAAACTGTGGGCAGATCCATATTTGGAGTGCTAGCCATTATCTTGTGGGAAGCCAGGATACCTAGAGAAGACATAGCTCTTTAGTTCAAAGTGTTAGGCTGTGGCAAGGGGATAGGGTAGTTCTGAATCCGACAAGTAAGTCAAAGACAAACATTTCTGTCCCTTCACATCCCAGCCCCTCACTGTACTGGACCTTTTCCTATTCCTGGCATCACCACTTCCCAGCCTTCACCCCAGGATCTTCTAGTTCTCTGGGATTTCTTGTTGTTCAGTTGTGTCCAATGCGTGACCCCATAAGCCATTATCTTGTGGGAAGCCAAGATACCTAGAGACCCCGTAAGTGACTTGCCCAGGGTAACAGAGCTAGTGAAACTCTAAGGCATCTCACCTTCTCTACACACAAAGGAGCCTAGGGTAAATGAACGTAACTTCTATCCTCAAGGGTCCCTCTCTCCTACCTGCTGCAGTAAAGCCCCTGGCGAGGGCAAAGGCCAACTGGCCGGCCCCAACGAAGCCCACACTCATAGTCCTGGAGGCGTTGTCTCCCCAACAGCTGGAACGGGCTGGAAGGAAAGCCCTCAGATGCAGCTGTGAGAATATCAGAAGAGTGAGCGGAGGCTAGAAAAGGAAGAGCAGCCCCGGGATGCCACCCCCCCAGGAGGCTCCCCACCCCCCAGAGCCATGCTCCCGGGGCAGAGGCCTGCCTTGGGCTATTAGCATCCCCGCAGCAGCCTAGCTCAGCTTGGCCTGGCTTTTGGGTCACCCGCGGTTTCAATCCTCCCCGGCCCTGCCCCTCTCCTCCCCAACTCCAGGCTCTTGGGTAGAGGGGCGCAGACCCACCCTCCGAAAAGGGACACGGGAGCTAGCAGGAGGCCGTGGAGGAAGGCGGGCCTTGACCATCCGGCTTAGGCCCCCTCCGTCCTCCCGCAGCCCCGCGCCGCCCCCAGGCAAGCTCTCCGCCTGGACCTAGGGGGCCCGGGCAATGGCAGCTGCAAGGGCCGGAGCAGCCAGCCGCGGCTCCCCGGAGCTCCGAAGCCCGGCCCGCGGCTACCTGCCGCCCAAGGGCCGCTCTGCCGGCGGATGCCCGGCGCCGCCCCGCACGCTCCCTCCCCGGCCGGGCGGCTGATGCGGCGGGGGGATGCGGGGAGGTGCGTCGGGGAGCGTGGCCTGCGGGAGCCCCTCCATCCCCGGCCCTCCCCTAACCTGTCTCCTGCGAGCCTCCGCACACCGGCGGGGCGTGCGGGAACCTCCCGTGCCGAGTCCGGTACCTGCTCCCCAGGGACCCTTACTCGGGGTGGGGATGCAAATGGCCCCAAACCATCCTCGGAACACTTCCGCCCCGCCCCGGGCCCCGCCTCCAGGCTGACGTCAGGGCCCTGGGCGGGGCGGCTGTAAATCTGCTTTAAGAAGGCGTCCTCGGAAGCCCAGGTGACCCCGGGTGGCTTTTCCTGCCTCCCTCCTCCCGGGTCCGGTGAGACGCGCTTGGCTATTCTGTCGTCAGCCCGCGGACGGCCTTGGAGGTCCTCTCGTCCTGCCCCCTTCTTGGAGAGGAGGGAGGGGTGGGAGTACCTGGCTGAGGTCGGACCGTACCTGGCAGAGCTAGGCTCTGCCTCCCCTCCCAGGCAGCCCTCGTTCCTCCGACCCACACTCTCTGTTGCAACTTTAGTGATACAAGTTTTCCTTCAGAGCCCTCCCCCTTTCCAAAATATTTACTACTGCGTGCTGTAAGGTTTGCCAAGCCTTTTACCTGTATTATCTCCTCGGATCCTTGGTACAGCCCTAGGAGGTAGGGGCGAATTACTGTGCATTCTACAGATGAGTAGGCTAGGCTGTGAGAAGTTACTTGCCCGGCTGGTATCTATGGCAAGATTTGAACTCAGATCTTCCTGACCCCATAGCCCGCTCCCCAAGTCCTTATGGAAGGGTCTGTTGGTTATCAAAGCCAGATGATCCCAAGTGTCTGCTCCTCAACCTCGATGCCCCTAAATGAACAGACTCGTCAAGACAGGGATGTATGGAGCTGCTGGCCCCTCTGGTTTTAGTGGAATTGAGGCGGGGGTCTGTACTAGCCCTAACCCTGATCTCGACCAGCAGGGGAGCTTATAAAGAATCAGAAAACCTGAATTTCCTTCCTAGCTTTGTGACCTTCTCTTGAGGTTAGGGGCGCTGAGACCTCGAAATAGCATGCGGGCCCTAGCCGAATGAATTCCACGGAAGCCTTTCAGTCAAAGTAAAACAAAGTTGATTAAAGATTCCCCCATATTAGGTAAACGCTTGAGGAATCTGAGCAAGCGGGTCAGACGGAATCAGAGAACCTTCATGGGGGCAAGATGGATCTTATATACAGAAAAACTGTGGCAGGGATGTAAGGGTGGTCAAGGTCTGGGGTGCCCAGGGGGAGGGTCTGGATGGGAGTGGCCACCACCTGGGGTAACTAGAGGTCAGACACCAGCAACCAAGAGAATGGGGTTAAAGGTGGGAGTAGTTAAAGCTACCTGGAGATAACCGAGAAGGGAGGGCTAGACAAGGTTTAGAGTTTAGATCCATTGAGAATGTTCAGGAGAGTTCTCGGGGTTCCCAGAACCTGTAGCCCATCACAGCCATCTGTGTGATGTTGGAAAGATAATTTCATTCTTCTCATCCTCAAAACTTTCATCTGTAAAATTCAAATTCAAAAAACTGTTGTTAAATACTTACTATTTGCAAAGCACTGGTGCTGAGTGCTAGGGGACACGAAAAAAAAACAGTACCTCAAGCTGTTTACGTTTGGTTGGGGGGGCAAAAGGTGCACGTAAAGCAAACACAATACAAGGCATACACAAAAATTATTTCAAGAAAGAGAGAATTCAAATAACTGGACATCAAGAAAGGTGTCAGGGGAGGTGGCACCTGAGATATGTTTTGAAGGAGGTTATAGATTCTACAACCCGAAAGGGAAATGCATTCTATGGGGTGGAGAGGGGGTGTTGGGGAACAGGAACAGCTGAGCTGGCAATTTGACTAGAAGGCAAAGCATGAAGACAGCTAATATGAGATAACTCTTGACCCAGCACCCTACCTCTGTGTTTATAGAATGTATTCATTCTTGGGGGTACCCCAAACTCCTAATTCTTTTTGGTTCCTATTGCTTCCACAGAGTTGCACCTCGGAAATCACTGATTATAGTCCCACAGTTGTAGGTAAAATTGACTTTACTCCCTATACAAGTACTCAAGATAACAAGGTGTACATGAGGCAAGTAAGAGTTTACGTACTACCCCCACCAAAAATGCAGAAAATTCATTAAGACTCATAAGAGCCTTTAAATGAAATAAATCTCCTCCCTTATTTATTAAATCCCATCTTCTACTACCTAGAAGGCATACACTAGACTATGTCTAAGGCCCTTTCAGCCCTAAATTGTTTAATTCTATACTCACATTTCCTCTGAGGTTAGAATTAGGATTTAGGTTTGACTTTGGGTTGTGTGTTATACTTGATTTCATGTTAAGTTGATACTTGAGATCAATTCTGGCTTTAATAACCAACAAACTCTTCCATAGGGATTAGTCATGAGACTAATCTTGCATCCTGAATTTGGTTATCAACTTGAATTCTTTATTTGTTTTTGTGATTCTTTTTATATAATTTCTAAAATGTGATCTTCCTGGTAGCAGATACCAATATACCATCAGTTTATACCATCCATGGTTTATCCATTATACCATCCATAATTTAATTAATTCTTTAATCCTAATCAACTATTTACATACAAAATGTATTAATTTATTAATTAAATGTAATTTATTACCTAATTTATAAATTAATTAGCAACCTCATTCCCTCATGCTCCCTAAATTTACCAATAATCTCCTAATGGCCAAGTTCTAATTCTTCTCAGCATTTCTGTAGCATTTGATACTGGTAACATCCACTTTTCCTGAGTACTCTTTCCTTCCAGGTTTCAGTACCTGTGCTATCTCCAGCTTCTCCCAGATTTCAGATAGCTCCTTTTCAGATGATTATACTGGCTCTTTGTGAGTGTATCCCAGGGCTATAACTTGTTCTCTCTTCTTTCTCGGTGATCTCATCAATTTCAATGGGTATTATTTCTATACTGATAGCTAACAGATCTACATATTCAGCCCTCTGTTTCTCTCTGAACTGCATTTTTGCATCACCAACTATTTGTTGGGCATCATCTACAAAAGGAGGAGGTGGATTTTCCCAGTGTAGAAGCCCACAGAGCAGGACCCAGCAGCATTTTGCCCTTGAGTCAGTCAAATAGACTAACAAAGGAGAGTTTAAAAATGAGGAAGAGATCTGATCAGTTTCTTCTACCTATTGCAATTCCTTCATTTGGCAGCAAATGATTCTCCAAATGAAGAATTATGTGGTAACTCATAGGCCGTATTAAGGAGGGGAAAAGGAAATCCATGTATAATAAAACTTGTGTGTCCAAAGAAGATTTTTAAAAAAATATATATTATTTTATAGCCATCTGGAGACATAAGTAGAATATTGCTGGCCTTCAAATCTAGGTACAGATTAGAGAAATGGTATGGCAGCTTCCCAGATTATGGTAGTATGGCAGTTCCAAAGATGGTTTCCCAGCTTTTCTTTTTGTATAGGAACAGATCCCATTACTGACATATGGTAGTGATTGTCTTCTGTCTTGCCTATCCGTTATTTGTCATCTTTCATTGAACTAATTGGTTGAAAAAGGATAAGAGTAGAAAAGTGAAATGTTCCCTTATTTACTGGTCATCAAGGAGGATATATAGTGTTAGAAGTGAGTCAGTTTAACAAGCCTCCAACAGTGTTCACCTTAAATAAAGAACAATACCTGTTGTGAAATCAGGAAGGCCTTATTAATCTTTACATCTATTACCCCTGAATGGACGGGTAGCCATTCCCAGTAAGGTTACAGGAATGTTACAAGATGTCTACAACAGGTGCAGTAAGATTGGGCGTCTTATACTGTTTTCTGAACTTTGGATCTCCTGGGACACCATCCCCCGGCCCATGGGACTCCATGTTCTCCTCTCTGATAGGCCCTTCCTCACACAGCTCCTTGGGCCTGTGCACCAGTCCCTGACCTGGTCCAACCTGTCCATGCTAGGTCACAACCCTTGTCACCTAGGAATGTAGACAAGAGAA
The DNA here is from genome assembly GCA_028658325.1 of Potorous gilbertii. Lineage (NCBI taxonomy): Eukaryota > Metazoa > Chordata > Mammalia > Diprotodontia > Potoroidae > Potorous > Potorous gilbertii. The sequence continues at coordinate 578,380,526 of CM053770.1, read as the reverse complement.
CCTTATTTCCCACAATGATACCAGATGATGTGGAGCCAGGACATCTAAGCTCAGATGGTTACTTTTTCTATGAGGCTATTATTGGACAAAGACCTTCTTGACTGGTTTTAGGGGTGAAGGCAAAAAAGCAAGAGACTCTTATGAGATATATGCCAATTATCCAGTAACTGCCAAGAACATCTCTCAAATGAGTTGAAGGCCTCATAAAGATGCTGACAGGTATTTTGGGGTTTTTTTTCCTTCTTCCCTTTAGGATTATACATGTGGAATGCTAATTTAAGGCTCTATAGGGTAGGGAGAAAAATGATGACACAGAGAAATATTGGCCTTACTTCATTATGTATATGTGTGTATATGTATATATATGCTATAGCAAGCAACTCATGTACTCCTTATAGCAAAGGATAGCACTTGCATTTACAAAATTATAAAAAAAACAAACTATAACCCTATCTATCAAACAAGGAGTCATAGAAATTATAGAAACATTATAGAAAGCGTTATAGAAGTTAAAGATTTGTTCACCTTGCTGCAGTCGGTATCTCACTTGGTAATTCGATTACATTTGACTCTATTAGCTCCTTCTTTTTCTTCTTTAGCTTACATACCTTTGACTTTCCCTTCCCCGATATGGATGCATGAGTTACCACATAATCACTCATCTGGAGAAGCATTTACTGCCAAATGAAGGAGTCATCGTAGGTGGAAGAAACTGATCAATTCTCTCCCTCATTTTAAAACTCTTCCTTGACTACTAGATTTGATTTGACCCCAGGGCAAAATGCTGCTGGGTCCTGATCAGTGGGTTTCTGAACTGAGACAGTTTACCGCCTCCCTTTTTGGTAGGGAGATCCATGGCATTTATGACATCCAACAAGTTCCATGAGAACTTTTATCTCTTTCCTGGTTCTCCTACCCATGTAGTTTTTGTTCTGTTTTGTTTTGAACTTGAGAAATAAAACAGGCATTTCCATAACAAAGTGGTATAGAAAATAAAAGGGATTGTGTCTGGAACTGTAGGTCTAATATGTACAACTTGCTATTGCTTTTAAATATACAACAAAGTTATTGTAACATTTTTTTCTCCTCCCCTCTGCCCCCTCTACCTTAGACATGGCTACAGTTAGACACAAATATACCTATATCTATCTATACCTCTGTGTGTGTGTGTGTGTGTGTGTGTGTGTGTGTGTGTGTGTGTGTGTGTGTATACATGTCAGTTTTTTCTCTGGATGCAGACAGCCTCTTCCTTCATAGGACCTTTGTAGTTAAATTGGGTATTTATAATAGAATAACTTGGTTGCTCAAAGTTGTTTTTAAAACACCATTGCTCTTACAGTATACAATGTTCTCTCTCTTTTGCTCATTTTCTTCATTATTTTATGCAAGTTCTTTCCATGGTTTTCTAAATCATCAAGTTCATCATTTCTTACAGCAGAGTAGTATTGTACCATGAGTATATACCACAATTTGTTAAGTCATTCTTCAGTTGATGGGCATCCCTTTAATTTCAGATTCTTTGGCACCACAAAGAATATTGCTATAAATATTTTAGAACATACAGGTTCTTTTCCTTTTTTCCTAGTCATTTTAGTAGTATTCCTGGGTCAAAAGTTATAAGCATTTAATACTTTTGGGGCATAATTCCAGATCACACTCTAAAATGGTTGCATCAGCTTACAGATCCACCAACAATGAACTAAGGTCTCAATTTTTCCACATCTTCTCCAACATTTGTCTATTTCTCTTTTATTTTAGCTAATCTGATAGGTGTAGAATGATATCTCAAGGTTGGTTTTAATTTGCATTTCTCTAAGAAATTATGATTTAGAGCATTGTTTCATATGACTATAAATTGATTTCAATTGAAAACTGCCTGTTTATATTCTTTGACCAATTTGATCACTTGGGGAATAACTCCTATTCTCATAGATTTGATGGAATTCTTTATGTATCTGAGATATGAGACCTTTGTCTGAGGAATTGTCTATAAAATTCCACCCCCACCTCCCGTTTTTTGCTTTCCTTTCCTTTCCTGGTCTTAGCTACATTGGTTTTATTTGTCCAGAAACTTTTTAATTTAATGTACTTAAAATTATCCATTTTACACCTCATAATACTCTCTATCTCTTGTTTGTTCATAAATTATTCACCTGTCCACAAGTCTGGTAGGTACTATGTTCAATGTTCTTCAGATTTTCTTGTAACATCCCCCTTTATATCTAGGTCTTGTATTCGTTTCAACCTTTTCTTGGTAAATACTTGGTAAACTTTTCATCTTTCCTAGCAATTTTTATCAAATAATGAATTTTTGTCTGGAAAACTTAAGTCTTTTTACATTTGTCAAGCACGAGGTTACTATGTTTGTTTTCTGCTGTACATTGTATGTCTTAATCTGTTCCACTCATCTATATTTCTGTTTCTTAGTCAGTACCAGAATAGTTTTGATAATTATTGCCTTGTAGTTTCAGTTCTGGTACTGCTAAACCTCTTTTCTTTACACTTTTTTCATTGATTCCTTTGATATTCTTGACCGTTCGTTCTTCTAGATGAATTTTGCTATTATATTTTTTAGTTCAGTAAAATTGTTTTTGGTAATTTAATTGGAATAACATTAAATATATGGATTAATTTAGATAAAATTTTAATTTTTATTATATTGGTTTTACCTGCCCATGAACAATTAATCTTTCTCTATTTGTTTAAATCTGATTTTATTTGTATAAAATGTTTTTTATGATTTTGTTCATATACTTCCTGGGTTTGTTTTGGCAGGTCTACTCCCAGGTATTTTGTAATATCTAGAGTTATTTTAAATGGGGTATCTCTAGGTAGCTTTTCTTACAGGGTCCTGTTGGTGATATACAGGAGTGTTGGTGTAAATTTATGTGGGTATACTTTATATCCTGCTACTTTGCTAAAATTACTAATTATTTCCATTAACTTTTTAATTGAATTAGGATTTTCCAAGTATATTATCGTATCATCTGCAAAAAGAGATAGCTTTATTATTTCATTACTCATTCTGATTCTTCTATTTCTTTTTCTTCTTTTATTGCTATTGCTAAGATTTCCAATACAATACTGAGTAATATTGGTGACGGTGGGCATCCTTGTTTCACACCTAATCTTACTGGGAAGCTTCTAAAAGCTTATCCCCATTACAAAAAAAAAACCCAAAACTTGCTAATGGTTTTAGGTAAGTTTTAGGTAAGTGCTTCTTCTCAATTTAAGGAAATGTTCATTTATTCCTAAATTTGTAAGTGTATTTGATAGAAATGAATGTTGTACTTTATCAAATGCTTTTTCTGCGTCTATTGATATGACCACATGATTTTTGTTACTTTTATTATTGATATGATCAATTATATTAATAGTTTTCCTTCTGTTAAACCATCCCTGCATTGCTGGCATGAATCTCGTTTGGTCATACTCTATAATCTTTGTAATATATTTTGTAATCTTTTAGCTAGTATTTTACTTAGGATTTTTCCGTCCATATTTAATGAAATTGGTCTACAATTTTCTTTTTCTATTTTATACTCTTCCTGGTTTAGGTATCAGTATCATATTTGTTTCATAGAAGAAATGTTGTAGAACTCCTTCTTTACCTATTATTTAATATTGGAATTAGTTCTTTAAATGTTTGATAGAATTCACTTGTAAATCCATCTGGTCCTGTCTGTTTTTTCTTAGGAAGCTTACTTATGGTCTGTTCCATTTCTTTTTCTAAAATGTCTATTTAGATATTCTGTTTCCTCTTCTGTTAAAGTAGGCGGTTTTCCTACGCATTTGTATGCTCCTCCTCTGCTCCTTTTGCTGGTTCATCTTCCTACTCCTACTCACTAAATGTCACCGTCTGGGCTCTTTCCTAGTACTCTTCCTCTATGCTCTCTTCTTGGCAACATGGATGACTTCAGTTTATGCAAATGATTCCACAGCACTACTAGCATCTCCTTTTGGGTTCTACTCCTACATTTCCATCTACTTACTAGGCATCTCTACCTACATGTCCTAGCCACATCTCAAGCTCAGTATATCTAAAACAGACTTCATCTACCCTCCAAAACCTATCTCTCCTTCGAGTTTTCCTTTTTCAGTTGACAGTGCTACCAGTCTCAGAACTTGGGTTGTCTTGGAGTCTTCCTGTCCTTCCCTCCCCATAGCTGATCAGTTGCCAAGTTCTGTTGATTCTATTTTTGGCAATATCTTTTCCTTTGGTCGTTTTTCAGTTCATACTATACCACCCTAATTTAGGCACCTGGGCTACAGTAATAAAATGCTAAGTACTTATCTCCCAGGCTATATAGTCTCATCCCTTCTTCAAGTCAGTATTCAGTCAGTCAGCCAGTCAATAATTAAGCACCTACTATGTGCCAGGCATTGTGGTAAGCACTAGGGATGTTGTGTTCGTCCTTCATTTTCAAAGAAGACCATGACATCAGAGAAATGATGACATGACTTGCACTTGACTTTGTTTTGAGGGAGGGAGGGCTGTGCAAAGTCACCAGTCTCTTTCTCCTCCTGAGCCATCTGGGTCCAGTGATCAGATTCGTCAGGATGATTGGAGATGGCCCAGGATGCAATGAGAGACTTTGACCTTTTTAGGCTAGGCCTGTATATAAAGAACAGCAAAAAACAATCCCTGCTTTCAAGGAGCTCACAGTCTGATGAGGGAGACAACATGTAAAGACCGAACAATCAAGATATATACAGGATCAATTGGAAATAATCAATAGAAGAAAGATAGTAGAATTAAAGAGGATTGGGAAAGTCTCCCTATAGAAGGTGAGATTTTTTTCTAATTTTAATTTTTTAAAAATTATTTTGTTTTCAATGTTCTACAATCACTTCCATATATCTTAGATTTTTTTCCCCTCCCTCTCACTCCCTCCCTGAGATGACGTGAAATCTTATATAGGTTCTAAACATACAGTTTTACTAAATATATTCTCACCTTAGTCATGTTGCGTAGAAGAATTAAAATGAATGGGAGAAACCATAAAACAAAACAAAACATAACACAAGAGACAATGGTCTGCTTCATTCTGCGATCCAATTCCATAGTTTTTTCTCTGGATGTAGAAGGTGTTTTGCCTCAAGAGTCCATTGGGAATTTTTTAGGTCCTTGCATTGCTGTGAAGGACTAAGTCTACCATAAAAATTCCTCACACACTGTGGTTGTTGCTGTGTACAAAATTCTCCTGGTTCTGCTCCTTTCACTTAGCAACAGTTCATACAAGTCCTTCCAGGCCTCTCTGAAGTCTTCCTGATCATCATTTCTTTTACCACAGTAGTATTCCATTACGTTCATATACCACAACTTGTTTAGACATCCCCTTCTTGATGGGCATCCCCTTGATTTCCAGTTTTTGGCCGCCACTAAAAGAGCTGCAATAAATATTTTTGTACATGTGGGACCCTTTTCCCATTTTTTCTGATCTCTTTGGGACATAGCCCTAGAAGTGGTATTGATGAATGAAAGTGTATGCACATTTTTAGAGCCCTTTGGGCATAGTTCCAACTTGCTCTCCAGAATGGTTGGGTCAGCTCACAGCTCCACCAACAATGAATTAGTGTTCCAATTCTCCCACATATTCTCTAACACTTTATCATCTTCCTGTTTTGTCATGTTAGCCAATCTGATAGGTGTGATGTGGTGTTTTGATTTGCATCTTTCTAATCAATAGTGATTTAGATCATTTTTTCAGATATCTTTAATTTCTTCCTCTGAAAACTGCCTGTTCATATCCTTTGACCATTTATCAATTGGGGAAGAAGGAGAGATTTCAGCTGAGATTTAAAGGAAGCCAGGTGGCAGAGAGGAGGAGGGAGAGTATTCCAGTGATGCAGGACAGCTAGAGAGAATGCCCAGAGTTGGGAGTTGGAGTCTTATTTAAACTTGTGATCACTTTTCTCAAAAATCTTCAATAGATAACCATTGACTATATATCATATAATCATTAAACACCTTTAAATGCCTGTCTCTGAAGGCTCTTCTCCATCTGACCTACATTTCTAGTCTTATTTATTTCCTTCTACTTCTATTCACGAACTCTACATTCTAGGCACATTGGATGACCAATTCTTTCCTTTCATTTACACAGGCTGTTGCCTCTGTGCCTGAAATATTCTCCTTTTCCATCTCCACCTGGTGAAATCCTCTCAGTACAGGTACCACCTACTTCTTGAAATTTTCCTTAATATCCTCAACTGAGAATGATCTTTCTTTCTTAAAATTGCTTATGGCACTTTAACTAGATTTCTCTGATCATTTTTAATTGTGCTCATGTCCCCTTTTAGATTGTTGCTCCTTGAGGGAATGATCTGCTCTATTAAATCTCTATATTCACAGTGCTTACTTTAGGACCCTGCATCATAACAAGTCCTTAATAAATGGTTATCAGATTGAATTGAATTTTCCTAGCACCGTCTTGGCAGGGTGGGGGAGGAAGGGTTAGCTATTTTGCAAGGTATGTCTAAGGCCTTTTTATACGTCAGATTGATAGACTTCATTTGCAGTGATTTGGCTTTTTCAGGTATGTCCAAGGTAATTTGTAAGTCCTTTTCTAGTATTAAACTGCCAGCACCTTCTTAGGTAAGAAGTAACAAGAAAATGCAGTTGAACTGTCTTGATTTCTGTAGAAAAGACCTTGAGTCAGAAGAAAGTTCACTCCAAAATGGGATATTCCCCAAGTCCTTCTACTTCTGCTAGTCTTGCTGTGGGAAGGACAAAGGGATGAAAGAAAGGTGAAGAGGAAGTTTGTCCTGCCCACAAGCATCCCTTTCTTGCCTGGCACCTGTTCCATCTTGAAACTCACTTTGTTCCTGAATTCTCAGTTCTGGCTCTTATAAGCACTGGGTCAGAAGTCAGAACTTAGTGGACATAGGTCTGGCAGTTTGGTCTTCAGTTTTTTAATTTCTGGGAAGCAGAATATTTATGTTTTAAATTTTTTTGCATATAATATTTTACTTTTCCCAATTACATATAAAGACAATTTTAACATTTTTTTAAAAATTTGAATTCCAAATTTTTTCCTTCCTTCCCTCCTCCCTAAGACAATAAACAATTTGATGTATGTTATGTATGTATGATCATGTAAAACATATTTCCATATTAGTCATGTTGTGAAAGAAGAAACAGACCAAAAGGAAAAAAAAACATGAAAAAAATAAAGTGAAAATCATGTGCTTTGATCTGCATTCAGACTCCATCAGTTCTTTCTCTGGATGTGGATACCATTTTTCTTCATGAGACCTTTGGAATTGTTTTGGATCATTGTATTGCTGAGAATAACTAAATCATTTATAGTTGGTCATCGTACAATATTGCTGTTACTGTGTATGATGTTCTCCTGGTTCTGCTCACTTCATTTTGCATCAGTTCATGTAAATCTTTCCAGTTTTTTCTGAAATCCTGCTAGTCATTTCTTATAACAAAATAGTATTCTATTGCATTCATATACCACAACTTTAGTCATTCCCCAATTGATGGATATCCCCTTAATTTCTATTTCTTTGCCAACACAGAAAGAGCTGCTATAAATATTTTTGTGAGATAGGTTCTTTTCCCTTTTCTTTCTTTTAATGTCTTTGGGATACAGACCTAGTAGTGATATTGCTGGATCAAAGGTGTGCATAATTTTATAGCCCTTTGGGCATAGTTCCAAATTGCTCTCCAGCATCGTTAGATCAGTTCATGACTCCACCAACAATTCATTAGTGTTCCGGTTTTTCCATAGCCCATCCGGTATCATTTTCTGTCATGTTAACCACTCTGATAGCTGGGAAGTGGTACCTCAGAGTTGTTTTAATTTGTATTTTGCTAATTGATAATGATTTAGAGCATTTTTCCATATGATTAGAGTTTTGATTTCTTCATCTGAAAACTTCCAGTTCATAACCTTTGACCATTTATCAATTGGGAAATGACTTATGTTCTTATAAATTTAACAGTTTCTGTATATATTGGAGAAATGAGACTTTTGTCAGAGATATTTGCAGTAAAAAATTATTTCTCAGCTTTCAAGCAGAAAATATTTATGAACATTTGACTAAAACTTTGCCTCTTCCAATGCCTTACATATATATATATATATATATATATATATATATATATATATATATATATATAAAATAGTAAAAATATCACCCATCTCTGTAATGTTACAACCTTTAAGGTTTTGTAAAGAGCTTTTTGTGGAGTAGATGGGGAATTTATTATTCTCCTCAGTTTATAGATGAGAGAAGTGAGATAACAAGGAATGAAATACTTTGTCCAGTGTCCCACAATACTAAGCAAAGGAACTGGGAATTGAAATGGAATGAAATAGGAATTTTGTGATTCCAAGATGGAGTCAGAAAATATGAGTTTCAGCCCCAGCTGTGAGAGTAAAGTTACATGACCTTAAAGAGGTCATTTGAACTCTCTGCTCCTCCGTTCCTCAGCTCAGCATTTCCAGCCTCACAGAATCATGGAGGGAAAACACCTTGTAAACTAGAAATCAGTAGGATTGTGAATGATTATCAAGGACCCTGGGTGGTTTCCTAAGTTTTTCTACCTTCATTATTGAAGACCCTGAGACATAAACTAAAGTTGCGTCTCTGTTTAAATAATCTGTATTCCAGTTCAGTTTCTCTCCTGTTACAACTGAGATCTTCATCAAGCCATTTCTTCCAATTCTTCAGCTTTACCGTAATGTTAATAATGCATTCGACTATTCCTAGGATAGTGAGTTAAAACACTGATTAAGCACCTTTTATTAATAAAGGTGTAAATGAAAGCGATCTTAGAGATCACTTATCCACTTTCATTTTTCAGATGAGGGAACTGAGGCCTATGGAAGTCATTGATTTCCATAAGTGGTAACTGGCCTCATTTTATACACAAGGAAACTGAATCTTAGAAATGTTAGCCCAGTGTAACCCAGCTACTTAACCACAAAGCAAGAATAAGAACTCAAGTGACAGATTTCCAATGATAGCTTATTTGCTCGTCATTATTGTTCCCATTTCTCATCCCTATACCCATATCCTTTCTTTCCTCCCATAATACCTCGCTTACCCCTTCAGGATAACAGGGTTTTAGGTATCTGAGCATATTGAGTTATATACAAGCATTTAACAAATATTTGTTGAATTTAATTGAGCAAAGATACAGAATGAAATAGCATCCATTTTTTTCCCTTAAATTTATTAGCTGGTTTAGGCATTACTATGTAGGAGACGTAACAGAACACACGTTTTCCCCTTGTTAGGACCCCAGAGTCAAAAACCTGTCTCTCTAGGCTTCACAGTAGAACTTTGATGATCAGAAATGAGATATTCTTTCCAAAATAATACTTTTCCTGAGAACCACATAGTGTAGCAGAGTGTCAGTGGAAGAACATGACAGCAGACAATCTCCCATCCCCAGTAGAAGCTACAAAGAGTTGGTTAGAATTTCTCCTTTCTAAATCTAACATCAAGGACCTTACAGTGACAACATTTGTACATGAAAGTGCTTAGAAAACAGGTAGTTCACAGTAACTACTGGAAACAAGAGAAAGCAAATGACAGGAAAGAGGCTCAGACCTAGGCAGGAAGCCTGTCTCCTGAACTCATGAAGAATTCTCTTGACTGCCTAGGAAAAGCAGGACTAGCTAACCAGGTAAAGGAAGCGACTTGCTAAAGAAAAAGTTACTTTCCATTCCTACCTCCCCCTACCTGAGTTACATAGCCTTCAGGATCCCTCTGTACACACTGTCTAACTCAAAAGCTATACTCTTCAGAAGCACACTAGGGCTCTGTCTCTATGGTTTCAGTTTCTTCATGACAGGCATTCCTTCTGAGGAACAGCTACACTGTGTCACTTTCATGTTGTGAAGGTTGACCACCTTGGTCACAATCTTATCTCCTTCCTTAACAGCAACAATCAGAGGTAGAGGGGCAGTACTTGTGACATGGCATTTCCTTTGTGCAGAGAAAGGCCACCTGAAGTTCAGGTGCTCCATCTTCAGTTGCTGGCAGCTCCCCACACAGTCGTAGGCTTTGAAGCCAGGCGGGTCCAAGATCCAGTTCTCAGTCCACTTGAGCTCCTGAAGGTTAATATATGTCTCACTCCGGCAGCATCTGGTGGCCTCCGTCAATGGGAGGTCAGGGTCGCAGTTGCCGTGAGCACTGTGTGGAGGAAAGAAAAATCAAGGTGAGAGTTCTGCATTGATGCCAGGAGAAGGAGGCAGAAGGATAAACTAGGTGTTTATTCTCCAGGGGAGGTCATACATGCCAAAGTCACCCACTTCCATCCAAGTCACATACAACTTTAACAACAAAATATAGCTCCAAAACAGACTGTCTCCTCGACAAGTCCTTTAGAACTTAGGACTTGGTTTCCCCCTGATCTGATGTTATTGCATTCTTGTATAGAATAAACCAAATAGATAGTTACAGGCCCCAGTCACAAGGATGGAGTTCATTCCCAAAGGATTGTCCTCTGGAAGTTGAGGGCAAGCCTATTCCCTTGCTCATACCCATATTCCTCCATGTCCAGTGTGTGCAGCTGCAGCTGGGGAGCGTGTAACTCTCCATCAGCAGGATTCTGGGAGAAGAAGTGAATGAATTTGTGTGCATCAGAAGACATTGGGCCTATGCTCTCCCTGTGGATAGAGACCTCTAGGACCAGGGGCTGGTTCTCCTTGCCCTCCTGCTGCCAGTAATTCACAGCTTGGCTCACATCAAAGGTTATCCAGCCGCTTTCATGAATCGATACTCGTCTAAGGGGAGAGAAAGACAGTGAGAAAACACCCAGGGTAGACCAGCCCTGCATCTAAATCATCTGAGCAACAAGGGAAAGAAGTGACCCACAGAAACAGAGAAGAGACTAGAGGTACGGAAGGGTACCTGAAGGCTTATACAATTCAGGGACTCAGCAAATAACCCAGAAGCCTCTGGTTCACACTGTTTGTGAGGTTCTGGGCTCTTTGCAGGGATGATGCTGGCCCTTTCTCTTCCATTAATATTTATAATGCCCCTTACATTAATCCCTCTTTCCTTTACCCTTCCTTGGACAGAAACTGAACATTATGGAGCCCTTTCCTACCTGGAATCGATCACATATGTCCGGTTGGTGCCATCTTCTCTGACCTGCACCCAGTAGATGGTCACACTGGCATAGGAGTGGAAGGGGAACCTCTTAGGCTGTCTCCTGAGCACTCCTTTCAAGGATGGCTTCTGGAAGAGCCTCAGCACAGCCTGGACCAGCTCCCTGCTAGGGGAAAGCTGGTCCTTCATGCTGAAGACCAGCCGCTGGTTGGAGGCATCAGAGAAGAATCTGCCCATGATTTCTGTACAAAACAAATCCCACAGTCCATTTAATTTCACCTCCCTCAGAAAAGGCTTAAAGTATGGAAAGAGGCATAGTTTGTATTCATGGAGAAAGCTACCTATTTATAATAGTTAAAATAGAAATATAGCCTTAATTGAATTTTTTAAAAGTAATTTCAAGGTGGCAAGAGAAGGAACAGGGAGATCCTAAGTAATTTTAAATCGTGGATAACCTCAAACTTCATTTGATTTCATGCTACTCTCCTCCAGAAAATAGAAGTGTCAGTGAGTAGTAAAACTTTACGCAGAGAAAGAGAGAATGGTTCACATGTAACGAAATGTTCCAGGAGGGAGCCATGCCATGTTTTATCAGAGATTTTCTTTACTTTTTCCTAATGGATTGTGACCTAGAAATGCTAGAGTAAAGGTGCCTTCTATCTCTACTTCTGCTATCAATCCCTGTCTGACCCCTGACTCCTAAACCTTCTCCTTCCCCTAGGTATAGGGGCAATCCTTTGTCCCATGAGACTGAGGATGGATTTATTTCTTAAGTATTTTACCAGCAGTTAATGGGAATGAATATGGCTAAGGTAAAATAAAACAATTTTACAGAGGCTAAAATCCTTTACCCAGAATAACCATTCTTTGAATAGCAGAGGTACATGTTACTATACCTGATCATGTATCTGTCTAGTTTTTTAAAAAGAAGATCTACCAGTCCTAACTCTGTTGTCAGGGCAGGTCAAAGCCCCAACACAAGGAGCAAGGCCAAGGCTTTGGACAGGGCTGTTACCTGCGATGGTCTGGCTGTGCCTCTTTCCCCGGGGTGAAGGTTCCCTAGAGCTATGCTTCATCAGCGACACATATTGGGTCCTCACGTGATCCGGAATGACCAGGTGCTCTATATCTGCCTTTCCCAGGACAGGGATTTCATTGAGGTGCAGCTGCCTCAGAAGGCTCTCCTGGATCTTCTCCTCCATCTGCATAGCTCTGATGCTGACAAGGAGCAGTGCCCACCTTGCCCAGGTCAGTGCTTGGGACCTCATTCTGTTGCACAAGGCAGGGGCAGAAACTTCTACAAGCTGTTGCCTGGAAAGATGCTTCTGGCTCAGCTGCCTGGACAGGGAACCAGAGGTTGGGGGCTTGTTTATATAGATAGGTATCTGGAAGCTCCCCCAGAGCGGGAGGAGGGCAAACAGGAGGGTCACACCCCCTAAGACTCCCTGGGGCTTGAACACATTAGACAGACAAGTTAATATCCTGGGAAGAGTATACAAAAGACCGTCTCAGACTGACAGGTGAGGTGAGGAATTGGACCTCGTTGTGTCTCCGATCCCCTGATTAAGCAGACAGTGTCTTTGGGTAGCCCCTTTTCCACAAACCGTCAGTACAACAGAGATCTGTTGGGTCTCCCTCTGATATGCCTGCTGCAGAACACTCAGTTTTCCTAAATAACTGCTATTTTATAGACTTGAATTCCCTTTGTCTTTGGAATGCTTGGGGCTAGCTCCTGTCTGATACCCTCCACACTCTGTGCTGCTCCCATCATACAGAACCCTAGGAATCCTTTCATGTTCCTCTTGTACAGCAGGACTCTTCAACAAGATTGTGACCTCTGTGAATTGTGAGCTTGTAGGAATAAAAGACCAATAAAATACCTATGATAGCAAAATAAAAGCAAGCATCCTAAAATTTTTTTTGTAATTACATTACATAAGCAGGAAAAAGATTAAAAACAACAATGACAAAAGAGGACGTTAAAATTGTATAGCAGCAAACTCCAGGCCCTATTAGGAGCAATTTTGGAGAAAATTCTTTTTAGGCTGGAGCAGTCACTTAAGGAAACAAATCCAAGCTAACTGAACCTCTCCAAGTGAAATCTGGGGAAATGTAAAGCAGAGGCAGACCCAGGCATACTGCCTCAGAAATTCTACTAAGTCCGATTGTTTCTCCCTTGCCAGAAGATCTTGGCATAGTCACCGGCTGCATAACACGTGATGCTGATTGGAGTTTGCGCTGGATTGGATTTGAATTCTGACTCACACATTGATTAGTTGGGTGACAATTTCCAAGTTTCCTCATTAATAAAATGAGGGAGTTGAACTCAAATACCCAAATGCCCCTTCCATTTCTAAGTCTAAGATCCTCTGACCTTCTTGGACTCAGTTTTCTCTTCTGGAAAATAAGAAAGGCAGAGTAAATGTCCTCAATGGTCTCTTCTAACCGGAGTATCTGTGACTCTAGAGAAGGACCAATCCTATGGGATGGTTGTAGTTCTAGCCAATTTTTGTCTTGTTTCTTAAACGCTGACTGACATGTATTAAAAGGGAAAGGTTTACTAGAGAAGGGTAATTTTGAAATGTTGAGAAGCAGGCTTGGCAGAGCTTTAACAGAAAGCTGAGAAATTCTCAGTGTTTCACAGCCAACTCCATCCAAATTTGGTGATAGAGCCAGTAGAAATCCTGAAAAAAGTGCAAACTGAGTCCTTGGGGAGTTCTGTGGAAATCCTGTCACTCCTAGCAGGATCTCTAGCCTCTTTTCGCTCTCACTTTTATAGAAACCTATATAAGGAATGGAGGGATTTAGACAGGTCACTCAGTGTATTCCTCCACCTCCAAGCTCCTCAAGTGTTCCAGGCACATGACTATTTAAACTTCTTGGATTTTAATATACTGTGGCAGCTGGGAAGATAGATAGATAGACTGTTGGACTTGGCGCTAGGAAGACTTCCATTTAATTCTACGCTAACTGTGTGATCTTAGGCAAGTCACTTAATCTCACTCTGCCACATTTTCCTTATCTATAGAATGAGGTTAATAAGAACACTTACCTAACAGGGTTATTGTAAGAATCAATAAATATAACATATGAAAGGAATATTGCAAAACTTTAAAGTATCATTTAATTTCTAGTTATGTTTGTCATATTTTAGTCATATGTAGTTTGAATTTTATTCTGCAGACAACAGGAAGCTGTAGAAGGGTTTTGAGCAGAGAGACGAAATGCCTGCATTTACATATAAGGAAGATATGTATGGCAGGGGTCTTGGCCCAGGACAGCACATAGACTTAGCTGTACCAGAGGACAAATAGGTACAAATATGGATGCTGATTCCTTAGGGTTGGGAAAGCAGATCAGTTATATAAACACAATTTTTCCCCAAGAGAGATGAAATGTAATCATTGGTTTTGGTTCCTGTGATGTTATGGAAATAATGGTGGAGAATAAGAGCCTGTAAGTGGGCATGGGCCTGGAATGTAGGGAAGGGGCAGGAGTCAAAAACCGGGCCCCACCTATTATAAAGGAAGGGAATTTTTGGCTATGGGACATGAAGGGAGAAAGAAACTTAAACTTTCATAAACATTCCCTTCTTTTTCTTTTTCTCTACCCTCCCCACTCCCAGTGCTTGCTGAATATCATTTCAGCTTATTTCATTAGTGAAAGACGGGAAGAAAGAAAGTTGTTTTTAGAAAGCCTAATGTTCATTTCACCCTAAGTTTGGTACGCATCCTACAATTAAAGGCTCATCCCCCTTCTCTCTCTCTCTCTCTCTCTCTCTCTCTCTCTCTCTCTCCCCCCCCTTCCTCCCTCCTTCCTTCCCTCTCCCCCGCTTTCCCCAACAGCTAACCTTCCTACTTTCTCTGTACTGAAGGTAAGCCCTCTCCAAAGGAATATTCAGTTCCTTTCTTTGCACATAATTATCAGGAAAAGGAATTTCTCAGTGCCCACATTTGCACCTTTAAGTCATGCCAAAAGGTGTAAGAGGTCATGTTAAGACTATTCCCGCTCTGTCGCTGTCAGCCTTTGAAAATTGCCCCAGCCCAGGTGTCTTATAAATATTAAATAGTCCATTGGTCACTCCAGGCCACATGGTGGGAGAACCCCCAGCAGGTAGGGTGGAGTCTAGAAGAGTGGGTGGTATCATAGCTTTGTTCCCAGCTGTTGCTCTGCACTTCTTAATAGTTTCCTCATCAAAACATATAAAAAACAAAAACAAAAAATCCAACCCAACCACCACCAAGAAGTCCAGAACTTTCCCTGAAGTTCTCTGAAACTTGAGGAGCCAGAGGAGAGACACTGACATCTCCAAGTTTTTTTCCTGGTTTTAGCCCATCCTTGAGCTTGGTAACTTAGCAAAAGGGTAAAGACAGGTAACGTGAGACAGCTGCCTCTCTTAAATCAGGTCAAGTCTCACCTTCTATTTCAGTTCAGTTTAATAGAAGCCAATCAAGGGAACATGTACAAAGCATGGTCCTAGGTATTGGGAAGATACAAAATTTAGATAAGAAGTCTCTATCTTCATGAAGCTTATGGTTCAACAGGAAACTGTAATTAAAATATCTAGCATTTTTTTCTTTTTCTTTTAGCAAACTTTAAGGTTTGCAAAGTGCCTGCTATCTTGACTGACTCTTACGACAACCTTATTCTCCCCATTTTACAAATAAGGAAAATAGGGCCAAGAGAATTTAAGTGGCTTGCACAGAATCACATAGCTAGTTAATTGTCTGAGACAGGATTTGAACTTAAGTCTTCTGACTCCAAGTCCAACACTGCCTTTCTTAGTTGCCCATATGAACATAAAAATAATCATAATGTAAAATAACACATAAGAAATACATCAGAGGGATGTAGATAAAATGCTGTGTGAGGTCTGAGACATAATTGACTTCTCGCTTCTGTGATCTTAGATAAGTCCCTATATTTCTGGGTTTTTATTTGAGGAGGGAGATGTGTCTTTTCTGTAGGTCTCCAAAAGATGACTGAGAGTTCAACTATAGAATGTAGGCTAGAGGAGGTATTCTAGACATAAGAAGTAGTGAGCAAAGGTATAGAAAGAACAATGTGGGTTATGAGGAGAACATTATAAATCCATAGGCAATAGAACAGAGAGTCTATGGAAAGCAGTTACAGGAGATGAGGTAAGAAAGCACAGAGGTAACAGATTGTGTAGCCCACATATTTCAAGCAGAGTAGTTTGAATTTTACTTAGTAGGCAACCAGGAAACCCCAGGAAGGTTTGAGCAGAGGAGTAAGATGCTTAGATTTATGCACAAGGAAGAAATGCATGGGCACTTTGGCCCAGGACTGCAAGTAGACCTGCCTGTACCAGATGGGAGAGACAGAGAATAGATAATGGATACCAATTCCTTAGGGTTGGGAAAATGGATCAGTTTCATAACACAGAGTTAAAATGTAAAGAAATCCCTTCTCTTCAAGGGTCCCTACATAGTCCTGGTTCTGTCTAGGGACAAGGTTGGCTAGAGTGGGAAGGAATGCTGAAGTGGAAGTCACAAGACCAGAATTCCAATTCTGGCTCATGAGACAGCTGCATAACCCCAGGGCAAGTCACTGAAACTCACTCTTTTCTTCTTTAAAATGGGATAGTAATACTTGTACTACCTAGTTCTTTCCAGTTTAGTTGTTCTATCAACTTGAGTTGTTATGTTGATTTAGAATCTACATTTCTTTCTGGGGCAGAGAACTCTGATTGGGGTTGGAATGGCCCCATCAACCTTTAACTTTTTCTGTCTTCTGAATATCCAGGAAAGGAGATGGGTCCTTTGGGGAACTGTTTAGAATTGGTTACCAATGAAGATTCTCTAAGGTGTTTCTAATATGAAAAGGAGAAGGCAAAGGCTCCTTTTTCTGCTAGACTTGCAAAGAAAGAAAGGCAAAAAATACTCCTTTGGAAGGGCCTTCCTTTTGTTACAGAAAGAATAGCTGGAAAGTTGACTGTGGAGAGAGACAAAGTGATAGAGAGAAGAGAAACAGAGAGAAAGGGAGAGAGAGAGAGAGAGAGAGAGACAGAGAGAGAGAGAGAGAGAGAGAGAGGGAGAGACAGAGAGAGAGAGACAGAGAGAGAGACAGAGAGAGAGACAGAGAGAGAGACAGAGAGAAACGAAGATAGACAGAGACAGCCAGAGACGCAAAGTTTGATTCTTTACTGCAGTATGAATACCAGACTTTAAAAGTGAACGCTGGTAGAGAGGAGAAACTCCATCTGCGGACAGTCTTCTGCCTGAATTTACCTAAATCATAGATTCATAGAACTTGGAGCTGGAATTAGCTTTGTAGGTCTCTTTTTCCTAATCAAAGGGTCATAAAATGTTAGGGTTTGAAGGGGCCATTGAGACAACATCCAACATGAGGAAAACTGAGGCCCAGAAAGGAGGAATAACTTGTGTAAGGGCACTCAGCTAGTTAAGAGGAGAATCAGGGTTATAAACCAAATCTTGGATCAGATTCTAATGCTTCTTTCTACTGCATGAAATAGTTATTGGTATAGAGTTCAAACCTGGACCATTCCTTAATCAGGTTAATGTTTGAAGAGAAATGAAGTCTTTTAATACCCGGGAAGAATGAGGTGATGACAACACATCTTGGGAACTGAGTGAGTGCTTGGGGTTGGAGAGTCTGACTGACGGCAAGTCCTCCAGACCCATTATTCTTCCCAAGGGTACAGACCCCTTTTCCTGAATGTGGATTCTGGGCTGGTTTATGGGCTTTGCTTAGGAATTACAGTAACTAAATAAATAGGTTGAAGTCAACTGTCAAAGCAGAAGAAAGAGGATGTGGATTGGGAGCACTTTTACTAGGGGTTTAATTATTTCTTCTGGAGCACCAGGTGCACTTCTCTTTGTCTTGCAAAGGGAAGGAGTCTGGGGTTCCACTTCGGTCTGAGGCTGGCCTATGGGTTGAGGTGTCAAAGTAAAGACCCAGTTGTCTGGCTTGTCAGACCAGAGACTGCCGTTATTGATGTTGTATGTCTTTTGAGAGTAACATGACATCAAGGGGCCATCATGAAGGAAAACGAGTCCTGGCTCTAACACTCATTAGTGGGGCTGGAGAGAGGAAAATTTAAAGACTAAAAAAAAAAAAAAATAATAATCTGACCCAGTTCTCTCTCTGATTGTGTTCACTTAGATGTTGGTGCTTATGTTTATTGGAGGAGGTAGGGTTAGGTCTTCTCTTGCCCTGGTCTATCCCCCTTCATATCATTATTCTGTTCAAAAATCTTATACAGAGCACTGGGCCTGGGGTCAGGAAGAACTTGGACAAGGCTCTTAACCGCTATCTGCCCCAGTTTCCTTAACTGTAAAATAAAATAACACTTGCCTCCCAGGATTGTTGTGAGGGTTAAATGAGATAATATTTGTAAAGCACTGCCTGGCATGTGGTAGGTGTTTAATACTTTCTTTTTTTCCCTTCCTTCCTTCCTTCCTTCCACATCAAGTCATCATAGTGCACTGGAAAGATTACTACACTTGAGACCACAAAACCTAGCCTTCTTAAGTGGTTTTGTCTGTGTGACTTTGGATGAATAAAAATCTCTGTTTCTTCAAATCTAGGGGATTGGGTTAGATGACTTTTGAGGTCCCTTCTAACTCTAAAGCTATCATCCTAAATGAAAAATGCCTTGGGTCTTACTCTATACCAGGAATAGAGAACCTATGGCCTCTGTGAAGTTTGAATTCAACCAAAGGGCCTCACTTTAGGACCCAGAGGGCCACATGTGGCCTCCAGACTGCAAGTTCCCTACCCCTGCTCTATACTATCTGTAAAAGGCCACTCCAGACCTGTCCCTTTATTTGGCTGATTTATTTTTTCTGGAGTGTGCCAGAGTACATTTATCCCCCAATGTTCTCCTTAGACTCACTAGCTCAAAAAGAAGATTCTTTCCATCTCCATCACTTTAGAAAATGAAAATTGTTCCAATAGTATGTTTTAATTTGTGTGTGTATTGTTTAATAACTGAATTATGGGTTCCTTAAGCTGGGTATATCTGCAAGTATAGTCTCTGGTGTTTTGACTCAGTTGATCACATTTTCCTCCTTGATACTCTCTTCAGGTTTTCAGGACATCACTCTCTCCTGATTCCTGGTTCCCCTACTTATCTGACTCCTCCTTTTGTTTCCTTTGCTGGGTCCTCATCCAGGTCATGCCTAACAGTAGGCCTCCCTCAGGGTCCTGTCCTGGGCTCTCTTTTCTTCTCTCTCTACATTGCTTCATTTGATGATCTCTTCAGCTCTCACAGATGCACTTACCATCTCTAAGCTGGTAATTGTCAAACATACTTATCCAGCCCTAACCTCTCCTCTTACCTTCAGTCTTGCATATTCAGTTACCTATTGAACATTTCAAAGTAGATATTCTATTGACATCTTGAACTCAACCTGTCAAAACTAGACTCATTACTCCCCCTCTCCCCCAAAACCCTCCCCTTCTCCTAACTTCTGTGTTATACTTGAGAGTATTACCTTTCTCCTAGTCACCCAGTCTCCCAATCTAGATGTTATTCTTGACTCTTCATCCTCTACATCCAATCTGTTGCCAAGACTTGTTGATTTTACCTTCGTAACATCTCTCCCTTATACCCCTTTCTTTCATTTGATATTGCTACCACCCTAGTACAGATCTTCGTCACCTCAAGCCTGGATTATTGAAATAGTCTACTGATTGATCTCCCTGCCAGAAGTCTCTAGTTCATCCTTAACTCAGCTGTCAGTGATCTTCCTAAAGCTTGGTCCAACCATGCCAAACACCTACTCAATAAATTGCAGTGGTACTCCATTACTTCTAGGAGCAAATATAAAATCCTCTGTTTGGTATTCAAAATGCTTCAATAATCTGCCCCCTCCCACACATCCCCCACCTTTGTAAGTCTTTTTAAACATTTTTATTTAAAGTTTTGAGTTCTAAATTCTATCCCTCTTTCCCCCTCCCTAAAATGGTAAACAATCAGATATAGTTATACGCATGCAATTATGAAAAACATTTCCATATTAGTCATTTTGTACAAGAAGATTCAAATAAAAGAAAAAATGAAGAAAGTGAAAATAGCATGCTTCAGCCTGCGTTCAAACAGTATCAGTTCTTCCTCTGGAGTAGGATGCTTCGTCTTTAGTCGTTTGGATTTGTCTTGGATCGTAGTACTGCTGAGAATAACTGAGTCGTTCACAGTTCTTCATCAGCAACGTTGCGGTTACTGTGTACAACGTTCTCCTGGTTCTGTTCACTTCACCAGGCATCAGTTCATGGAAGTCCCTCCAGGTTTTTTCTGAAATCATCCTGCTTGTCATTTCTTAAAGCGTGATAATACTCTATTATAATCATATATCCCAGCTTGTTTAGCCATCTCTCAATTGGTGGGCATCCCTTTGGTTTCCAACTCTAAGCCACCACAAAAAGAGCTGCTGTAAATATCTTCGTAGTCTTTTTATACCTTATACCCCTCTATGTACTCTCTGATCCAGTAACACTGGCCTCCTTTCCATTCCTAGAACATGACATTCCATCTCCTTTCTCTGGGCATTTTCAGTAGCTATCCCCTATGCCTGGAATGCTTTCCCCTGCTAATCTCTGTTTCCTGGTTCTCCTGGCCACCTAAATCTCCAATGACCCCCTAAAATCTCACCTTTCACAGGAAACCTTTCTATGGCATAGAGGTTTGAGAGCACAAAACAAGGGAGCTCTTCAAACAAAATAGCATCATCACCTTTCATGCTTACTCAGATCCTGTTGAAATCTCTTTGGTAATTCTATTTCCCCTTCAGTTTATACTTTCTAGTCCTAAATTTCCCCTCTATACATTCCATTCTCACAAAAGCCTTTATTGAATAGCTTATGTTTATAGTCATTTTTAATTTATTTGCATTTCAAGTCATTTGTCTCTTTCTTTGGCTAAAACTACCACTAGCTTTTTTCTGTTTCTCCCCTGCTTCCCAATCTGAATCTTAGCCCCATTCTCTCGCCTTCATCTCTAACTCCAATCCTCTATTCTCATACAAGATCCAGGTCCCTCCTTCATTCTTTCTCCCAGTCTCACTTTCTAATCCTCCTCTGGCAATGTCTCTGGGTCTAAGGCTTATTCTAAGAAGATGTAAAGGTACCAGAGAGGACTCTGGACCAACCCTTAGGCAAACTGAACTTAGAGCCTTCAAAGAGAGGATCACACTGAAGCATCATCTATGTATGTGTCTGTCGTTTACACTGGGGACCCAGATGTACAGAAGGTGTTCCTATGTTGAGACAAACCCAGGATCTAAAGTGCATCTACACCCAAAAGATTTATCTGAGTTATGGGAAGGCAGTCAGAGAAAGTGCTGCCAGTTGTTTGCAGACTTTATCACTGTCCTTTCAAATGTTTGAATAGAAAGAGCCTCAGACAGTATTTGAACTGAGGTGAGAAGGGCTCTGTGACCTCATGAGGCTATATTAACCACTTAGTCTGATGTTCTCATTAATCTAGGAAAACAACAAAAGACAAAGAAGCTCCCCTCCCCCTTCCCTCTTCCCTCCTCAGTAACCAGGTTTCCAGTCTTTGTCTTTCTTCCCCCAATCTATCTGGGATCCTTTTCTCATGGAGCAGAAACCTTTTCGGGCAGACTGACATCCCTCAGACCTATCCTGGTTCAATCCCTGCCCCTTTCCGCTGCGCTCTGTTGTGATTCATGCCTCCTGTGGGGAAGGATGAAAAGAGGACTCCTTTTAGACCCAGGGCAGCTGGGATCCTCTGCTGCTTCTGCAAATGGGGAAAGGTGGGGGTGGGGGGGTTGACTTAGGTCATCTCTAAGGTCTCTCCTCCTACTTTTGTAATTCTGCTTCTGCTGTTTACCCTGTGACTGTCATGGAACACCCGGCCCGGCTCAGAGTGCATGCACACATGCACACATGCACACATACACACACTCCCTTCTGCCTTTGATGTCTTATCCCTTCTTCTAGGCTCTATTTGATTTCTATCACCCCTCCTCTCTCCAGGTCCAAGAAAGCTCCTCTAGATTCTCAGAGGACTTTTCTTGTCAATGCCACATTTGTACACTTAGCATATCACACAGTGCCTTGCAGATGATAAACGCTTAATTACGGTTGTCCCTTCCCCATGGCAAGGGGTTAGAGGCAAGGTGCCTCCTCCCCCACCCAGGTCTGGAGAGTTCATGTAAAATTTTTTGGCCCTCTCTTCGAACCAGAGAAGTCTGAATTTTTTCTTTTTCTTTTATGGGGTGCGTACAGTACCTTATTGCAAGATTTGGGTTAAGTATTTGGTCAGAGGCTCTGTGTCCTCCAGTATCGTCTGCAGCTCCAGGAAAACTTCCCCCCAAATTCCCATTTAATTTCTTATGCTGACCCATTATATATAGAAACTTCCATGCAGAAAATTGCAGTGTGAAAGGGATAACCATAATTTTTGTTGAATTGAATATAGCATTGTATGATTCCTAATATTTCCTTAGGACCCTCCCTCCTGGGTCCGGAGAAGGAGGCTTGACCATATCTAGAATCTTGATCAAACAACCGGTATTAATTGAATGCCTATAATGTACCCAGCAATAGTGGCTTGGACCAAACCTTCCTGACATCAGGGAAGAGGGAAGTTCCAAGGATAGTGTGGATTTGGAAGTTGCCACTCCAGGCTTCCCTGACCTTCCTGCATATAGACTAGGAGGACCAAACTAGATTTTCAGCCAGCCCTTCCATTTCCCTTGGCCTGTGGCTATGTACAGTTAGTAGCCATAGGATTTCTGTAAGTACATGGACAGAAACAAATATTTTCTCCTTGGTTCAATCCTTCCACTCAGTTTTTTTGTTAGACTTATTGCTGTTTGTTTTAATAAGCAATAATGTCCATTTATTCTCGTTCATTGCTATGATATAGAATGATACGTTTGTCTGGTGGCTCTAAACAGGAGCAGTTTGAAAGGCAGCATGGTGTGCTGGGAAGAAAAATGCAACTGGCTTCAAAGGACGAGGATTCAAATTCTGACTTTGCTAAAGCTACCTGTGTGATCATGGGCAAGTCACAGCCACTCTGGGCCTCAGTTTCCTCATCTGGGAAATAAGCGGGGTGGCCTTAGATGAGCTTTAAAATTGCTTTCCACTCTAAATCATACCATTTATGAATGTAACAGGGAGACTGGTCAATGAAAGCCTAGTTCTTAGGGGCATGTGCAGTATTCTCTTCCTGATGCAATGTCCCTTGTGGAGCCTGGGATCCGGGTGGGGAACAGAGAGAAGAGCTTGCTTCTGGAAGTTGGTGATAATGCGTACCGGAGAGGCTAGCTTTCCACCTGACAGCAAGCACAGATATTCTGTGGCAGATTTTTGTCTATATTGCTTGGTCAGGAAAAAAAATGCCTTTTGGTTTTCTGTTCAACAGCACCTGGGAGTGCCTGAATAATTAATTAATTATCCAACATTTTCTATATTCTTCAACCTTTGAGAATATAAAAAAAAAAAGCCAGTGTGGTTCAGGCCTGCAAGAAACTTATGATCTAATTGGAGAGAAAAGTCCAGTGGATGTGATACAGTATTGGACTCAATAGTAATTAAGCAAACAATTGTGTGGTACAAGCCTTTATTGGTACAAGAGTTCAGATCTCTTAAGACCATTGTGGGCTAGGAGACTCAGAGGGGACTTTCATAGATAGGGATGGGACTTATATTAGATATTGAAGAATGCATAGGATTAAACTAAAAAGAGAGTATCAGGGTGTTGGAGAGTATTGAAGGTAGATTTATCCAGGGTCACATGACTGGTATCTGATATACTATATCCTTTTGGATAGAGTTTAAAATTGCTTTCTAGAATAGTTGGACAAATTCACAATTCCACCAACAATGCACTAGGGTGCCTGTCTTCCCAAAGCGCCTTAAAAAACACTCATCTTCCTTTATTTCCCCCAGCTTTTCCAACATTACAGTTCTGAGGTAGAACCTCAAAGTTGTTTTAATTTGCATTTCTTATGCTATTAGTAATTTGGAGTATTTTTCATATAGCTGTTACTAGCTTGAATTTCTTCCTTGGATTGCCCCCTGCTTGTATTCTTTGAACGTTTATATTTTAGGGGTGAGTCTTGTTATATATTTGAACCAGTTACTTATATATCTTTGACATGTAATTTTAATGATAGAAACTTACTATAAAGATTTTTCCCCTCAGGTAACTATTTCCCTTCTAATTTTAACGGCCTTGATTTTATGCAGATTTTTTTTTTCAATTTTATGTAATTGAAGTTGCCCATTTTATTTTCTGTGGTCCCTCTTATTTGGTCACAAGGACCTCTATCTAGATACCTTGCAACGAGTAGTTCTTTTATTGCTCTTTTAATTTGTTTATGGTATGGATATATGTCATATATCCATATATCCATTTGGAGGTTGTCATGGCATGTGCTGTGAGAAGTTAATCTATATCCAATTTCTGGTAGACTATATCCAATTTCCAGTTTTCTCAGACGTTTTTGTCAAATAGTCAGTGGCTTTTGTTGTTTTTGTTTGTTTTGTTTTAGCGACACATTTTTTAAAAAATTTATTCACTTTGAGCGATAGGTAACAGAAATGTTTTCTTCTTATTAAAACTAAGTTCCTATAAAGTCCACACAAATTCAAAATTTTGTTAAGGGTGATGTGTTGTTTATTTTTGCCATGACAAAAAGTACTGCCATGGTATGTGATACATTTTTTCTTCTCTTTGATATGCCAGTTTAGGCCAGTAGAGGACTGCTAGATTGAGAACTACGTCTATTATGGTCACTTTTCTCATACAATTTCTAATTGTTGACGAGAACGGTTGGACTCTCTCCACAACCCTTCCAACATGAACTATTTCTACCTTTTAGCATTTTTGCCATTACTTTAATTACTAGTTTAATCTTTTCCAAATTGCATGTGAAAATGATTTTTAACATTCATTTTTAAAAATTTTGAGTTCCATATTCTCTCCCTCCCTACCAAAATGTCATCTTACCCTAACAGTTGAAGTCTTTCATTTACTTCTATATGTTGCATACCTAATCTATTGCATTGATTGACTTTTCTCATTTTTAACCAGTACCAAATGGTTTTAATGATTACGGCTTTTAATAGATTTTGATATCTGGGACTGCTAGTGCCCTAGGTTTCCACTTTTTTCATTATTTTCCTTGAGATTTCTTGCTCCTTTGTTCCTCCAGAACAGGTAAGTGGTGCAGTGGATAGAGAACTGGATGGGAAGTCAGGAAGACTAGAGTTCAAATCTAGCCTCAAACACTTACTGACTCTGTGCCCTGGCCAAGTCACTTAACCCTGTTTGCTTCAGATTCCTCAACTGTAAACTAGGAATAAATAATAGCCTTTACCTGCCAGGTAAAGTTGTTGAGAGGTCAAATGAGAGCATACTTGTAAAGCTCTTAGCATGTGGCACATGGCAGGCACTTAAGTAAACAGATGTTTCCTTTCCTCTGGTTGAGTTTTATTATTTTTTTCTAATTCTACAAAGGAATGTTTTGGTAGTTTGATATGGTATGTAATAAAAAATAATAATTTAGGGTGGTATTGTCATTTTTATTATTTTGGCACTGCCCAACCGTGAGCAAATATTCTCTTTCCAATTATGTAGGTCTGTATTTCTGCAAAGAATGCTATGTAGATTCATGGAATCTTAGATCATAGATTGAGAACTGGAAAAAAATTAGAGGTCTTCAAGTCCATTTGCCTTCATATTACAGATGAGGAAACTGAGACTTAGAGAAGTCATTGTATTCTTATGGTTGCTGTGTCCGTCTTTGAAGGTGGACTCCCATACACTTTATACATTCTTTATTCTGAATAAAATTTCTCTTTCTATTTTTTTCTTTCTGCTGGATTTTGTGACTACTATATAGAAAGGCAGATGACTTGTGTGCCTTTATTTTATATCCTGATTCTTTCTTGAAGTTACTATTTTGAAGAATTTCAATGGCCTCCCTAGGGTTCTCTAAATAAATAATGACGTAATATCTAAGATTCATAGAGGTACTACATTGAGGGCTTTGGAAGTGTTATCTCGAGCCTCCCAACAACCCTGGGAGGCAGACGCTGATGCTATTATCTTCATTTATAGATGAGGAAACTGAGGCAAACAAGGGTTAAATATCTTGCCCCGGGTCACCCAGTTTGTAATTGTCTGAGGTCAGATTTGAACTCAAGTTTTCCTGACTCTGGATCTGGTGTTGTAGTCACTGTGTCACCCTAGGTGTTCCTATCATAACGTCCGCGAAAAGCATTTTATTTACTCAGTCTATGCTTTTTTCCTTCCATTTTTTCCTTATCTCATTGATACAGATAGCATTTGTAGCACTACATCAAATATAGTGGCCAAATGGATATCCTTGCCCTACCCCTATTCTATTGGAGAGGCCTCTAATTTATTTCCATTATATATAATGTTGGGTCTTAATTTAAGATAAGAGATTCATGAACATGTGTGTATGTGTTTTAATATTTGATAACTACATTTCAATATAATCTAAATTTCCTTGGCAATCTCGTATTTTTATATTATGTGTTTTAAAACATGCTTCGCTAGATGGCCAAAAGGGTTTATGACACAAAAAGGTTAACAGCCTTTATTTATATAGACTCCTCACTGTCTTTCATCCCTCATATCCAATGTATTGCCCAGACCTATAGATTTAACATCCCTGCTCTCCTCTGATGCTGCCACCACTGTGGTGCAGGCCCTCATCACCTTATTACTGCAAAGTTTGCTGGTAAGTCTGCCTGCCTCAAATCTCTCCCCATGACAAGCCATCTTTCAGTCAGTCACTGAAGTGATTTTCCCATAGTATAGGTCACACACACACACACACACACACACACACACACACACACCCTCCTTCTTGCCCATATGTGTTCTCTCTCTCTCCAGAGGCAAATACTAAATTCTGTTTTGGCATTCAAAACTCTTCACAACCTAGCCCCCTCCTACGTTTCAATGGTCCCCAACACATACTCATCGACCCAAGTGACACTGGTCCCCTGGCTATTCCGCAAACAAGAGATTCCATCCCTAGGCTCCAGGCATTTTCTCTCGCTGTCCCCCATGCCTAGAATGCTTTCCCTCCTCTGATATGTCCGTTGACCTTCCTGGCTTCTGAAATTACCACTAGAACCTTATCTTTTACTGGAAGCCTTCCCCAACCCCTTTTAATTCTTGTTCCTTCCCTTTGTTAATTATTTCCTACTTATCTTGCCCATAGATTTCTTTGTATATATTTATTTGCAGATTGTCTCCTCCATTAGATGGTAAACAACTTGAGGGCAGAGACTGTCTTTTGCCTCTTTTTGTATACCCTAGCATAGTGGCACTTAAAAAATGTTATTGATAGATTGATATGTACTATTTACCATATTAAGGAAAAGTTCATCTATTATGCTTTATATTGTTTAAACATAAATGAGTGTTATAATTTGTCAAAGGGTTTTAATTTATCAATATAATCCTCTGATATTAATTTTTATTATTAATGTAATCTTTTATGTTCATAGTTTTCCTAATATTGAACCAACCTTGCATTCCTTACATGAGCCAGATTTGGTCATAGGAGGCAATCTTTTTGGCATGTTGCTGTAGCTGATTTGCTAATATTTTTCTTAAAATATTTATATTGATATTCATTAGATATTGATCTACAGTTTCTTTATCTCTTTGTGGTTTCGTGATCTAGATCATTTTTATGTTATTAAAGGAATTTGGCAGGTTCTCTTATTCTTTTGTTTTTGTAAATGTTTATGTAATGTGATCTTTTTTTTCAAAGTCCGAGAAATTTCACTTGTAAATCCATCTCATTCCAGGTAAATCCATCTCATTCCAGGTTGCTTTTCTTGAGCTCATTTATGGTTTCTACAATTTCTTTTCCTCAGACTGAGTTATTTAAGTTATTTCTTGTTTTGTTATTCTGAGTATTTTTTAGTTTTATAAATATTCATCCATTTAATTTATATTGTTAATTTTATTGGCATATACTTAGGCAAAATAGGTTTTGATAATTTCCTTTATTAACAAGAAGACTTCAGAGAGGCCTGGAAAGACATATATGAACTGATGTGGAGTGAAAGGAGCAGAACCAGGAGAACTTTGTACCCAGCAACAACCACAGGGCGCGAGGAATTTTTCTGGTAGACTTAGCCCTTCACAGCAATGCAAGGACTTAAAAAATTCCCAATGAATGCTTGAGGCAAAATGCCTTCCACATCCAAAGAAAGACCTATTGAACTGGATTGCAGAATGAAGAGATTTTTCATTTTCTTTTGTATTATGTTTTGTTTTGTGGTTTCTTCCACTCATTTTAATTCTTCTATGCAATGTGACTAAGGTAAAAGTGTATTTAATAGGAATATATGTGTAGAACCTATATATAACATTGTATGTAATCTCGGGGAGGGAGCAGGGAAGAAAGGGGAGGGAGGGGAAAAAATCTAAGATATATGGAAGTGATTGTAGAACTCTGAAAACAAATAAAATAATTTAATTAAAAAAATAAAGTAATAAAAAAAAGAATAACAATATCCTCCTTACTTACAAGAGGAAATTTAGATAGTATAAAAAAAAGATCAATAAAATCTATTAAAGAAAAACAAATAAAAAATAATTTCCTTTATTTCTTCCTCATTTGTTGTGAATTTTCCTTTTTAATAGTGGCAATTTGGTTTCCCTCTCTCTTGTTTTAAAAAAATCAGGCTATCCTAGGTTTATCCATTTTATTTTTAAATTTTGTTTCATATAAAAACAGCTCTCATTTTTGTTGATTCCATAAGAATTTCTTGCTTTTAGGAATTTTTTGCTTTTAATTTCTGTTAATTGCTTCTTTGAGCTTCAGAATTTGTTTTGGTTTTTTTAACTTGTTGCTTTTCTAACATTTTTAGTTGAAACCCCATTTGTCTGTTCTTTTTCTCTCTTATTGATGAAAATGTTTAGAGATATAAATCTTCCCAGTAAGGAGTGCTTTAACTATATCTCAAAAGTTTTGGTATGTTCTCACATTGTTAGCTTTCTTTGATTAAATCATCTATTGTTTCTTTGAACCACCACTTCTTTAGGGTTTAGTTATTAAGTCTTCAATTAACTTTTAGTCCTTTTTTCAAAATCCCCTTTAATAAATACATTTTTAATTGCATTGTGGTCAGTAAAAGATGTTTTTTGCTTTTCTGCATTTATTTATGAAGTTTTATATGTTTATTTTTATGAAGTTTTATAATGCCTAATTTGTGATAAATTTTTGTATACAGTGTTGCAAAAGTGAGAGATATGTATATCCCTTTTTATTCCCATTTAGTAATTGCCAGGGACCTATCATATCAACCTTTTCTAAAATTCTGTTCAGGTCTTTTTCTTGATTATCTTTTTAAAAATTTGTTTAGGTCTAAAAGGAGTATGTTGAGATTCCCCAACTATGATTGTTTTAATTTTCCTTTAAATATTTAGATGCTATGTCATTCTGGGAATACACACATACACACACACGTATATATGTGTGTGTGTATACATATATAGTTGTATATACACATATATTCACATATACACATATAAAATTGCGTTATTTTTACACATAATTATCCTATCTTTTAAAATCAAGCTTATTTTGACTGTTGTCTGTCATGATTGCTGCTCCTGTGTTGTTTTTTCAGCTGACCTGAAGTGCAAAGCTTTTTGAGCAGTTAAGTATTAGAATTCCTTGTCTTGCGCCTTGCCATTCCTTCCTGTCTAATGGAAATCCAGGCCTTTTGATTGCTTCCTTTGTGGTCACAGAACAAACTAATGACTTAGTCCCAAAGACGCCAGGCCTTTGTTCTGAAACCAGACATGTTCTTTTAAAATCTTGTTAGACTGAGGGGAAGGGCGCAATGAAATGAATAGGATTGCTATTTGGAGAATCTGTCTTGTCACAACTCTTACTTATTCCAAGCTCCATCCAATTTGTTCAGGACAAATGGCCCATTCCCCTCCTCCCTGACAACTCTTAAGAACTCTGCAACTACATTGTTCAAGCACCTTAAACCTCCTCCTGTGATTGAGTTTGCCTGATGAGTTCAGAGCTTTAAACTTTTTTCCAAGTCTTACGGTCTCTAAATATATTAAATGTGAGAATTTTATATGCAAAAATTTAACTTTTTATCTTACTCAAATGGGAATGGTAATACGATATTGATATTTGTGGAGTATTTTAAAAGTTTATAAAGAAAGGGCATCCTCATTTAGTTATTAGTGACAATTCTTTTGAAGTGGCTGTCTTACAGAGGTATTGTGAAGTTCAGAAGCGAAAGTGTGTGTGTAAAGAATGAAAATGTTAGCTTTTAACTTTATAAATCCTGATAGAGACACTATTTTCCTAAAAACTAAAGACACTAAAAAATATGCCTCCTTTTCTTCTGAGAGCTTAGCAGGAAACTGGAGCCATGAACTCTTTGTCCAAATCAGTGCATCAGGCTGTTCCTTGGGTGACTTTATGAGCCTTCCACAATGCTAGTTATTGTTGGAATACAGAATTACACAAGCCAAAACTTGACCTCCAAGGAGCTTATGATCCTGTATACATGAAACAATTAAAAACGTTAGAAGGCAGTATATAGCAAAATGCTAGGTTGTATGTGTCAAAATAACTGATAGAATGGTAAAGAGCTGAAAAGATAAGTATTTACTAGAAGAAGAATGGAAGAAACTAAACATTTATATAGTGCCTACTATCTGCCAGACACTGTGCTAACACTGTATGATTAGTTTCTTATTTGATTCTCACCACCCTGGGAGGTAGGTACTCTGGTTATCCCCATTTTATAGATGAAGATACTGAGGCAAACAGAGGTTAGGTGACTTGCCCAGGGTCACACAACTGCTAAATATCTGAGGTTGGATATAAGCTCAGGTCTTTCGGACTCTAGGCCCAGTATTATAGTGCTGCCTCTCTGCATAGAGTTATCAGTTATTATTTATGCTAGAGTTATCAGGTGAGTACATGGAAAAGGGTAGAATCTGAGAGCAGCATTGAAAGATGGACAGGATTTGAATAGGACAATAATTCTGTGATGGGGAGGAAATAGTAACTTCTACTTCTATGCATTTACAGGTTTGCAAAACACTTTTCCTTGCACCAACTGTATGAAGTATAAGTGTTTATTATGGGAAGCATTGAGTACAGTGACAAAGATACCAGAATTTTCTGTTGGCCTTGGAATTATGAGACCTGAATTCAAATGCCATCTCCGTCACCATTTTACGACTTGGAACAAGTTACTTAACTTCCCTGGGTCTCAGTTTCTTCATCTGTAAAATGAGGGAGTTCTATTACATAGCCTCTCAAGTTCCTTCTTCCCCTAGATTTATGACCCTATTATCCCCTCTTTATAGATGAAGAAACAGAGGCGCAGAATACTTTGATAATGTGCCAATGGCCTCATTACCTAGTAAGTGTCAAAGCTGAGACTCAAAACCAGGTCATTTGAATCAAAGTCAGTCAACAAGCATTTAATCAGCCCCTACTACTATACACTAGACACCGTGTTAAGGGGCTGGGCATTCATAAAAAGGTGAAAACAAAATCAAAGACAAACAACTCCTGCTTTCAGGGAACCCTCTGTCTACTGGAGGAGAGACATCAGCAACTCTGTACAAAAAAGCTATTAACAGGAAGTACTGGGGGTAATCAACAGAAGGGAAGCCTTGGGATTGAGAGAGATTGGGAAAGATTTCGCACAGAAGGTGGGATTTTAGCTGGAACTTGAGGGAAGCCCGGAGACAGAGTTGAAGAGAGAAAGAATTCTAACATGGTGGACAGCCAATGGAAATTCCTGAAGTAGGGACGGGAAATACCTTGGTGAAGGAACAGCAAGGAGGTTGGCATCGCTGTATGAGGTATTGGGGAGAGTGAGCTGTTAAGAAGACTGGAAAGGGGAGAGGGAAAGTCTGGCATTCTTTCCATAACACTGTTGAGAAGGAAGATATAACCTCTCTCTTGAGTTCTGAGCATAACCACCTGCTCTTTGGACATCTTTAACTGGATGTCTCTGAGGCGTCTCCAGCTCAGTTGGCTCAAAACAGAACTCATGTCCAGGGCACCACTGTCCTCCCAGTGACCCAGCTTACAACTTAGGGGTCAATCCTCGACTCCTGTCTTGGATTCACTCCATATATTCAACTCTGTTTCCCAAGTCCTGTCATTTCTGTCTGCACATCATCTCCAGTATAGATCCCCTTTTCACTCCCACAGCCAGCACATTGGTGCAGGCTGTCATCACCTCATGCCTAGACGCACGACTCAATAGCTTTCGAATTGTTCTTGTTTCAAGTCTCTTTCCACTCACCTTCCAAAATGATATTCCTAAAGCACAAGTCTGACCATGCTACTTCCCTGTTCAGTAGTGTCCAGTGGCTCCCTATTACCTCCAGCATCAAACATAAAAACCTCTGTTTGACATTCAAAACTCTTCACAATCCAGCCCCCTCCTACCTTTCCAGTCTTTTTGCACCTTTTTCCCCTCTCTGCACTCTACAGTCTAGTAACATTGGCTTGTGTGTTGTTCCTCATACAGAACACTGGCTGTCCCTCATTCCTAGCACGGTGTCCCTCTTCACCTCTTTTTACTGGCTCCCCTGGCTTAGATCGAATCCCTTTCTCTGCAGGTTGCTTTCTGCCCTTGGTCTTTCCTTTGAGATTACTTTCAGTTTCCACTGCATATATCCTTGTATGTACATAGTTGTTAGTATATTGACTCCCTTATTAGAATGTAAGCTTCTTGAGAACAGGAATTGGTTTTTTTTGTATTCTCAGGTCTTAGCACAGTGCTTGGTGCTAGTCAGCAGTCAAAGGCTTGCTGACGGATTAGAGAGAAGAAACTGTGGCAAAGGTAACTAAGGGGACATGTCCGGTGTCTTCCTCCTACAGAGTACAAGAGAGAACCAGAATTAGAACCAGAACCGGGATGTTCTTCTCTCACTCTTCTGGAATTATATCCCCAGGTGTCTCAGAGTATCTTGAGAAATCAAACATCTGCATCAGAGATGGAGAATAAGAGCCAACCATCCAGCTGTTTTCCTCTCTCTACATGGCACATCACATAGACCAAAGATGTGACTGATACTTTCCATTTTTCATCCAGATGTTTGGCTTCATGTGGATATAGTCACATTTGTTGAGAAGCCAGGCAAAGAAATAGAGATGTACAGCTGTAGCTCAAAAAGCACTAGAAGAAAACTTTCTGCTCCCCAATCTTCAATTATCCATTAGTTTCTTCCCTTAGACAACCCAGATCATCCTTAAAAAACAAAAACAAAAAAGGCCCTTCACTTGCCTGTGCAGTCCTCTCAAGCTAGCATCCTATAGCTCTCCAAACTTGTGGGGAAAAAGGTCTATCTACTTGTCATTACCACCTCCTTACCTCCCTCTCACTTCTCAACCCTTTGTTTGTGATTTGGTTTCTGGCCCTACCACTCAAGTGAAAATGCTCCGAGGTCATCCACCATCTCTTAATGACCAAATCCAGGGACTTTTTCTGAATTCTGAACAATTGATCTCCTCCATCCTCCACCTCCTCTTGGATATTCTTTCCTCCTTGGATCTTCCTGACATTGCTCTTTCTTGGTTCCCCTCTTAACTTTTCTTAACACCCCTCAGTTTTCTTTGCTGGATCATCCTCCAGAGCTTGTTCCATATGCTTAGATCCTATTCTCTTCTTTCCGTCTGCTATCTTACTTCCATGGGTTCCATTATCATTTCTATGGGGATGACTATGAAATCTACATGTCAGTCAACAAGCATTTATTAAAAGGGCCCCAGGTTTCAGGCACTGTACTGAGTGTTCACCCCTCATCTGTCTCCTGAATACTTGTTCCACATCACCAACTGACTACTGGACCTGAATATGTCTTAAGTACCTCAACTGCAACACAATATTCAACAAATCCAGAATTCACTTTCCCCCTTAAATCCACCTACAGAACCCCCAAATTTGAGAGCTTGGAGGAACCTTAGGGGCCTCCTCATCCAACCCATACTCCAAAGCAATCCCCAAAAAGTGAGGGATGTGTGACTGGATAATTTTAATGTTTCTATCATTTATTTTATCATCACTGCTACCACCCAAATTCAATCGTTTATTACTTCACATCAAGTCTATCTGCAGTATCCTCCAAACTGGACTCTTCTGTTTGTCTGTACTACTTATTGCCATTCAATTAATCTTTCTAGGATACTACTTTGATTATGCTACTGAGTTGCTCAAAAATAATCAGTGATTCACGATCATCTATAAGTAAATTCTAGTTTTCTTAGGGTGCCATTCATGGCCCCATATGACGTGACTCCTGCCTACCTCTTTTCCCACTACTCCCCTAAAAGAACTCTTTGCTGAGACAAAATCTGCTGTTCCTTGAATGTTTAGAATGTCAGAGTTGAAAAGAACCTTAAAGATCAGCTAATCTACCTTCCTAATTTTATAGGTGAGGAAACTGAGTGCTTGGGAGATTAAGTGATATGCCTACGACTCAACTCCTAAGTGGCAGAGTCTGAATTTAAACCCAGGTCTTCTGACTCCAGGAAATCTAGGGCACTAGACATCTCCTTGCTTAAGTATTCTTGTCTGTACATTACTGGTGGGCTATTGGTTCAGTGTGTCTGATCTTACATGAAATGCCTGATGTTTTGAAAGTAGCAGTTTTCAAAGTGTAGCCTGTGGATTCCCAGGGTCCCTGAGACCCTTTCATGGGGTCCATGGGGTCAAAACTATTTTCATTATAATATTAAGACATTATTTGCCTTTTAAATTCTCCTATGTAGGAGGGATACATAGCTATAGATTTTCCTCATATACTTCAATCAAAACAATACAGCTTAACAGATTGTGTGCAGAAGCAGATATGAGAGTCTGGTTTGCAAAAATACTTAAAACAAAGCTCCTCTAATTTTTTTTCTAGTACTTCTATCTATTTTTAATTTCATATTTAGCCTGTATTTATGCATATTTGTTTTCATATGGCTTTCTGTGGACTCCTTGAGGGATGTCACTTAAATATATTCCCAGTACTTAGCCCAACATCTGACACATGGTAGCTTATTGACTGACTGACCAACATTTTCCAGTCTCCACAGTTACATGTCTTCTAGAGGTAGGGGAGTACACAAAGTAGAAGTACACAAAGCTACAAATTCTTTTATTGGACTCCAAAGAGCCCAAACAGAAGCACTGCTGGGCACTTGGGCCCAGTAATAACATTCCTAGTAAATAACAGCAGACTGTCACACCAGTGTGTCACCAACATGGGGCTTTGTCCCCTCTGGTAAGTTCCGGACCTCTTGGTTTCAGCATTTTCTCTTGAACTTGGCACTTGTTGTCGAAGAGCAATAAGCTTTTCTCATGCTCCCTGGTGAGACCCTGTTGTTGAAATAAACCCTGTCACTCTAGGTGTTGATTAGAATAGGTGCTCTCCAGCTCCTCAGCAGCCCCTTCCACACTTCTAGGTAATACTTTTTACTTCCTTTGCAATGCAAAGCCCAGATCTCATGAGCATTTGTCTTGTCACCTTTGGGTAAAGGAAGGTGCTGGTGAGAGGCTGGGGTTTCTGTAACTTGAAAATGATAACAGGAAGGGCTGACACGGGAAAACCGCTAGGTCATTATGGATTCTGTGTTTGGCTTGAATTGCCCAGAATGTGGCTTCAATTCACCACTGCCCTCACCCTTCTCAGAGCCACCAGTCAGAGGAGAGTTTATGACTGTGACCAAAATCCTATGTCAAGGATTTGTCCAGAAAAGGAGAAAGCATACTGAGGAGAAGTAATCTCTATTTCTTGGCCTAGTTTAAACCCTACCTCTGAATTCTGTGCTCTCCTGAATGATTCCACACTTCACTTCATCCTTCTTATGTGGTGGAATCAATACAGAGAAAAATGTTCCAATGACCCAATATTTTGACTTCCATAGAATCTAAAGTCCAAGTCCTTGTCTCTTTGCAAATTTACATTCTAGCAGCTGTCCCTGGCTGACAAATGACCTGCTCCATCCATCCTATTGCTCAGGAATATTGTTCTATCCCAAAAGCCCTTTAAGGCTTCAGGAATTATGTGGTCTGTAAAAACATACAATAAAGTGGAAAGAACTGGAGACTTAAATTTGACTTCTGGCACCAATACTTACTAGCTGGGTGATCTTACTAGGCAAGACAATCAACCCTTCTGAGCTTCAGTTTCCTTTTTTATAAAATGAAGGTAGCTATTTGCATTGAGATGTTGTTCTTTTGAAACCATTAAGTGCTATATAAATGTGAGTAGTTGTGGACAGTCACTGCCAAGACCAGTTTTCTTGACGGCAGCTTTCTGATAGAGCACGTTACCATACAGATATCATGGGGGACAGTTGTTTATGGAATCTCATAGATGCTTCATAGTCTAGGATGGAAAGCAGAGACAAGACTCCCTGCAAGAAGAATCATCCCCCCAAGACTCCCTACCACGCTGAAGGAGGAATCTGCTTGGGCTCAGGAAGTGAAGGAGCCCCACGCAGCATTGGCTTTAGGAAGAAATCTTATGGTTTTGGGAGGTGTTGCAAATGGCCACACATATGGGGCTGCATGGGGGGAATTAAGTCACACAGCACCTGCCACTTTTTCTATAGGAAGGAAGGGATTTGGAAAGCAGGCTGGGAGTGAGCTCTGCAAAGCAGGCTGGATGAATTCTTTTGAGGTCAGGACAACAAACCCATTTCCAGGAACAGAAGGTCACACTTTTTTTTTTTTTTGCTCTGCTGTAAAAGAAAAACAGGAAGTCTAGGTGATTCAGTAGAACATCTATCATCACATGTGTGCCTGATTGTTTCTCAGATCACCTGACAGTCAAACCTGGTCCATACCAGCTGAGGTTTTAGCTCTGACCCAAAGACCAAGATACCATTTACCCAGCTTCTTTATCGCTCCATTGGGTCCACTTTATGGGATTCAGGCCCCTTCTTGACAGGAGACCATGACTTTCCCCATCATTCTAATTCCAGTTTAGCCATAGAGACCACATGATGTGTTGGAAAGAATATTGACTCTGCTGTCAGGAAATGTGGGTTCTAATCTCAACTGTATTACTAACTGTGCATGTGATCAACTCCAACCACCTCTCTTAAGTTCACTCTGTCCAGATCTATCACCCTCTTCCAAGCCTGGTGATAGAATAACTCTAGTTCATTTTCTTTCCTCCTTCAAGAAATTCAATGCCTGACTTATAGTCTTCTCTTTCCCAGCTTCTTAAACTTGAAGATTTGTTGTACAAATTGGTATCCCTTCAAACACCTTTCTGTTTCCAGATTCTCAACCTCCTCAGTTCCCATGATCTCTATACCTTCTCTGGATATGGATGTCCTGTCTCCATGATTCAGAGTTCTGAAAGTGCTCACTAATCACAACTCCCTGTTCTTCCATCACCCCTCCTATAGCTATTCTCAGGTCTCACAACTCTTCAGTCATTTCAACTCTCCATGCTTTTCCAGTCCATCACCTCATCTCTGGCTCTATTGCCCTCCCTTTAACAACTTAACCTTATAGTTAACTAGTTCAAGTTTATGCCCTTCTCTCCCCTCGGATCCTTTGGTGCTCTCTGTTTTATCACTGGTCATCTCTGTCCAAACACTAACCTTCGAATATTTCCCACATATCCCTTCTTTGCTCCTACTTTTTTGCTTAAGTTTATTAGAACAACATTATAGAAACATACTGATTGGGCCGACTATAGTGTCTCTTATTTTGTTTTAGTTTCAGATTTTTGAAATGCCCTTCTTACCACCTCCACTGCTTATGTGTTTGCTCACAGACCTTAAGGTCTGACATTCAATCATCTCTTCTAGTTTTCAATCTTTTATTATCTACTGACTCCTTTTCTACAGCTTACAAACAGTGCCTACATCTCCTCCATGCCTAAAAAATTCACTTTCTCTTACTATCCCTTTAGGTTATTATTCTAACCTATCATTACCTTATTGTCTCCCTCCCTCTTCACACTTAAATTCCTAGAAAAAGCTATTTACACTTATTGCTTTAGTTTCCTCACCTCCCACTTGTCAACACCATGTTTGCAATCTGGATTCTGGACCCCCTACCTTTCCTGCCCCATTCAAATGAAATTGCTTTCTAATTAATTTTTATTTCCAAATTCTCTCCCTCCCGCTACTCCTTACCCTACCTTATGAGAAGATAAGAAAGCTAGGGCACACTTTTAAATTTAATCTACATTATTAACACTTTCTCCCTTACTTTCTTGAATCCAGACAGTCAACAAAACAATAAGCCAATCCCTGATTTGTATACACTGCCATTATCCCAGGGAAAATATTCACACTTAAAATTTAACAATCAACTTGTCTGCAGCACACTCCTGGTCTAAGTCCTGCCACATTGGCTATGGATGTGATCTTGTGTAAGACCCTTTAACTTCTCTGATCTCAGCTTCCTCATCTGTTAAGTGACCGGGATTAGACTAACATGTAAAGATCCTTCTGACTTTAAATCTATCACTCTACTATGCCAAACCTCATCCTTGCCCAGGGTTCTCCAAACCTGGCTCCAGTGACCTAGAGAGCAATAGTATGATTTCAGCCTGAAGGAGAGCCCGATCATCCCTCACCATGCAATACTGGTGCCAGGGAAAGCACATTGGACTCTTGAGTCAGAGAACCTGGGTTCAAAATGCAGGCTAACTAAAAGAGTGACTCTGGCTTGTTGCTTATTTCCTTATTTGTAAAATCAGGTAGTTAAACAAGACAATCTCTAGGGTCCCTTCCAACTCTACTGTTCTATGAAGAAACAGTTTCCTTTCCCAATTTTGTTGGCATTATTCAGTCCTCTCCAACTCTTCATCACCCTATTTGGAGTCTTTTTGGCAAAGATAAGAAGTGGTTTGCCTTTTCCTTCTCTAGCTCATTTTACAGATGAGGAAACTGAGGCAAATAGAGTTAAGTGACTTGCCCAGGGTCACAAGGGTCAGATTTGAACTCAGAAAGATGAGTCTTTCTGACTCCAGGCTCTACACTCCATCCACCTAGCTGCCCTAAAAGTGCTGATAGCAGCTCTTTTCACATTAGTTAAAAATTGCAAACTAAGGGGTCATCCTATTAGAGAACCACTAAACAAATTGTGGTATGTAAATGAAATAGGATATAATTGTGTCACAAGAAATTATGGAGTGGACATTTTCAGAAGAAAATGGGAAGACTTTTATGAACTTATGCAGAGCAATGTGAGTGGAAATAGGACAATTAATACAATGACCAATTTTTAGAGAAAGACAAGTTTGAAAGATTTGAGTACTATCAACGCAATGATAAACAAGTCAAAAAGAATTAAGAGGAAATATGCCACTCACCTCCTGAGGAAGAGGTGATGATAGAGATACCCATTTTTAGATAGAGCTAACCATGGTTATTTTATATTTTAATTTCTTGTCAGACTAAGCAACTTTGTAGGGAATGCTTTATTTTTCCTCTTGTTTTTTGTTTTCTCATGTGCTCAATGGAGGGAGAGTTAGTGGGAAGAAAAGATTACTTTTGAAAAATGCTTATTTTTTTAAAAAAGAAAGCAAATGAAGGGAATAAAAGGAATCAAGAGGACTGTGTTGGGACCCACAACAAAGTATGTAAGTGTGGAGTAAGAATTTGAAGAGAGGGTATGAGAACTAGACTGGAATTCTGAGCCTGGGGTTAATTTCTGGAGAGAGAGAAAACTTGGGACCATGGAAGGCCTCCATCTTTGCCTTGAGGGCTTGTCAGTTAAACAATCAGTTTAACTGCCCTTGACTGAAAGTTCCAACGGTGTTGGTCTGTGCCAACAGGTGACCCACAGAACCAACAGCTCTCCCAAAAGGTCTGTCAGTAGCGAGCAAGCTCCTATTCTACTTTGAG
The DNA here is from genome assembly GCA_028658325.1 of Potorous gilbertii. Classification (NCBI taxonomy): domain Eukaryota; kingdom Metazoa; phylum Chordata; class Mammalia; order Diprotodontia; family Potoroidae; genus Potorous; species Potorous gilbertii. The sequence goes on along the minus strand of CM053770.1, from coordinate 578,340,564 downwards.
GAGACCGAGATAGTTTTCTATCTCTCACTTCAATTCAACTCAACAAACATTTATCGGCCAACAAATTCACTACATATGGAGCACTTTGCCAAGCATCCTGTGGGAAAATGAAAATGAAAATGAAATGATGTAATCCTTCAGGACTTGTGTGGCAACCGTGATCTCACAGCTGTGAGTATTCATAGAATTAGAGGATGCTAGATTCAGAGTGTGAAGGAATCCTAAAGGTCATTGAGTGCGTAGCTCCCCATTTTATAGATGAGGAAACTGAGACCCAAATGCCTTTCTCAACTTGTGTGCCTTTTTTTATGTCCTCCCGTAAGTGTTCTTGGAACATAAAAAGTGCATAATACATGCTTCCCCTCCATTAATTCATTTTTTCATCCTCCAGAAGAGTTGCACTCATTGCTTTGTTTTTAACATCATGATATGAATGCCAGTATAGTGCTCACTCTGTCTTATTTAGACCTGTCTTAAATCTCTCTGTTGCCCTTTGGAACAATTGAAATTTTGATTCTTTGGAGTTCGAGGTGAGAAGGGCCTTGGGGCATGAGTGAAAGTCTTAGGTCAAGGGGTTATTTTCTTCTGAAAGAGGGATCTCTGATGCTCTAACTCTATAGCTGGCATCTTCTCCAGCTAGGGAGGATAACCAGGACAGGCAAACATTGAAGAAATGAGCCCATATTGCCCAGAAGACCCAGAGCCAAGGGAATGATGGATCTGTAGCAGTGAATGCCCAGACTCATCCATGAATGATAAGAAGGAGCAAATTCTGATCTTTTCCTTTGATGCATCCCCATTGAGGGCAGTTCTCTAGATTACATAGGAGATACAGGTCCCTGGAGAGTGTTGGCGCACAAGGAAAGTCAGGTATGTGGATTCTTTAGCACACCTTTAGTTCTTTCCTCTTGTTTGGAGCTCCACCTGTTAGTTGTTGCAAAGTGTTTGGCAATAGCTACTGAAGAAAATTCTTAATCGGTGCTGATTGATTGATCTAGAGGACTGTATAGATGGGAGTAGGGGATGAGTAGTCAGGCTCAGTGAAGAAGGATTGGATTTAAACAATGAGTTACTTTAAGAGCCTCCCTCACTGTGGAAAGGACCATTCAGATCCCTGGGAGGAGATGAAGGCTTACCAGAAAAAGATATAGTCTCCATTACACATCCTCTCTGTATTTTTTACTGAATAAATAATACTTGTCTCTTGAGATTTGAACCCAGGTCCCTCGGCAACTAGGTGGCACGGTGGAGACGCTTGGAATCAGGAAGACATGAGTTCAAATGTGACCTCAAACAATTGTAATCTAATGTGACCCTGGGTAAATCACCTAACTTGTGTCTCCATCAGTTTCCTCATTGTAAAATGGGGACAACAACAACATCTATTTCCCAGGATTGTTGTGAGAATAAAATAACTTTAAGTGCTAGCTGTATCAATGCTAGCTGCTACTATCATCATCATCGTCATCATCATCCTCATCCTCATCATCATGTCTAAGGACAATACTCTATCTCCTAGACCATAGAGTGTTTTGCTGTCCTTGGAGGAAATAGGGTAAACACAAATAAATCTTAACAAAGGGTAGGAGGAGGAAGAAAGCAATAGCTACCTCAGGAATTGGAGAAAGCCTCATGAAGGAGAATGTGTCCACCGAGGGAAGCCCTGAAGATATGGCTTGGGAAAGGCCTCGGTGGGGAGGAAGGGCATTTCTAGGCATGTGGCTCAGATGAATTCATGCAGATGGGAGCTGGAATGAAGATTTTAGAAAACATGATAATTAGGTTTGGTTGGAATTTGGAATAGAGGAAAGGGAATCATATGAAATAAGCCTGGATAAGTAAGTAGGAGTTAGATTGTGTAGGACAGTGAATGTTAAGCTATTGGGCTTGTAATTTTATCCTGGAAATCATAGGGAGCCACTGAAAGTTGGGTTCATGGGGTTGGCAAGGCCAAACCTGGACCTTAGCAATATTTCTTGTAAGTAATGTGGAGGATGGGTTAGAGAGTGGAAAGGCTGGAAGTCCTTAAGAGACTGTTAGAATAGTTTAGAAGCCAGGTGATGGCTGTATGGTTGGAAAGCATGGAATGAATTTGAGAGGAGGATTGCTCCCTTGAGCCCCCAGGCTAGGCTGGGGTGAGTGGGATAGGATATGAAGAGATTGTTTGGGGGTCAGTTGTAATAAGCAACGCAGAAGCCGAAAATCTGCTGAATAAAAGTTTTAGGCCTTTGGGTTAGAATTTCATCTCCTTCTTGGTGAAAGGGGAGATTCTAAACTGAATGAAGTGAGAGGATTATTGATAGAGTAAAATTAGAGTGAGGAAGACCTGGCCCCAAAACTGTTCCTAATGGAGAAATTATGGTCCCGACCAAGTCACTTAATCTCTCAATACCTCCTGGCAACTCCCTAGGACTATAATATAAATTGGACCGAAGCTGTTGATCTTCTTTGCTTGAGTGGTTTTTCTTACCTATGATGGAATCATACATGTTGTTCAAGCAACAACCCAAAATAAAGAAGTAAAAGGACTATATGGTCTCAAGTTCCTTCCAGGCAGGTCTAGAACTAGAATCCCACGAATGAACAGGAGAACTTAGAGCTGGGGCATCCAACATGGCTGGGTACTCCAAGACCCCAGGATGATTTAGGGAAGCAGCACAAAAACCCCAGATTTTCTTAGGGCTATACTCCCCTTATTCTGATCCCATCTGTACCTGAGTGTGTCCCCTGGGCTCACCTAGACCAGAAGCATGTAAGGGATTCACTGTTACCCTATATGTTTGCGTGTTTGAATTCTGCTATAAACTTCTCTCATTTGGGGGACAGGCTGAACCAGAACAGGTTTATTCAGTAGAACAAGGTCTGCACAGGCTCACTGGGTAAGGGAGGTTACAAGAATAGGGGCATCTGCTTGTGACTTAGTACATTTGTTATAATACATTTAACAAATACATGCAAAGGGGAGAGGCTGGCTCTGAAAGTTTTTGTTTTTGTTTTGTGTTTTGTTTCTTTAGCAGACCACACATTTGCAGCAATTAGGAGAGATGGAAAGCATAAGATACTGACTGCTATATTTTTGTTGATTTTTTAAAAAAAATGCTTGATTCGGTAGAACAAAATTCAGCTTTAGAGATGCTTTCTGTACATACATTAAATAACATACAATATATTAAACATTAAATAACATACAATTGTATAATAGAGATGCAACTACAAAGGTAACTGTTCAAAGACCAATTGACCATTAACATCAAGCAAGGCATATGCCTATTTAAGTTACTTACTACACAAAATATAACTTGAAAGTGCCAAATAAATGTCAGTTATAGTTATTATTATAGAGGTTGTCTCCAAAGGAATCCAGATAAAGAGAGAATTCCTTACTGGTGTCAATAAATGATCCTACCAAGAGATGACACTGTGGTGTGCTCATTGCATAGCATCCTAGAACATTATAAAGCCTCCTTGGTGAAATCCACAAAATTATTTTGAAAGATTTTAGTTTAATCATCCACATCCAAAGAATGTGAGAGGATGAAAAAAGGTTATTCTTCAGATTGTGATGCTGCAGCTGAACAGTCAGCCCACTGATAAAATTTATTTTTATCCCAAGTGCCTAGCCATAGTGAAAACTTAATGAGTATTTGCTAACTGATTGATTGATCGATGGATGTTTATCAGAAGCTATAGCCAGACAATGAGCTTAGTGTTGAATAGGAGGAGACCAGGCATCTGGGAAAGTGTTCAGTACTTTTAATGCCCCTGATCTTATTTCACTGCTGGGAAACATCCATGCTCTGTGGCTATAACAATGCCATCTCAGAAGAGTAAGAATTACTGGTGACCCTCAGGACAATGAAAAGATATACAGTGGATGCAAGTGGACTGAGAGCCAATCACCAGCATGTTGCCAATGGTAATTTAGGGGAATAGGAGACATTATCAGGGGTCCAGATAACTGAAAAGAGAGTAGTAAGTCACTCATCTAGTGTGTATGAGTGGCAAAGGATGGACAACTTGAGTGCTAGATTGATCGGCTTAATATATTTCAATAACCAGAGGAAGGGCTTTAGCACTTGGGGTAGATTTTCCATAGAGTAATTTTGGAAGTACATGGATGAGAATCATATGAAAAATAAGAGACTATAATGAGGATCTGCCTCAGTGCAGGGAGCAGCTGCATTAGTGAAATCACAATTCATTTAGTTGTTATATTATAAAAATGAGGGGAGCGTTGCTATTACCTCTAACCAAGGAGATATTATTCTGGACCATGAAATATGGTGATAATCTCTTGGCAAGATCTTGAAAGATAGTAAGAATCTCAGGCTTGAGGAGGGATATAATAATTCAGCATGTACCTGGAGGGTCTGAAGCATTCAGAGACTAGGGAGGGAATAGAGTGAGTCAAGTCCAGCAAAGCAGAGAGCAGATGAGGCTGAGCACAGCAGAAGTGAGAGATAATATGGTCACCATAGAAGAAATGGATTAGGAGGCCAAGTGAAAACAAGTTGTGGCTAATATAAGAGAAGTGATTTACATTTCTGTAGCACTTAAAGTTTATAAAATGCTTTCTTCCTATCAAGTATTCCACAAGTATTATTATTTCAGTTTTTACAGATGAGAAAACAGAGGTCTCAAAGGGTTAAGCATCTTGCCCACCCAGGGTCATAAAGTCAGTAAGTGTCAGTCAGGATTCAAGCCCAGTTTGCCCTTTTAGCCAAAGTAGAAACCAAGTAAAATGGTGGCCATAGTGGTAGCAGGAAGTAGGAGGAAGCTGAAATAACTAAAATGTAATGTTACTGGTAGATAGGTAGTCAGGAAGTAGATACACCCTCTAGGTCCTTGGGATGGTGAAGGAGTAAAGGGGATTGACAACCAACAAAACATTTTGAATTTGTTTTCTAGTTCTTTTGAAGAAAAAGATGAAGCTACAGTCTCCAGGCGTCCCAGAACCATCATTTGTTAGGTAATAACAACTCATGTACATATATTAATACATTATATTTCTATGTTTATAAATTATAAATATATATTAATACTTTCAGATACACATTCATACACACACATACACACTATATGTGTATGTGTGTGTATATATATATATATATATATATATATATATATATATATATATATATATGTAGTAGGTTTACATCCAGATGTCTGAGGAGCTTACTTGAAGGAGGGGAGAAAGTTCTTTAGAGAAGTTCCTGTCCTCTGGGTTCCCAGATTTGAACAAGCAGTTTTCAGAGAAAGAAATCAAAGATAAAATAAAGGGCAGGAGTAGAATTTGTTATGTAAAAAAAAATAGAGGTAATAATCACGATCTCAGACAAAGTTAAAGCTAAAATAAATTTAATCAAAAGAAAAATAGGGAAACTATACTATGTGTCAGCAATATTATTCAATGTAGTTTTAGATCACTTAAAATAATGAGACAATATAAAATACCTGAGCGTATATCTATCGAAACAGATACAGTAACCATAGGAACATAAACATAGAATACTCTTTATACAAAGTCAGATTTAAATAATTTAAGTAGTACTTATTGTTCATGGGTAAATAAAGCCAATATAATAAAAAAATGACAATTTACCTAATTCATTTATTCAATTCTGTCCCAATTAAATTATTATAAAATCATCTTACTGAGTTAGAAAAAATAATAACAAAGTTCATTTGGAAGAACAAAAGGTCAGGAATTTCAAAGAAACCAGGGGAAAAAAAGATGTAAAGGAAGCAAATTCAGCAGTGTCAGACCCTAACTTTATTATAAGGTGAGAGCATTTTGAAATGTAAAATGAATAATTTCTATTTTCAAATTTTGGAGTGTAAATAAAACCAATGTAGCCAAGAATAGAAGGAATGCAGAAAATTGGGGGAAAACTTTCATAGCCAGTCTCTCAGACAATATGTGATTAGATTGGAAAGTTGCTGTGGTGTGGGAAATGATGAGCTGGTTGATTTAGAAAAACATGGAAAGACTTGGACTTAATGAAGGAAGATGCTAACCACCTTTACAGATAGAGATGACAAGTGAAAATATGCATAGTATAGTCTCCTATATATATGTATATTTATAGATATCTATGTATATATGTGTATAAAAACATGTGTGCATGTGTATGTGTGTGTAATTTATCAGTGTTTACTTGTAGCCTTCTTAAGGACAGGGTAGAGGAGGGAGGGGAAAAATAAAGTACAGTAGAGAACAAAAGAAAACCTACAAGGAAGCAAAGAAAAGCTGGGTAGCTTTGAAAACAATGTGTAGTATTTATCATATAGATTTTCTTGAAATGGAAATTTAAAATGAATAAAAAATTTTACAAAAAAATCAAAGCTATCTATAGTCATATGAAAAAATACTCTAAATCACTATTGGTTAGAGAAATGCAAATTAAAACACCTCTTGAGGTACCACCTCACATCTATCAGATTGGCTAATATGACAGAAAAGGAAAACGATAAATGTTGGAGGGGAGGTGGAAAAATTGGGACACTAATGCACTGTTGGTGGAGCTGTGAACTGATTCAACCATTCTGGAGAGCAATTTTCCCAAAGGGACTGTAAAACTGTGCATATCCTTTAATCCAGCAATACTATTAGTAAGTCTGTATCCCAAAGAGATTTTTTTTTTTAAAAAGGGAGGTGGGAAGGCACCACATGTATAAAAATATTTATAGCATCTCTTTTGTAGTAGCGAAGAATTGTAAATTGAGGGGATGCCTATGAATTGTGTTTGTCCTTATGCACAATGGGGATAAATCATAGCACCTACCTCCCAGTGTTGTTGTGAAGGTCAAATGAGGCAATCATTGCAAAATGCCTAGCACAGTACCTGGTATGGAGTAGGAGTTTTGTAAATTTTATTCATAAACCAGTTTGTTCAGCCCGGTTGATGGGTTCATATTTTGTTTTTAACTTTTTGTTACTACAAAAAGTGCTGTTAGGAATATTTTTAAGAAACTAAAGCCCACTAAAGTCACCTGTCCCTGGTCATACCAATCTCAAATAGTTACAAAATGTTTTACAGAATAGTTATGCTAATTCCCAGCTTTGCCAGAAATTTAATAGTATATCTCACTTCCCACAATCCCTCTGAGATGATTACTATATTTTATAATTTTTCCCCAATTTCGTGTATATGAAGTAAAACATTTATTTTCATTTGCATTTTTCTTATTGTTAGTGATTTTTCATATGATTATTAATTTGCATTGCTTCTTTTGAAAACTGTTAATATCTTTTAACCACTTGTCTTTTAAGAAATGTCAATGCATCTTATATGTTTGGCAATTTTCTATATATTTTGACTATATCAGACCAGAGATAGTCCCTTTGACAGTTTCTCTTCTCATTCTGCTTGCACTGATTTTGTTTATGAGAAAGCTTTTCAACATTGTGTGATTGAGATGAACTATTTTGTATTTTGTGATGAAATCAAAATTAAGGCATTAATATCAATGAAGATAGCTCACATATACCTTTTTAAAGGGTACAAAGCAACTTACATACATGATCACATTATCAAATTTACTATTCTTATACCTTTCTTGGCCTTATTCTTATTTCTTTCATCTTTCATCCCAAGGATCTATCCTTGGCCTTCTTCTCTTTCCCTCTATACCAGGGGTGGGGAACCTGCAGCCTCAAGGCCACATGTGGCCTTCTAGATCCTCAAGTGTGGCCCTTTGACTGAATCTAAACTTTCAGAACAAATCTTGGTGAAGTTTGGGTTCAGTCAAAGGGCCGCACTTGAGGACATGTGGTTTCCAGGTCACAAGTTCCCCACCCCTGCATACTATTTCACTTGGTGAATTCATATGAATTCAATTATCATTTCTATACAAAATGATTCTCAGTATTATTTGTCCAGCCCAAGCTCTCCTTTGACCTCCAGTCTCACATTTCCAACCAACTGCCATATTAGCTATCTCAAAGATATCTTAAATTCAACATGATTAACTTATTCCTCTAAACCACTCTAACTATTACTGTCTAGGATACCACCACTGTCCCAGTCACCCCAACTTGCATCGTAGAATCCTCATTCTTTTACCACTCTCACCCTCCATTTACAATCTGTTGGCAAGGCCAATGGAGTCTACTTTCCCCACATCTCTCATATATACTGTCTTCTCCCCTCTGACACTGCTATCACCTTATCATCTCACACATAGCACATAGTAGGCACTTAATAAATACCTATTGACATTACTTTTACCTCTTCCCAGCTGGGTTAGGAGAAGAGGTCCTCCTGTGTCTGCTTAGGTCACTTCTTAACATCCTATACCCCAAACCTTAGACCAGCCGGGAGCAGGCTCTGACTTAGCTCAGAAGCTCTTCCCTGATGATAAAGCTCTAAAAAGCCACTTGGCTCAAACCCCCATCCTTGTTGAATCTCACTTGGCAGTTTAGGTAAAGTAATACCGAACATTTAAGAGTTTATGGATTGGTTTTGAGGCTTACCGTTTTGAAAATCACCCAAAAGGAAGTAATCTATGGCATGGGTTCTATTTTTAAAAATTAGTGAAGTCTACTGAATTATGTTCACAGAATAGTTCTTGAGGTCATTAGCGACTTTCTTGGGACATCACATGGAGATGGAATTCATTGCTTTGTCTTGATAACATCCCGTCTGATGCTCCTAATGGGAGGGGGCGCTTCCGAGGAAACAAGTATCTTTCCTTTTAGCTTTTATCATCACCATTGCAGGAAGTGAATGGGATGGGGTGCATGAAAGAATGGGGGAGTGAGGATAGAAAGAGGGAGAAGAGTCATAGGCTTTAGATCTGGGAGGGGCCTCAGAAATGATTTAATTGAACTCCTCATTATACAGATGAGGAAACTGAAACTTAAAATAAAGAGCCTTGAGTAGTTACACAGATGCCAGATGGCAGAACCAAGACTTCTAACCTAAGTTTAATGACTCCTAATGCAAGGATATTTTCACCATGCCATATTACTTCTAGGGAAAACAACATCACCATCCTGTCATCAGCTATAGAACCAGGCAGCTCTTCCCTGGCAGCTCAAAGGGAAGTTGAATCCAGTCATGATAGAGATTAGTTGGACAAGTTGCTGCTGCTGAGGGGTGCTGGTGGGGGTGAGGGCAAAATATTTCATCAAGACATCAAGGTGAGGAGAGGACAGCCTCTTATGAGACCTTATATTTGTATGGCACTTTTAACTCTTTTCCAGAGACCTTTCATATCCATCATCTCAGTTTATCCTTGCAACAACTCTGTGACATATTAAGCATATATTACTTACCCCACTTCCATTTGACAGACAAAGAATTTGAGGTTGAGAGGTAAAAATGATGTTCTTAAGGTTTCCCATTTAGTACATGGCAGATCCAAGGTTAGAATGCAGATCTCTTGACTCTTGGCCTGTCTTTCTATTACAGCACACACCAATGAACCTTGAGCTCACATAATTAAGGGAAAGATCTAAAATATAGAGGAGGGGTGGCAGGATGGAGGACATTGCCCAGACCTAGAACTCAGAATCTTAGAGCTGGAAAGGACCTCACCAGTCTAACATTTTCATTTTATAGGTGAGAAAACAGAAGGCCTGGATGATGACCTGATTTGTACAGCGTCACAGAGGTAGTTAGCAGTAGTGGCTCCTACACTGTGCCCTTTCTCTTGGCCTCTATACCTAGTGAGCCAGAAGGTTACAGAGCAAAAGTAAGGTAAGCAAAAGGGGATGAAAAGGATAGTGGGACACTAGTCAGATCTGAAATCAATCTTCTGATTCTGAAGGGGAGGATGTTGAAACCCCAAGAGCTCAAGTGGTTTGTTCAACATCATATGGTCCGGGGGGGGGGGACCTGAGGCTTCAAGGCACATGTGACCCTCCAGGCCCTCAAGTGTGGTCCTTTGACTGAATCTACTCTTTACAGAACAAATCCTTTTATTAAGGGGATTTGTTCCATAAAACTTGGACTAGTCAAAGGATCACATATGACCTTGAAGCCATAAGTTCTCTACCCCTGTCCTAGACCTTCTGGGAAAGGTAGTCCATTGGAGGCTCATAGACCCGTGGGAAATATTCTCTTCTGTTTGGACACTCCTTCCTTACACATTTATCCAAACAACCATTAACTGCCCAATTTGGGACTCCCAGGGGCCCCTGCCAAGGGCTCCTGGACCCCACTAGCTTTATAGTCATTATCAATAGTAACTGTTGCAGTTTCCCACCCAGCCTAATGTCTTTGTTTTTCTGGACCTCATTAAAGGGACCATGCCCTGGCTTTTTCTTAAACAGGCCTATTCACTGAATGGGCATTACCTCACTTTAAGGGAGTACCTGGAAAGACCTTAACCTAGAAGGCCAAGGTCTCTTGGCTGTCTCCAGTCCCTGATGACTGTCTGGTCACTGGATTCAGATGGCTCTGGAGGAGAAGTGAGGTTAGTGACCTGCACAGCCCTCCCTCACTCAAATCAAAGTCAAGTGCATGTCATGCCATTATTTCTCTGATGGCATGGTCTTCTTTGGCAACTAAGGACAAACATGAAGTGCCCAATTTGCATAGAACAAGATAATGCAAAGGTATGTCAGACAATCTGTCCCTATAGAACGCAAAATATAACAGGGGAATATATCACATGGCACACATGCAAATATACAATAACATGTCTATAATTGACTGCAGGTTTTCCTGATGAGTTTGTTTTTTCTGTGTTTTCTGAAACACCAAGATATAGGAAGGGATTAAAGAGAATTTTGTTCAGTTCAATTCATCAAGCATTTAATAAACACCTACTATGCACGAGGCACTGTGCTACACACTGGGCACATAAATAAGAAAAAGACAGCTCCTGCCCTCAAGGAGCTTATTTTCTATTAAAGAGAGCTAAAAAGGGAAGAAGGGGAGGTTGAATTCTAGGAGTTCAGCTGGTGGGAAATGTCTAGGCTATGAGTCCTCTTTAAATGGAGGTTTTGGGAAGGGTTTTTGACTCCATCTTCCAGCCCTCCAGTCAGAAGGGTAGAGGTTACTGAGCGGACTGATAAGGTATGAGCACTAAAGTTGATGGCAGTCCCTGGATGAGGAGTTTCCTGGTGATGAGTATTACTGGGAGACAGCCATAGAAGCTTTATTTACCTTTTGGCCTGTCTTAAAGGCCTAAATCAAGATTTGGGAAATTGGTTCAGTGCTCATGATATCATTCACCACCCAAAAATAGTCATTGAGCAACTTCCTTCTCTTTTTTGTTTTTGTAAATTAATCTGTTTTCAGTTTTCAACAATCACTCTCTTCCCTCCTTCCCCAAGACAGTATGCATTCTTATATGAGTTCTACATATACATTCTTATTAAACATATTTTCACATTAGTCACGTGAGCAACTCCCTTGTCTACTCAGGCAATTATGCAAGGTATGGGGGACCAAATCATTTTTCTCATGAAGACGCCACTTAAATGGGAAAACAGGGCATGTGGATAAAAAGAGAACTAATTATAAAAAGAAACCTTTGTTAATAAGTGCCATGTGCACAGTACAGGCTGCAGGAGCTCAAGGAATTCAGAGAAGGGAGAGATTGTGAAGATCTGGAATGGCAATGATAGATGGAATTTGAGCTGTGCCTTGAAGAAAGGGCAGAAATTAGATCATTGGAGAGAGTTGGAGAGAGCAGCTGTAGGTAGGGGTAGTAGGAGGAAAGGCCAGCAGCATGGTTTGGGTTCAAGGGATGGTTCCACCAGTACAGCTGGACCAGAAGATTCCTAGAGAGGAGTGTGAAGTACAAAGGGAGCTGGATCCTGCTAGGCTTTAATTGGCCTAGCAATTTGAACTTGATTCTGTAATGAGGAGCCACTGTTGGAGGAAGATGAATTTGGCAGTGGGGAAGCAACGAGCTGAAAGAGAACAGACCTAGAGTCAGGACCTGGCTATTAGTCCTGCCTCTAACATATATGGACTCTAACCCTAACCTTTGGTGTTCCAGGAAACTCTCTGAGACCATGAGTCACAGATCTGAAGTGTGTACGAGAGAGAGTTTATACACCCAGAGTTCCCCATATCTAAGGAATCACAAGTTTGGACTAAGAGAACAAATTTTGTCATGGAGATTCTTGATATTGATTGATTAAGCACACATTTTATACATGAAAAGCTCATTACAGAGGAGGCTAAGAAGTATCTGGTCATACGGTTTGTGAATAGCTGGGCTAGCACTCTCTCACAGGTCTAACTGGAACCATCACAGAATCTATATTTCTAGGTCAAAGTGTGCTGCATTCAATTCAATGAGTATTTAATAGGTGTCTATAACATTTAAGAAATTGTTCTAGGTATTAGGGAAAGAAAGGAAGGAAGGAAGGAAGGAAGAAAGGAAGGAAGGAAGAAAGAAAACAAGAAGAAGGAAGGAAGAAAGGGAGAAGATAAAGAGAGACAGAGAAAGAGAGAGAGAATCTGCCATTAAGGAGCTTTCTCTCTACTTGTAGGAAAACCAGGCACTACTGATCTCTCCTTTGGAAAGTTTCCCTGTCCTACAAGAATTTGGGGTTATATATAGTAGCTTAGGTGAGAAACATTTTATACAGACCTTTGAATGATTCAGAGGGAAATGTGAGATAAACATAAAATCAACAGAGTTTTGCTGCACCAAGAGCCTGGACACTTTTTGTGGGCAGTTGAGATAGAGGGGACATCGAAGGCCTTGGCTTGTGGATGAGGTCTTTATGAAACTTCCTTCCCAAGGCACATGGCAGTACTGGGCTTACTCCATCTGATGCTGCATTTTCAGATTGAAGACTTGCAAGGTCTAGGCAAAGAGCCCTTGGAAAGCTGTTCCTTCACTGATCGCTCTCCAGTAATGGGTCAAATGTTAGTAGTCCTTTACACATTCATTTGTAATGTAATCATAAAATATTAGTTGAAAAGAATCTTAAAGGTTTTGCTAGACAACCTCTTCATCTTCTCCATGTAAAACTGAAAGTTTAGTTTGTGGCAGAGTGAAGTCTAGAATCTGTATTTCCCTGTTAATAAGCCTGTTGACAAGATGATACATGCCCAAAAGACACTTTTCAGATACATCAGACCCAAGCACTGCTTGACCCCTGACTTATTTAGTGTTTTCCTTCAGGTCTAATCTGATACATGTATCAGATACTACCTTTCCACTCCATCATAGGAGGATTAAACTAGAAAAAGCATAACTTGGCTCTCTTCAGCCTTCTCTCAGCATCCTAACTTTCTTGTTCTCTTGATTTTTTTTTCTATTATCAATTGGATTCTGAGACTTCAGTACCCTCCCAAGATCCCTAAAAAGGGTCAGCATGAATTTTGTAAGATGATCAGCTATGAATAACTTAGCTGTTCTTAGCAGTACAGTGATCCAAGACAACTCTTAAGGACTTACCACGAAAGATGCTATCCCTCTCCAGAGAGAGAGAATTGATAGAGTATACTTGAAGCATATTGAAGCATAGTTTTTTTACATTATTTTTCTTGACTTTTTTTTTGCAACACGGCTAATACAAAGTAGGTCTTGCATGAATTCACATCTATAATGGACATCACATTTCCTACCTTCCTAATGGGCATGGGAAGAGCAAGCAGAAAGAAGAGAATTTGAAACTTAAAATTTTAAAAAGTGAATGTTAAATTAAAAAAAAAATTTATTGGAAAAAAACCTCCTTCTCTGGATTTTAAAAAGACAAACACCACAAGTCTATATCAAGCTCTCTGGTGACCAAAAGTGGACAACTAATTATCCTTATTGAATAATACAACTCAGTTATATATTGAATCTAATTGAGCAACTGAAATAGGAAAAAAAAGCAAAGAATAGTCTCACCTTCATTCAGGTAGCCTCTGGAAGGAGTGGAGAGTGAAATTCAAATCTTTCTCTTTCCAACCAATGGCTGAATCTTTGGGCTGCATTGTCTACTATTACTATTCAATTCAACAAGCATTAATTAAGCACCAACTATGTCCCAGACAGTGTACTAGACAGAGGGGATGCAGACAGAATCAAGTCAGCCCCTGCCCTTAAGGGACTTAGATTGTACCTGGAGGGGACAGGGGGAAAGAAAAGGGGAAATAGAGCATGTACACATATAACTAAACATAGATAAATGTAAAATAAATACAAAGTAGTGTGGTTAGGCATTAACAACTGATGAAATCAGAAAAGGCCTCTTGAAGGACATGGCACTTGAACTGAGACTTGAAAGGGAGTGGGGGAGGAATGGTGCTGTTTCCAAGAGAAGAAGATAAGAAGAATGTCCCCGGCATCAGGGACAGCATTGACAAAGGTTTGGAGAGAAGACATGGAATATTCTAAGAGACAACTGGGAAGACAGCTTGTGTGGAACAGTTGATTCTATGAGTGGGAGCAACCAAAAAGAAAAGCCAGGGTGGAGCCAGATGGTGACGGACTTTGTGTTCTATCCTAGAGGCGATAGGGAGACACTGACCCTTCCTAACCAAAGGAGTTACATGATCAGAACTACTCTCCAAGAACATTTATAATGTGGTGGTTTCATTTATCCCAACCACATCCTTCTGATACAGGGCACTGCTGAAAGAATACTGGACCCTGGTGGTGAGGAAGTAAGGCTGTGTGCTACCATAGCTGGTACAGATTACTAAAGCAGACATCACCCTCTACAGGTCAAAGGTTAGTATGAAATCCTAACGTTGTAGGCAAAGCCCCAAATTCTCTTAAGGAAACAACCCTGCTTTTGATTTGGCCAGTCAGGAGGCCCTGGACATTCCTATGGGAAAAAATTGAAACATTTCTCTAGTCAGATGTTACCTCCATCTGTGATTAGAAATTATTACATCATGTAGCTAATAGAAAGACAAGAGCCTATTGGTTATAATAGAACATAGACTGTAACAGAAAGAACTAGAGCATGGACAGTTCACCAGTGGGATGGGCAAGGAGAGCCAATTGTGCTACTGGTAAGATGGTAGACCACTCTGATTCCTATCTGCCCTGCCATTGCTCCTTAAGTTCTACCAGTCCTACAGAAGAACCTCCCTCCCCAGAATGGAATGTGAGTTTCTTGAAAGCAGGGACTGTCTCAATTTTCTATTTGTAGCTAGAGTGCTTAACATAGTGACTGGCACGCTGTAAGTGTTTAAATACATGTTTTACCATCCGTTCCATGGTCTAGCAACAGATAATCTCTGTATTAGGAGAATTAGTCTAAGTACAGAAAGGCTCATCACTAGTAGCCTGGCTATTTGGTAAAAATTCATTAGCTATTGCAACCCATGAAATAAAGAAAAATACAATGCAGTGACAGCGGTGGAGTAGCGGAAAAGGGGACAGAGGGTGAAAAGGCAACTCATCATTTTGAGACCATCTGTAAACATTTATATGATACTCCAGACTTTGTCTAGTGATCAGTGCATGGAAGGACTCCTAAAGGAACTGAATTGTATCAAATTTGCCTTTCTTTTTACAAAGGAAACCAGAAGACAAAAGGATTTTGTAGCTAAATCAAAGGATGACGCCCAGGTTCTCTGTGGAAGGGCAAAAAACTTATGGAGTTGATTTTATGATGGGTCTTAAAACAACAAGAATCATGATGTCATGCAACACACACTTGGTCATCTTTTATCACAATGCTCGTTACAAACATTTGCATAAAGGCCCTCATGAAAATATTTGTAGTTTTTGTCCAATATATTTGGGTGACATACTGGGTGACAGCAGATAGCCCACTGAAAGGGAGTCAGGAAGACCTGAGTTCAAATCTTACTGCAGGAATTTACCAGCTGTGTGACCCTGGGCAGCAAGTCACTTAACCTCAGTCTGCCTCAGTTTCTTCATCTATACAATGGGGATAATCATAGTGCATACCGCCTAGGACTATTGGGAGGATCAAATGTGATAGTATTTGTCAAGCCTTTGGTGAAACTGAAAGTGTTAAACAAATGCAGACTAATATAATTCCTTATGTGCTATCATCTTTGATCAAGGAGGAGAAGGAAGTGAGAAACTCTAGTGCTTGGGGAAAATATAGGCCCTTATCATTACACAAAAAATGAATGAGAAAATACCAATAACTACTACTCCCTATACCTGCATTCCCATCTCCACAAAAATTTTTAGGGGAATGACTTATACATGTTAAGTACATCTTTGATGACAGTTTGGAAAGGGAATATGTAAGTTTTCACAAATGATATTCAATGACAATTAGCCAATAAGCATTTATTAAGAATCTACTATCCACCAGTTAGAGTACAGCCATACAACTGATGAAAGATGCTGAGAATATGAAAACCTATTTTGCTTATTATCTGTTGACTTATGTTTAAAAAAAGAAAAGCATGGGACGATAAAAAAATTTGGTAAAGCAAAATTATACCAAAGACTTGCTACCAACAAGGTATTTCTCCTGCATGTCAAATCATGTGAGATTTATTGAAGGATGTAACAACAGCGGTAATAAATGTTGAGTGGCCCTCTGGTGATATCAGCTCAGACATAAAACTGGGAGACATATGTTCATATTGTCATGGAGAATTCTAGAGCTGAATGCAAAGGGAAGAGAGAGTTCCCTGTATAGCATACAATTACAGGTCTGAGGCTAGAAGGGATATCGGAGTCCATCTAGACCAGTCCCCCCATTTTACTGGTGGGACAACTGAGACTCCTAGAATGTTAATGCTGAAGTCTTCTAAATGTTTCTATTTGTGCATAATAGGAGTGGAGTTCAGCATCAATCTACTGTTGCTCTGATCCAAACCCAGGCAGCAACTTGCAGAGTTCAGACGAGGTAGCAATCAGGATTAGCCCTGGATCAGACTACTTTAGGATCTTGGAAAGTTTACAGATTTCCAACCTGTCCCTGGAATCCCTGAAACAACACAAAGCTCAATATCTGAAATATTTTGGAAGAAAGAGCAAACAAAAAAGGAATACCGCCATAAAGAGATGTTATGGTGGCAGAGAAAGACAAAACATGCAGAAGAGAATGACTCCACATGTACAAAAAAAAGTCTCATAGAAAAATAGCTTGGGCATAAAAAAATTCAATTAAAATTCCTAGAAGAGATGAAGCAAGAGGGTTTTTAACTTGGGCTTTTTTTTTTAAAGATTAACATATTTTGGGATTTTTGGGGGGGAGGGGGGAAGGCAAGGCAATTGGGGTTAGGTGTGCCACTGTGCTGAACTCTATCAGGGGTCACAGAGGGAGTCTAATTAAACAGAAGGTCTTGGGGTGGTTCTATCTTGATAATTTTGGGGTGGAGGGAGTTAATGAAAAAGCAGGTTAGGGAACATTATTTCACTTAATGTATAAGTACATATCTCTGTGAACAAGAAGAAGAAGGTGAGGGAGCAGTTGATATTTCAACCTCATTTTTATCTGAGCTTGTCAGAGGAGGGAGCAATACACACAGACAATCAACAGGGAAATAGGGAAAGGGGAGAAGGAGAGGAGGGGTGGAGTAGAAGGATAGATTACAAACTCGAAGGATACATAAAATTATTCACGGCTCTTTTTGAGGTGGCAAAGAATGAGAAAGAGGCCAGAAATCGTTTTTATGTCCCTGCATTGGGCTGAGTGTCTTGCACATAGCAGACACTTAATACATGTTTGTGGAATTATTAAATTGAGTCAGATGACCTCGGTTCCAGTCCTAGTTTTGCCACCTAATATATTGCTCTTTTGATTCATACAGTAAATGTTCTAAATATTACCCTGTTTCCTTAGGGTCCCAACTTCACCCTGGAACTTCCTTTTCTCACAAGAGATGACATTGCCTCCTACTCTGAGAAAACTGAGTCCATCCATAATGAGCTCCCTCATTTCTGTTGCCCTTCAGGTCACACATGGACACGCCGCGCACACACGCACGTACACAAGATATTCACTCTTCTTTTACTTCAGTCTTTGAGTATGAGTTGTTACTTCTCCCTGCCAAAGCTAAGACCTGTGTGACCTTAATCCCAACCCACTCATCTCCTCCCAAAGCTTGTCCTATTGGTCATTACTTCTCTCTCTGATGTATCTTCAATTAGTCTCTTCCTATCTACTGATGCTGTCTCTGCTGCCTACATAGTTAAGCCTGTGTGGGGTGTTACTCAGTTGTGTTCTGCTTTTTGTAAACACTGGAGTGACTTGGTCATTTCTTTTTCTAGCTTATTTTATAGATGAGGAAACTGAGGCAAACAGGATTAAATGACTTGCCTAGGGTCAGGCATCCAGTAAGTTTCTGAGGCTGGATTTGAACTCAGAAAGAGGAGTCTTCCATTGTCCATTGACCATTGTCCTATAGCTCTCCTCTTTCACCAGACTCCTAGAAAGAATTGTGTATGCTCACTGCTTCTCCCTCCTCACCACCAACTGACTTCTTGGCTTGCTTGTGATCCAATTCCTTACTGACCCCACGCTTCAATTAAAACTATTTTCTCAAAGGTTGTCTCTTAATTGCTAAGTGATATACTTTTTTCTCATTCTCTTACTTCCTTAACCTCTCTTCAACTTTTGACACTGTTGGCTCCTCCTCCTCCTCCATTCTCACTCTTCTGACTTTGCTCTTTCCTGTTACCTGTCTAACATTACTTCTCAGTTTCCTTTGCTGTAGGGTTGTCTCCCCTCCTCTATATGTGAGTGTCCCTTAAGGCACTATTCTGGATCATATTTTCTTTCCCCACTCTGTTGCTGAGTGATCTCATCCATCCCTGTGGGTTCAAGAATCATCTTGAGACCAGTGACTTCCAAATCTATCATTTAGCCCTAATTGCCTAAACTCCAGCCCCATACTACCAACTCCTTCTGGACATCCCTCCTATGTGAATATCCTGATGGCATTTCAAACTCAGTGTGGCCAAATTGAGATATATTATCTTCCTTCCCTAAATTTGTCCCTCTTCCAAATGTCCCTATTTCTGGTAAGGGCATCACCATTCTCCTAGTCCCTTGGATTCATCACCCTGGAATCATCCTGAATAAACTTTTAGTCTAGATAAATTTAAGCCCCTCCACAATCATCAACCTGTCTCTTAAGTTATACTCAGGTTAGCCATCTCTGGTAATGCCATAGTTACATAGTTAACAATTGAAACCTTCTAACTATTTGAATGGGGAAGGCATAGATATGCCCTTCCTCACAAGGCTCCAGTCAGTATTAATGATTCATGTGGTCCATATTGAGGAGATGGCTTTCTATTGTGAATAGGGTAGGACCCCTTGATTTAAAACTGTATTTTTCTTTAGGAAAGGGAAACCACTACCATGTACCTTCAGGACTGACATAACTTAGAATGTAGATACAATAATGTTTTTCCCTTAGGGGAGGAGCTGGATCCTAGAAAAAACGTGACATCACTAGGAATATGGGATGTGACTTGACTAGTAGTAGTATGACCTTAAGGCAGTTAGGTGGCACAGTACATATTGTGTGGGGCCTGGAGTCAGGAAGACTTCTTCCTGAGTTCAAATCTGGCCTCAGATACGTACTAGTTTTGTGACCCTGGACAAGTCACTTAACCTTGCTTACCTCAATTTTCTCATCTGTAAATAAGTTGGAAAAGGAAATGGCAAACCACTCCAGTATCCCAATATCCCAAAGGGGGCCATGGCGAGTCAGACACAGCTGAAAAATGACAGCGACAAAAAATGTGACTTCAAGATCTAAATCTTTTGGAGCTTTTCTATTCATTTGACTCTCTTTTCTTGTATTTGACTACAAAAGCAGCAGCATTATGGTCCTGCTCTCATATTCCTTGCCTTTCTTTTTCCTGCCTTAACCTCCTTTCTGGTTCAACCTGTGTTATACTTTTTGTAAAAGCCCAATAGAGAGAGAAATGTTAGGTGGTGCAGTGGATAGAGTCTGTTCCTGGAGTCAGGAAGACTCTTCATTAGTTCAAATCTGGCATCAGACAGTTACTAGCTATGGTACTGTGGGCAAGTCATTTAACCCTGTTTGCCTCAGTTTCCTCATCTGTAAAATGTGCTTGGCAAATCCCTGCTAAGAAAACCCTAAATAGGGTCTGTTTTACAAATAACACATGGGAGGCACTGGAGTTTGGGGACTCAGTGTCTAACAGGTTCACTCTGGATCTGATCAGACCGGAAGGACAGGAAGATAGTTTTGGAAAGGTTAATAATCTTACTTTATTCTAGTGTATTCTTCTCAAAGAAGTAGCTGATAATGGGAGTATCAAATCCTACAGCATTCCCTAATCACCCTTCTCGCAGGGGCAGGTGAGAATACAGTAGGAGCTATAATTCCTACTAAGAATCCCCTAAGCCTCAATGGGGATCGGTTGAGGCAAGTATATGCATTCCTCAACACATTACCCAAATCCCAAATGGGTTCCCTACTCACTGACCAGTTCCCACTTGCTTTATAGGGAAACAGACAAAGAAGGAATCTTGCCAACATTAGGCTCATAGGTTAATTTTAGTAATAACGTAATTTTGTGCAAGCACAGTAAATATCACATTGTCTCATTTTGCAGTCTCAGTAGGACTGCCTGTCACTTTGTTTCTAGGAATTACTATCCAGGATGCTTGGGGCTATTCTGGGAGTTGTGATCTAATACCTGGAAGCTAGACATTGCCATGGTCATGGATTCTGAGAAACTTAGACTCTAAAAAGGATAACAAAATCCTCCTTACTTATAGTGTCACTAAGAGTTGGATGTGACTAAGCAACAAAAATGCTAACCTATAAAAGAAACAAAAGTAGAGTGAAAAAGAGAAGCAAAAACAACATCTAGAAAATGTGACTTGAAAACAGAAAAGCAAAAGGTGAAGAAATGATCAGGAATATATCAAAAAGGAAAAATTCTTAATACAAATCACTATCTTGTAAGAGAGTCTTGAGTTTCAGGAAATTTGTAAATAGTTGGATATTCAGAAAACTGAATGCTGGGGTTCAAAGGCAAGAACTAAGAACAGAATGAAAGCGGATTAAATGGAAACTTGAAATAGCGCAGCCTAAGATTAAATCTCAGTTAAAATTTAATGGGCTGTGTTGGGTGCTGGAGGAGAACCATAATAAATTCAAAGCAAAAACGGAAAATTTTAAAGAAAAGTTTAAAGAATTATTCAGAGCAACTGATTTTAGACCCTAATCCAGCGGTCTCAATTCTGATTCTTCAACATCAGGAAGCATCATGGGGAATCTCCGCTTTATGCCCGTTATAGGAGGGAAGAGCCCTTATTCAGAGCTACTGAGGGAGCAACAATAGCTTAGGTGTTCCAGAAATGGCAACTTGTTTGTGGAAGTTTTAATTAATTTGCTTATTTTCTTGTTTGTTTTTAGAGTTTGGGTTTCCTCTTTAATACGGAAATAATTTGAAGCCAGTTTAAGAGAGACATCATGAATTTGGAGTTTCTTATCAAATCAACACTGGGTTTCTCTTTGATCCTCCAAGAAGCTGTATGTATCCACATCTTGCCAGTCTGTGAGTTTTTTTTCTCTCACCTGTTTTGTTACATTGAAACACCACAATTAATCTTTGAACACAGATATCCCTTAAATGATCAAAATCATCCCCCAAATGATGGAAATTTTAAAACCTGAAGTTTTATCCCTTAAACCTTTAAATCAGCACTGTTGTTTCCTAGTTTGTGTGACTCTTTGTGACCCCTTTTGGGGTTTTCTTGTCAAAGATACTGGAGTGGTATCCTTTTTTCCTTTTCCTTCTCCAGCTCGTTTTATAGATGAGGAAACTGAGGCAAAGAGGGTTAAGTGACTTGTCCAGGGTCACACAGCTAGAAAGTATCTGAGGTCACATTTGAACTCAGGTCCTCCTTCCTGACACCACCTTACTTCATTAGTGATATTTGAATTAGGTCATAATACTTGACAGGGAAAAAAACTGAAGGTAACCAGAGTTAGGAATATTGTCCAAAATTATGAAGTATTCAATTTAGAGTCCCTCTAATGTCATGTGGACAGATGGCTCATCAATTTGCTGATCCAACACTTGAGCTGCAAAAGCACATACTTGCAAAGGCTACACATGCTAAAAGATCCTAATGCTGTATCAAGATTTTTCACTCTGCCTCTGTGGATAATCCTGAAGTTTTTTTGAACTTGCATCTTTGTGCAGCTGGGCTGGTGGCTCAGAGATGGGGCCACATCTAGAAGTGGTAGAAGAATATGAGGCTAGCAATGTGTGGATTCTGGATAGCTGCCCACTGAAAACAGGGATAGTTTGCCATGATTTTTTATTGTTTCCAACTTGTGATTTATTGGTGCATAGAATTCTTGGTGAGGAAAGTCACTATTAATGTAAATCAGTAACTGTCCTACAAGTATAGTCTTACACAGAGTTGCCTAGGGCACTGATGAGATTTTGGGGGGAAGGGAAGGAAGAAAGGTGAGAGAAAGGGGAAAAAAACATTTACAAGGATAGTGTTCTTTAATCTTTCAAAGGCATTCTGGTGGCATAGCAGGTAGAGTGGTAGACCTGGATTCAGGAAGATCTGACTTCAAATTGGCCTCGGACAATTACTAGCTGTATGATCCTGGGCAAGTAACTTGACTTGCCTCAGTTTTCCCATCTATAAAATAATAGCACCTACCTCCCAGGGTTGTTGTGAGGATAAAAATGAGATGTTTGTAAAATGCTTTGTAAATTTTAAAGTGCTATATATAAATGCTAGTCATCATTACTATAAAAAAAAAGATGTCATGCTAAACAATACTGATTACACAGAATATTCATAAGTTCCTCCTTAGAGTTTTTTATTAGCTGAAATTGACATGTGTTCTAATTAGATATTAACATGTTACTCTTATCTTTCTTCAGAGCTGCCATTTTTTTTATATTTTATTTCTTTACAGTTAAAATTGGACCCCATCATCCTCTTGTAGAAGTCTTTACTGTTATCACAAGTTATTTCAACATGTGTTCCAGCGTTGTAACTGCTGGAAACAAAGACCTGACTTTCTCGTCTGGGATCAGTTGAAACATGGAGATCGCTGATGCTAATGACTTTTCTGCTCAATCGGTTCCAGGAGTTCTAAAGCCTGTCTTTCATCTTTCTCAGGTTTTCTGATTTCCACAGTCATATTAATTATGGCAATATATTTTCCTTGTGCTGCCACTTTGTGTATGGAAGAAATAACACAAACGTAGGTGCCTGATTTCCATTTGCCTAGCTTTATGGAAAGGTAAACTGTGATAAGTTGCCATCCTTGGTGGTCTGGATTGGATGGCTCAGGATAAGATAATTCTGATAACAATTATAATGACAAAAATAACCAGAAAAATTATAAAGGACATTATATAGTGCTTTAAAGTTTGCAAAGCATTTTACTTACATTATCTCATTGAAGTCTCATAGCAACTTTTGGGGCAGGTACTACAAGGCATGTGGTACCTCCAATATGTCACAATACCTGAAGATCGTCAGTGAGCTTCTTACAATGAATAATGAATAATGTCTCATTTTAGTTCTATAGCAACCGCTTGTCTAGATTTTACAATGATTTTTTAATTGACTTATTCAGTATTTAGGTGTCTACATAAATGACAGTTAGCATTATTGATCCTTGGGAAGGTCCTCGAAGGCAATAGAGAACAGATGAAGATATGATCCTTTATTATATCTCATTGTAGAACTTAACCCTATTGATGGTTCCATGACATGACTGATCTAAATAGTTATTTGTTCTGAAAAGGGTAAAGGCGGGATCTGTGAAGTCAATGAATTAGACATTTGGTATGTGTTTTTTAAGTTTTATTGATGCGTTTTGTTTTTAATACTACAATTCTCAACAAATTCCCCACTCCCAAACACCCCCAGAACCCTTCTTTATTTTTATGGATCTGTATATAATTGATGCAGATTCTTCCCTCAACTCTACAACCCAACCATTCTTTTTTTTTTTTTTGCATTTATTTTTTTCTTCCAGAAAATGTATTGGTGAAAAGTGTCTTGTAATATTTTCATCAGTGTATTTGGTAGGGATATCATCTCTGAAAAGTCTGAAAGGTCCTTTGCCCTGGCTCAGAGCTCAGAATTTAGGCACTTTGGGTTTCAATTGGTATCACCTCTTTGTTTCTTGGTTCTGAAGGCTTTATTGACTTTTCTTCATTTTGAAAACCATTTTATATGCATATATCAATACGTTAATGTCAATATTTCATATTCACTTATACATGCATTGTCTTTGTCAAGGTACAAACACAGGTGTAGATGAACAAGGACAGTCATGGTGGAGGGAGAATCGGAAGGGACTTAGAATTGGTAACTCCCTACCCAATCCATCCATTCTTGTCCCACCTGTGTGATTCTTGTCCTTGTACTTCCGTA
The DNA here is from genome assembly GCA_028658325.1 of Potorous gilbertii. NCBI lineage: Eukaryota > Metazoa > Chordata > Mammalia > Diprotodontia > Potoroidae > Potorous > Potorous gilbertii. The sequence goes on along the minus strand of CM053770.1, from coordinate 578,316,305 downwards.
ATTCTAGTCGAGGGGTTCATCCAGCATTCTGGGAATTCTGCTGTTATATTAGACAAGAGTAGGCAAACAGCCATCCATTGCTTATCCCTCACTCTTGCTATGTGACTGGTCCATCTTTGCTCCAGTCATACACGCTTAAAATAGGCCATTTTCTTGTACCCTGTGCATCTCTCCACTGGCCTTTGGTTGTCCCTCAGTTTTAATTCTTCATCCCTGGAAGAATAATGATATTAAAACAATGGGCCTTTGTTCTAGGGAAGAACATGGGATCATTAAAAAATGATCACAGTTTCCCCAAGACAAACCTCTTCATTCTCTACTCTCATTTAACTCTAGGTCTGAACTTACTGTCTATTTGTAGTGTTCATCCAATTTGATATTTGAGGCTACAGGTTGTCCGTATAACTGTGTATCACAGTCTGAAGAACAGGAGCTCTTCATCTACTTGATTTTTTCTGTGTGGATAGGTAGGTCATACTTCCCTGAGTGATTCTTGATCAAATTAGGCTCTATAAGTCATTCAGGGATGGATGCAATTGGTATCCACAAACAGTAACATAGGAAAGGAATCCCTCTTCCATTTGTCCTCTGCCCTGGGTATTGTCTGTGGCAGGGTCAAAAAACTTTGGTAGATATATGTATCCCTCTTTTATTGCTTGGTTGAGATTAATGCTCAGAGAGGTGTTGAACAAAGTTCTCTCTGTTGTTGCATCTTTCAAGAAATTTTGTATGATTTTGACACGAATGTTCAAACCTTTGTAGGAGAACCTTTAAGGCAAAGGCCTTTTGCTCTACTTAATCAAATTTTTTTATAGTTCCCCCCCAAAAAACCAAGCATAATTGAATCTTATGTTTGTTGGTCAATTGTGTGATTAGGATCTGTTATAGAATCTGGTGAAAGGCTGCCTGTTAGTTTCTCAAAAAATTTTTCTGATGTGTGTGTAGATGATTCTCATAAAATCCGTAGAGATGGCAAAACAGGCACATGGGTTGAAAGTTGCTGATATCTTTCAGTGTTTTTTTTTTAATAGCATCATTTGTAATTTTTAAAAACTGGAAGCAACATGTCCAGCTGGAGAATGGTCAAGTAAATTGTGGTACTTGAATATAATAGCTTACCATAATACAATGAAATCAACAAATAATTAAAATAAGCAAACATAAAGGATATAAAGAAATCTGGAAAAGACCTTCATGAAACAGTACCAAGTGAGAAAAGAACTAGAGGAAACATTATATATTGGTAATTACCACCATATGAAAGAAAAAGTGAATAGGAATGATCAAAGAAGCTGATAAATATTTGCAATTTCAAAATGATGATATTTATGTATTAAAACTCATTTAGTCAAATGCATCTAGTTTCAAAAACACTTCAGCTATGTTGATTTTTAATATTTATAATTCATTAAAAACAATTTGAACATCTCTTCACACATATACTTCCAGAACATCTGAGTAGTTATGAAAACACAAGAAAATAAACAGTGTTTTTATTGTTCTGTCTTAGAAGCCTCATAAGTTGAGGGAGTTTCCATCAGTTATTGAATGGAAGCATGCCTTTTTATATTATTAAGCCCATATGAGTCTCCTATGACGTTATGCTGAACATGAGTGCCCATGGTGCACTATGTGGACAAAGAATTTCATTTTTGAGATGGATCAGGTTTACACTGTCATCTTGGTGCAGTTACCTTTTAACAAAACACAGTAAGCTCAGAATTTCAGTATCCGAGTATTTTAAAAGCGTTATATACAAATAAAATTTCAGTGCTCTTCAGGGCAACCACAAACGTTACTATTAGGGATTTAATATATTTTTAAGAGCTATAGCAGCTTCCACACAACCTGGGTTTATAGCACTTCTGCAGTGAACTGGACAATAGGAGAAAAGGAATGAATTTCAAATAATTTAAAGAAAGAATATTTGGCTAAAGAACAGTCTGTTTTTGCCAGGACCAACTAGACTAATCCTGGAAATGGAAGCAGACAGTTGCAATCTTTCAATTTGTGTTGTTAAATGTGGCTGGTGCTTTTCAACTGCAAGGTCTGATGGAAATAGTGGTGTTGGTTTCCATCAAACTTCACAGTTTCTCACATTACCACAAGGAGAGTGGCTTGTTCGTGAACAGGTTGGCTCTCTAACATGTTGATGGGGAGCTTGCAGAAAAGTAAAAATCTCCAAAAACTGAATCAAAGTGTCTTGTCCAGACAGAATATTTCTTCTGTTCTAAGAAAGCACAGCTAGTCTATTGTTCAGTTGTTTTCAGTTATGTATGACTCTCCATGACCCCATTTGGGGTTTTCTCCCCAGAGATACAGGGGTAGTTGGCCATTTCCTTCTCCAGCTCATTTTATAGATGAGGAAACTGAAGCAAACAGGTTTAAGTAACTTGCCCAGGGTCATACAGCTAAGAATTGTCTGAGGCCAGATTTGAACTCAGGAAGATAAGTCTTTCCGACTCCAGTTCCAGTGCTGTTATGCATTGTGACACCTAACTGTGCAATCTAGTCTGTACCCTCTTCTTTTATCTATAGTCTCATAGTTAATATTGACAAAATCATCAGCAATTCCGCAGGCCTCACCTGGGGTCTGGTACAGCCCTTCGAAGTCAAGGCAGATGAGGCCAGCTCTAATAAGCTCTAATATTTCTTCAGCATTTGTTATCATTCCCTCAAATCTTGAGAACTGATCCTTTAATGTCTGAAAAAATATGATGCCTCTAACACAGAGCTGTCCTGCGTTAAACTTAGTCTGAGTTCATTTACTATTCCCATTGGTTTTTTAGTGTGGTTTTCGTTTTGTCATGACAGACACATCTAGGACTCTGATGGGTAAGTCCAAATGTGGTGAGGAAAATAGTTGGTTAGAAAACTCTTACCTGTTGGCAGTCCTCTGTCCAGTGTCATTCTTCAACATTCTCAACAAGATGATTTAGTTGGGGTTCTTAACTTTTAGTAGAACTCTGTTCTCTCTGTTGCCTCTTTTTTTGTTTTTGCTGTCTTATGAAGCAATCTGCTTATTATCTATCTTCTATGGTGTAAGATTTTCCAAATGAACTTATATCCTGAACTTGTATAGGTCTTTTATCCTGTTAACCAGGAGACCAAGAGTTCTCTGCTTAAGGTGAATTTTTGGTACTTTTGGTCTCTGGGTTATGGCAATTATATACAGGTTGCACTTGTTTAGGAAATGGGGACGGTCTGTCGATGGTTTTTTTTTTTCATTTTCCAATTTTTTGGCCCCAGCATCTTGTTTATTAAATAGGCTGGGCTGAAGTTGCTGCAGTTGTATCCTGGGTCCTCTCATTTGTATTCTTCTAATTGTGATTGATTTTGATCTTTGCTCTAACAAATGATACGGGAATGACTTCCGCATCAATAACCAGTTGTTGCCTGTCTGTTAAAAAAAGTCAGCTTTATAATTGTGATGTTGTCTGGTATTAGTGATGCCTCACAAAAGTGTGTAATTCATACTCTGTCTTCTGCTTCCATTTTTTTGCCATTCAGCTACCATCACTGCAAAAGTGGAAGGGACCACAGGACAGGACTGAAGGGACATTTAAAATATCTCTTTGTTTCATAGAACAAAAAATTCATCATCCAGTGCCTCTCCCCACACCACTCTCTCTGTCCTTAGCTTGATTTGTCCTCAGAAAGCAACTGGAGTCTATATCAGGACAGTCTGTGAAGTCTCTCTAGCATAGCTTTTCACTCTATTGGCATGGATTAAGGAGCCCAGAGTGACTTCCATTTCCATTTCACAATGAGTTATCAGAGTAGGACTTTGTAGAGGAGACTTCCCTTATAGTGAAGAAAAATTAGTAAAACCAACCAATATAGTGAAAATGACTGACTGCATTTGCAAAATTGTGAGCAGTCTACTATCTTTCTATTGAGAGGAGGGAAGTGCTTCTCATCAGTCCAATTCAGTCCAACAGACATTTATTAAGTGTCTAATACGTACAAGGCACTGGGTAGCTTGTGGCATTACCTTCCAGAGATGGATTGCTGACTTGATATCATACCTGAATTCAAAACTCAGAACAATATCAAATTGTAGTTACAAGAGATCTTATCATAAAAAGCAAGTTTCACTAATTACACCTTAGAGTTAGAAACAGTTATCCTTTCTCTCATGTTATTTCAGTAACAGTAAACAACAAAAGTTTATTAGGCCTTTCAAAAAAAATTCACTCAACATCCTTTTCTTCCTTTTCTTCTTTTCGAGTTTAAACTCATCTTTGTATAAACAGCAACCATTAGAAATAAAGAAAAAAACTACATTCTGGAATTCTACATAGTGAATATGTTCACTCAAAAAAAACCCCCCCAAAACAGGAAAACACTAGCTAATTACTGTAAATCTCCAGACTAACAAATATCTGTCTCTTAAAGTGTTATATTTTAATCTCTTATGGCAAAAATAAATATTTAAGACTGGAATCTATTAAGACAAAGTTCAAGATATAACTTCAATATATACTATTCCAGGTATAATTGCTTAATTTTTTATAATCACAAATCACCACATAAATCACTTTTATACAATAAACAAACTTGTAATCTCTCCCCCTTTTCACCAGGAGAGTTTCTAATGGAAGAGGGGATCCTGTTTTCTCAGTAAACCAATTCGTTATTTTAGCAAGTTCTTTGATGGGACTGATGAAATTTACGCAAGCAGATGGTCCTGAGGAACCTGGCAAGTTTATAAATAAGGAGATTTTACAGTCTTTTTTTGTTTCCAATAATGTAATTATTGTTCTCCTCTTTTAAATATACCCAATTAAATGCTTGAAAGGTATAAGCATTATGACAATAGACTCCAATAATTAATAATTTTAGAGCATCCAAATCAAAAGCACTAAAATTTCCAATGATACATCCTTTTTACAGCATCCCAAAGTTCACAATATAAGAAAATTTAGAAACATAATAACATACTAATAATCATTTAATATAATTTTTGAACCATAATAAAGGCCAGAGCTTGAACTAATCAACCAGAAGAAGAGCCTGGACCTAACAGCTTTTTTGTTCTCTGAAGTAAACTCAGAGTATGCCTCTTCCTATATCAAGAAGGCCAGATGGGGCTGACTGAAGAGCATTTTCCTCTGTTTATGGCCATTAAGGATAAGACCCTTAACCCGAAACACTATCTTGAATAATGGGACTTTTTCTTATCTTAATATTTTTTTATGGACATATACCATGTTATGGCTTGTTAGTGGTAAGGAAAACAGATATCTTGAGTCGTAATTTTAGTTGACACTGTCGACTCTCTTATCTTATTGTATTTACCACCTATTCAATTAAGAAAATTCCTTTCTTATAATATGGTTAAACATATATGGAGATCATAAATTTGAGTGACATAGAGACCCTGAGCTGGGATTGTTTTAAAATATATTTAAGCTTGATCCTTCTTGTATCTCCTTGTTTTTATCAGAACAGTTTTGGCTCCATGCAGCATGTATCTATCTTACAGGGAACAAACAATATGAATTTATAATCACCTAGCCTGGTTTGCCTCTTTTAACCAAACTTTCAGGTTGATAATACACAACATCGTTTTTTTATAACATGAAACAAAACTTATTGCTATTCAAATGGTATCAGTTCAGTTGAATGCATTTCCAAATTAAATTTTATATAGAAAATTATTCTTCTTTTTACTCTTTGCTTTTTACCCTAATCACATCCAAAACCCAGCTTACAGTAACCAATATGGCATCATTACACTCAAGTAAAGAAATAGCCATGAGAGTCAACATTTATAGAGTGCTCACCAGGCACCATATTAAGCACTTCACAATCACTGTATAATCCTCACAGCAACCTTGGAAGGTAGGTGCTATGATTTATCTCCTTTACAGATCAAGTCATCAAGATTTGCTTTACTTAGAGAGGGTCAGACATCACAGTTATCCTCACAGGAGAACACATCTCACTTAAAATGAAACTAGAATAAATTCAATCACATCTGGATCTATAGATGCAAATGGAGTCATATAGAATCTATATTTCCCAAGGATCATTTACTATTAGTACCTTGCACTATAGGGATCATTACTTTCAGTTAATCTCCTGACAATGACTAAAAGTGTCAGTCTTGTATTCACGTCCCTCTCTTTTAGGGCCAATGAGAATTTCATATTCTTCTTATAACAGCTAAAATATACCCTTCTAATGATTCTTCAAGGACAGAATTTTAGCATGCTATCTTCAAATAATTTCATATTGCAGATACATTGCTATATATTACTATAGTTTACATATCATAAAGAATAATCATAGTCTCTGCTTTTACCCAGAAAGTGGTAACTTGTTAGCAAGGCCCAGCTTCTCTGACATACCCCTGCCAGTTCTTTCCCTGGTTCTACTGGTGTTCCTTGCAAACATCTTTCTAATTCTCTGGGTTGTCCCTTCTGTAGCCTTGGTTCCCAGTTTTCACAGAGCCCTGTATCTTTAGCCCATCTCATTCCACCCTGGGATATCCATTTCTAACTCCAAAACCTTTCTGCCTCCAAACAGAGGTCTGAAATTTTGCAGTCCCATCCCTGTGGCCATTTGTAACTCCAATGAGATATTCACAGTGTCTATGGTGGCCATGAATATCTCAGTGCAATTCTGAATCATGAAATACAACAGATCCTGCACCTTGAAGACAGAACCAAAACTTATATTCCAACATAAGAAAGCCAAGTCCATCACAGCAACAAAAAATCTATACACAGTAACAATGTAGAGGACAATACCATCCCCAAACCTTCCCCCTGCTAGGCTTCCTGCAAACCGGCTGCCCTCAAACAAAATGCCCTTCTCTCACTCGCAGTCAGCTATGGGGCTGCCTGCATCCTTCAGTTCTGACTACTCTCTCCCTCATTTCCTCTCAGCTCTGCTCTGGCTCCACTTCTTCCTGTTCCATCCTTCAGCAAACTCCTCTCACCACAGGCTCCATGTGATTCAGACTTCTGTGTGACTCAGGCAGGTCACGTGGGCCTATTAATGAATGGGAAAGATCTTCCCATTTAAATCGCCATTACAATTGTTTTTCTCCCTTTCCCCTTTTCCCAACCTATGGAGATAGCAAGAAAAACAAAACCCTTTACAAGCCATGTCCCCCAATAAATAAATAAAAGGAGAAAAAAAAATAACCACGTAAGGGTTCTCATATCCTTCTTATTCTCAGCATGATCAAAACCTCTCTCAAAAATCTCTTTCCAAAACACTAAAACTTACTTTCAAACCCTACTTGCTTAAACTTTCTCTGTGTGTTTTTGTATCTTAGTTTTTTTTTTCTATTTCTGTGGCCTGGTCTGAGAAATAATTTAAAATAATGGAATCTAATAATGGTGTGCCAAAAAGAATGCCCCTAGAGAAACTCCTTGCGTTCTGGGACCAGAGGATGTTTCTGGTTCATCCAGGATGATTAAAAATCATTCTATTAGATTATGTGGAATTTGACCTAAAAGGGCTAGAGAATCAGCTGCTAAATTGTTTGGGCCCCAATTTGGCACCTTTAATTATTATGCAAATTTTAAGCTTTGAGACTACTTTTAGAAAATTGTGTGCACTATCCTTTTTCAGTGGCAGAATGAGGAAAAAACCTAGCCAGCAAATGCTCCTCTGTGTCTGTCCTGTCATATTATTTGTATCTTGTAGACTAGCCTTTTTTTCTGGGGGCATGCTCAGGCAAAGGAGAGTTTTTTCTCCCCCCTCTCCACCCCCCTCCTGATTATTAGTACAATGGATGTGAGGATTCCTCACATGTGATGTGAGCCTATGGCTTTTGTGGAAATTCTTTTTTCTTTCATTTGGGCTGAATTTTATCCCTCCTTTTCTGGAAAGGTACCCTTTCAATTTGGAGAAGTTATACATTTGATTTTTTTTACAAAGATCTTTGCTAGTCTTATTTCTAATTGAAAGATGTGTGCATTTAATTGCATAAAGATGTGGTTTTGGAGATTGCTCAACTAAGGTTTGAATCATCCTTCAGAAATCCCTCTCCAGTGGGTCATGTGGTTTAGTTGAGTCTCTTGCCCTTGCTTTCAACAGAAGCTCAGTAAAAATGGTCAAGTACAAGAGACGGCTTTTGGGAGCCTTAGTCATAGACCTAGTGGTCTAGATGGAGTCCAGAAATCTCTTAACAGGGAATCGTTCCTGATAGTACGCAGCATGCTGTTTGGCAACCATTGTTATGGAGACTGCTATCACAGTGCCATGTTCAAGATAGTGGTGGGGTAGTTGTTGGCAATCATGGTTCCAGGATGAGTATCTAGTTTATATTTAAGGAAAGGCCCATGGGTTACCCAGAGATACTGGGGTTTCTGGCACAAGAACCTCCTGGGAGGATATAGAGTTCCCAGTGGCCCTTAAGTTCTACAACTGGGTTCACAGTACCATATTTCCCCAGTGTAGGTGTAGCTGTCAACAGGTTAAGTTCTCGTATGGGTGCCCAGTTTAAAACTGAGACAAGATAATATGAGGAAAGAAACCAGAGACTCTCTTTCTTCTCTATTAATGACTTCCCTAAAGGAGTGTTGATGGTGTATACCTTATGATCCTTTCCAACCTGAGCTAGGAGCACCCCTTGAAGAAGAAAAACATTCTCTATGTATCTTGTCCCTTACTGGAGTTTTCTGGGTTTTTATTTGCCAGTTATTGCCAGTCACACTAAACACAAAATAGTACACTAAGGCAAGCAAAGTTACAGCTTCCCCAACAATGTCAGGGCTTTACCTTATCTCAGAAGAGTTGGGGCTGAGGGGAGAATCAGGTCCCTAGTACAGTGATCTCTCAATGAAAAGTTCCATGGGAGCATTTTAGAGGGTCGATTGTCCTGGGAACTGGCCTCCCTCCCTTGCTCCTAGTTGGTTTGACAATTGTTGCAATTGAAATTAAGGTAAACTGAGGCACTAACTTCAAGTCCAACTTATTAGTCAATTGTGAATTTGCCAGTAAACAGGATCCCAGTGTCCTCAGCAAGAGGAGACTTCAAATGAGGGTTAATAGATCATTTTTATAGACAAAAGAAGCATCCAAAAAAATAGAAGGCAACATGATAGATGGTGAAGACAGTATGATTTGTTACAGTAGTCAGAAGTATCCTAGGCATGTGCAATAATATGATTGGATGGAAATCAGGAATGCAGAGCTAGCAGCAACTTTTCTGTCCATCTTGCCAGGAAATTCTGGTAGATTTAGTTCACCTGCAAGGATAACTAATGATTTATAGATAACAGATTTCCTTTCATTATATAAGGACAGCAAATGGTATAGAAATAACAGATTTCTTTTAATTAAAGTGATTTATAGGGAAACAACTTTTAAACATAATTCAGAGACAAAAACTGAATTTCTGAACTTAATTCAAAGACCAACATGACTTAGACAGTTACATAAAAATGTCAGCAATGCTATAGAATAAAATAAAATCCATTACAAAGTAGAATCCATTTTGGTTTTCTCACCTCTTAGTTTTCCCAATGTTTAGCTCCTTGGATATGGTAAGGAAAAGTTCTAGACTTCTTGTAACTTGCCAAAGCTAATATTTCTTTGAATTAGGTTGCTCTCAAAGTCTCTATCAAAATATATCTTGGTAAGAAATGTTTACCCAGAGAAATACTTCTTCTATAAGACCATGGAAGCTTTCTAGTTTTGCTTCGTTGTGTCCAAGCATATTTGGTGAAGTGAGCAGTCAACATTAAACTATGGCTAGTATCTTTTCCAGAGATAGACAATTTGAAAAGTTCAGAGATTTGTTAGCACTTCCATTCTTCAGATAATGCAGCACAAGTTGGTAGTGCTTTCTTTTGAATACAATAATTCTCTTACCTCTTAATGACATCTGCTTCCATCTTAGAAAGAGGGGCAAGTACTGGATTTGTGAACAGGCAGCCTCTAACAATGCAAGTCAGCACCTTCTCTACAACTTATAGTTTTAGAGTTGCTTAAAGCACAGCATGGAGAGGTGAAGTGATTTGCCCAGCATCACATAGCCAGTATGTGTCAGAGTTGGGACCCTTTCTCCAAGGTCAGCTCTCTATCCATTGTGCCATACTGCCTCTCACTGCCATCTTAAATCTAGAATATCTGTTGCTTACTAGCTCTTGTGTTTCCCAAACCATCATATAGATCTCTCATGGCCATAGAGTGATATGTACTAGATAGCTCCAAGTGCTTTGTAGTACCATTTTGGGGATGAATTACTGTCTGGTACAGTACTTCATTGTTTCTGCAACCATCTCAGTAGTGAAGTGTCTTCTGAAACCTTTAGCTTCATTTCTTTGTTTCTTGGCTTGTATCTCTTTTTGCATCATTTTTTGTCTCACTTCATCAGCCATCTGCTCTTGCCACCAGTTACCCATAGAAAGGGAAGCAGGACGTATTGGCTTAATAAATAAAACAAGGTTTGTATACCTTGATGGTAATTTGTCTGGTAGAAGTCTCAAACTCTCAGATGTACTTTCATTTGACAATAATTTGGCTTCCCAGTTATCCCATATCGTTTTGATTCCTTAAGGTATCACCAAAACTTCAGTCCCAGTTTTCCCTGGCTGTTAGTGAATCCTGAATTCATAGTTAACTAATGCTTCTACCTATCTCTGGCATATAGCATCTAACTTGGCACTAGTTGAGATATTGGTCATTGGATTGTTGTTAGTACACACTGGAAATTTTGTTTCATATACATAATCTTTGAACTTTTCAGAGACAGTTTAATCAAAACCAAGAGCACCAGTTTATGCATGGGATAGCTAATCTCACTTTTAATCAATCTAATGCTTATGAATATTATCGCTTTCTACTAATCGTCACTCTTGGTAAAAGACTGAATCCACATGCAGCACAGAAGCCTTGTCTGGATCTACATAGGCCAGCACTTCTATAAGTGGAAAACAATCAATCAAGTCTTTGAAATTTCCTTCACCGTTGTCTGTCCTGTAGTCTCTACAAGGCTTCCTGAGATTTAGAACAGTTTGACCTTCCTTGCCATCCTGATTCTTCGTTCTTTTAGATTGTCTATCCACAAGTTAGACTGTTGACTGGTTTAGCAATTATGTGATAGCTCTTAACAAGTTTGCAAGACTACTAGAAAAGTACTTAGCTCCTGAAGGTCCTTAGGATATAGCCAATTAAAAGCTGTTGCTGTCTTCTCAGGATTAGTTCTTGTGCCTTGCTGTTGAGATATTATGGAACCCATCTATTTGATAGGTGTTCTACAAAACTGGATCAAGGACCAGGGTTGGACCTATGGTTTCATTGGTATAGGGACCTCCCTCTACTGATGTGGTTGGCTCTTTCTCTGCAACTTATATTCCTAGATAGTTGCCTAGAGCACTGAAAAGTTAAGTGACTAGCCCAAGGTCTTGCTACTAGTATGTGTCAGAGGTCTGGCTGGACCCCAGATCTCCCGATTTCAAGGCCAACTCTTTATCTTCTACACTATTATGCCTCTGCAAAATTTGGATTTATCAATTGAAAGCTTCAGATTATCTTGTTTACTTAGGTTAATCTTACACTATCATCAGTCTTTCCTCATATCTTTCCCAAAACAGACACCTAAGGTACTCTTTAAGGTAATTTATGTCTCTAGCCACTTTCTCATTAGCTGGTGGAAAATAACAGGTGCTCCAAAGTGCCTTGGGGCATACACTCATACTGGTAAAAATCCATCTGGGCAGATGAAAATTATCTTGTTTTTTCTCTGCTATAAGTATCTAATAGTTATCTACTACATAAATCCAACACTGAGAACCACTGACTGCATGAACTCTTAGCATGGTTACTGATCCACTTGGTTCTTCTTGTTCAGAGTCTAGTGGCCCACAGACATTCCCATTCTTCTTCTGTACCACCACTACTGGTGATGCATACAGGCTGTTGGCTTCTCCAGATGATGTCATCAGTTCTTGTGTATGGTTTTGGAGGTCTTCCATTACAGATAGAGGAATCTTCCTAGATTGTCTCCAGAACTGTAGGGAATCAGCAAAGCAAACTCTGTGAGTTGTTCCTTAAGCATATCCCACATCCCACTCTTTCAATGAGACAGCTCTCCTCTTGCTGAATTTATTCACTGACCAGTCCTTCCATTCTATCAACTGTGGGAAGTCACTCAAATTGAACTTCTCTAGATCCACTCCTAAGTTGGCAGGGCCAATGCTCTAATGATGTTAACTGCTATTATTTGCCTCTTCTTATAGGCTTCTGCAGAACTGCATGGATGGGTGAGTTATGCAGGTATCAGGTCCCACTTTTTGTCTACAGTATCTTATCATTACTTTAAGTAGGATGGAATTCCAATCCATGCTGACAGTCTTGCTATAATTAGGGAATATAGACATGTCAGTGTCCTGTTCATCTCAACTATTTCCTCAGGAAGTTTCATGCTTACTCTGATGTATCACAAATATAGGCAGGCTATCATTCAGTCTACTAAGTTCCAGTCTTTTTGTAGGCTTTCAAGGTATTTTCCTCATATTTGACTGAAATTCAATGATTTGTCACTGGCCAATGTCCAATAAAGCAGTGCATTCCACATTCTCTATCTTCATTATCACTTCTGTGCAGGATCCTATGAGTATAGACAGGACAGACTCCATGAGAAACTTGAGGATTAGGTCATGCTTCATGTTTTGAGGCTCCAGAGTGACCTCCATCCCTGGCCCCACCTTTGTTTTTCAGTGCTTATTCTTCAAGCAAGAAATAGTAAGGGAATTTGAAGATCATCCCTACCCCTTAATAAGGTCATATGACCTGCTTTGAGCTCTGGCCCAGCCCACAGCTTAAATCACAGGAGTTGATGGTAGACAGAGCTTGCCAAATGACTAGGGCTGGAAGAGAGAGAAAGGTGGAGCTGAGATAGAGCAGGTGGAGCAGAGCAGCTAGTATGAGTGAGAGAGGAAGTGATTTTGCTTAAGGGAACTTATTTGTGGGAAGTCCTGTTGGTAATGTATATAAACTTCATTGTTACCTTGGTGGAATTGGCTTTCTGATATCTAAATAAATATTTTGGTTTCATCTTTGAGGAAGAGAGTTTATATTTTGCAAATTTACTCTGGAAATACACATGTATATCTATAGCAGCTACTGTGGGTATCGCATTGGTGCTACAAGGCATCAGCTTCCTCCAAACCAAGACATAATTCTCCTCTCACGTGCATCTAATCCACTTTTATGACAGAAAATAGTTTTGCCTTTCTGGTTGTCTCCTGCTGATAGAGGACTTGTATTAGGATGTTGTACACTCTGTTCCCTTTGTACTTTGTCTTTCCAAGAAGAAGAGCCTTGTCTGTGGTTCTAGCTCTTACCAGATTTCCTGTGGACTCCAGCTTCTGAATCTGTAACATCAGGGTCCATAAACAAGAATATGGCTCAGGGCTGGTCAAAACTGGGTTTTCCCAATTTAGATTCCTCTTTGCAATACTGAGATCATTCTCCATCTGCCTTACTCATTCTAGCAGATGGCCCAAATCTAATAACCTCTGTTGAAATTCAAAATTGAAGAGGTGTAGCTTCTACGCTTGGTTCTACAGCAGCACAAAAGTGTACTTACTCCAGTCTGACCTCATCTGCTTCCTTAGGTTTTATTACTCCTTTCTCTCTCTCTTGAGTAGTGTACTTGAGTATTCTCATTGGTCTTTCCACTTTGTACTGAATGATGGGCTGGATGAATGTAGCATCAACTTGCAATGTGTCCCACCTTCTCCAAAGAGCCTCTCTAATCCTTCAAACACCCTTGTCATGTGAATACAGGTGGGCCATGTAAATCTTCAAACCTTGTACAATTACTGAAGTTGCTCCTTTGGGGTTTTCTATCAGTTTATCTTATCCATTTTTAAAATATAATTATGGTGATTCTGTCACATGATAATTTAGACTTTCTATGGTTGTTACCCAGGGAACATGGAACCTTTCCTGAGAAGATTCTTAGTTTGGGCTTATAATACCCATGTGGTGTAGCAGATCTAGACTCAAAACTACCTGTCAGAGAGCTTGGAAGAGATCTCAGAGACATACCTATGTATAAATCTTTTTTTTTTTTTTTTTTACAATTTAAGCACATATAATTTTTCTGCTAGCAAGGCTTCTTTTTTCCCCTTCCCCTCCCCCAATCCAGTTTTTAATCAGTTCTTCCTCCTCAGATGGGGGTCTAGAGATAAAATTCTAGGTAATATCTCCTGCTGTTACTGGATCAGGAATTTTTAATGATTGAATGGATTTGTAAATTAACAAAACACTTCCTGAGTGGTTTTTCCTTGTCTTACCCTGTTATAGACTTTAAAAAATAATTCCTCACATTATATACACCTTTTCAATAATCTTATAACATTCTTAATTTTTACTTTTACACTAATGGTAAGCTGGTTCCACATCAGGTGACACCCACTGTCCCTACACCCACTGCACAATAATACATTTCAATCATGTCAACCTCCAGCTTTTCATGTAAATATAAAATAAAAATTATATTCAGTAGGCCAACAATGTCAAGTCAAGCATTAGACCTGCAGCATCATATAGCAATAAGATATGAAACCCTAGTTATATGGAAAACCTTCCACTTCAGACTCTACTTCTTTTTCACCCTCTGTTTCTGGATTTAAAAATTCTTTTTGAACTTTTCTATGGTCTGAGATCAATTCATATTTTTCTTTGAAACTTCAGATGTAGCAGTTTTGACTTTATCATCTTCTGTGTGTGTTTTGATATTCCTTGTCACCACAGTAACTTTCTGTGTTCAGCATTTTTTCTGTTGTTGCTCATTTTTTCAGCCTATTTTTTGACTTTTAACTCTTTGCTAAAATGGGGCTCTGTTTCTGGGGTGGAAGGCACACTGTCCCAATCTTTAGGGTTTTTGTGCAATTATTTTCAGAAGAACTGCTAGGGACCTGTGAGTTTTCAGTTCTTTCAAGGTGGTAAGATCCAAGGATACGTGTTTACTACTCTCCTAGCTGTGCTCTAATCTGTGGGTGACCACAAACACTCTTTTCTGCCCTGGGACCATGACCAGGATCCCCATTCCTCTGCTGCTGCAAGCTCTGGTATACTGGTGCTCCTCCTCACCCTGGGGCTGAGAACCAGGATAACAACCCAGATCCAAGTATGGGTAATGCAACAAAGTCCTGCCCATGGTGCTAGCAAAGGTATCCCTATAATCTCCTTCTGACCAAGTATCCCACCTCCTTACCTTTTGTGGATTGAGAGCTCTGGAAGCAGCTGCTGCTGCCATTACAGATTCAGTCACTCGCAGTTGCTCCCCATTTGCTGGGGTTCAGTCTGCTCTGGTGGGGCCTGCATTGAACTGTGCTCCACTCTCACTCTGGTGCAACAGACCTTTCCTGGCAACCTTGTAGGTTGTCTTGTGCTGGAAAATTGTTTCATCCCGTCCTTTTGTAGGTTCTCATGCTCTAGAATTTGTCGTGAGGCATTATTTGAAGTTGTTTGGAGGGGAATTTGGCAAGCCCCTGCTTTATCTCTACCATCTTGACTCTGCTTCTGTCTCTGGATTTAAAGGCATTCTAGTAGGTATGCTCTGGAAAATTTTCAGCAAATTACCAAAACTGTAGAAACTCTCTTTCCAATTGATTTAGGTTCCAACCTGGAATAAAACTAGGGGAATTTCTCTCAGTTTTCACTACAAGCCTATAGAGTTAAACAAAAATCAATTAGTGGCCACATAGTTTACAAGCTGGCTCAAATAATAGTTGAACTCAAACATTAAAGTAAGTACCAAAGGTTACAATGGAGATGGCAGATAAGACTGCTATCTTTCCTCCCCTTTTATCCGACTTCCAGCTGGTCTAAGGTGGGAATTGATGAAAGAGGGGATTGAATTTTCACTCTGGTTGGAAATTTAAGCAGGAGGAAGAAATAATTGCTGCAGCTGCTGAATCCATCTGGTTTCAGCTCTAAATCGTTCCTGCCACATGCTTGCCTATCTTTCCTCTCATTCTCCAATTTCTATACTTGACTTCTCCTACTTTACTCTTACTTCTCTGCTTCCTCTGTCTGGAACCCCAAAACTTGGGCAGAAGTATTTTCGTTAGGAGTAAAAAGGAATAAGGCATAGAAACGGAAAGATAATTTATGGTCAGAGAGAGGAATTTTGGTTTCAGAGATGGGTTAGTTATGAGTGGTCATATCACAGGGATAGCCTGCCTTGTGTGTCTGTGAGGCAGAATGAAGACATAAGTTTTTAGGAGGTTGGTGAATGGGAGATTAGGGTGCTCAAGGGGGTATATATACATACATATATAGTAGAGTAGAGTAGAAAGGCTATGAGAAAGGTTTGAGACATGAGAATGACAGAAGCCTAGAGATGACTGAAATCAGGATTCAGAGCTAGTGACCCTCAAAGAGATATGCTGCTAAGTAACAGCAGTGAAGGGGGAGTGAGCGTCAAGAATAAGGGAGCACACAGTACTGAAGAGAAGACAGAAGGGTACTGTGGCATTGTGGGGAAGCCAGGTTTCTTTTGTATAAGATAGGTAGAAGTGTGAAGTGAAGAGATCCAGGACAAAAGGGGATTGCATTTATAATAGGGTAGTTCCAAAAAACATGTTGGAATGGGAAGGGAGAGGACAGTGAGGCCTTAGAATCAGCCAGAGTGGATCCTGGGGAGACTATAGGGAGAGATAGGAGGAGCAGAGGAATTTTACCTCAGAAGATGTTCAGTTTACTTTGCCTCATGGAGATGAATGAAGTCACACATGGGAATCAGAACACTATGCTATGGGAACTAACCAGTTGATAAGAGTCACCCACCCTTTGGGATCCTGAAATTTCTTAGCAAGAAGTCAGTGTGGGCCCTTGCTGCTCTAGACTCTCAAAGGCCCAGGATTTCTTACAGTTCTGTGATACCTGGTGTTGGAGGATGGTGATTACAGTTTTTAGGGGCTATACTGAACTCAAAACTCTTCACCCATCCCAGAGTCTAATACTCCTATTACGTAAGGAGGTTGCACAGTCTTATCTACAGGCATGCAGGTGTTAATCTGAGTCCTCAAAAGGAAAGACTTCCCAGCCTCACCTCTCTACCCGTATATCTGGGCCTGAGACTTGGAATACATGGTGGCAGAGTCACTTTGGAGCAGGCTCTTCATTGCACCCCACATCCTTGATGCCTGGAGGCTGAGGCTTGAAAGAGTCTCATGTCTTCTTCAAAGCAGACACTTGATTGTCCCATGCTTAGGGAGGTCTAAGATGGCTGGGACCCCTTCCAAGTTGATCATCTCTTTCCCAATCCAAGAATTGTCTTTGCATTTAATCTGATTTGTCTTATAGTATTATATTAATTTACTTGATTGTAGTTGTGTATATTGTTCTCCTGGTTCTACTTTTTTTCAGCTGTTGCCAAATTAATAGGAAGCCATTTTGTTTCCAGTTTGAGTCTACTATAAAAATTGCTACAAGGAATATTTTGGTACTTATGGGGACCTTTATTTCTATAACTGATCTCTTTAGGGTATATGTCATTTCACACTGTCATCTTCATATGATTTAACTCTTGAAGTTCCAGAATCTTTTTTATAATAATTAACCAAAAAACTCTAACAATGTACGGAATCGGTATTTCTCAAAAAGTCCCATTAGGTTGGGATTTTAGGGTTTCTGCCTCATATGTAAGACTCTTATGTACATTTTCTCTTGGGTAGGTGAAACAAACTTTGGTCACTTTAAAGTCTAGATTGCATTTAGAAAGGAGATCTACATTCTAGGTATTTCACTTTCCATTGATACTGACAATAATTCTGGTATACTCAGTCTTTCTTCAGTAATGTCATAGATACATTTTCACTAGTGGAGGATGGCTTTCAGTCCATGTGAAGGACATTCTTTCCATTCACTGGCATGATGCTTCAAAGGTAGCACTCCTTAGACTGGAATTTGCCTAACTGCAATGTATTCTTCAATGGGGTAACCAGAGAAGAGAGAGGGGAGGAAGAAAAAGCAAAAAGGGAGACCAGAGCTAGAAGGGGAGAAAAATTTACCCAAAGGGAAAAAATAGAGAACCCATATACTGTTCTTCTAGCTTCAGGAAAAGAGATAAAATGGTCTCAGGAGGAGGAAAAATTACTGGGGTCAGAGATACATACATCTTTTGGAATTGTTTTAGGTCTTTGCATTGCTGAGAAGAGCTAAGTCTATTAAAATCAGTCATTGTACACTATGTACAAGGTTTTCCTGGTTCTGCTCCCCTCACTCAGCATCAGTTCATGTAAGTCTTTCCAGGTTTTTCTGAAGTCAGACTGTTTCTTATAGCACAATAGTATTACATTCCATTCATATACCACAACTTGTTCGGCTGTTTCCCAGTTGATGGGTATACCTTCAATTTCCAGTTCTTGGCCTCAGTAGTAGTTTTTGAATGCAATCAACATGGAATGCCAAAAGTGGGAGAAACATGCATGATATAGTTTTGTCCCTAAAGTTAATTTGGAACTCTATTCCACTGAACTAATATTATTTAATTAGTAAGAAAATACTTTTGTTTTATATTTTAATTTTTTGTAAGTTTATGTTTGTGCTTTTAAAAAATTTTTGTTAATATGTTTGGGACAATATTATAAGGCTGTGCTTTTCTTGAGGGAGGAATGTTAATACCTAGGGTAACATCCTCTCTGAAGATTTGAGTGTCATAGTTGGCTTAAGTGGAATCATTCTATGAGTTTTGATTAACTGGCTTTAACTTAAACAGACTATGGAAAATCTATAGGTTTTACTTCTATAATCTTGGAACAGTCTAATCTTTGATTAATGAAGATACATTGGCCTTAGATTCTAAGCCAAAGGTAGGCTATGTATGGGATTTAGAGATGAATTGAGTTTCAGGAACACTGTTTTTTATTAGGATGTTACGATATTAAGGGAATTAATTATAAAGAAGGCTATGTAATTGAATTTCTAGGGATTTACTTATGTTACTCTTTTGAGTCAGTTGCTGTTTGAATTAGGTTTGGATCATAATATTAGGTTCCTTTAAATTTTATGAAAATCAGGGATAAGAATTCCTCCCACATTGCACTGAGAAGTTGAGAAGGCCAGCTCTGTAGGTGACTCTCTAATGGGAGCCAAGACATCAGTACCAGGAGATTTCCAAAACTGCAACTGGTAGAGAAGAAACAAGATAAATTCCATATGTATAAAGAAACATTTTTAGAATTGGAAACTTGGCAGTGTACCACTTAGGGCAAAACATTAAGAACACATTGTTAATACTGAGACTTTTAATAAGCACAGACTGGAATAATGAATATAATAGAATGTCAAGGTTGGGAAATGTCTTTTTGATTTGTATTTGGTTGTCATGTTTCATGTGTAAAACTAAGTATGACTGTGTGTTAATAAGAAGTAACTATATCTTTTCTTAGTCTTCCTTCTAGTAGGAAATTCCTGTCATTATATTCAGAAGAACTGGTCATTAACGCATAGATAACCAGACAAATCCATAGGTATGGTTTTGGGAAAATTCTCCTTGATTCAAAATTGACTCCTTCCCTGGAAAAAGAGAAACCAACTCCATGAATTTTCAGGGCTGGCACAGCTTCATGTAAAATATCATTTCATTATCAGTCAACAAACTGAGAAACATCTTTAGATCCTTGTAGGAAGGAACATGATTGGGAGCATGTTACCAGATTCAACAAGCAGTAGTGGATGGGTTTTCAAGACCCAGCTTCTCTGGAGCCTCTCTTGACTTCTGCTCCTTTCCCTTCCCTTTAGCAACTGATTGCTATTTGGTCTCACTCTTTCCACCTTCCTTGCACTAAGCAGAGGAAGAGAAGCTTGGCCTTGCTCTCATGCTCTTTTCCTCATTCTTTTTTCTTGATTGGCCAAGGGAGGAGAATGTGAGTTCTCTCCTTTCTCTCTTGCCTGGTTCTCTTCTGAAGGATGGAGCAGTAGTCGATGACAATCTCTGTGGGCAAAAGTAGGGAGGCTACTCTTCTGGTGGGCTGAGCATCAACCAGCAAGCTTTTCCTTTGCTTTCCCTTTTCCTCTCTCTCAACAAAGAGTTGGGAGATCATGTGGTCAACATGTATAGAAAGGCTCCATTGTGCCCAGAACAAGTATTGATTATTAATCAACTGTCATACTTTTTCCAGAAATAAGTTTGTCTTATATTTTTAGAATTAGGCTTAAGGGTCCTATTTTTATTATATAACAATAATTTTTAATAGATCTACATGTTTGTACTGAGTTAGGAATCTCCAGTGTTACTATGTGTGCCTGATAAGCTTCCACTTATGATGTTCATAATTGTATGGATAAATATTCAATTATTGAGCTAATAATTTTTTCTACGACCCATTAAATACTTTTATTGGCAAAACTATGTCCTTATTTTATGGACAATGTCCAGAAGATTTCCAAATTATTGACATAGTTGGTATTATGAGTATTTAATATCTGTTGCATTGTACGTTGTAAAGCACTATAAAAATGTATGGCATTATTCCTTGGAATATTCAGCTTCTACTACTAAAGAAAATATCTCCTGATCCTGTTGGCTTCATAGAACTTTATCACATTTTTAAAGAACAATTAGTACCAATACTACAAAATCGTTCTCAAAAGCTAAGAAAACAACTCTATTAGACTCCTTTCATAAGGCAAATATAGTCTTAATTGCTTAATCCAAGAAAGGACAAATCAAAGAAATGTAGATTAGAGAACAACTCAAAAAATCCTGTCAAATAGACCACATCAATGTATCAAAGAAATTATTCAATATGACAAAGTTGGATATATGCCAATAGGAAAACAATCAACACAATTCTTATATTATAAAAAGCATCCCAAACCACATGATTATCTCAATAGATGCAGAAGTACCTGTAAATTCCAGCTCCTCCAAAGTGGTATGACCGAAGGAGAGCTGTTTAATCCTCTCCTGGCCTGCACTCTGGTCCTTGAGCCATCACAGGCAATCTTTTCTGCCCTGGAACTGTGAGTAGGATTCCTTCTCCACAGCCACCACCAACTCTGCACACCAGCACTCCTCCTTGCCCCAGGACCACCATCCAGGACTGACCCAGGTCAGCTGTTTGATTCCCCCATGTCTGTAGGCCAGAGCTCCAGAGGCAGCTGCTGCCCTGGAGCTGGTGCTGAGGCTAGGGCCTGACCCTAGCCTTTCTCACCCAGGTGAGAGAGAGCTTTCCCACTGACCTTTGAAGCTGCCTTTGGTGTTTTGTAGAAGTCTGGAAACTGAAGTGCAGTGATTCAGTGCCCTGAGGCCTGCTCCAGGGGGCCTATACTGTGTTATGCTCTACTCTAAGCCAGGTGAAATTGACTCCTCCTGTCGACCTTCTAGATTATCTTGGGCTTGAAATCTGTTTCACTCTGTCATTTTGTGGCTTCTGCTGCTGTAGAATTTGTTCAGAGTCATTTTTCACAGGTATTTTGAGGGATTTGGGGGTAGAGTTTAGGCAAGTCCCTGCTTCTACTCCACCATCTGACTCGCCCCACCCCCCTTTCCCACAAAATACTTTTTAAATAAAGAAAAACTTAAATAACTGTAGGAATATGCAGTGTTCATGCCCAGGCCATGCCACTATAATACAAAAAACACCAACAAAGTTAATTTATAGTTCTAATTTTTTACCAGTTAAACTATCAAAGGGATACTTTTGTTGAGCTAGTAATTTTTTCCTATAGTCCACTAAAAAACACTATTGGGCAAAACTATATTTTGTCACACTCTTGTGGCCAGTACCCAGAAGATCCCAAAAGTATATTTATTTTGAGTTTTTAATATTTATATTCGTGTTTTATATTTAGTGTTACATTTATTATTTATATATTTAATCTACTTAGTGTTACAAAACATGATAGAACCATGAAAAAATTCATTTGGAGAAACAAAAGACTTTGGAACAGGGGTGAGAAACCTGTGGTTTCAAGGCCACATGTGGCTTTTAGGTCCTCAAATGTGGCCCTTGACAGAATCCAAACTTCACAGAACAAATCCCCTTGTGCTATAAAACTTGGACTCAGACAAAAAATAACACCCAAGGACTTAAAAAGCCACATGTAGTTTCAAGGCCACAGGTTCCTCACTCCTATCTAGAATCTCAAAAGAAATAATGAAAAGAAGTAGGGTTGTAGGAAAATAGTACTTCTGGAGACTATATTATAAAGTAGCAGTCATCAAAACAATAAGGTATTGGTTAGAAATAGAAGTAGATTAGTGGAACAGACTAGACCAAGGATTGGCAAACTACCATTTAAAGATCCAAATCTAGCCCCAGATAAGAATATTCTTTACATTTTTAGATATATTAATATTATAATAATTATAATTATATAATATTAATATTTTTAAAATCTAAAAACTTTTATTAGCCAGAGGGCCGTACAAAAACAGGCAGTATTGGCCCTCAGTTGTAGTTTACTGATTCCCTGAAGTACACACAGAAGAACTGGAAACAATGGAACTCAATAACTCTTGGGGAATGAATAGGAAAACACAGATTACTTAGAAAAAACTCCTTATCTGACAAAATTGGAAAACAGTGTGGCAGAAATGAGGCTTGGATCACATCTGATGCCATATTCCATAATAAATTCAAAATGTATACATGACCTTAATATTAAAAATTATATCATAAAAATGTTAGAAGATCACAGAGCTATGGGTATTGGATGTATTCTTAACAAGAGAAAAAAGAAATTATAAAAGTTAAAATAGATAACTTTGATTACATGAAACTACAAAGCTTTGCATAAACAAAATTAATGTATTTAGTAGAATAATAATGGAAGCACTGGGGAAAAATATTTTAACAAATTTCTCAGATAAGTGCTTGTTATGTAAGATAAAGTGTTAATATGTAAGATCAAAAGCTATTCACTATATAAGTGGTCAAAAGATATGAACAAATAGTTCTTCAAAGAATTATAAACTGTTAAGAAGCATATGAAAGGATGCTGCAAATCACTAATAAAATACAAATCAAAGCAACCTGGAAATACCGTGTCACACCCATTAAAAAGATGAGAATAGTCAATGTTGGAGGGTTTGTTGAAAGACAAAGTAGTATACTGATGGTGGAGCTACAAATCTGTACCATTATTTAGGAAAGCAATTTGAAATTATGAAAATATAACCCAGAGACAATAATTTCCAACATTTATATAGCACTTTAAAGTTTGCAAAGGGTTTTATAAATATTATCTAACTACACCCTTAAAACACTCTTAGTGGAGTAGATGCTGTTATATCCATTTTATAGATGAGAAATCTGAGACAAAGTTTGAGTGATTTGCCCAGGGTCACTTACCAGCTATGTGGTTTGATTTGATTTGAACTCAGGTTTTCCAGACTCTGGGCAGAATGTTCTGTCCTACATCACCCAACTGACTTTTAAAGATTTCAAAACTAAACTTATACCCCCCCCAAGGTCATTGATAATTTTTTTTTAACAAGTCCCTATATACACCAAGATAGTTATAATAAAGTCTTTGTGGTAGCAAAGGAGTGGAAACAAAGTAGATGCCCATTGACTGGGGAATTGAAAAACAAAACTGTGGAATATGAATGTAATGGAATTTGCCATGTAGTAAGAAATAATATGATGAATACAGAGAAGCATGAAAAGATTTACAGGATCTGATGCAGAGTGAAACCTACACAATGACTGTGACACTGTCAATGGAAAGAATCACAAAGCAATCAAAAGTAAATCTTGCAAAATTACAAACAAGCCTGGTTCGAAAGAAGAGATGAGAAGCCACACCCTACTCCCTTGTACTCTGCAGAAATTTTTGGACTTTTAAAATGTATTAATTTTTCTGGTTAAATTTTTTTCCTTTAAATATTTTTATTTGTGGATGGTTTTCTGGAAGGGTTACTAGGGAAAAATTTTGGCGATGTTAAGATCAATAAAAATTTATTTTAAAAAACTGAGATTCCACTAAAATCCTCCAATGCCTCTTTGTGAATGAACTAATGAAAAACCTTTATTAAGTGCTCACTTTATGGAAAGCAACTGTCCTAAGCACTGGATCAAATACAAATGGAAAACACCAGACAACACCAGCAGGACATTAACTTAAGCTTAAGACAAGCTGGCCTGTGTCTGGAATTCACCGACCCTGCATATTTTCTTCCAGGCTTAGCTCAGGTGTCACCATCTAAGTGAAGCCCTCCCTGCCTCGCCCCTCGCCCCATTTGTTAATGCTCTCTTCAAGTTACTTTTTGTGAGTGCTTGTGAACCAGTAAGCTCAGAGAAGGCAGGAATTGTCATTTTGAGCTTTGTATCCCAGTGACTGGCCTACCACATAGTAGATTCATATTTGTTAATCTGACAAATGAGTGAAAACTATGTCCTTGGGAGCTGCAAACTGCAAGAACTCAAGCATCCTTTAAGAACTGCAGTCAATAGTATCACTAATTGAGGGAGTCGCTGCTCATAGCACTTCTTCAATATTCTACTATGTGTGAGTGACTCTGTAACACACCCGCCTCTCATCATGTGGGTGGTGCCAAAAGTGTTAGATGAATTTTTAAGCTATTAAAATTTAAAGTGAGTATGTAAGCTATTAAAGCTTAAAATGGCACTAAGACTTTTGGAACACTTTGAATATGTGAAAGCAGGGCTGGAAGGGACCTCAGCGGTCCTGCAGAGTAAGCCCCTTTGTTTACTGATGAGGAAACTGAAGTTCAGAGAGGTTAAGTACCTTGACCATGGTTACATAGGTTCCTATTGAGATTCAAACTCAGGTCCTCGGACTCTAAATTGAACATCCTTCCCCCTACATCACTGGCAAAATATCTTATTTGCTATGTCCTCTTCGTCCATATTACATTTCATATTTTTTGCCTTCAAAATATGTGTAGTGATAATCAGGGTCTACTGTTCGGATCCTTTATAAAAATACTTTTACATGTTTTTACACATCATTTTATGAATCAATAATAATACAATTAATTCACAACTATTTACCCTAAGCATTGAACTTGAAAGTTTTTGTTTTTTTTAAATCATGAATAAAGCTACTATGAATGCTTTTTTTTTTCATACAGAGATCATAGTTCCAGCAGTGGGATCAGCAAGGCAACCAGCATAATCAGTTTTATAACCTACTGGTCTGTGGTCAAGATGATCTTTCAAAAAACTGTACCACTCCACAGCTCCTCAAGGCAATGTCCCGATTTCCTATATTCCAGCTAATCTAATACAATTTTATTGTTTTCAACTCTGCTAATTTTCTGGGTAAAAAGTTACATTTGACTTAATGGTCAAAATGAAATTTATTATGGTGTGCAATACAGATTTTAATTTTTTTTTTTTTGCTGAAGTGCTATCATATTTTCCTAATAAATTTTACTGAATTTCTTTCCCCAATCTTAGGTTTTTCATATTTCATAATTTTGGTTTTAATTTAATGGATTCCCGGAAATCCATCTCACTTATCCAGGGGTAGAGAATTCTTAGGGTAGGAAACTCCCTATCAATTTAAGTTGCCATCTTCCCTGCAACTTACGATCTTAGAAAGCTGCCTAGAGGTGGGAGGTTGTGATTGCTGAGGGTCACACAGCCAGGACACACTCCTCAGAGGTGGCACTTGCATGCATGCCTTTCTGTCTTAAGGCTACCTCTTTATTCACTATGCTACGCTGCCTCTCTCCCACTGATCTACTTTCCTGTCTTTTGTAATGTAGCACCAGATAGTTTGATAAACAGTTCTTTGATAATTGAGAGGCAAGGTGGCGTAGTCGACAGAGGGTTTAAATGCAGAACCAGTAAGAGCCCAGTGCAAATCCTTCCTCTGGAACTGTTTGTACAAATTATTTAATCCAACTAAGCCTCAAGCAACTAAGATTTATCTAACAGGTTATAAATGGTATGACTTGATGAAACCTTCAATCCACAACTTTTTTGGTTGGAGAAGGCAGTACTTTTTCATAGCCCCCTTTGATAGTATTTGTTTTTCCTTGTAAATTTCGCTATAGCTTTATCCAATTCTACTAAATAACTTGTCAGGACAAATTTTGACACTTCCCAAATTAATTTTAGGGCCATAATGCAGAAAACATCCCTCCTTGCTTAATTTAATTAGTTCTTCATTTCCATAAAAATCACTTTATAATTTTCTTTACATAGGTTTGTTGTGTATCATGGTTAACTGACTGCACACAGAAGGCACTTGCAGTCTGGTATCCTATTTCTCCTGATTTGTTAGTCATGAATTAAAAACACATTGTTTTTGTAAGTCTGACTCAGATTCCCTTACTGAGTATCTTCCTGTTCTCGAAGGAATTGGGCAAGTTTTTTTCTTTTGTTTTTAATGAAAAGGCAAGACCATGGTTAATAAGCAATATCTCTAATAAGGATCATCTTCCTTTTCTCTAACATTTAAATATGTTCCCCTAGGAATTTTTTGGGGGGAGGGCAGGATGAAACACACAACAAAATTTTCCCTGTTTAAACTTACAATGGTTCTCAGAAATAATTGGTTTAAACTTCCAAT